>JAWWNH010000091.1:15650000-16252500 GCA_034641385.1 Darevskia mixta | reverse complement strand
TAGCATAACTGATTCATATTCACTTTTCTAATGGGGGAAAATTCCTGTTTGGGATCTCTCTCTCTCTCCCCCTCTGTTTGTGTGTGTGTGTGTGTGTGTGTGTGTGTGTGTGTGCGCGCACACACACACACACATCTTGTGTGTGTGTGCACATCTTGTGCACACACACACAAACAGAGGGAAAAATGTTTTCTCCCCCAGGAAAATGTTGCTTATCTGAATTATCCAGTCGACAGCTGCCTGGTTCAGAAGTTCCTTTAAAACAAGTTGTCTTTACAGCTCCAATCTATCCAACATAACACTGACTGTGATTAAGGCTAGCTTTATTCTGGGTAGACGGGGACTGCAATCTACAGCCACCTTCACACAATTCATTTAAAACACTATTGTACCACTTCAAGCAGCTGTGGCTTCTCCCAGTGAGTGCAGAGAAATGTAGCCAGTTAAGAATTATTAAGCCACCCTTATTCCTTTCACAGAGCTGCTGTTCCCAGAGTTCCTAGGGAAGAGATTCATTGTTAAACTATACCTCTGTGGCTCAATGGGTCAGTGTGTCCGGCTGTTAACTGGAAGGTTGGTGGTTCGAGCCCTCCCAGGGAAAGGTATGGGCAGAATTCCTGCATTGCAGGGGGTTGGATCTGATGATGATGAAGAAGAAGCAGAGTTCGGATTTGATATCCCGCTTTATCACTACCTGAAGGAGTCTCAAAGCGGCTAACATTCTCCTTTCCCTTCCTCCCCCACAACAAACTCTGTGAGGTGAGTGAGGCTGAGAGACTTCAGAGGAAGTGTGACTAGCCCAAGGTCACAAAGCAGTTGCATGTGGAGGAGCGGAGACACGAACCCGGTTCACCAGATTACGAGTCTACCACTCTTAACCACTACACCACACACAACACCTGGGATCACTTCCAAGTTTACAATTCTATGATTATACTCTGGGAATTATAGCTCCCTGATGGGAATAGGGATCTCACAACACCTTTAACAAACCAGAGCTCTAGGATTCTTTGGAGGGGGGGGAGCTGTGACTGTTTAAAGTGGTATCACAGTGCTTTAAATATATGGTGTGGATATGGCCTAAGAGCCCCAACCATATACAGACTCAGGCACACCAAACCCCGTTGATATCAATGGCCCAGCAGGGCAATTCCTATGTTCTGTGTAGAGCAGGTAGATTAGAAACCCCTAGAGGAAAAACTGCTAGGAGAGGCTGGCAATGAGATTAACAAAATTTAATGTGCATCTCAAGGCATGAGATGATTCTCGAAGGAAAACGCACGAAGGCTGAGGGGATGCCTATGGCTGTGGGAAAGCGGGCCCTTGTCTTTTGGAGAAATCTGCTCTAGTAATTGCATGTGATAATTAAAGCTGATTCAATCTTTCTATCATGCATTAATGCCATTAGTTGCCAACTATGCTCCGGTTCCTAAGCACTGTCAGTCCTTTCTGCCCCCCACTCCTCTCCCCCTCCCAGCTTTTAAAACAGCACAATAAGGGAAATGGACCATTTGGATCACTCTAAATGCAATTTGTTCAGTTCTTTTCAAGCATATAATCCCGGTACAAAGAAAGGATTTGGGGGGCATTTTCAGCTCCGAAGGAACAAAGGCTCAGGCCAGTCAGAAGGCAGAATTGTCACTTTGCAGCTGCACTGATAAAAGAGCAGCCACTAAATGCCTCTACAGTTTTGGGTGCTTCTTGGGGAAGCTGAACTCTCTCTCTCTCTGCTAGCAGGTGCTTTCACCACAACTCTCTGACCTCCCCCCGGGGCTGCTTTTCCTTCTTTCTAGGTCAGGGTGCAGAGCCAGTTCAGGAACAAGGGCGAATGTGGGAGCACATCACTGAACCCTCAAAGCTCCCTCGTGCTCAGCCCAGCCATTGGGCCATCTACTACTAGATTATTAGGGTATGTTCACATTAGCAGCTTAAAATGCAGCAATGTCACCCCCCCACCTCCACAGCTGGATTTCAAGTCACATTTGAACTGTGTTGTTGGCATCAGAGAGGCGGCTGGGATGTCTTCACCAAATGCACGTTTTCTTTTTTTGTTTCCCTGCCCCTACAACCACCCTGGAACTCCTATTCATGAAGCTGTCATCTGTGCATGTGCAGTCATTAGCGCATGCGCATCTGCCGTCTCAGGTGTTTGCTCATCCTCAGTGCCCCCCTATCCTATAAAAAGCATTATACAGAGTAGTGGTTTGCATGACCCGCTAAGGAAGGTAATAACACAACAGAATTCACAACAGTAACAACCAATTGCAGATTGATTTATTTTTTAAAAAATCCATTTAAAACTATTTTGTTTAATTAATTCAACAAAACTTATGAACATGGTCCAGTGAGACCAGCTTTGCAAAGTCTGATAGTCATTTACACTTCCAGGGGCCTCTGCTGTCCCCTTGCCCCTTAGCTCCCCTCTACAGTCATACCTCATGTTACGATCGCTGTGGGTTGCCTTCGTCACAGGATACGCACGCGCTGAACCTGGAAGTACCAGAACGGGTTACTTCTGGGTTTGGCACTTCGTGCATGCGCAGAAGTGCAAAATGATGTCACGTGCATGCGCAGAAGTGCCAAATCGTGTCACGCACATGCGCAGACGTGGTGCTTCATGTTGCGAACGGGCCTCCAGAATGGATCTCATTCGCATCCAGAGGTACCACTGTACATCATCCCTCTGGCCACCAGAGGGCGGTACCACCCACTTTGAGAACCACTGCTTTCAGGGAACATAGTAAATATCTACTCAGACCATCTAGCTCAGTACTGTTCACAGTGACTGGCCGCAGCTCTCTATGGATCCTAGCAGGAGAAATTCCCAGCCTAGCTGCAAAAGTCACAGATAGAACTTGGGGTGTTCCACACACAATGCAACTGCTCTACCACAGAGCAACAGCCTCCCCTCCCCATGCAAGCAGAGAGCACCCCTTTTCCTGTTCCATTCCCATCCCTGCATCTCTCCCTGCTGACAGCCACTATCTGCATCTGGATGTGAACAAACACCAGTGCCACTTTGTGAGTCAAGTGTCGGGACATGGCATGGCCTGATACTGTCTGAAGTTGCTCCCTCGGCCCCCAGAGATAGCAAAGGCAGGTGCTCTTGAGAGCGAAAGTTCAATTCCTGTTTGCCCCCCATTTAGAACTAGAAACTGCAAAGGAGGAACAGTGGCAAGTTACCTGGTGTTGACAAGTTGGATGAGGGAAGGGTCACGCACCCATCAGTGAATTCCTCAGCAAGCAGAGTGGGGGGAAGAAGAAGAAGAAGAAGAAGAAGAAGAAGAAGAAGAAGAAGAAGAAGAAGAAGAAGAAGAGGAGGAGGAGGAAGAAGAGTTTGGATTTGATATCCCGCTTTATCACTACCCGAAGGAGTCTCAAAGCGGCTAACATTCTCCTTTCCCTTCCTCCCCCACAACAAACTGTGAGGTGAGGGGGGCTGAGAGACTTCAAAGAAGTGTGACTAGCCCAAGGTCACCCAGCAGTTGCATGTGGAGGAGCGGAGACGTGAAACCGGTTCACCAGATTACGAGACTACCGCTCTTAACCACTACACCACACTGGCTGATCTTTGTCTATAGTTGAATGCTGAGCTTAAGCCCAAGAACAGATTTCATCAAATGACATGGGATTCTCCACCATGGCCATCAGCCCCAACTGGATCCATGAGACTTAAATTATTATTGATGTCATTGATGGGAAGGCATTCCACAGGGCGAGCACCACTACCAAGAAGGTCCTCTGCCTGGTTCTCTGTAGCTTGCAGTGAGGGAACCACCAGAAGGCCTTTGGAGCTGGTCCTCAGCTGAATGATGAGGATGGAGATGCTCCTTCAGGTATACAAGGCCAAGGCCATTTAGGGCTTTAAGGTCAACACCAACACTTTGAATTGTGCTCAGAAACATGCTGGGAGCCAATGTAGATCCTTTAGTACTGGTGTTATATGGTCCTCGCGGCCACTCCCAGTCACCAGTCTAGCTGCCACATTTTGGATTAGTTGTAGTTTCCGGTTCAACTTCAAAGGTAGCCCCACGTAGAGCGCATTGCAGTAGTCCAAGCGGGAGATAACCAGAGCATGCACCATTCTGGTGAGACAGTCTGCGGGCAGGTAGGGTCTCAGCCTGCGTACCAGATGGAGCTGGCAGACAGCCACCCTGGACAGCTGTCCATTTCAAATGTTGGCACATGCAAATCTATGTCCTCTTTGGTCCTCTGTCTTGATGATACGTTTCTTCTCAGGTGACCACATTATTGACAGTCCTTTTTCATATGTGTAACAACTCATATGGTGGGACGCGGGTGGCGCTGTGGGTTAAACCACAGAGCCTAGGGCTTGCCGATCAGAAGGTTGGCGGTTCGAATCCCCGCGATGGGGTGAGCTCCCGTTGCTCGGTCCCTGCTCCTGCCAACCTAGCAGTTTGAAAGCACGTCAAAGTGCAAGTAGATAAATAGGTACCGTTCTAGCGGGAAGGTAAACGGCGTTTCCGTGCGCTGCTGGCCACATGACCTGGAAGCTGTACGCCGGCTCCCTCGGCCAGTACAGCAAGATGAGCGCCGCAACCCCAGAGTCGTCTGTGACTGGACCTAGCAGTCAGGGGTCCCTTTGCCTTTAACAACTCATATAAAAGGACAGAAAAATGAAAGGACTTATTCACACAGTTCAGCCATGGAACTCACTCCCAGAGGAGACCTTGATGGTCACCAACCTCATTGGCTTTCAAAGAGGATTAGACAAATTCATGGAGGGGAGGGCTATTGAAGGCTACTAGCCACGATGCCTAGGATCTGCTATCACAGTTGAATACCAGTTGCTGGAAATGGCAGGAGGGCAGAGGGCTCTTGTGCTTGAATCCTGCTTGTGGGTTCCCTCCCATGCATCTGGTTGGCTACTTTGAGAACAGGTTACATGACCAGATGAGCCATTGGCCTGATCCAGTAGGCTTTTCTTATGTTTTTAAGTCGGTCATCAGTATCTGCATCTCTGCTGGAACTATTTTTAACTGCTTTCGTTGTTTTTATATGTGGATTTGTTTATGAATATTGGGACAGAATGATTTTTGAAGCTGTTGTTAAAGTTGCGAAACAACGAAGCCCGGGACAGAGCAATGGAGAAATTTCTGGGACAACAATGGGATATCAGCTCCGCCCAAGGCATGATGGATAACAGCAACAACCAGGGTAAAGAAAGACATAACATCTTACAAGGACAGGAAGAAACACCACGGACAGAATAATTGCCACACACAGGAAGAACCAGGATAGAGTTTGAGTTCCTCCCTTGTAGTTTTATAAATCATTTAATGTGTCAACACGAATAGGAGTTATTAATATTGCAGTTGTTGTATAAGGAATTATGATGATGACTGGAATGTAATGGAAATTAATAAGATTTTGGAATGCAGAAATAAAGGAATTAATCAAGCCATGAATTCTAGCACTTGGCTTATCTAAATTATATAATTCGGTACTTGAACTATTGGTATTAATAATTGTATTATATAAATTGGTATTGTTATAATGAGACTATTATTGGATTATAATTGAAAACTAACAAAAATTATTATATAAAAAAGATTTGCTTATTAATGGAAATGCTTTTACACTTTTCTTGTATTAGGGTTGAACCAGTTTTGTTTTGTTTTGTAATTGTATTTTGTATTGTTGTAACCTGCCCTGGGTCTTTACAGGTAAAGGGCAGATAAGAAATAGAATAAAACAAACAAATAAAATAAACATCTCCATGCAAGAAACAGAGAATGAAAAGCTCCTTTTTTCTCTATCCCAAAGATACGCAAAGATTCTATTGGTAAGCACGGATGTGAACTCATGGCTTCTTCATGTGAAAATGGTTTTGGATGGGGAATCAATGCACAGATATAGAAAGTGAGAGTTGGGTTTTCTATATTTGCACATATCACTAATGTTCAAAGTATAGGGCTTGCACATCCCTGCAAAGGATGCCCCAACATTGAAAGAGCCCTCAATGCAAACACTAGTTATATGCACCTACAGAATAACACGGCTAAATTTCCTAAATTTACACATATGATTTACAGCCCCAAACACTCGCTACTTCCACGCTGGGCATTTATAGTATAATACGCAATAGCCATGCTTTGGCCATACACTTTTAAGGAGACAACATCATGAGTAAAACATCTTCCTCCCATATTATCTTCTTCAACTCCTCATTCACCCCCAGATCTCAGAAAATCATAATAAAACACATATAATGGAATGGCCCTGCAACCTCTCCAGAGAACTGAGATGTTGTTGTTCAGTCGTTCAGTCGTGTCCGACTCTTCGTGACCCCATGGACCAGAGCACGCCAGGCACGCCTATCCTTCACTGCCTCTCGCAGTTTGGCCAAACTCATGTTGGTAGCTTCGAGAACACTGTCCAACCATCTCGTCCTCTGTCGTCCCCTTCTCCTTGTGCCCTCAACCTTTCCCAACATCAGGGTCTTTTCTAGGGAGTCTTCTCTTCTCATGAGGTGGCCAAAGTACTGGAGCCTTAACCTCAGGATCTGTCCTTCTAGTGAGCACTCAGGGCTGATTTCTTTAAGAATGGATAGGTTTGATCTTCTTGCAGTCCATGGGACTCTCAAGAGTCTCCTCAGCACCAGAACTGAGATGTGGTGGTCTCTAAATCCTACATGCTTGTGCTAATCTGCTCCAGAGAGTTAGAGGAAAGCCCACCACAGATTTAAGGGGGTGTATTTCAGTTGGGCTCCCTGTCAGAAATGGAACTGCCATTCAGTAAGCCAACTGGTGGTCTACTGGCCAGATATGACCAGCAAACCAATTATATGAGGCTATATATCTATATATCTATATGAGTGTGGGTGGCACTGTGGGTTAAACCACAGAGCCTAGGGCTTGTCGATTAGAAGGTCGGCGGTTCGAATCCCCACGACTGGGTGAGCTCCCATTGCTTGGTCCCTGCTCCTGCCAACCTAGCAGTTCGAAAGGACGTCAAAGTGCAAGTAGATAAATAAGAACCGCTGCAGCGGGAAGGTAAACGGCATTTCTGTGAGCTGCTCTGGTTCTCCAGAAGCGGCTTAGTCATGCTGGCCACATGACCCGGAAGCTGTACGCAGGCTCCCTCGGCCAGTAACGCGAGATGAGCGCCGCAACCCCAGAGTCGTCCGCGACTGGACCTAACGGTCAGGGGTCCCTTTACCTTTACCTGATATGTGAATGGGGAAACACCAAAGGTGGGTGTCTCCATTCTATCTCATTTAACCCCTGGTCATTAGCCAGGCCAGCTTACACATTCTTAAGACTATACTTACAGTGTCAGGGGTCCCTTTACCTTTACCTTTACTCCATTTTAAGCCAGGTGTGGCTAAATGGCTGAGCCTTACAACAGTCATAAAGCCACTGTTCCCTTTCCCAATAACATTTTTCCAAATGTACCAAAAACCAAATGTGCATGTTTAAAATATGCCAAACAAATCTTTACGCAAGGTAAATAGCTTGGCACTTGAGAGAAAGATGGACAGCCTGACTCAAAGAGGAAGAGGAGAGATTAACAATGGGTTTCAAGAAAAGTATTTGTGTGCTCTTTGAAAAAAACAGGACTGGTGGCCCTGATTATCATCTGGCAATCTTTGCGGCTTCCCTAAGTTTTCTTTTGTTTTCTCTGGTTTTGAGGATGGGGTCATGAATATTTTTTGTGAGCTGCCATAGACGTCTTTGAAGAAAAACAAATGCGGAGAACACATGTGATAGGCAGATAAGATACCACTGTAATCTGCAAGGCTGAATTCCACCAGCTGAAGATCTGGCTCGTGCATGGGTATGAATAATTCTGCCCCCATCCGCAAATATTCATGAATATCTTCCTCAAATTAGGCAGCCCACACATCAGACCTCTTCTTTGTATATTCACTTCACGTGATGTTATTTTCATTTTTAAAAAAGAGTCAAACACGAAGTTGCTAGGCTGCTGGTTAATTTCCCTCAGAATTTCTTCAGTAGGCTTCATACTGAGCATATATGCTGCAGGCCTATCTTGTTGACAAGGGATGTTGAAAGATTGTTGGACGAGCCATTCTCCTCAGGCTGAGAGAGAGAAGCTGAGGGAGGAGATGAAAGAAGTGGGAAACAAATTGACTTCAGCTCTGAAGCTCTGCGCTGTCTCTTAACAATAGTTGAAACAGACTTCAGAGGACATTTCCCTGCCCCATTTTCAGCTTCTGAGTAGTAGTCATTGGTGTGTGGGTGTGTGGAGAACAGCACGAGTTCTGTCATCTCCTCTTTCCTCCAGGCTGGCTGTGGTCTTCACTGCCATGTTTCACTGCTGGGGCAGATGATTCTGAACTCTCTTTTCGGTATAGGTGACGAAAGGACGCCTAAGTCAACTTGCTGGCCTTCAGATGTGATCCGCCCCAGCCAGCATGGCCAATGGCCAGGGATGATGGGACTTGTGGTCCAGCAATATCTGAAGGACCATAGGGAACCACCTTGGGTGCAAGTGGCTGCCCCAAGGTCACTCAATGAGCTTCGCAGACGAGTATGTATTAATAGCCAGCTTTCTTTGACCGTAATCCGACATTTTAACCATTCCCCCATACTAGCCCTCTCATCCCTAAACCTAAATGCACTGGATCATATCCAACATGGCGCTCAGCAAGGCTCCCATCAGCACAAGCATTTCCAGTTGCATTATGGGACTCCCTTCTCTCTTCCCTCTATGTTCCCCCTAAAACTATTATGAAGGTCCCCCTGCTCTCTGAAGCAGATTTGGGGAGGGTATGGAGCACATGCCACAGGGAGGGGAAAATCTTGTTGACACAAGTTGACATCCTTTCACTTGCAGGATGCATTCGTTGAATGCTGCCCAATGATCTGCAAATAAGTTCACCTGGTCACATCCACGACTTGTTTCCAAGAAAAGGCATGCAAGATGGGCTTGATGGAGTGTATGTTTTGCAGCAATCCTTGGAAAATCTACGCACATCCTTTCAGGTGTTTGTTTTGATTTTCAGAGCCTGATAAGAAGGGGTCAATTCGCACTTAACATTGACACTGATAGTTCCTACAGAAGCAGAAATGGACGGGTTTGGGGCTATTTTGGAAAACAGTGTTTAAGGCTTATAATCCCTCACCTCACCAGCTTTGAGAAGGCCGCCTTCGTTCTCTGCCATGGCAGTAGTTTGTGGCCTCTGATGGGAATCATTCTCCCCTTCTTATGAAAGAGAGGGGCAATGCTTTTGTTGGCAAAAGCTTCACACAGCATGCTGAATTTATTAAAATAGGCAAAGAAGAGAGGTGGTCTTCTGAGTTACAAGAAAAACACACACGCATTGAACATAGGAATATTAACTATATAAGACTGTTTAAAATAGCACTTAATTGACTCCTTCCAGTGCAGCTCGGTAGCAAATGGTTATAGCACTGCGCCGAGCAGGGATCTTGTCTAGGCTGGCAGAAAGGGTGGGTGGGAGCGGCGGTGGGAGTAGCTATAAAAGGTGGGCTGAAATTTATTATATGAACAAAGTCTTCCTTAAACCTTTTATTTAAGCCTCCAGCACCTAAGTTGTTGGCTTCTCGCAGGTCAACCTCAACTACTTTAACATAGTGAAGTATGAGAAAAGGCTGAATATCATTACATTTGAGCTGTGCCTATTTTCTCCCCACATGAAATGTAAAACATCTCGACTCAAGGGGGCCTGGGAACACTTAAAAGGCATCTATGTTTTTCGTTCTATTTTTAAGCAACTAAAACCTCTGGAAAAAATGTTCCCCCTAAATGGTTTAAGCTGTCCATCTTGAAAAAATTCTTAAACACACACACACACACACACACACACACACACACACACACACCAACCCCCCATATCTGAGTATTAAATTTATTCTAGATCCTCAACATTGACTCAGCTAACATCTCGACATGTTGACACGGATTCTAATGGCCCAGTCACACTGGGTGCATGGTAGCTACTGGAGAAGACCGAAAAGGCAGCACCCATAAGTTCCTGTATTGAATGCAAACCACTCAAAACAGAGTGATCTTAATCCCTGACTTCCCATGGCTCAGGAAGCAGTGGTGTCACTCCAGCTCTGCTCAGGTGGGTGGAGAGTTGGTCACCATGGAGGTGCCGCTGCACCTGGTGAAACTGGGCAGGTAGAAGCTACTGCCAGTGGTCTCTCCACCAGAGGAACCCTCTAACTGGGGGTTCCTGTTCTTCCTATTCTTATGTTTCAATGTTGAACGGTACTTTAAAGTCTTTCTTAATCTATTGTACTCTGAATTGGCCACCTGCATCTTGCAAAACCTTAGAGTGCACCTCTCTATCAGCTCAGGTTTATCACCTTTTTTTTAAAAAAAAGGTTTATCATCTTATCTTTTCTCAGAAGCCCCTGAGATCTTGTCAAGAACGCTGCTTGGTTATGGGCAGTAAATGACTGCAAAGGAAAAGACTGCTTTTGCCTTAGCTTTTCAGGGGTGGAAAATAGATTGATCCCAATCCAGGGAACCATAAATAGAGCTGGAGATTGTTTATTGACGGGGCTTTATTATTACTCCTACAAAGATGTGGTCAATGCTATCAGTTCTGTCAGTCATCAATAATCTGCTAGGTGGTGTTTATACATAGTGCAGGAGTTCCCTAGAAATGGGTCTTGGGCTGGAGGTGTTCCTCCAAAGCAGCTATTTCCGGAGTTAGAGTGGCTGCTATGAGCATAGAACGCTGTTTCTATGCTCATATTGTTTATCTGGATTGGGACAATTGCATTTATAGTATCATTAATTTAAATACAAAAAGTGAAGTCCATAAAATGTAATCTGTTTGAAAGGCCAGGATTGCGTTCTAACAGTCCCTCTGTGTTTATGGTATTTTATCTAGCTTTCAGCAGAAGAATTCCTGTGGCTAATTACTGAGCGAAAAGGCCAAACAACTCAACCAAATGGCTGGATAAGACAGCAAAACTCATGATAAGTGTCAGCATAAGATTATGCCTTAATGACAATATTTTGATGTCAGGTCACAGGAGTCTACTTTGGTCTTTGTAAACAACCAGATTAAGACAAACAGGACAAGTTAATGAGAAGCTATTTCTCTCTCTCTCTGTGCGCGCACACAGACACATATGCAAAGCCAAAGATTACTTGTTAAACCTGAACATTTAAATGCTATTAACAGTCTATCAGTTCATCTCAACTAACTGTCATTAACCTGACAGCTGTACTGCATTCTGACTACTGTTTCCACAGGCCAGTAAGGAGTCATGCAGAAATGTTGGGTTTTGAGATCCAGATCCAAATCTGCACCTAGCTACAAAGCTCATTGCAACCTTCAGCAAATAAAATCACATCTCTCTCTTTGCCATTTTGAACAGAGGCGGTTTTAGGGCAGTGTGACTGGTTCCCACGCACGGGGGTGGTGGGCGGCAGTAAGCACTTGCCTGGCTATGGAAAGGAGGCGTGAAGGCTCTGACAGGGTCCTAGAGTCCCCCTCCTCTTTCCCAAAGCCTAGTCTAGGCATCCCCAAACTTGGCCCTCCAGATGTTTAGGGACTACAACTCCCATCATCCCTCGCTAGCAAGACCAGTGGTCAGGGATGATGGGAATTGTAGTCCCAAAACATCTGGAGGGCTGAGTTTGGGGGTGCCTGGTAGTCAGCTCTTTCCCAGGTTTGGGAGGAAATGGGAGGGCTCTAAGACTCTGCTGGAGTCCTTGCACCTTCTTCCCAAAGCCCAGTTTAAAGGTGGGAGGGGGGCATCAAATTTTGGCCTAGCTCAGGGCACCATATTACCAAACCCACCCATTTTGAACTTGAAAAGGTGCTACAGAAATGATCAATTGCACCATGGATATGGTTAGACAATAGGGAAATTAGATTCAGAAGTTCTAAAAAGCTGGTGGAGATACGAGAGGAAAGAAGGCCTCTCTTAGTCTTCATTTTTCTCAGTCTTTTAAAAAATTTTTTGAAGAGAGCTTTAATTATCAACAAATGGCAATTAATTTCCTGTCATGTAAGGGTTGTACGGTATTAGCCCATCACCCATTAGAAACAATGTTGACAGTACATAGCTCCTTTCAAAGATGAGAACTTGCTTAGTTATATACAGTTGTCATTGCAATTAACTTGGGCCTTTAATTATAACCAGATGGATTAATTGTTTTAATCGCAGCTATATATCTCGAGTTCTCAACATCTTTACAGTAGCTTGTACATTTGACACGAAAGTCAAGAACATCAAACAGACGTTAAATGCTAGCGCAGGAAACTTGCCAGCCTCTAAGGGAAGCTGCTGATCACAACCTGTCATTTTAAAAGGTTCGAAAATGCCAAGCAAACACTTGGGATTAGTGTCCTAAATATGGTTTTATCAAGCCAGCTTTCTCCTGCCTGATAATTCATTGGTATCATTTGTCTAAATACTCTGCACTACACAGCTCCAGCTCTATAATTATACAGCTTCAGGTATTCCCTTCTTCCTGCCTTTGAAATATTTGCTTTGAGGCTCTTCAGAAAAGAAGATATGATGCTTATTAGCGTGCTATTTGATGAGCGGTACAAAAAAAAAGGCAAGCTATAAAACTATCCATCTTAAGTGCTCTGCCAAGAGCGAAGGGAGTTCAGAATGGCCACCAAGGAGAAGCTGGTTTTTATTTTTTTATAATTGTCACTTTTGCAATTTGCACACGGAATATTTTTCAGATTGCAGGAGTGCCTTGATTGACATTTCCAAGTTAAGGTGAGTGACTGTCAATTTCAGTTCCTCTCAGTTTCCCATTACACCATTAAGCTCAGTTCTCCACATTTCCACATCCGTTTGTGGTTTTAGTTTTTTAAGTCCTCTTGAAGATTAATCAGCATTTTGGTGTGAATTTTTACTAACAAGCACATTTTTCTATGCTGTTTTCCCCCATTTGCGCATATGTTGCTATTCACTGGGTGACCACCCCTAAATTTAATCTACCTCACAGGAGTTGTTGAAAGGATAAAGCGAGTGTGACAACCATGCCTGCCATATTGCAATGCTTGAAGGAAAGGTGGGGCAAAGATTTGATAACTTGTTTACTGAATAAGTAAATATATATCCCTAATATTACTCTACTCCAGGAAAATAAAATCAAGATGTTGGTGGCTCTTTGAGATCTAGAACCATGACATTGATTTAACTGTATCGCTTTGCGGCTGTGCCACAATTCTCTTGAGGAGTGAAAACTGCCGGTTCTTGTCCAGGGTTTCAATTTCCTTAGAAAGAGATCACTTGAGACATCTGGCCATCTTGTAGTATAGGAGGGCCAGGCCAGGCCTTCCAACAGCGGGGAATGACTGGGGTGGGCGAGGTGCATTTCAGAGGAACAGCCAGGGGGCCAGTATAGATCTGGTTTAAATTAGAGATAGGGCTTGATTTGTGCCCAATTTATATGTGGCAAGTCTTGGCGTGAGAGCACCCACGCCACTCCAGTAATGTCTTAGGGAAGCAAATCACATGAATTCATGTGGCATTGGGACAAATGTATTAAAACAATCACATTCATTTCCTGCGATGGGTAGCGAAAACCTCGTTGCAGGGGTGAATTTAACAACCTTGGGGTTCTGAATCCCCACCTTGAGCAAAACTTGAAAGTAATTGCTTATCTTTCAGGGGCTGGACTGAGGAGGAATGGTGGGGGCCATCCCCCCCTTCTCCTGAAACTTCCCGAGAACAGGAGGACAGTATAGATTTAGAACAGCGGTTTGCAGAAGGGCATAGTTCAGAGGCTGCAGAGGGGAGAAGCTAGGAAATATTTGAAGAGGAACAGCAGGAAGATGAAGAAGCACCAGGGGAGAGACAGCTGACAGACTCAGTGTCCTTGGAAAGCATTCCTGACCCCCGCTTCCCTGGACCAGGCAAGCATTGAGGGTAGTCGAACAGAAGGCTCAGAGGCAGAAAGCTCAGATTAGCCGATGCAAGGATGACATAGAACAGGAGAGATGTAGGGGGTGGGACTTTACTTGGAGCAACACCATTGTCTAGGGGAGACTGCATTCCGTCATCTCTCACTGTGAATATTGAATAAATCAATTGCTAAGAACTTTGAATTATGGTGCTGGAGGAGACTCTTGAGAGTCCCATGGACTGCAAGAAGATCAAACCTATCCATTCTGAAGGAAATCAGCCCTGAGTGCTCACTGGAAGGACAGATCCTGAAGCTGAGGCTCCAATACTTTGGCCACCTCATGAGAAGAGAAGACTCCCTGGAAAAGACCCTGATGCTGGGAAAGATGGAGGGCACAAGGAGAAGGGGACGACAGAGGATGAGATGGTTGGACACTAGTGTTCTTGAAACTACCAACATGAGTCTGACCAAACTGCGGGAGGCAGTGGAAGACAGGAGCGCCTGGTCCATGGGGTCACGAAGAGTCGGACACGACTAAACAACTAAACAACAACAATAATTTTTATTGTCTATCTGCTTCTTGGCTGCCACCGTGGGAGGGATTGGATTCCGCGAAGCCTGACAGTATCTTTGATCAGGTGGCAATGTTTGCTTTTCGGGTTCTTTATTGGCAGTTGCTGCTGCCACCCATGCGGTCTGATGCACTGTGATGCTTTTCCCTGTGCCTGCTCTGCTCTGCTCGCCAACCCCTCCCCAAACTCATCCCTTTCCCTTGTCCCCGGTCCCCATTCTCCCCCATGCCCCCATAACCCATCAGACCTTTCCCTTTCCACTTCATGTCACTTCTTGGGCCCTTCCTGCCCCCCATGCCACTCTTCCTCCTCCTCCTGCTTTTCATGCTAATCGGCAATAGCAGCAGATGATCTCTAGGCCGCCTGGCTGCTACATCTGGATGCTTTCCTCCTCATCCAATATCGTTGCAGCAGGATAACTGAGCGCTTTTGCTCCGTGCGCTGGGCAAATCAAATAAATAAATAAGTCCAAAATAAGACCTCTATTCATGGGGACGAAGAATGATGAAAGACAGAAGGGAGAGAAGACACAGAGCTGACAGCTGAAGCTTGTGTCTGCTCTTTTAGCCAGGAAAGCTGACAAGTAGATTGGCCAGGACAGGCACTTACAGGTTACCCTGTCAGCTACTTGAATGCCCTGTTTTTTATCTGCCACCTTCATGGAGGACTTTAAAAAAGAGAGAGAGAGAGGAGGGGATCAGTGCCCATCTGATCAGCTGGCTCACACTGGCATGTCATCAGCTTTTGCAGCGCAAGAACACAGAGGGGGGCAAATTGACAATGGGATCTTTCATATACTTGTCAGATTTTGTACCATTGCTGGATTACACTAAAATCTTTGATGTTTGCAGATAAATACATAGCATGAAGTTGCAGAAGCAGTGTAGGCACCGTGCATTTTGTCGTACCTATGGTAGTGAAGAGTAAGCAAATGACAGCCCCCAAAATACAAATTATTCTGTCTGGTTTTCTTTTACCTTCTGTGATTACATTAGGGATGGGGAGATGTTGATGGGCACCAATTCCCCTCAGGCCTAGCCATCAAGATTGATAGTCAGGAACGATGGGAGTTGTAGTCCAATGTCATAGGTTCCCCACTTCTGGGACTATACACCCCACCCCCGCCAAGTAATTCCAAGCAAAATACTAGACTTTTTGATAGGTTGGTCAAAATGTTGGTGGCCTTGCTGCTATGCCACCAAAACTGGGATATATGAAAGTAGGGAGACACCATTTTGGGAACCAAATGCTTGTTTAAAGATACTTGAAGCTTCAAATAATTCACCATTGACCAAAACGGTTCATTATGAAGTAAAACAAATGCTTGTGAGGCCATTTTGGTTGTGGTACAGCCAGGAGCATTTTCATCTACTGTAGGGTTTACCTAAACCAGGCATAGGCAACCTTGGCTCTCCAGATGTTTTGGGACTACAACTCCCATCATCCCTAGCTAACAGGACCAGCGGTCAGGGATGATGGGAATTGTAGTTCCAAAACATCTGGAGAGCCAAGGTTGCCTATGCCTGGCCTAAACCATGGGTAGGCAAACTAAGGCCCAGGAGCCAGATCCAGCCCAATCGCCTTCTAAATCCGGCCTGTGGACGGTCCAGGAATCAGCATGTTTTTACATGAGTAGAATGTGTCCTTTTATTTAAAATGCATCTCTGGGTTTTTTATGGGGCATAGGAATTTCTTCATATTCCCCCCCCCCCTTCAAAATATAGTCTGGCCCCCTACAAGGACTGAGGGACAGTGGACTGGTCCCCTGCTGAAAACGTTTGCTGACCCCTGGGCCCTAAACAGATGAGAATTTTCAAGTTTGAAGAAGATAATGCTGTCAAAAGCCAAATGCATCATCCAAGGCCAACCCAGCCTTCTCCAGCATGGTGCCTTCCAGATCTTTAACCCGTGCTTAACCTAAGTTCACCGAATTGATGTAGAACTGACTAGTGCGCCTCAGAAATTTAACTTTTCCCTAAGCCAGAATAGCACTTTGAGCCCAGATATTAAAGCAATTTGATTTCTTCCATTGTGAAATGGGTGTGTGTTTCCCAATGGGTTAGTCAACTTTACAAAGGTTCTAAAGCAGATCCCATTGTTTTATTGGGGCATCTCCCAAATCAGCACAAGCTAGTCAACTCTAGCCAATAGGAAATCTAATTAGCAGCTGAGTTGGTATTTTTATGCAGAAGCAATCCCTGGCTTCTGTCAAATGGGCCCATAAAAGTTCTGCTATTCTTTTTTTTTTTTTGGAAAAAAAATTGCACCATAAATGAAGACTTCCATAAAAGTCAAAAACTCCCAACATCTTTAAAGATGCAGGTTGGGTTGAACAGAAGATACCATCTCAAGAGTTCCATGTCTTGATTTCAACAAGTTGCACAGAACAAAAAATCTTTTTTTTAAAAAGTGCCCCACCTTAATGTTTCTGTAAATGTAGTTTTGAAGGAAAATTCCTCCCTAAGGACAGTGTACTCAGTGTTTATATATTATGTCAGCAAAAGATGAGCAAGATACAAGGCTTTGCAGATTAATTAGTGGATGGTTATAAGGCACTTTGAAGTTAGAAAGTGCTATATAAACTTTAAGTATGATTACAGTGGTGATGTATTTGTGGTCCATAATCTACTCCTGGTATTGCTGTAATTACTGATAACTCCTTTAAAGCCTCAATAGCTGCTTTATAATTAATCTCTCTGAACCAACTTATCTACCACACAATCAAACAATTTTCTTAGGCAAGGTTTACGCAAGTCTTTGCCATTACAAATAATTTGAGATGATAGTGGTATATGTAATACCATGTCTTAATTTTAATTGACTTGGATAGAACTTCAGTTGATTTAAGTTTTGCAACAGCGTGTGGAGATGTGGTGTTTATACCACACTTGCTTAGTTTTCTTCTAGGAACTTTGCCTTGCTGGGAGAGAATTGCAGGTTCCCCGCTCCTGGCTTATAAGAACTTAAAAAGAACCTTACTGGATCCAATAAAAGGACCATCTAGTCCACTGTCTCCAACAGTGGCCGGACACATACTTTAAAGAAGCCCTAAATTAGGCAAGGAAGGCTAGTCTTTGTACCCCATAGCAATTGGTATTCGCAGGCATACAAAATTGAACATGGAGAGCCCATGATTTTATGAAAATGGGAGGAATCAGGTGGGGACTGTAGATTTAAAGTCAGAGGGATGTCAGAGAATTCTGATGAAAACAGAAATAGTAATAATCAATAATAATTCATTATTTATACCCTACCCATCTGGCTGGGCTTCCCCAGCCACTCTGGGTGGCTCCCAGCAGAATATTAAAAACACGATAAAACATCAAACATTAAAAACTTCCCTAAACAGGGCTGCCTTCAGATGTCTTCTAAAAGTCAGATAGAAAGTCATTTCCTTGACATTTGATGGGGGGGGCGTTCCACAGGGCGGGCACCACCACCGAGAAGGCCCTCTCTCTGGTTCCCTGTAACTTCACTTCTCGCAGGGAGGGAACCGCCAGGGCAATCTAGATGGATTTTATTTATATCTATAAGATTTTGCAGACTTTGGCTGTGAACTGGGGCACTACAAAAAAATAAAAATAAAACAATTCAAGTTGCGCTTCACTGCTTCAAATTGGGCCCCACTGGCTAAGCCCTGAGTCTAATAGTTGCTGGGCCTGAGTTGCCCTGCCCTTGCATGAAGTCTTGGGTTTACGATTTTGGGAGAGGGGAGATTGCGGCACTGGGGAGCGGGCAGGCTGGTGAGGCCCCCTAGATTTAGAGGCCCAAGTTGCCCTGCCCTTGCATGAAGTCTTGGGTTTGCAATTTTGGGAGAGGGGAGACTGCCTGCTGGGGAGTGGGAGGGCTGGCAAGGCCCTAGGCTTCAGCCTACTTAGCCTATACATAAATCCGGCACTGAATGTAAGTCTTTCAGGACCAGGAGTGGAATGCACAGTACCGGTATTTGCTTATAGCTAGAGGACTGATCGATAAAGTAAATGAATTGAAATTGGATGACAATGAGGCACTCATAGAGAAATTAAAACATGGTCAATTTACTTTAAGAGAGATGTATGAACACTTTCAAAACATAATGAAAATGGGATAATCAGTGACAAGGCTAAAGAAACTGATGAAAATCATGCACTGTATGAATGATCAAGAACTTGATAGTTCAGGTGGGGCCAAAGATTTCAATAAACAACCAGGAAAAAGAAGAAGAGGAGTTTGGATTTGATATCCCACTTTATCACTACCCGAAGGAGTCTCAAAGCGGCTAACATTCTCCTTTCCCTTCCTCCCCCACAACAAACACTGTGAGGTGAGTGGGGCTGAGAGACTTCAAATAAGTGTGACTAGCCCAAGGTCACCCAGCAGCTGCATGTGGAGGAGCGGGGACGCGAACCCGGTTCACCAGATTACGAGTCTACTGCTCTTAACCACTACACCACACAGTAGCAAGACGTTCTGGTGTTTCCCCTAGAGATGTTCAAGAACTCCTGACACAGTACACAAAGAAGTTACAGAGAACCATGCCGAGGGCCTTCTTGATAGTGGCACCCACCCTGTGGAATGCTCTCCCATCAGATGTCAAGGAGATGAAACTATATAACCTTTAGACAACATCTGAAGGCAGCCCTGCATAGGAAAGCTTTTTAATGTTTCATGTTTTATTATGTTTTTATATATGTTGGAAGCCGCCCAGAGTGGCTGGGGCAACCCAGTCAGATGGGCGGGGTACAATTATTATTATTATTATTATTATTATTATTATTATTATTATTATTCCCAGGTCTGGAATGGAAATCAACCCAGCAATCCATGAAAGCATGAAAGCGAGAATGAAAGAAAGCAGTGCTACTCTTGTTCTTCCTTTGATTAGATCCTGACTAGATACCGCTGATAAGGGCTACACCACCCAAAGTGAGAGGAATGGATGTTGTGTTAGCGGCATCGCTAGCTGGACTGAACGACACATTGTTACCATTCGAAAAGAAGTGAAACCTGGAGGCATGGCCTTCCTGAATTTATGGGGAAAGCCTGTTTGTTTTTCATGCACTGGAGAAACTGTCTAAAAATAGTTCACCTTTGTGAAAACATTACTGCTGGAATGTTACCAAGGGCAACAAGAGCCTGAATTATCAGCCTTGTTAATGCTCACATAAATTCAAGCTGTCAAGTATTAACTTGTTCAGCTGAGATTTTATAAAAAGGCCTTCCTTTTCCTGCGCTTTCGGAAATTCCCCTCCGCATTTGAGAAACATGGCTATTCCAGTGTGCAGGGAGCAAGCAATCTGTGGACTGAGCTCTAGGTCTGCACATATATTATTAGAACAATTGGCTATTTTCTTAATCACAAGTAGCTGAAACATCTGTAAAAAGAATCGAAAAAGCTTGCTTCAGTTCTGAAAATCAAATGCAACCTTGAGGCACACTGAAGAACCGTATTGAACCGGGGGTAATTTTCAGCGGTTTTCCAGATCAAAAACCATCAGTGCAATCCCATAATCGTGGTGCTGACTCCCTTAGGTAGGTTTGTATAGAATTTCAACCTAAATTAAGCTACACAGTCCCAAGGCAACTTCTCCCAACCACATTTTAATTAATTAACCCAGAATCAAATCTATACCCTGGTGTAATCCACCCAATGTGGGTAGAAATAATCACTCCATATAAAACATACTTTGAAAAAAAAATGGACACAAGTAAAACCTCACAGGACAAATGGATGTGTGGATGTGTGTTATACTACTACTGCTACTCATTTTACAAGTTATACCACACCCATCTGACTGGGTTGCCCCACACAGTCTTAGAGAGCTATAGTGCTTTCAGGAAACACACACATACACACTAAACTGGTAAGATTTTACACCATATTTTCCCCCCTTAGTCAAATAAAACAGTTCAAGTTCTTCTCCACTGTTACCTGTTGGGTGCACACACTCACCCAAAGCATCATCATCATCTATGATCTCATAGTGCTTTCAAAAAGTTACAGCTTCTATCTTTAGCAGGCTTTTGCCACATGGAAAAGCACCACCACTGACCTTCTGCAGGATGAAGTTAAGAGATGACTGACCTAATGGAACAACTGTCCTAAGTCCGTAAGCATGGTGTCAAATGGTGTAGGTTGAAGGCTGCTCTGTGGCCACAGCCTAACCCAGTTAAGCACATTCAGACAAGGGAATGCAGCTAGCGGGGAAGAAGAGAATCAGAGGGAGGAAAGATCCAATCAATTTTGCTTTAACCATGTCTTCTGAACATGGAGCCACAGAGCAGTGGCAGAACTTCATGCTCCGGCACCGGGGGGGGGGGCGTAAAGCAGGCGGGGGTGTGTGGCTGGTGTGCATTCCGGGGGTGTGGTGCGCGTCCCGGGGGTGTGGCGCGCCACCTGTGGGGGCGTGGCGCCCAGCGCGGGCGGGGGGCAGCCGCGATGGCACCCCACCGGGATCGCGCTGCAGGGGGCGGTACGCTCCCCCTGCCCCCCTCTTCCTCCGCCAGTGCCACAGAGCCATAAGCAGCGTGAGCACTCTGCCTCAGCAGATGTACCCTTAAATGCCTGTGGATGTTTTTGAGATGAAAACACTCTCCGAGAGAGTTGGCCAATCCAGTTGCAATCCCTGCCTCATACTATTACAGCCTGATGCAATGTGTATTTATACGGAAGTCCCATTGTATTCAAGGTGGCTCGAAACTAGAAACTTGTGCATAGAATTGTAGCCTTAACTTGCTTACCGGTAGATATTTAATAATCTTTCAGAAGGCTAGATTGTCCTTTCGAACGTGGGCATTTCATTTGGGCATGGGGAGGGCATAGCATTGGGATCAAGGTCCAGGAATTGAAATAGTTAAAGCAATGGTTTTCAACCATTGTGCTGTGGCACCCTAGGGTGCCTTGAATGATAGCTAGGGGTGCTGCAGGCAACCCTGGCCTCTGTCCCTTTTTCCTTCCCTCCCTCCTCTGATGCCCACTCGCTTCTCTGACTCTCAAGGGCTTGTGTGGCTGTTTGCTGCAGCAGCCATGGCTACAAGCTCCCCAGGTGAATGGTACGCCTCTGGGGCTGGCCAGGGGGAGGCTGAGGGAACACTCCACAAGGGAGGGTGTTCAAAAGTGAGTGAGGGGCTGCTGGCTCTGCAAGCAAGGGGTGACCTAACTGGACTTCTGAGGCTGCCACAGGGGAGCTGCAGGGAAAAAGTGTTGGTCAAGGGAGATGTGTACTCAAAAAGGTTGAAAACCTCTGAGTTAAAGTATTGGTGCTAAACAGCTGTTAACTGTCTGATGGGAACAACTTTGACCAGAGCTGGTGGGATTAATCTTCCGGCTCAGTACCGAATGGATAATCGCTAAGGGAACGTTCTCTCAATTTCACTGATCTGGACTTTCATCCAAAGCAGCACTGGATGTCTGTAGAATCTACAGGACAGATAAATGTTTCTAGAGTCGTGTGCTAACAGATGCTGAGCAATAATTGCGCTCTTGGGTATTTGCATTAACTATGGAAACGCTCACTGTTTCCATTTTTGCCTTAAGCGGTTATGGGGTGTGTAGCAAATTTACTAATGCACTGCATAGCCTTTTTGTGAATGGATTTATATACTCAGGGCTTCGGCATCTCAGATATCAGTGTGCAAACCAACTGTTTGGATGCCATTGTATTTAGACAGATTCTATTATTGTTTTAAGTCCGGTGGTTAGGAGAGCTTAACTCTAACATGAAGCAGGGGCAGGGAATGAACCTTCCTTCTGCAAGGCTGAAATCTCCAAAGGCTCATAAGCCAGCATGACATATTGACTTAATGGAGCAGTATATTTTTTGATTCAGGAAAGAATTCCCCCAATCCTCTGATTAGACTGATACATAGATTTTCCAGAGATTAGCAAAATCTGAAATGCATTAAAATAAGCCAGTGTGACAAAACAGCTTTGGCAGCATAAATAAAACCTTACCCTAAAGTAAAACATAATTATTGTAACTTTTTAAGTGGCCCTGCACTATGTAGTGCTTACCCCCCCCCCATTGTCTCTTGGAAGTAGGTTGCCTTCATTCCCATTCTTTGTGTTGAGTCATGTTTGGAACTGGGTGTTTTCCCATTTCTGGTCATGGACCGTAATAAAGATTGTTGTTGTTGGGTGTTTTCCCAGTTATTTCCCCTTATTCTCCCCCCCCCCACCACCATGCCCCACTTTAAAATCTTTTGGTACTCTTTAGACCCTTGGCATTTCTGCAGACTTTGTATCAAAAAGGTAAAGCAAGATGGTTGCAAAAAATGGGGAGGGGGGTGGGGGAAAAGGAGATTCCAGTTTTCTCCGTAAATGATGTGGACCTAGTTCCCAAAGAACCATGAATAATATAGTGGTACCTTGGTTCTTAAGCTTAATCCGTTCCGGAAGTCCATTCCAAAACCAAAGCATTCCAAAACCAAGGCGGGCTTTCCCATAGAAAGTAATGCAAAATGGATTAATCTGTTCCAGACTTTTAAAAACAACCCCTAAAAAAGCAATTTAATATGAATGTTACTATCTAACGAAACCATTGTTCCATAAAATGAAAACAATAAACAATGTACTGCAGTCACACAATCAATCCAATCAATCAATCAATCAATCAGTAGCTGAACTGGATTTCACACAGTCATAAAAACAAAACAAAAAAAGCCACAAAAACAAAAAAAGCAAAATAAATAGCAAAAACAGACAGACCTCAGTGTAACACTCAAAACGGAAGTGTGGCAATCAAATCGGAAGCGTAACACTCAAAACGGAGCACATTCGACTACCGAAAAATGTTCGCAAACCGGAACACTTACTTCCGGGTTTGCAGTGTTTGGGTTCCAAGTTGTTTGAGTACCAAGACGTTTGAGAACCAAGGTACCACTGTACACACATGAATAATACACACAAACAACCTTACACAGAGTTTGGTCACTGGACCATTTAGATTGGGCCTAGCCTTCTTTACTCTGGACTGTGCGCTGTGCTAGCCCTACTCAGAGTAGACCCACTGAAATCAATGACGTTGGGTCCATTCATTTCAGTGCGTCTACTCTGAGTATTAGGTACAACCCTTCAACTGGTGGCTGCAACCCAAGGCCTCTGACTGAGATGTTTACCAGCTCTGCTTGCTGTTTTGGAGGTCCTTCAGTTGGGTACTAAACCTTGATTCTCCTACATGTGGAACATGCGCTCTTTAACCTCTGAGTGAAGGCCTCTCCTTTTGCGCTCAAAGTGGTGTTAGACTTAGACCCCATCTTCACTTAAAGAAACACCACACTACTTTGAACAGTCATGGTTTCCACCAAGGAATCCTGGGAAGTGCAGGTGCTCAGAGTTGTTAGAAGACTCCTATATCCCACACAGAGCTGCAATTCTTAGACTGGTTTAACAGCCAATGCCTCTTCCCTGTGAACTCTGGAAATTGAGATCAGGTACTGTGGCTTATGAATTGGGACTGCCCCCTGAAAGTTCTTGACAAGGCTGCTATTGGTCCCCGTGATATGCCTTGCCAAATAAGATCAAACAGGGCTGTTTGTGCTCCCTGTTGTATGAACCACCTTACTAAGTAAGATCATCATTCAGTTGCCAAAATAGGATCTTCCTGGGCAAAGGGCGGGATTCTGAGAATTTTACCTATAGAATCTGACTCATCTATTTCTTCCTCCCTTATTACCACGCGACAGTAACTAATGTTGAAAAGTGGGTTCCCAAGTTTTCTTTTCTTCACACTGTGCCCTCCACCCTATGAGTCCACACCCATATTACTCTGTCCGAGGGTTGAATGAATATCTCTCCCTCTCTCTCTCTCTCTCTCTCTCTCTCTCTCTCTCTCTCTGATTTTTCCAGTCTTAAATTCAGTTCTTCACATTTCCACATAAGTTTGCAATTTTTTAAAAGGAAGTCCTTGTGAAAATTCACCAGCATGTTAGTGCTAATTACTCCTATTTCTTTGTATGCAATTTTGCTAGAAAGGTGCATTTTTTTTGCAAAGCAACCCCTCCCTAAAATAATGCTTTTTGTATGTTAATTTCATGGATATCAGGAGTTTTATGCATGCTTTATGTTAGCTTATGCCATTTTGTACACATAACTTGGCTGGAAAACAGCACCACAAAATGCGAATTTCAAACAATGGCAATGTTTTGGTTCTCATGTTGTTTCAGAAAGTGCAAATTGGGAAAGTTCACCCTTAAGTGCAAATGGACCCCAACTGCTCCCCAGTCCCTACTCAGACATTGTCGCTGAGCTTTTTTTTTGGGGGGGGGGTATCGCCCAAAAGGTTGTTGAGCTTCTTTCCAGAATCGCTTGGAAAGGGCAAAGAGTGATACTCAAACACACACTTCCTAGTTCTGTTGCCAAGAACCCGGACATTTTGCTGATTATTCAAAATTCCCCCTGGATGCTAATTTCGCTAAGTCCTAAACCATTTGGGCCATACTATCTTATTCCATTATAAATGGTTGGAAGTGTTAGACATTGCAGTATTAAATATAAGAAGAAGAGGAAGAAGAAGAAGAGTTTGCATTTGATATCCCGCTTTATCACTACCCGAAGGAGTCTCAAAACAGCTAACATTCTCCTTTCCCTTCCTCCCCTACAACAAACACTCTGTGAGGTGAGTGGGGCTGACAGACTTCAAAGAAGGGTGACTAGCCCAAGGACACCCAGCAGCTGCATGTGGAGGAGCGGAGACGCAAATACTTTTCACCAGATTACGAGTCTACCGCTCTTAACCCCACATTGGCTTTCACTGGACTTTCCTGTAAGAGCTGCATGAAGCGGAGATGTTCACCTGGTGTGCCTTCTCCCTTTACCCAAAGGATGGGTACTTTTCAATATTGGACTCTCAACTTTCACCAGCCCCAGTCATCCTGGCTAATAGTCAGGGATGATGGGAGATGGAATCCAACAACACCTATTTTTATTTTTCATTTTATTTGTTGACTGTGTGCCACCCTTCCTCTCCAAGGAGCCCAGGGAGGCAAAACAGACACACAATTCAAAAAAAAAGCAAAAGCCTTCTAAGACAGTTTAAGCATTCTAAAAAGAAATGGTAAAAAAAACCCACACCTTCTAAAAGCAGTTCCAATTGAAAATCTAATTCCATCCAATGAGCTCGAACAGTATTCTCCAGCACACTAAATGGCAAGCGTTCATGTTTTCAAATTCCTCCAAAAGTTAATAATGACAGAGATAAGACACACCTCACCAGGGAGGGTATTCGACAGCAGGGGAACCACCACTAGAAAAGCCCTGTCATTGCTCAGCACCAACCAAGCAGCCACCTAAAGGACCAGCCCCCCCCCCAGCCCTGCTTTGCTTTAAGATTGCAATAGGATAAGTTCCTTGTGACAAATTTCCTCCTGCCATACAACCAGAAAAGAAATAGAAAGATGGATGCAGAACAATAGTGACGACAAAGAATGGGCACAATCCAGTTATGGTGCATTTAGATCCCATAGGTTTAGCATACACCCACTGTGCAGTGGTCAGTGAAGATGTGAAATCTGTTTATAATGAGTGGATTTTCTTTTTTGTTTGTGGGAAACAGTAAATGAGCTCAAAGATGATCTGAGCTCAACCATAAATGCCAGTGGTCACAGTCTCCTCTCTCTCTCTCTCTCTCTCTCTCTCTCTCTCTCTCTCTCTCTCTCTCACACACACACACACACACAGAGAGAGAGAGAGAGAGAGAGAGAGAGAGAGAGAGAGATGTATGGTGTCAATACATGGTTTAAGCCCCTTGGAATAATGGATTTTAGATTTGATAATCTCTAGAAAATCTGTGTGTCACTTTAATCAGAGGATTTAGGCTTCTTTAATAAATCAAAAGTACACTGCTCAATTAAGCCAGTGTTTCACACCAGCTTACAAGCCTTTGGAGATTTAGAACCTCCACAAAAGGGAAAAGCTTTGTGTAGGATTTACACTTTGGTAACAATAACAGTGGCTTAAAGGCAAGATAACAAGCAAAATAATTAAATCAACGGATAAAACAGGCCGCTTCCTACAGCATGGCAAGTATGCTGTCCCAACCGATATGGCGTAAGATAGTAACAACAGTTGTATTCTGTACTACAAGAAAGGAGGACACCCCTCTAACTGTCATGTAAAATGTAGCTTTGTGAAAGTGAAACAAATATACATGAACTAAAATCAGTGCATATTTTTGAGTAGCAGAGAAGGGGAAATGAGGAAGCCAATTTGTGGATCTAATTCAGGCTTCCTCAACCTCGGCCCTCCAGATGTTTTGAGACTACAATTCCCATCATCCCTGACCACTGGCCCTGCTAGCTAGGGATCATGGGAGTTGTAGGCCAAAAACATCTGGAGGACCGAGGTTGAGGAAGCCAGATTCTAATTCTTATGTGGGTAATTTTGGATTTTTTGTGTGGCACTTTTAACATCTTCATTTGCAGACCTTCCAAGTGTCCCTATTTTCCGGAGACAGTCGTGGATTAACAGAGGCTGTCCTGGTTTCTGATTTGATCCTGGAATGTCCTGCTTTTCCTTAGGACATCCCTATCTTCATCAGAGAAATGTTGGAGGGTATGGTAATGCAACCCCTGAGTCAAGGAGATAAGTAACTATTCAACCTTTAGAAGACATTTGAAGGCAGCCCTGCGTAGGGAAGGTTTTTTTTTAATGTTTAATGTTTTCTTATGTTTTTATATATGTTGGAAACCACCCAGCATGGCTGTGGCAACCCTGTCAGATTAAAGGTAAAGGGACCCCTGACCATTAGGTCCAGTCGTGGACGACTCTGGGGTTGCAGCGCTCATCTCGCTTTATTGTCCAAGGGAGCCGGCGTACAGCTTCCAGGTCATGTGGCCAGCATGACTAAGCCGCTTCTGGCAAACCAGAGCAGCACATGGAAATGCCGTTTACCTTCCCGCTGCAGCGGTACCTATTTATCTACTTGCACTTTGACATGCTTTCGAACTGCTAGGTTGGCAGGAGAAGGGACCGAGCAATGGGAGCTCACCCCGTCACGGGGATTCGAGATTGGTAGGGTATAAATGTAGTAGTAGTAGTAGTAATTGAATAGGACGTCCTTATTTTCATCAGAGAAATGTTGGAGGGCATGCATCTGAAGCTAGTGGCAGGTAAGGCCAGAACCAAAATGGATGGAACTGCCCAATTTACTCTCCTTTTCTGCTACCCATTCTCTCTCTCTCTCTCTCTCTCTCTCTCTCTCTCCCTCCTTCCTGCTTCCGTCCCACTTATAGTATATCATGGAAGATACAGATCACGCTTGCCAGAGGTCTGAACTCACTGTTTGCAGAAAGCTCTTGAATTTAGGCTGGGGGCCACATAAAATTAGACTGAGGGCCACTCATCAAAGTGATTTTGCTTAGTAAGGCTTGGAAAGGGCTTGGACTGAGAAGCTAGAGCATTGTGTGTCGAGGTCCCCAAACCACCCCTCAAAATGAAACACACTTCAGACAGAAATTTAAGTTTAAGGTTTTTGGCATAATTTTTGGCCACAACTTTATTAAAATACAGAATATGTGAGTGGTTGCTTAGGCATTGGTTCAGACTATCTGTCCTGCTGGGGACAGTAACTGACATTCGTCAGTAAAGGGAAAACACTTTGGGGAGAGAATGGGAGCCGGGGGTCTGACCCTCGCCTCTCCCCAAATGCTCCCAGGGGCTCTTGCGTGGCCCTGGCCCCCGACCGGGGGATACGGACAAAAGCATGGTGAGCCCCTGGATTCCTTTAATGGAATTCCCCGTGCAGCAGCAGCATTGGAGGGGCAGCCACAGTCAATCCTGACCCTTCCACCAACCAAATTAATAACCAATGCCTAACCACCAACCTTACAAGTTGTGACTAATTGCTACGCAGTAGGCGAAAACCAGATGGCACCAGCCAATCAGCCAAATGGAAAAATTCCTACCAGGCCCCAACAGCAGACCACCCCATGACAGGCATAGCAAGGTCATACACAGAGGCCTAATAATAGGGAGGGAGAGCGGGTGATCCGATGCACGCAGCAAAGAGGAATATCACGCTGCGAGCCAAGCAGTATATATTCGCTGGGCTGTCCATCAACAAATTGCAACATAGAAATCTCCCCAACGACACCAGGACCCAATCACAGCAGTGGCCATCTATACGATCCCGCCCAGCAACAGAGGGGTGACTTGCTGGCCCCCACCGCAACACGTGCTCTCCATGAAGGAGAACACGCTTTGTAAATTGCAACTTCATCCACACACCGAAAGCTTGACCACATAGCAGTTTGTAAGTGATAAATTAGGTACTTACTAAAGGGCAGGCCTGCACAACTGAGTAACAATTGTACATTTATTTAATTTTTTTTTAATATCCAAAATCTCTCTGTTCTAGAAGGGGAGGTGTGTGCTTGGAAAAGACTCAGTTGTATAAGGTTAGGCAAACTAAATGCCAAAAAAAGGAAGAATAAAATGAGGAATTCTTGCCCTCTGCCATCATTGCAGTAACTCAGTGTTGCAAATGCATATCCTCCAACATTTCTCAGATGAAAATTGGGATATCCTATTCCATAGGAATAATAATTTGTCTATTTATACCCTAGCCATCTGACTGGGTTGCCCCAGCCACTCTGAGCGGCTTCCAACATACAGTGGAACCTCGGATTGTGGACGTAATCCGTGACGGAGGCACGTCCGCAATCCGCAGCGTTCGTAACCTGCAGCGCCACGCCTGCGCACGCGCACAACCTGACCTGGCGCTTCTGCACATGCGCGAGCAGCAAAACCCGGAAGTAATCCTTTCCGGTACTTCCGGGTTTCCTGCGGTCTGCAACCTGAAAACACGTAACCCGAAGCGTTTGTAACCCGAGGTACCACTGTATATAAAAACATAACAAAACATTAAACATTAAAAAACTTCCCTGTATACGGCTGCCTTCAGATGTCTTCTAAAGGTTGCATAGTTACTTATCTCCTTGGCTCAGGGGTTGCATTACCAAACCCTCCAACATTTCTCTGATGAAGATAGGAATGTCCTAAGGAAAAGCAGGACATTCCAGGATCAAATCAGAAACTGGGACGGCTTCTGTAAATCTGGGACTGTTCCTGGAAAGTAGGGACACTTGGCGGGTATGGGCATGTGAAGTAATAAGGACATTGATATGAAAAAAAATTTGCCCACGTGTTTTAATCAGAGATGTCAGGGACTGAATTTCCATGCAACACATATCTCAATATCTCTTTTCATTTATTTTAGCCTCTTTTCCTTCAGATACTTACCCCCCCCTTTTCTGCAGGCTGTTTAAACAAAGCCATAACCACCCTCTGTGACCTCAGTGAGTAGCTTCATATCACATCTGTAGAGGGGAGTGGGCTGAGGTTGGCATTTAATATATAGATTTTAAATAAACTTCCCCCCCCCCAAAAACAAAACAAAACAAAAACTCCGCCATGTTTGGCATGGAATCTCTGAACTCATACAAGTATTTCAATCTAACAGCTTCAAACTGGTTTGCTGTTTTCAGCCCTCCAGGATGAAAAGAAACAAAGTTCATCTGTTAAGAGTCCTGAGGTATATGGAATTTGAAGAGTTGTGGTTACAGCAACTTTGTTCCAGGACGTTCAAATATTCAGCAGCTCATAGCAACTGCAGATGGAAAATGTTAGAAATGGAACTTCCAAGAGGAGAGGGGCTGGGCATGGCTGAGGAACAAGAGACCCTCTCACTGGACTAATCTGAACTTCTTGAAAAATCTCCCATTGCAAGGAATGTGACATAGAGGAGAGATCTGATGGGCAACCCATGGTTGTTGTGAGAAAATGTGCATACATTGCTCACTTCCGGCTCTCCGTATCCTGGATCAAATGGGAGGGTTCTTCTTCCTTTTGTTTCCTTCTCCTCTCTTCTAAAACGCATGCCTTGGTTTTGAGGAAGAGAGAGAGAAAAATGCAGAAGGTCAAAGCAAGGAGCTTTGGGGCCAAACTACACATTACACAGTAGATTTGTGACTGAATAGACCAAGTTTACTTTGCTCACTCTCTGCCAATTTCATTGGGAAGTAATGCTGTGTGTGAATCCTTTTATACCCATGCCATGTTCCTGATTTATTTTTTTTTAAAAATATGTTTGTTGATTTTTCAAAAAAAAAAAAAGGCAGCATACAAGTGAAATAACAATCTGCAGAACAAGCAGCAACTGTGTGGAACATTCATTAATTGTAATAATACAAATAAGAAAGGCATTACTCAAGGATGCATCTGGTTGGCACCTTTGGCACCTGAGATGTGTGTTTTCAGGACTCAACCCATTTTTGTGAAGGTAGTATGTTTTCACTGTTTTTAATTCTGAATTTTGAATTGTTGTAACCTACCCTGCGGCCTTCTGGCGAAGGGTGGGGGCAATTGATGTAACAATACAATACAATACAATACAATACAATACAATACAATACAATACAATACAATACAATACAGAGGTCTATGAAGGTATTCATATTGCAAATGCCAAATGCAACAGCAAAAGGGGGAAATCAAGTAGTTTCTCCACAGTGTTGCCATGATTCTATATAACACACTGTTTTTATTTATAAATCATACAAAGGGGAACCATACAACATCAACACGGTCCTATTCCACAACCCATCTAAGCACCCTACAACGAGGAGTTAACTGTTCAGATAATGTAATATCACACTTTCTCAAGCCTCCCATCATGAGAAGGTCCAGATGGATACAATGGTACCTCTGGTTACGAACGCTTCTGGTTACGAACTCCGCTAACCCGGAAGTAGCTCCTGGTTGCGAACTTTGCCCCAGGATGTGAATGGAAATCACACGTCAGAGGCGCACGTGCAGCGAGAGGCCCCATTAGCGAAAGCGCACATCAGGATAAGAACGGTTTCAGCTTAAGAACGGACCTCCAGAAGGAATTAAGTTCGTAACCAGAGCTTTGAGAACTTAGGCACTTAAAGTTTGACAGCAGCTAGCAACGGTGCTACCAGCTCCTTGTGTACAAAGGGGGGGTTCGTGTGCCATTTTCCTGATTAAAATCTCACTCCTTCCTACACCACCTGCAGCTTGCTTCCATGAAGGCAGTACCTGGGGTGGGGTGGGAAAGTACAGGTTCCTGAAAGAGGATGGACAGAGGATGCTAACAGAGATCTCCAGATGTTGCTAAACTGTAGCTTCCATCTTCTCTTACCAATGGCCAAGCTGGCTAGGGGTGATGGGAGTTTAACAACACCTGGAGGGCAACAGGTAAAAGGCCACCTGCCTAACCTCAATAGATGATGTTTGCAAAGGGGGACTCAAATAAATAGAATCATAGCTCATTTTATGTGACTGATTTTGTTTCTGTCCATAAAGAGTCAGGAAACTGCCAGGGAAAGTTCTGTAATTCTTCTCCATGCACATCTTACTGTGATCACATCAATCTGAGCTCAAAGAAGTCAAATCTTCAGGTTTCTCTGAAACAGTGAGGTGCTGAGACCGTTGGTACATTGGCCCAACTGGGGCCTAATTCTAGCCAATAGTCCAGCTTGTAAAGAAAAGGCTTAGCAAAACCCATGAAGGCAACACATTGCCAATACCATGAAGAAAATACAATTTTCTAAGGAAACCCCCTATGTTTGCATTGTAATAATGTATTTAAACTGTTTGACTCTGAAAAACGTGTCTGTGTGCCCTCCTGGACCTTATAAACTGCAGAGAATAGGGTAAAAGGTAAAGGACCCCTGGACGGTTAAGTCCAATCAAAGGCAACTATGGGGTTGCGGCGCTCATCTTGCTTCAGGCTGAGGGAACCGGTGTTTGTCCACAGACAGCTTTCTGGGTCATGTGGCCAGCAGGACTAAACCGTTTCTGGTGCAACAGGACACCGTGACGGAAACCAGAGTGCATGGAAACGCTGTTTATGGTACCTATTTATCTACTTGCACTGGTGTGCTTTCGAACTGCTAGGCTGGGAGGAGCTGGGACAGAGCAATGGGAGCTGACCCCTTCACGCAGACTTGAACTGCCGACCTCACGATCAGCAAGCATGAGAGGCTCGGGGGGTTATACCACAGTGCCACCCGTGTCCACTTCCTGTAGGTAGAGAAGCCCTGTAATAGATGGATTGCCTACTTGCCTGCTCTTTGCCTTGCCTGCTGCTTCTCTGTCCGCATGCTGCTGCCCATTTCGGTGAGATGACCACTACACTCATACTTCTGCTGGCCAGCTCACTAAGAGAAGAACATACAGGGTCCACCATCTGCTCCCAACTAAGTCCACCTCACTGAGAAAGAGATTGGGCTGACATGTACCTGCTTTTGGCAGCTTCCGCAAGAGAAATAACTATTCTGCCCACATGCTACTGCCTGCCTGAGTGGAAGAGGAACGAAGACAAATGAATGTCTCTCCCCACAAGATGATGCTCCCTGCCTGAAGGACAGGGGCTGCCCACTGTGGCCCATGCTAGCCACCTGAGGGAGAAAAACTGGCCATTGTGATCTCATGCTGATGCTGCCTATTTCACAGACTGGCCACTGTGTTCTCATACGGATGTGTCCAACCAGAAGGAGAGACACAGGCCATTGTGATGTCATGCTGATGCTGAAGGAGAGAGAAACTGGCCAATGTACCAGCCCACAACTGTTGTTCACCTGAATAACAAGGAGACACTGCCTGGCACACCAACACATTGCTCACCATGTTCATGAGAATTATGTCCTTTGCACTTTGGACCAAACTGGGGTTTCTTAACTTGCTTTTACTCTCCTGTTCCTGCATATTAGGTTCCCTTACCAGAGGTCTATAATAACAAGGTAACGAATCAACCACATTTATTTGTACACAAAAGGTAGGTAAAGGTAAAAGGTAAAGGACCCCTGGATGGTTAAGTCCAGTCAAAGGCAACTATGGGGTTGTGGCGCTCACATCGCTTTCAGGCTGAGGGAGCTGGTATTTGTCCATAGACAGCTTTCCGGGTCATGTGGCCAGCAGGACTAAACCGCTTCTGGCACAACGGGACACCGTGACGGAAGCCAGAGCGCATGGAAACGCTGTTTACCTTCCTGCTGCAGCAGTACCTATTTATCTACTTGCACTGATGTTCTTTTGAACTGCTAGGTTGGCAGGAGCTTGGACAGAGCAACGGGTGCTCACCACGTTGTGGGGATTCAAACCACCGACCTTCCGATCAGCAAGCCCAAGAGGCTCAGTGTTTAGACCACATCATCTCCCACTCCTCTGCACTCCACAGAATACCGGTATATCTACCCCAGCTCTTCTTTTACTCTTGCAAAACTGCATGTGTACATTTTGAAGGCAATCTACTGGGAAGTTCTCCTGTGCATGCTTTGTTGTTGTTCAGTCGTTCAGTCGTGTCCGACTCTTCGTGACCCCATGGACCAGAGCACGCCAGGCACGCCTATCCTTCACTGCCTCTCGCAGTTTGGCCAAACTCATGTTAGTAGCTTCGAGAACACTGTCCAACCATCTCATCTTCTGTCGTCCCCTTCTCCTTGTGCCCTCAATCCTTCCCAACATCAGGGTCTTTTCTAGGGAGTCTTCTCTTCTCATGAGGTGGCCAAAGTACTGGAGCCTCAACTTCAGGATCTGTCCTTCTAATGAGCACTCAGGGTTGATTTCTTTAAGAATGGATAGGTTTGATCTTCTTGCAGTCCATGGGACTCTCAAGAGTCTCCTCCAGCACCATAATTCAAAAGCATCAATTCTTCGGCGATCAGCCTTCTTTATGGTCCAGCTCTCACTTCCGTACATTACTCCTGTGCATGCTACATTGCAATGAATCAGAGCTGTACAACCTTATAATTCATTTTATTGGTGTTGTGTAGGGGATCTTCCAGATGAAGTGGGCCCTTTGTTGGCTGTAAAACCACAGACCTGCTTCCCTGTGCATCTTAAACGCCCACGGGTTGCTGTATGCGAAATCTTTGGCTACATTCTCTGGGATTTGAGGGATGGAGCGAATAATTATCTGCTGTGAGTTTTTAGTCATTACTGGGTCGTTAATGCCTTGATACTGATAACATGTAGCAGTTCACAAGGCAATATCAAATGTTTTCTTTCAGACCTTCAACAAGCTTTGCAGATAATATGACAGCCTAATATAGAGTTTGATGTATGTGTCTGGAGAAAAAAAAGGCCGAGGCTCTTTAGTTAGTGCACTGTCCTTAATGGATTCTTTAGATTAAAGTAATCCCTATGGGAATCCATTATGACAACAATTCTTACACAGATTTTCCAGTCACTGCTTCTATGCCATAACTGTTCTTTGAAAGTGTTTATAGTAGTGAAAGGCCACAGTCTAGATTTTTTTTTAAAGCAAAAAAGAAAAAGGGAAAAAAAAGCTTGTGCTTTAATTCTATTAAGGATATACGAGGGTACATTTGCGTCAGAATAATAGTGTGCCCCACTATTCTCATATTGTTGACAATATGCAGAAATGTCTAGCTGCCTTCTAGCTAAAGGGTGAGCTTAATGTTTATATTTAAATAATAGTTATTTATAACACAGGAGAAGTTATGCTAGGGATTTAAGATGGCAGTCAACCTGTATTTGTCACAATCAGTGCTGTTTCTGTTCCGCTGCAGTTCAGTTTCCAGCAAATCCTATGTTATTTGCCTCCATGCTTACTATTTAATATAAGGTACCTAACATACCCAACTTACATAACTTACATTTGTTTCTATGTAAAAAAGTAATCATGATGCATCTCCTGGACTGAAGTTTGCTTAAATGTTGCAAAAACAATAAGTAGAGTCATACCTTGGATCCCGAACGCCCTGGAACTCGGACGTTTTGGCTCCCAAACACTGCAAACCCGGAAGTGATTGTTCTGGTTTGCAAACATTCTTTCGGAACCCGAACGTCCAATGGGGCGTCCGCGGCTTCTGATTGGCTGCAGGAGCTTCCTGCAGCCAATCAGAAGCCACGATTTGGTTTTCGAACGTTTTGGAAGTCGAACGGACTTCCGGAATGGATTCTGTTTAACTTCCAAGTTACGAATGTGCTGAATAGGGAGGGTACAGCATCCCCCTATCTTCTGTGAAAATGCATCTGCATATTTACAAGGTGCTGACTCAGATGTTTGGGGAGCAGTCCCAGTTTGGGGGTGGTGAACCTGCTTTGCACACACACACACACACACACACAGGATTATCTAATTTCGATACTGCTGAATATATTAAAAATATCTCTAAGTGGTGTACGGAAAACTGAAGCAACAACAGACAACTGAAACAAAATATTACAAAAACACACAGTTACATATAAGAATGTTGCATAAATGAGAAGGTCCTAATATGTATAAATCAATATGAATTCATTTTCCTTTGACATACTCTCCCTCTCAGCCTCTGGGTTCTCACCCAGGGTCCAAACAAACTCTCAGCTCACCCACCAAAGTCTCACAATGAGAAAAGTTCCTGGAAACAGTGGACATCACTCTTACCAGTCATATATATATCTATATATACAGAGAGAGAGAGAGAGAGAGAGAGATTGATTCATAAAAATTCATGTGTTTTGTGTGTGTGACAACAGGTTATATGTGAATCCTCCACTGGAGAGCCAAAGCCAGTAGACAGAGCTGGATTTAGATAACAGAGCTTCATATGTTCCTGATGGTCATTGGTGAATACAGGAATTTGTTACAGGTAGATATGTAATTTGTTACAGGAATTTGTATATCCTTTCAATTGTCCCAAAGTGGTGGCTGGCCACTCCTGCCTGCCAACTGCTTTGCAGACTGCTTCTGGAGACAATATAGAAGCACCAAAAAAAGAAGAAGGGAAAAAAGCAAAAGCAAAGTGTTATAGGTTTTGGGGGAGTCAGTCCAGATGATATCTGTGGATCTCTTCCAGACCTGTGATTCTGAATCTGGACTCAGCTACATTAGTCAAGAAACAGCGTTTTGAATGCGTTATAAACATGCAACATCAGATGGCGCTAGAGAAAAAAAAATCTATGCGATTTTCCATAGCGTTTTTTCCCCTTTTGTTATAACAATTTAATTTCTGACTTATTTATAGCATCCCCCACCCCGTGTGTAGATCCACCCTCTGTGAGTTAGGATCTATAAATGAAAACCTGTCAAACCAGTTCCATTGTTAAGGTAATAACCTTAGCTGCTCAGCTAAGTACTTCCATTTGCATGTCCAATGATGTTGTCCTGCTGCCATAGAGATAAGCATAATAGAGATCAATGATGTGGCATCCAGGCTTGTCTTGCTCTGTGCCAGACCCCAAAGCTCTAGCTTGGGGATCTCCCGGGGAACCTAATGGGGAAGTAAGATCTGTTGGAGCATTAATGCTCCACCCTATGCTCAGATTATATGAATGTGTAAATAAACCATATATCCAAAAGACACCACAGCCTCCATAGACCAGGCACCCCCAAACTTCGGCCCTCCAGATGTTTTGGACTACAATTCCCATCATCCCTGACCACTGGTCCTGTTAGCTAGGGATAATGGGAGTTGTAGGCCAAAACATCTGGAGGGTCGCAGTTTGGGGATGCCTGCCATAGACCTTCATTCCAAAGAAATTGAACCCTGGGTGACCATTGGAACCCCCGAAGTCTTTTGCTGCTTGGAGACTAACTTAGTAAGGCAGTGTGAAACAATATTATAAGCATGCAACTGCTTTCCAAACAGGTTAAAAGTTGCTAATGCAGTGCCATCCTTCAAGTGTTACTCCCATCTTATGAACATGGCAGGGTGTGAATATGCATGGAGGAGGAAGAGGAAGAAGCCAGTGGTCAACATAAAAGTGGGAATGGGTTCTTGCATCATTCAGTATCTGCCTTCTGTCAAACTTAATTAGCATCTGTGCTTGCTGACTCATTCACAAGAATCCTGTGTGCTGGCAAAGACAGGTGTGTGAAGTGGAGCCAGCAGTGGAGGATTAGACTGTTTTGTCATTAGCAGAAACAAAGAAAAAGTTAGCAAAATTATGTTTAATCCAAATGCAAGTCAAAGACGTTTTGGCATGCAAGGAGCTCCCCCTGCCCTCTCCCGCCTTGCAAACTCCAATCTAAACAATATATCCTGGTCAAAGTGCAACTGTATAACTATCTGGTTTCAGAACTTTTGTTTTAATATGCTCAACTACAAAAACATTTTGCAGCCCTTTCTCCAACTGGAGCAAACATTCACCGTTCAGTTTTGTTTTCAAGAGCTCAAAACGTCAACATCTCAGGTTCTTTTTCTCGCCGACAGAGTTGTCAGAAGCGCAGCCCCTTTCCACAAGTCCCACAAACTTGGATTTCAGCTTCTCAGTTTGTCTTTCCTGTTTCCCACACACTGCAGTCACAAACCTTTGACCAGGGCAAAAAGTGACCACTAATTAGCTTGAATGTCTCCAGGTCTGCTTATAACCCCATGGACACCATGGCAAAAGAACAGCACGCTGTGACCCGTTTCCATATTTAGACACAGAGGAAAAAAGGAAGAAATAATAGTTTTGGAACCATGCAAGTCAAAAAAATAATTACTTTTGGAAATCTGTTCTTGAGATTCTTGATGTCATCACTGGTACTCCAAAAGTTGGGATAAAGTGATGCATTTATAAATGGCTTGGGGTTAACAGACACAATGGTTTCTTACTGGTTTTTTTCCACATGTATGAACTTAGGCATCAGCCACACCATAACTGATCATGACAAAGCCAACTTGTCTTGTCACTTTTCTGTAAGAGGGCAATTGCAATTACATTCTTGCGGAGGAATCATGTCTGGGCTCAGCAGAGAGCATGGGATTCTTTGCCCAAGGCTTCAGAATCAGGTGTCGGACAAAGGGAACATCTAACTTTCCATAGCTTCCTCTCTGGCCCTTATTCCAGGCCAACAGCTATGCATGGCACAACTAATCCTCATGGGTCTGGCTACCACTAGCCTTTCCATGCTGCAGAACACAGTGCCCAAAAATAGAGTGTCAGGGACCGTGCTGCGGAGCTGCACTGAGGAGGAATGGTGGGAGCCTCCCCCTCCCCCTGCTCCTGAATCTTCCCAGGAGCAGGAGGGCAGTATAGATTTGGAACAGTGGTTTGCAGAGGGACATAGTTCAGAAGGCAGAAGCTGGGAAATACTGGATGGGGAACAGCTAGGAGAAGAAACACTGGAAGAGAGAGGGTTAACAGATTCACTGTCTCTGGAAAGCATTTGGGTATAGGGCAGTATAGAAATTAAATAAATAGTAATAAAATAATAATTCCTCTGCTCTCCCCAAGGTCAAGGAGAGCTCAGAAAGTGGCAGAACAGAAAGCACACAAAGCACAGAGGGTACAAGATCAGATTACAAGATGTAGAAATGTCGTAGATTAATAGAGACATTAACTTCCTTCCTTCCTTCCTTCCTTCCTTCCTTCCTTCCTTCCTTCCATTACCCTTAAGGTCATGGAGCTAGATTTCAAAATATGTGTGTGTTTGTGGTCACATTTCGACCACACATTTAAATATTTCAACAGTCATGGCTTCCCCCAAAGAATTCTGGGAGCTGTAGTTTGTTAAGTGTACTTAATTGGTAAAGGTAAATGTAAAGGGACCCCTGACCGTTAGGTCCAGTCACGAACGACTCTGTGGTAGCGGCGCTCGCCTCTATTTCCCTCACAGAGCTACAACGGATCCTCCAAGTGTCCCCATTTTCCAGGGATAGTCCCAGATTTACATAAGCTGTTCTGGATTCCGATTTGACTCAGGAATGTCCCGCTTTCCCTTAGGACATCCTTATTTACATCAGAGAAATGTTGAAGGGTATGAGATAAGATGTCCCTGTTTTCATTGGAGCAATGTTGGAGGGTATGCTACAATTCCCAGAGTTCCTTCGGAAGAAGGGATGCTTGCTAAACCACTCTGGGAACTGAAGTTACGTGAGAAAAATAGTGGTCTCCTAACAACCCTCAGCAGCAAACCTCTCTTCCTAGGACTCTTTGGGGGAAGCCATGAATATTTAAAGTGGGATGATACTGCTTTAAACATGTGGTGTGAACGTGGTTTAAGTGTATGGCTCTTTGTGAAATCTCAGTAGGGTGGGATTGATTAGGATTTCTAGTTGTCTGGAATGAGACTTCCATGTCATTCCAAGCCCCTCCCCATCATGGGCAGAAATGAAAAAGGTACACGCATAAGCACACACACATTAAATATGGACAACTTTACAACTCGCAGAATCTAGCTTTCCTTGAAGCAGAAATTTTAAAAAACACACAATCTAGATGCAAAACCAGTATACAAAACCCTAACTCTGTTCCTGTGCTCCCATTGACAAGAAGGATATAACACGGCTATCTACCTGTAACAAGAAGGATATAGTTCAATATGAGTAAGACACTGGAAGATGGACAGGTAAATGAGCCCCTATTAGCAGGAAAGATGGTAGTTAAGTTCCTGTAACTGTATTGTCAAGGCAGATGCGAGGCCAGAGTTGGTAAGGGGGCGGGGAGAGCCTGTTGCAGAACTTGGTTTCATATTATCAGCAATTAAGATACCACAGATTCTTCGGTATTACAGGAAACAGTGTCTTGACAGCAGACTTCTTCAAGGAGAGGATTATCTACCTAGATACAGGGCTCTCTAATAGTTATCTCCACATTACTCAGGGCACCTTTGAACATTCCACACAAAGCTGTCTAAGGCGCTGGTTCAATGAAACGTCTCTAAAAGTTTAAAGGGTTGTTTTCACCCTGTGGATGGAAGCAGTGTTAATTTCCTGAACCAAACCTTTTTTTTACTCCAAAAACAAATAGAGAAATTAAATTCACTCATTGGGCCCAGTTTGGCCTTTTCTTTCTCCTTTCCGTGAAACCGTCCGCAATGCGGTCCAAACATTTTCAGGGGGCTGGTGAGGTTTTGATCAGGACTGCAGTGGGGAAAGGAACACAGCTACAGTATTCTGATTAAAATGCACACAGAGAACCTGCTATTAACTGGTTGTTTTTTTAAAAAAATGTTTTTTAACAAACCAAAGGAATGGCAAGTGCCACGCCCACTTCTGGTATCAGATCTGAATTGTTGGCAGAAAACAAAGGTCTCCGTGGTAGGGTAAGGGAGCCTGTTTGCCACTGAGGGACACATTTCCTACTGGGCAATTTTCTGGGGGGTGGGGTGGAAAGGGCCACTGCAAAACCATGAATGCAATTTTTACCTCTGTACAGTAAGCAAGTTTCTATCCAGGCCAGCAAAAAGCATGATCAGTGTTCAAGGACACTAACATGGGGGCACGCAGAGGCTGTAAAGTAGGGCTGGTAAGGGATGTGGCCTGGCTAGAGTCCTGAGGACCAGGCAGAAAGGACTGGAGAGTCACATTTGGCCTCCTGAGATGCCCTACCCCTAACCTATGGGAAGGACCACAGGGAGGTAAAGCGATGGTTCGGCTCTCCTCATCTATGTGTCCCCTAAGATATTGAAATTAGACACTTCCTACCTGATATGTGAGGGACGCGGGTGGTGCTGTGGGTTAAACCACAAAGCCCAGGGCTTGCCGATCAGAAGGTCGGCAGTTCGAATCCCCGCGATAGGGTGAGCTCCTGTTGCTTGGTCCCTGCTCCTGCCAACCTAGCAGTTCGAAAGGACGTCAAAGTGCAAGTAGATAAATAGGTACCGCTCCAGCGGGAAGGTAAACGGCGTTTCTGTGTGCTGCTCTGGTTCGCCAGAAGCAGCTTAGTCATGCTGGCCACATGACCCAGAAGCTGTACGCCTGCTCCCTCGGCCAATAAAGCAAGATGAGCGCCGCAACCCCAGTCGTCCGCGACTGGACCTAACGGTCAGGGGTCCCTTTACCTTTACCTGATATGTGAATGGGGAAACACCAAAGGTGGGTGTCTCCATTCTATCTCATTTAACCCCTGGTCATTAGCCAGGCCAGCTTACACATTTTTAAGACTATACTTACAGTGTTTTTAACAGGTTTAGTTACACTTTTTAGCAAGTTGAATGGGGGAAAAAGTATTATATGTGTAGACGTAAACTCATACATATGGCACAGGTTCATAAGAGCCAACTCCTAGGAGCTGAGGTGCCTTTGCCCCCCCCAATAAAATAGTTGAGGGCACCAGCCCCCCCTGTTGATGGATATTACCATTCAAATGATGCGTGCGTGCCACGTCTTGTGATTATGTGGGGCCTACCTGCCCCAGTGCCAATATTTCATTCAAGTTGGCACCTCTGCACATTCATAAGGAGCAAATGTTGAAAGGCCTTCCTTTCCTGTTGTTCCTGGGCCCATAAACTGTGACCATTGGCCATGAAGACTGGGGCAGAGGGAAGCTGGAGCCTGAAAACATCCAGCTCTCCGCTCATTTTAAGGCTCCCATTTCAATCTACTTTACTGAAAGTAGATGTGATGCTCACATTTTGGGTGCATTTTCAGAAGCACCATCACTCTCACCTGCATTCACTAAGGTGGGTATGTCTCAGGACCAAGGATTGGATGTGGCCCCTTAAAGCCTCTCTCACTTGTTGCTGGGACTCTCTCCCAAACCATACCCCCTTCCCCGACCTCATAGACTGGAACGTATCCTAGAACTGTGAACACTATGGTGGCTTTTGTTGTTTTTGTAATCTCTGGGGCTCGTACAAGCAAGGCTGCTGGTGGAACAGCACAATGGAATAGGGTAAGCACAAAAGCCATCGTGACTACAGGTGAAACATTGCAGCCCTCACATATTGGGGCTACAGCATGACTGAACATATAATCAAGAAAGAAAGAGCTTTTCCTAAATTACTCTTAATATTTAGGGGAAGGATCAAAGCTCGGTGGTACAACATTTAGATTTGGGAATGTCCCCTGTTTTGTCTGACACTCCAGAGAGCCATTGCTAGCCTGTACATACCAGGGTTTCCCAAACTTGGGTCTTCAGCTGGTTTTGGACTACATTTCCCATCATCCCTGACCACTGGCCTTGCTAGCTAGGGATTATGGGAGTTGTAGTCCAGAAACAGCTGGAGACTCAAGTTTGGAGAATACTGAGCTATTGGCCTAACTTGGTAAAAACCAAAAATTTAGGAACCTGGGGTTGTCTGAGATAGTACACTCTACCGATTGCCACTAGAAACCACTTTTCCAAAGTCCCGGGCAAATCCCTATTGTTCTTGGGAAAAAATAATAATCTGGCACATGCATACATTTAATACTATACAACACAATGCCTTCTGGCCTAGATTTATTTTTATTTTTTTTAGAAAATACAGTTTTATTGTTGTGGAAAGGCCTTAATGAGGAAGAGAAAAATATTTAATAAAACGGATCAAGTGCCTTTGGGAAAAATTAGCAAACAATGCCTTCTTGTGAAGCCAGTTGAAACAGCAGACTGATGCTGCGATCCGACCTTACAGGAAGTATTTAAAAAGCACAGATGGCTCGGGTTTACATGTTTACAAAAAGCTGGAAAGGCAGTTAAAGTCTTCAAGTGTGGTATAATTTACTAGAAGGTCATATACTCAGTGGTTAAAAAAGGGAGGAAAGAACCCAAAGACTATTGTAAACACACTTATTAGGGTTTCTGAAGGTTTAATCCCGGTATATTTAATTCTTCTCGGCAATATTAGAGGTAACTGTGTTCCATTTCTTAGTAAGAAGAAATCCCTCGAGCATGGAAAAAAATGTAACTTTTCATTGAAGGCTTTGGAAGCAAGTTGTTGCCATGTGCGGGAGACTGTTATGCAACTGCTACTGTTACTATATAATTAGAATACTTTTGACACTAATTTAACAAAATGGCTCATGATGTGACCGAAATAAAAATTCCCAGGAGGCAAGAGAGAGATTAGAAACACCGTAATAGCAAGCAGCAGTCAGAGAAAGAGGGAACAGCCACTTCTGCTCTGAGATTCTGCAGCACACAAAAATGGAAGGGCACTTGGTAGGCCCTGGAATAACCGGCTTCAGGCTCCTAACTAGTTTCCTGCTGCCTTCCACATCCAGGTGTTTTAAGTCAGGTACAACCTTCAGCATCCTTGGTGCAGTCCAGATATTGTTGGACTGCAATTGTCAACATCCCTGACCAGGAACCAGGCTGGCTGGAGAGAGATGGGGATTGCAGTCTATTAACGTTTTTGGGCAGAGGGCACTAGGCCACGATAGGAATGCCAGGCAGCATGCACACAGAAGTAAGTGATGCTGCCCATTGTATTACTCAGGGAGCAACTAACTCACAGAGGCAAAGTTTTATTGGCGCAACAAACGACATTCATTTTAACTTCTCTCTTCTCATTGAAGTAAAGGTAAAGGGACCCCTGGCCATTAGGTCCAGTCGCGGACGACTCTGGGGTTGCAGCGCTCATCTCTCTTTATTGGCTGAGGGAGCCGGCGTACAGCTTCCGGGTCATGTAGCCAGCATGACTAAGCCGCTTCTGGCGAACCAGAGTAGCGCACGGAAACACTGTTTACCTTCCCACCGGAGCGGTACCTATTTATCTACTTGCACTTTGACATGCTTTCGAACTGCTAGGTTGGCAGGAGCAGGGACCAAGCAACGGGAGCTTACCCCATCGCGGGGATTCGAACCACCGACCTTCTGATCGGCACGCCCTAGGCTCTGTGGTTTAACCCACAGCGCCACCTGCGTCCCTTCTCATTGAAGTAGGGGGCAGCATAAGGAAATGGGGGTCATAGAAGATGAGCCCTGTCCCACTGCCAAACTCATATACCAAAGTTCATCTCCTGCCTTACTCATGAAGCTTTGTTGGTGGTCCTTGAGAGGTAACAAGGTCCTTACAAGTACTCCACTCCCAGGTGGTGCTAAAGGTTCACAGGTGATGTCTCCTGACATGATCTCCTTTTCAATCAGCCTCCCCTCCATGCATTATAAGTCCCATCTGCAGAAGGTTGTACAAGTATCTAAGTGCATACAGCCCAAGGCATATAGCAGCCATGTTCCCTTGGAAAACTGAAAGCACAGAACCTGCATTCAGAAGTGTTGGATATGTCAGTCAATTCAACATTCCATGAGATGACTAACTGCCATCTGTGAATCTGTCAGTTAGGTCCGTTGGTCAGTTAGGCTGCTGCTGCTGGTTGTAGATGCTTTGATGGAGTCTCTCAGGACTCACTAATGTAATATATAGTTTATATCTTTTGTTCAGTAACCTAAGTATGTACATGAATGCATCTGTCAGTAAATTAGTTTATTTTGGTTATTATACAGATTCATGTATATCCTTATTTTAAGAGGGATAAAAGGGATTGACAATCAAGAATGGACGAAGGACTCAAACGAGTCAGCAATCCGTTTGCTGCTGTGCAGGTTTAAATAGGGAAACGTTTAACTCTGCAACCTTATTATATAAACGTTCCTACAAGAAGCTTATCCATCTAAAACAGGGACACTGGTGGAGACCCCATCACCCAGAGCTACTTCATGCACCTGGAGCTACTACATGCAAACTGGAGCTACTTCATGAAGGAAAACTTCATGGACTCTGTCGAGCTTCTTGGAGCAGGGTGGGATACAAAAGTAATACCTGTAAGTCCATTGCCAGGTGGCATAACCCTACTGTTCTCAAGGTGTTGGCTGCTGTTTCCTACAGGGAAAAATAATAATTTCTTATCTCTCTATAGACAAGGGTGGGGAAGCTATTGTTCAGGTGCATTTTTTATTATCCATATAATCTCAGTGTTGTGGAAAGCTGCACCTGGTGAACTTCTTCCTGTCTTGCTGCTGTTTAAGACAGTGCTCTGTCAGGGAAAAGGTGGCGATCTTACTTGGGAGCTCCTGGAATGCAGGCTTTTGTCAGGGATCACAGTGTCTTTGCATGTGATCAACTCACTGGCTCATCTTGATGGGCAGATCAGATGTGAACTTTCCATGAATGTACCACATGCCATTTCAGATTCCTGGAATTTGGGTGGGTGGGATGCTTCTCTTTTGCTTCTGGGTTTGGGGCTACTGTTGCTGACCGAGGGTTGATGGAGGTGTTGTGGCGCTGACCTATTGGGTTTCTCTCCTGCATAAATAGCATTTACCAAGCGATGATGAGCTCATTGGACAAGAAAGTGCAGTTACTATAGCATTTCAACTATAGTTTCAACAACTACTGACAAGTGTGAAGCATCTGGGGGGAATATCCTCCCTTTATAATCTCTAGGACAAGTAGTCCCCATAACAAGTAGGAGGTTGGGTCCCAAATCTGCATCATACACCTTAAATCTGATGCCTCGACATTCAGATGAAGTTCACTGCACAGCTTAGCATTTCTTCCTGGTCTTATGATTAGCAGGGTGATCTGTCTTCAATCTATCTTAGAGCATCAAGGTGTTTTGCAGCTACGGTAGGCATCAGGTTGCGGGAATTGTTAATGTTTCAGAACAAAGGTGAATGTGGATGGAAATGGAGGGATAAAGCCTGCTCTCAGGTATGGATGCCAGGAGTCCAATAGTGCCAAGAACTCTGGGATGCTGTAGGAGTTGTGGTCAATGAAAATACCGCCCATTTGATAAAATAGGAGGTCACCAGGATATTGATCAGCTTTTATACTCAATGTTTTTCCCTAAAAAAAAATCTCATGTTCCACGATGCTTTTATCTTTATTGAAGCTAATCTTCTCATGTTCCACGATGCTTTTATCTTTATTGAAGCTGTCCAAGGTAAGGAGATCATTTCTGTTCAGTTTTATTAGCTTATGAACCCCTTTTCTGTATCATTTCAGGCTGCAGGTTTGGGGTCCCTTTTCATAATGCAGCAATACAAAAAAACCCAAACTTTCGACAGAAAACTAGCAAAGCAGGGAGAGGGTTGGGCAAGGCATGTTCTACCTGATCTGCTCCTTCTACTTGGTGACCAAAGCAGTATCTGGGCCTATTCAGAGGCATATGGCCTTTGACCGTGTAGGTGAAACACAGTCATCATGGCTAATGTGTCCATTGATAGCCTTGGCCTCCATTAATTTGTCTAATCCTCTTTTAAAGCTATCCAAATTGGTGACCATCACTACATCTTTGGGAATCTGGACCCATAAAGAATATTGTGAGGTAGTCCGAGTGTTCAGTGTTCCCTCTTTACAACGGCAAAATCAGCTGCAAAAAATATTTGCTAAAAAGTCAAAGCCTAACTCCGGAAAGAGGTTGGGCTGTTTAATGTTGCTTTCATTAATATCTGAGCAGATACTATAATTTTTATTTCCCATCTCTGTTCATCCTCATTGCTAAAATATATAAAATAATAATAATAATAATAATAATAATAATAATAATAATAATAATAATAATAATAATAATATTACTTATACCTCGCCCATCTGGCTGGGTTTCCCACACCATGGAGGCTTTTATTATTGTTACTACAGGGAGTTTGAAATACCCCATTCAAAAATCACATTTGACAAACACTGATTCAAGTCATCAAACGTTGGCCTGATGCTAACCTTGCTAAACTGTCAATTCACGAGACAAGCAAAGGTTCTGAATCAAAAAGCACTGAAACATGGGAGCTTTCTGTCTTCATTTTGACAACACGCCAAAGAAATCACTTCTGCCTTGTTACCGCCAGTACCAAATCCATCACAGTGAAATTACAAAAAAAAAGTTATTAGACTGACTGAATCATCATTAAATTGTTCTGAAAGGAATTTTCCCCACCCAAGAACTCATATAATAACGGTGGGTGGTAGAGAACTGGTAAAAACAGGGAAATTGTGGCCCTTTATCAAAAGTGACTGTACTAACAGCAAACAACAGCCTGCCTTTTCCATACCTCACAAGTTGTATTTGCATTGCAACATTTTTCAGCTCTTGAGTTCAAAGCTCAATATATATATATATATACTCAAGGTGAAGAGATGTTGAAGGTGCCAATATGATTTCCGGAGCCTAGACTGTGGTAAAATCGTAGGTGAAGCTGAGAATGGGTGGGGGTGGGTGAGGAGAAGCAATGCTCACAGCACATTGAAGTCAGACTCATTTGACTCACTTCCATATCAAACAGAAAGCTACATAATAACTACTGCACTGTCCAGTAATTCACTTAGGTGATCTCACACAAGCCTTCCCCAACTTTTCGGGATTGGTGGACTACAACTCCCATCATCCTTCACCATTGGCCACACTGGTTGGAGGTGATGTTGTAGTTCACCAACATCTAGAGAACCCCAGGTTGAGCATGGCTGTTTTAGACTCTGGACTTGATAGACTAACTTGGCCCACCTCTTCCGATGGTAATGTGTATTACTTACTTCACGTACTTCAGAATGTGGTAAGCCAATCTTGCTGCATTTGGGGGAACTGCTGCTCATTCTTCTGCCCCAAAGACCTACCTTGACACCATCACTGCCATTGTTATTTGAGAAAGGCAGATCTAGGGGAGCGCGACTGGTTTGGTTGCACTGGGTGTGAAGCATCTAGGGTAATGCAGCATGGACCGCAACTTTGAAGTCCAATGGAAGGCAAGTGGGGAGGGGGGGGTGCTGGATTTTAGCATTGCACAGGGCACTACTGAAATTTGAGGTGCCAAGGTCCGCTACTGCTTCTGATTCAACTGAGAGGATAAACTGAGCTACCATCCAACCGTGGTTAGCCAGGCATCACACTGGCTAAACCTGGTCTACTTGGATAGTCAACGGCTATCAAGATCTTAATCTGATATCTTTGCCAGCCCTGATTCTAGAGATCCATTTAGCTGAACATAGCCAGGAATCAGCCCGGGATCTTCTGCATACAGTGTTCTGCCACTGAGCTACTTGTGTTAGGTTATGATCACTAAGGCAACTAGATCAGTGCTGACCCAATGTATAAGGGTATGTTTGAAAGCACTGTTAATAGCATCTGCATTCAATCAGTTGACTTGTGGATAAGCTACTGGTGTCTAGACAGGGGTAGCCAACAAGGTGCTCTGCAGTACCTTGTAATTTCGTTGTCCCCAAAGGGGACAATGACAATAAAATATATTCTATTCTATTCTATTCAGATGTTGGACTACAACTCCCATCAACCCCAGCCAGTCTGGCCAATAGCCAGGGACAATGGGAGTTGTAGTTCACAGCATCTGGAATCTACCACATTGGCTCCCCTTGTCTAGACTGCCAAGATGTAAAGAATGGCCAAAATGGCAGAAACTGCACCAGCTTGTCCCCAAAAATTTGTCAGAAAGTTCTGCTCTGAGAAATTTAGACCCCACTCTAAAAAAAATTCAGCTCCCTCTATCCACTTCCCCTAAAACATGCCTAAAATGACACACCAACGCTCCATTCCTCCTGTTGTTGTTGTTGTTGTTTAAATGGAAGCAATTAAACAGCTTCTCTAATGTCTCTTGCAGAGATGTGGACAGATTCTGCAGTAATTCTTCCAAAAAAATACGTCTTGGAGGACCATTGCTGTTAACTCCCCATCTCTTCTCCCTTCCTTCACCCGAGTTGGCTACAGGAAGAATTTGATTATCTACAAGCTTTTAAGTACCTACGTTCTTTCCTGTCCACAACATCCGTGTCCTGAGGGGATTCTAAATGAATCAGGCGAGGCCCTATAAATCATGATCAAATGCATCGTCACCACAGTGTGCAATTCATTTTGAGCCGGGGGAGGGAAGCAGAAGAAATCTGAGGAACGACCGGGATAAAAGCACCTTCCTGAAAGATTGAGGGCAGATCAGAGATTACTTGTCAACTTGAGCTGCCGGCGCGTTATCTCATGTACACAGGCAACAGCTAGTAGTCCCGTGAAACGGCTTTATTCATAATGCTTAGATGTCTCCTCTAAGGACTTTTTTTTTTAAGTACCTTGTTTCTATTTATCTGAGAAGGGGTGGGATGGGGGGGAAGTAACACACAGTGAACCCTAAGGGTTATTATGTCTATTTCCATAAAGTTCTTACTGAACACTTGCCTTGAATTAAAATGTTCCTGGGATGAAAGCAATTAGAGTGATTTGAAGAGAGGTGTCTGTGCTTTAGGTCCTTAGAAATTCTATACCTGACGTTTGCAAAAAGTATGTCGGGGGAACAACTAAAGCCCTCAGATTTTTGTCAAAGGAGGAAAAGAGGGGAATGACACAGGAGCGGAAGCCTGTCTTTATGCTTTGTCCGTCTGCAGAACTTTCTTGCTTATGTCAGGCCTGGTTTTTGATATGAGAGAAATCACAGTTCAAAGAGAACAATTTATGAAACATACATCAAAGACACTCTATCCCAAGTATCAGACCGTAAGCTTATTACCCATAATTGTGAGCCGCTAAGATTGGAGTAGAAAGACATCACACACACTGTTTTATAACCTTACTGCGTTTGGGCTAACTACGCTGCAAAACAGATTGTTTCCATTTCACAGCTGAGAAACTGAGGCATGGTCAGATAACTGCTGCACGTCTGAGCAGGAATCTGAACCCAAACCCAAGCAAAGCTCTTTGCCTGGTTCAGCCTGTAGCTTCTCATGAGCATAAGTTGTGTCTCTTCTCAGACACTTTGCACTGAGTGTCAAAAGATATAGGCTTCCCTCTGCAAAAGAATTATGGGAACCGTAGTTTACTACCACAGAGCTATAACTGATATTGCTGAGATTTGGTCCAAATGTGAAATGAAATAATAAAATGAAGTGGCACAGGTGCCCAGGTTTCCTCAAAAAGGCATAGCAGTCTATCATATGGTTTCCTTATGTTCACCTCTTTGTCCTCTGAGGCCTAGCTCTCACTGAAAACATGATAAACATGGGTGGCGCTACCACTTCAGATAGCAGGTGGGAGCTCACATGGAAGTCCCTCCAGACTACCCTCACTCCCCAAAAACCCTTCATTCTAGTCGAAAGTTAGATGTTGGAGAGAAGGGTTCTAGCCTAGCTAGTTTTCTATGTATAGGGATGAGGGGCTTTTGTGTGTGTTACTTGCTGTTGGTTTTTTTTTTTTTTTTTAAGAATATGGAAGAACATTCAGTCAACTGGGCTCCCTCCTCTAGTCTGAAGTGGTACAGCCCAGCCATAGGTCTGACGACTAAAGCCCTGTTCTGGTGTTGATGTCCTCACGGGTAAGCAAACACATGAGAAGCAGCTGCACACTGCCAAGCCTGTCTCCTCTAGGGCACACCACCCTCCAGGAGCTTTAGGGAGAAGGTCTGAAGTGAGGGGCCTCCTCTACTTATGGAGGCTCCCACTGCAATTTCATATGCTCCAACGTTCTGCCAATAAAAATCAGGACAGGACAGCCTCTTTCCTAAAGCCTGGGAAGCTTCTGCCCAGTGTAGGGAAGGAAGCGTGATGATCTGACAGGGTCTAAGAGCCTCCTCAAAGCCCGCACAGCTTTGGGAAGGAGGCAAGAAGGCTTCAGCTTCATATCAGAGCCCCGGTGCCTCCTCCCCCAAAGCCAGGAAGGTTCTGCCTGGCTTAGAGAGGGAGGCGTAATGTTCTGGTGGGGTGCGAGAGCCCTCCTGCCTCCTCCCCATATCCCCGTAAGTGCTTGCTGGCTTTGGGGAGGTTTATGAGGTCCCTTAGTATGCTTTCTATGCCACAATATGGGCCTTAAATTTATCATATACCATCTGCTGAAGAAGTAACATCGAAACAGTGAACTTTATATGGAAACGCTGCCCGTTGGAAGATTATACAGTGGTACCTCAGGTTACATACGCTTCAGGTTAAGAACTCCGCTAACCCAGAAATAATGCTTCAGGTTAAGAACTTTGCTTCAGGATGAGAACAGAAATCGGGCAGCAGCGGCGCAGCAGCAGGGGGAGGCCCCATTAGCTAAAGTGGTGCTTCAGGTTAAGAACAGTTTCAGGTTAAGAACGGACCTCCAGAACGAATTAAGTACTTAACCAGAGGTACCACTGTATTCACTAGTTTCCTCACCACTTCGGCTTGCTGGAATACTACACTTATTGTGCTACATTTATAGAGACTATTCATACACATTATATTTTGTCCTATTGTCAGGACGAAATTCCCTTGAAATGCTTATATTGATCATTGATATCACTAAAGATCTTTAGAGTTCATATTTATGACTGTCTTGGTCTTGTGTTGCTCTGTTTTTTTAATTCTCGTTCGAGTTGCAACACAGGGGTTCCCTTTTGACTGGCTTTGGGAAGGTCACAGGAGGGCTCAAGGAGCCCGTCGGAGCCTCACACCTTCTCCCACAAGGCTGGGAAGCACCCTTTCATAAGAGAAGGAGCTGCTTCTGCCGCAGGAGCTGCTTCTGCGAGCCCCATCCACAGGCAGCTCGAAATCGGGGTACCCAAGGACAAAGGCAGAGCCAGGGACACCACGGAAAGTGTGGCTCTTCCAGTTAAATTGGGGCTCTTGGGAGGTGTGTGATTTGGAACTACAAACAACCACGAGCCAATATGGCTCCCTACTTTGGACCTTCATCCTCATGCTTGTTTAGGGCTCTCAAGTGGGTAACAATGATGTTCAGGAAAGGTTGGGACTTCTCCCTGCTTCTCTTCACAAGAAGACTGAGCACCTCAGCTAGATCTAAGACTGCAGCAGACCGGAGGCCTGTGCTTACATTTCATTTTTGCAAGTGATTCCCCCCCCCCCCACCACGCATTGTTGATATAACAGCATATGAAAACATGCCGTTACAAAACATTATAGAGAAACCATCCAAATGCCTCAAGGTGAACCCCAAACATACAAGGTGCGCATGGAAGACAAACTGTATTACGTGGGCAATGCACACCCGAAATGATCTTCAATACAGCCCTGTTCTATGAAGGAACTTATTTGAGAAAGTTCTGAAGAAGCGGGGAGGGGAAAAGAGGGGGAAACATTGGAATAACCTCGACGTTATTAACCCACATAAAGAGCAATCAATATAGCACAAAATGAGCAATGTTGATGTTGGCATCTACCAGAAAGAAACAGATCAAAGGCCTTTTGGCTACTCTGCTGAAAATGTTTCTTATTAGTTTGTTTGCCGAGCTTTAATGTAAGATTACATTTACCAGCTTACTACTGAAGCAATATTGTTGCCCTGGTCAGTAGGCCTTTTATAGCATGCTCTCATTTATTTAGCTGCTACTTTGGAACTTTGAGGCAATCGTTTCCTGCAGAAACGAGGAAGTTCTCTCCTTCCTTAAGGAGTTGATATTTTAAGGAAAGTGGGGGGCGGGGGCGGTTTAGGGTTATTTATTGATTTGTACACTTTCCAGCTCAGGATGACTGGGAGAGACCGTGTAATTGTAAAATGTGCAGAAAGGATGTAGTCAGCAAATACATTTTAGAGAAAAACAAACACCATAATGAAGAGGAAACCTTTTGATACTTTCCAAGGCACACTGACCTCTCACATTCATGCCACACAGTTGCTGACCACCCTGCGGGAAATTGATAATCGGATGTAGAGACCATCTTGCAGCAATGCTTTGCGATAATATGCCCCAACAATTTTCTACCACGCGAAAAAGCACAAATGTCACACTAATGTCAGTCAACTTTTGGCAGACATTTAATTTCTGGCTTATTTAGTGCTCATGATGAAGTCAAATAAAAGATCAGCCAAAATAGGAAACCTTTCTAAAGAGGCGATGCTAAACACACTTAAAGGTAAAGGTAAAGGGAGCCCTGACCGTTAGGTCCAGTCGCAGACGACTCTGGGGTTGCGGCGCTCATCTCGCTTTATTGGCCGAAGGAGCTGGCTTACAGCTTCCGGGTCATGTGGCCAGCATGACTAAGTCGCTTCTGGCAAACCAGAGCAGCGCACGGAAACACCGTTTACCTTCCCGCTGCAGCGGTACCTATTTATCTACTTGCACTTTGACGTGCTTTCAAACTGCTAGGTTGGCAGGAGCTGGGACCGAGCAACGGGAGCTCACCCCATCGCAGGGATTCGAACCACCGACCTTCTGATCGGCAAGCCCTAGGTTAAACCACAGAGCCACCCACGTCCCGCTGCTAAACACACTTACTAAAGAGCAAATCACATTGAACTCAGTGGAACTTACCTCTGAGTAAACATGCTCAGAAGTGCACTGCAACTCTGTTCTCTGAGGTTTTCAGTCTCATTTTTGGAACTCATGCATAACAATATCATTTATATCGTGCCTCTAAGTCTTCAAAATACTTCACTTCATACATGCCATCCTGTCCTAACCTGAATCTGTATCTGAATCTGTATCTGAAGAAGTGTGCATGCACACGAAAGCTCATACCAAGAACAAACTTAGTTGGTCTCTAAGGTGCTACTGGAAGGAATTTTTTATTTTGTCCCAACCTCCATCAGCCATGACCCTTAACCCTGGGGGTTCAAGTCCAACAACATTCGGAAGATACAACATTGGCTACCCTGACTTACAACAACCCTGCAAAGTAGATCAGTATTATTATTTCCATATCGCAGGTTGGGGGAAGGGGGCCAGAGACGGCTCAGATTATTGTCACAACATTAAAATGTGACGTGTCCCTACAACTGCCACCATTTTACCTTATGCTCTATACCCCCCAAAATATATCCACAGGCTTTGCTTTCGTTCAATGTGCCACATATTAACCATGCTCATTTGCACATCTGTCTAAGATTTTAATTTTGTACCTGCGAACAAGACTTGAATTGCCGTTTCTAAGTATAGGCTTGAATCTTCCTCAGAAGAAGTACCTATCAGATCAAACAACATGACATGTCAAACCCTGAAATAAAATGCCGCACAGGCCATTGCTTTGTCATCCACACTGTAACCTCACAGGAATAGTGTGCTGAGAGCTCTTCTCTGCTCAAATTGACAATGGCTCCTCATTTTCTTTACCTGCAAGTGTTTGGGGAAAGGTCATCTGAACTTTGAGAGTTCTCTGCTGACTCATAAAGTTGGTACATCCATGTGGCTGGTGCTATTTTCATGAACATTGCTGCAATGCCTCCAGAGAACAGTGGCTGTAATCATAATTAGTTTCTCTGTTCTCACAGCATGGCATTGTTTTCTAAATTACAGCACACAGTCAGTTAAACAGGAGTTTCATTGTGAGTAACGATAAAGAATATCTGCACATGCACCTACAAAGCTGATTTGGGATGCTAAATACTAAGTGCACATGCACAGACTCTCATTTTGCATCCAAACTAAGGAATACGTTTTGGGGACGGTGCCTGGTTTGCAAAACATCTTACTGTTAAATGAATTCTGCATATAAGTTAAATAAACAGGGAGAGAATATACAGCCTTGTCGTACTCCTTTCCCAATTTTGAACAAATCAGTTGTTCCATATCCAGTTCTAACTGTAGCTTCTTGTCCCACATAGAGATTTCTCAGGAGACAGATGAGGTGATCAGAGTGCTCACTGGAAGGACAGATCCTGAAGCTGAGGCTCCAATACTTTGGCCACCTCATGAGAAGAGAAGACTCCCTGGAAAAGACCCTGCTGTTCGGAAAGATGGAGGGCACAAGGAGAAGGGGACGACAGAGGACGAGATGGTTGGACAGTGTTCTCAAAGCTCCCAACATGAGTCTGACCAAACTGCGGGAGGCAGTGGAAGACAGGAGTGCCTGGCGTGCTCTGGTCCATGGGGTCATGAAGAGTCGGACACGACTAAACGACTAAACAACAACAACAACAAACTGTTAAATGCACATACTGGTACAAATCCAGGTAAATTCAGTGCTGCCATTAGATGGGAGAAAACCCTATCAGGTACAGTGGTACCTCTGGTTAAGTACTTAATTTGTTCTGGAGGTCCGTTCTTAACCTGAAACTGTTCTTAATCTGAAGCATCACTTTAGCTAATGGGGCCTCCTGCTGCCGCTGCGTCGCAAGAGCACAATTTCTGTTCTTATCCTGAAGCAAAGTTATTAACCTGAAGCATTATTTTTGGGTTAGCGGAGTTCTTAACCTGAAGTGTATGTAACCTGAGGTACCACTGTATTCACCTCCATTTTTTCATTCCCAAGCATGCCACCTTGCCCCCGCAATTGATGTCAGCACACCGCGTGGCATGCTGGCACATCACGTGTCATGCGCACACATCACACAATGTGCTGATGTCAGTCATGCACGTCCCGGAGCATGCTGATGTGTGACACGCATGCTGCGGGGTGTGACTTGCGAAGGCACGCTGAGCAGGCTGCACAATTAAGGTAAGCATGTTGCATAGTGCGCATGTGTGGCTGATTCAGATTTGGGGGATGCGACCCCCTGCTTGAAATTTTTAGGGGCACTCATCCCCCCCGCCCCCCAGATGGCGCTTCTGCATTCTAGACACTTATGCTATAATTACCTCTCGTGCATGCCAGCTTCAATTCTGAGTCATTGCTCAAAAAGTTCCGATCTCTCCAGAAAGACGTTTTATGTATTTATTTAGATCCTTAAGGCTCTGGGTGGAAAATGCACCACGTAAAAGTATAGCTCCTACACAGTTCCAATAGAGGAAATGCATCAAGTAATTGCTGTTTCCTATTTCTATCACCTTTTATTGAAATTCACCATCTTCCCACCATCACCCAAAACCAGCCTGACGGACCATGTGGACATGAAGTTGCAAGTTCCAGAAACGTACTCCGCCCTTCCCCCCATACCCCACAATCTCAAAGGAGCCCTGATCCTGCAGGTTGAGAGTACGGCCAGGATAAGAGACTTCAGTGTGGTGTACGGTAGTGGTTAAGAGCGGTAGACTCATAATCTGGTGAACCGGGTTCGCATCTCAGCTCCTCCACATGCAGCTGCTGGGTGACCTTGGGCTAGTCACACTTCTTGAAGTCTCTCAGCCCCACTCACCTCACAGAGTGTTGTGGGAGGGGAAGGGAAAGGAGAATGTTAGCCGCTTTGAGACTCCTTCGGGTAGTGATAAAGCGGGATATCAAATCCAAACTCTTCTTCAGGCAGAAGCATGTCAGACAGCAGCAAGATAAAAGAACTGCTCAGGTCACCTTCATACTGTCCAAGTTTTGTGTGAAGGATTCAGGAACCTACAGGATAATTAGGTTTGTGAAAGTGAATTAAAAGACAACGGCAGATTCACACTATATATTTAAAGCACATCATGGCTTCAGCTCAAGAATCCTGGGAACTGTAGTTTGTTAAGGGTGTTGGAAGCGACAGCTCTGTGAGGAGGAAACCACAGTGTCTGGGAGAAGTCATGTCTTTTAATGGAGTGTTGAAGATGTTTTAAACTTATCCTGTGGATTTGCCCTCTGCCACCCTGGTGCCACAAATCCGCTTTTTAAAAAGAGGGGACTTTTTGCTACTTAGCCGTACACTACATTGAATGCAACTCCTACTCTGTGAGGAACACAGGGAGCCACTATAATATCAAGAGTCCTTCCTTTTCTCCCAGAGAAGCAGCCTTTAAACCCTTTAGTACTTTAGGGACGCGGGTGGGGCTGTGGGTTAAACCACAGAGCCTTGGGCTTGCTGATCAGAAGGTCAGCGGTTCGAATCCCCACGATGGGGTGAGCTCCTGTTGCTCGGTCCCTGCTCCTGCCAACCTAGCAGTTCGAAAGCACATCAAAGTGCAAGTAGATAAATAGGTACCGCTCCGGTGGGAAGGTAAATGCCGTTTCCGTGTGTTGCTCTGGTTTGCCAGAAGCGGCTTAGTCATGCTGGCCACATGACCCGGAAGCTGTCTGCGGACAAACGGCAGCTCCCTTGGCCTATAGAGCGAGATGAGCGCCACAACCCCAGAGTCATCTGCGACTGGACCTTACTTTTACCATCAATTTGCAATGGAGTCTAATGACTGGAACTGGTGAAGTAGCAGACGTCTTTGCACAGTCCAGGGCTGGGTTTTGCAAGTGAGTTGGTGGGAAGGAACTGAGCCAGGCAAGAGGTTTGCAGGTGTGTGGGAAACAGATGTGAAAGGAAGAGGGGGGGAGCACTTTAAGGACCTCAAATACCCCTTTGCCCAAATCCAGATGTGCAGCTGCAGATTGCAGGCAGGCAGCTGAACGCCAATATTTCCATATGCTCAGCCATCAAACGAATGGCTGGCAATGCGTTGTGTGGAGGAGAGAATGAAAGGAAGAGTTTGCCTAGGGCTAGCATATACTTACATATATATGCTTCTGCATGTGGCCATTTTGTCAACTGTTTGCTCACACATAATTATTATTTTTTGCGCGTCTACCCCTAGGAGCCCAGTGCTCTTGTGTGGAACGTGACACTCCTAGCAATAGGTTTAATAAGGAAATGAATTAAGGCAAACAAAAGGGAAGCGATCATTTGCAAGTATTTGCATCTGGTCTGCAGGGTTTTGGAAAGCATTATCCAGCCGGCCTCTTGCTTTGAACGTCTGATGTTATTACAGTGTCTAACATGAAGCCTCCGTTTCTAAAGTACATTAGATTAATAGGACCTTAAATTGAAACCATGTTGGCTCTCAGTGGTAATAAAGCTTGTCAGAGGCAAATGCTTCACTGTGAAATGAAAGCATTCTTCATGCAGCAATCGACAATGCTTGTTCCTTGGACTACTTTGCCTTCCTAGAAAGCAACTGTGGTCACAAAAAACTCTCTTTAAGCCTGCATACTCTCTGCATACTCTCCAACATTTCTCTGATGAAAATAGAAATGTCCCATTTAATAATAATAATAATACTCCACCCATCGAACTGGGTTGCCCCAGATACTCTGGGCAGCTTCCAACAAATATGGAAACATTAAAATACATTAAACATTAAAAAATTTCCCTTCAGATGTCTTCGAAAGGTTGCATCGTTACTTATCTCCTTGGCTTGAGGGTCGCATAACTCCATAGCCTCCAACATTTCTCAGATGAAAATAGGGATGTCCTAAGGAAAAGCGGGACATTCCAGGATCAAATCAGAAACTGGGACAGCTTCTGTAAATCCGGGACTGTCCCTGGAAAATAGGGACACTTGGGAGGGTCTGGGTCTCAATGAAATTCAGAAGGTTGCTTCCTAGAGGATCAGATCAACAGTCCTTGATAAACAATGGTACATCATTCAGTGATAGGAAAACTACCATCAAAACTATTGGTCCTATGGGGTATGTGTGTATCCCACATGGTCAATATATGATCAGACCTGAAGATCTCTAACACACACACTGACCAATGATATCTGAGACCATTATATGATTTTTCATTGTTTTGATGGCCTTTCCCTCATCCAATCAACTTACATTCAGTCTCCTTCAGTGGACTAATCAGGTCTTCAGTCCTTTGGGGGAAAGGCTGCAGTGGTAGACCACAAGGTCCAAGGATCAATCCCAGAGAGAAACTCAAATTGAGAGATCCACCCACCCCTAGTTCCTAATCACTTTCACTCTAGGAATTAGGTGCAATGGGAAAAGAAGGCAGCTCCTGAGCCTTGTCCTGCTTTTTGAGAAAGGTGGCTGGTTAGCTGGAAGTAATGATGAGATAAACGTGGAGCCTGAGGAACTCTGCAGTTCAAAGAGCATAATTCCTTTAATTTGGGTGCTGCACAAAACACAGTTTGTCTCTCCTGCCAGGACTAACCAGATGTCTCTATCCATTCCCTCAATCATAATAAAACAAATTTGCATTCAAGAAGGGGAAGGGGGCAAATGCCACTAAAAGGGGCTTGCTAGACACAAAATAGATTTTTTTCTGGTCTCACCATAATTGGAAACGACAATGTGGAAGCACTGGTTTATACAGTAAGTGACAGTGGTCCTGAACATGATCAGGGATAGATGGCTTTGCCTATTTCTGTTCCACTGTCAGTTTTGCATGAGCTCAGTCATAAGTCTGTTCTGGGTTCTGCCCTAGCTTTTTTTTTTTAATGCATGAAAAGATCACATTTGAATTTTACACGTTTTCTATGTATTCCTGCAATAAAATGTGCTTGTGTGTGTGTGTGTGTGTGTGTGTGTGTGTTTCAAGTTATGTCCTCCTGAAAGATGCCATTTTTGAACCAACACTGCATCACAAAAATTCAGAGCCATACATAATCCAACAGATAGCTGCATATAACCCTGAGACCGAGAAATCAGGTTGGTCTACACAAATGTTCTTCTCCATCCCTCATCTGAACTGAGACTTTTAAAAATATGTGTCAGAACTCATGGGGATGAAACTTAATGCCTGCATACTTGCATCTGTCCATATGCTGGTGATTTTCACTACTAGTGAATGCCCCGTTCAAACAACACCAACAGCCACCAGACAAGAGGGGAATACCGGTAAATGTACCTCAAAAGGTCATGGTGCACTCATACGGACAAGAACAGATCTCAAATACAGAACCCTCCTTGCTGGATTATATGCCCTTTCCTGATTACTTGTGTTGCCACAGAACTGACTCCTGAATTGGTCACATGGAGAAGCAAGCTTCTGCAGACACTTGAGAAAATGACATGCCAGAAGACTGTTGACATGCCGAAGACCAGTGAAGAGAACAGTCATGTCCTTTACTAATCAGACACTCCATAACACATCCTCGCAGAGAATGAAATCAGCAAATGGCATCTGAGAGACACTTTGAACATACCACCACACTTCAGAGATCAAAGCAAATGTACAATGTGTGAAGCACCAGAAGGAAGTAGCAGCCAAGTCTACAAGGCATGCTGGAACCTGCCCACAGACAACCTGTAGCTGGAGACAACAACTTTGTCCATAGATAGAAAGGACTGAATTGCGGGGTGGGTACTAAGGGATGCATCTGATGAACAAGGCTCTCACCTACAAGGCTGATATACTACTATTTTAAAAGCTGCCTTCATTTGTATTACAAAATCAAGGTGTTGCAAGTTCTTGGCCAGAATTTTGAAGCAACCACACTTTAAAAAAGATTCATTTTCTGAAGATCTGGATGGGACAGTCTTCTCTGCTGCGTTGAGACTTATTTGTGTTTCTATTCAAATTATGGTAGTTACATCTGCATTAGCACATAAATGTGTTGATTAGCATATGCAAATTTCATGCAAATCTGGGTAGTTTTCTTTTCTTTTTTTTAGGTTGACCCATTTCCTTTTTTATGATGATGATGTGTAAACAGCCACCCTGGGAGTACAGATGTCCTTACGAATCTGCAAAGATTTCTAGCAGTTTGCAAATGTGATATGGGAAGAGGGGCTGTTATTCAAATGGGGGGAGGAGTTATACAAACTGTTGGGTATACACAGAGACCCATAGAATTGCCTCGTTGAGCTCTCTGTATTGTGTGTGGGGTTTGGAAACAACTGTTAAAATCTATACAACAAAAAGGCAACATAACTTATTGTCGTTGACACATGCAGCACTCATCATAAATATATGAAAGTTTAAAAAATAGCACAGCCAAACAACTTGGTAAATGAGAACTCTGATCACAGGCTTTCTGCTTTCTTTTTCTTTTTCTTTAGACAGCCAGCACTGGTCCTGAATCTCGTGATCTTTGTCTACAGAAATATGAGCTCGTTTGAAGAAAGGCAAGGTTGTTACACAATATGACATCCCCTGTCAGCCTTCCTCCTCAGCCTGAAGACCTCACATCTACCTCAGCCCTGTGCTAAAGCTTTACCCCAGAATGGCAGACTTGCTGAAAATGCTTTTCTCCTTGCCAGAATGAAAGCAACAATGCCAGAGATCTAATCAGGTGGTAACACAAAAGACTCTTAAGAGATGTTATGTACACGGGAAAGGGTAATTCTAGGGCCTTTCGTGCCAACTCTTTAGCAACAGAAATGCAAGACTGGAAAGCGACTGGATGTTCAGCTAAGTTCAGTCATTCTACCCTAAAGCTGCAATCCTGCGCACACATACTTGAGAGTAAAATGGCATTTCCAGACAGCCTCTTAACTGCCTTCTTTTTCTTGTCCCCTGGAGCAGGAGATATGGGGAACAATGACTACAAAGAGGTGCATTTTTTAAAAAGTGTGAAAGAGTGGGTGATTTGTGTATCTGTGTGAAAATACAGCAGACTGGAACTTTTGCAACACACAAAAAAGGACCACACGAAATTTTGATGCAATGCTCTGTGCCTCAAATGGACCCCAAATGTCTCAATGCCCAACTTTGATAGTTCAATCAAGTGAACTAAGCCACACAATATGAAAAGGGGAAAGGCAAAAACAACACAACTACACCTATTGTAACTAGGCTATCAGTTCTTTCCTCATATCGAATAAGCCCTTGACATGAGTTCAGTGACAGCAATCTCAGGGCCAAGAAGAAAACGCGATGCAAGGTGGTGGTGGGGAGGCAGAGAGAGAAATCTTGCCTATGCCATGAACTCAGCAGGTCGCTCTTAGGTATCTCACCTTCTGCCAGCCTGAGCCCCTCCATCAACAACACAGGGATGGTGAGAGCAACTTGTACCTTGCAGCATTGCTGCAAGGAGGGCTAAAACAATACTGCTTTCAACCACTAGAAGTGAAGGTAAAGGTACCCCTGACCATTAGGTCCAGTCGCAGACGACTCTGGGGTTGGGGCGCTCATCTCGCTTTATTGGCTGAGGGAGCAGGCAGCTTCTGGGTCATGTGGCCAGCATAACTAAGCTGCTTCTGGCGAATCAGAGCAGCGCACGGAAACGCCGTTTACCTTCCCGCCGGAGCGGTACCTATTTATCTACTTGCACTTTGACGTGCTTTCGAACTGCTAGGTTGGCAGGAGCAGGGACCGAACAACGGGAGCTCACCCTGTTGCAGGGTTTCGAACCGCTGACCTTCTGATTGGCAAGCCCTAGGCTCTGTGGTTTAGACCTAGAACCACAGTCCCTAGAACTGAAGCACTCTATAAATGTGAATGATCATTGCCATTACATGATGCTTAAAATGCAGTGCCCTCAAGTTTTCAAATCCACAAGGTTCTTTGTGTGACTGTTCCAGCATTTTTACACGCCTCTTAAGCTGGGTGCTTTCTGATCTCCATTCCAAATGCCTTTAACAATATGGACCCCAGCAGGGCAAAACACAAGAACCAGGCCACACTGTTTTATGGCCTTGCCATGCTGGCAGCCAGATTATGCCAACACAATGTTACACCAAGGTATCCTTGGCTGGATGGCCAGCCTGTGTCAGAGACTGGGCAGAGGAGGAATGGTGGAGACCGCCTCCCCAGCCTGACCCTTCCAGAGAATAAGAAGACAGTTGAGAATTACAACAGGGGTTTGAGGGAGATCACAGCTCAGAGGCAGATGAGGGGGGAAGCTGGGAAATAATGAGAGAGGAAGAAGAAGAAGCACCAGAGGGGCAACAGCTGACGGACACAGCGTCTTTACAAAGCATTCCAGACCCCCCCTCCCAAAACCCACCGAGCATTGAAAGTAGGAGAGCAAAGAGCTCAAAGGCAGAGTGCACTTCTCAGCACCCGTAGTGATGACGCATGAAGGGAGAGAGGAAGGGGGTGGAGACTCACTCGGAACAATGCCATTATTCCAAGAGGCTGCATTTCTAAGCCTTTCTCTGTGAATATTGAATAAAAAGCAGTTGGTAAGAACTTTTCCTTGTCTTAGCCGTTCCTGGCAATTTGCCGTGGAAGTTGGATCCTCTGCCGCCTTCCTTCCTTCCTTCCTTCCTTCCTTCCTTCCTTCCTTCCTTCCTTCCTTCCTTCCCTCCCTCCCTCCTTCCCTCCCTCCCTCCCTCCCTCCCTCCTTCCCTCCCTCCTTCCTATCCCACCCTCCCTCTCAAAGGAGCCCAGGGGAATAAACACACAAGCAATAAAATGATACATTTAAAAACATCAGTAGTTACTAGCTGCAATGGGTATGTTATAGCTCCACTGTCAGAGGCATTATTCATCTGGATCCCAGTTGCTGGGAATCGCAAGAGGGCAGAGTGCTGTTGTGCTCATGTCTAACTTGTGGGCTTCCCACAGGCATCTGGTCTGAGAACAGGACGCTGGACCAGAGGGGCGTTTCACCTGATCCAGCAGGCTCCTCTTGTGCTCTTAACAATTCCACACAGATGAAGACAATTACCGCACATTTTGCCAGTGTGGAGTCCCACACAGTGACATGGCTCCAATACGTGCCAGTATAAAGAATGGTTCAGGGTGGGGAATTTACACTGGACCCTAGAAGGCTTCAGCTGAGTTCTTTTTGGCATAATGTTTGCCGTTCTTTTCCCTGTTCCCTACATCTTTTCTTCCTCCCACCAATATGGCAAGAACTTTGTTAACCCCTTAGTCACCATGTTCCCCCCCTCAATGATGCAGCTGGAATTTATTTATGCATTCATTCATTTCATTTCTGAATCATCTTTCTTTCCAAAGGAGCCCAGGGGCAACATAACCGCAAAAATTGAGCAACGAAATACACCAGATAAATAAAACACATAACAATTACTGTAAATAACTGTAAAATATCATGACAACACCATGTCCAATTGCAGCTGATATAATAATAATAATAATTTATTATTTGTACCCCGCCCATCTGGCCGGGTCCCCCCAGCCACTCTGGGCGGCTTCCAACAAACACTAAAATATATTAAAATATCACACATTAAAAACTTCCCTAAACAGGGCTGCCTTCACATGCCTCCATTCAGAGCAGGTATTGTAGGAAAGACATGGCTGTCAGGGTGACAATGCTGACAGAGAGGAAATAGGCGGAAAAACCTCTGCCGTTGCCACTTTTCAGGGACATCTCCCTGCTATTCTGAAAAAAAATTGCAATTTTTAATCCTGTCCCCTGAAGATGCATTGCCTTTACAACACACCCAGTACCTGCAGAATGCTATGAATACATTCCCAGAAGAACATTAGACCCAGGCTTTAGTTTCAATACAAGGACTACCTTTTCCTAGTGCAGACTAACTCTGCCCACTGTCAGATGGAATGTGCGCCAACCTGCTTTTCTGGGGGAAGGCTGCTAATTACAAGTTTAATTCTGCTTTGTTTTGAAAGTTCCAGGTGTCCAATCCTTTTATGACGAACACAACAGGCCTCAATCCAGGTGTGTGCTGGCGGACAAAGATGGCTCAGTTGGCAAGCTGCCCATCAGATGATTCAGTTCTGATATAGAATAATGACTTGGAGCAACGCGAGAGGAATTTGATGGGGTCAACACTGAGATTTCCAAAACAGTCATGTGTAAAGTTGAGCCTTGTGTGGCTGGATGGGAGGCGGGGTGAGGAGCAGAGTACATAGCAGTGACTATCCTGTTCTTATTGGATGACTCAATTCTGTAATGAAGGATTCGGGGGTAACAGAGAGGGTACCCATACAATGTGTAGCCAATTGAGTCCTGTTGCATCCAATTTGACTGATTTTCCAAAGAGATGATATTTGATGGGCTCGCTCAGAAATGAGCTTCATGCACTTGCAATGCTGGCTGAGAGAGAGGCGGGGGTAGTTGAAGTTCCTGGAATTTAATTTGGATTAAAATCTGGGCTAGAGACCATGCCCTTTAAATATGAGTGCTGGGAAGAACCCTTGGTGGTCCTTAAATGACCCTTGAGCCAGCCTCTGGTGGGGGTTAAAACATTTCCCAATGGCCGCAGAGCTTCTCCATCCACTGCTTGTGATGACTGTGCCCAAGAGAGAAGGGAGGGAGAGGAGAAGGAAGAGGGACCAGAGCTTATTCTGTCCCCTAACTGTATCAGGAGTAGCTTCTGCCCCAAACAGGTAATCTGTGTTGGAAGGGAAAGGAGGAACGGTTGGAGGATCAAGTGAGTAGGTAGGTGACTTATGAACCATTGGTCTGACCTGGGAAATAAACAGAGCTGTTCCAGATTACATAGGAAGTTAACTCAGTTTATTTTCTGAGCCAGTCCAACACAAGCGGTTGGGAGCTAACCCATCTCTTGACCAGGGAGGGCTGGCGTGATGATGTCCCATTTCAAAACAAACAAAGTCGATTGCAGCTTTTGGTTGGAAGGAGGTGGGGTTAACCCTTTCCCTGCGCCATTTCCCTGATTAAAATCTCCCCAGCTGCTATTTGCCTGGTGGGGAAACAAAGAGGTACCATAACTAATTCCAAAGTGTGAGCACACAACTGAAAGCTGTGAAAGTGCCTAAGTGTGCTGCATTGCTATCTGGAACAACAGTGTACCAGTCTAAGATAGAAACCTCTCCTCTCTCTCCCCCCCCCACTTTATTCTAATGGTTGTCTCAATGACAGGTGTTTCACAAAAGCACACCACAATCTTTTCCCTCCCCCTGCCAAAACCTTTGCAACACAACAGCGGAGGGGGGGGGGAGCTAATCTCTGCTTCTCATAAACAGGCTCTTTTGTACTAAATGCAGGAGTTGAGATTACAGGAATGACCTTTTTAAGTAAGCAGAATACTCAGAAAAGGGTGGACGTGAGCCTGCTGTGTGTGGGTTTTTGTGTGGGTTGGGGGGGAGGGAGAAGGGTGCTGCTGGATGGTTACAGGGTGGGTGGAGGTGGCATGGAGGAGAAGGAAGACATGATAGCTGTAAACACTCCTGTTTTCTTGACAAAACACTACAGCCTGCCTGCAGCCTAAACAAAATAAAAAAATTCCTTCCAGTAGCACCTTAGAGACCAACTAAGTTTGTTTATTGGTATGAGCTTTCGTGTGCATGCACACTTCTTCAGATGCACCTGAAAGCTCATACCAAGAAAAAACTTAGTTGGTCTCTAAGGTGCTACTGGAAGGAATTTTTTTATTTTGTTTTGACTACGGCAGACCAACATGGCTACGTACGGTACCTGCCTGCAGCCTGTTTGGCTAAGGAACCTCAGATGCCTGCATGAGGAATCACCCAATCAGAGCCTGTGGGGGGCTGGCTTGCCTCCTTCTCCCCTTGGCATCCTACCTCTTAAACTACTCAAGAGGATTATCTTTGTGTTCCTCAACTAGTCTGTCCTCTTCTTCCCCCACATCCCAGGCTGCTAAAGCTACCTAAGAGAAAGCAGTTGCTCATCTTTGCAAAGTTTAGCTTTCTTGCAGCTGGGAATTCTCTGACTTCAGTCAGATATTCTGGACAGGTGAGTGCAGGAGAGAGATGGGGTAGTTGTTGTTCTTTTGCGTCCCTGCAAATGCAGTAAAGATGGTCAGGAGAAACCGGGAGGTATCTGCTACCAGAACAACAGAATTTACAGACCTTTGGACTCAGGCATAATCAAAGAGAATAAGCCTCCATTGTGAAGGCCCAGCTCAGCTCTCTCCTTTGTTCATTCCTCCCCACCTCTCTCCCCACTTCAGCACTGCAGTAATATCATCTTGTCAATCCTGAGACTTGCTGGCCTAGTTCACAGCCACTGATGGATATTCAGCCTGTGAACATGCTAAAACGGCTTGTTTCTGTTGATATATGTCTTTCTAGGATCCTGTAATGGAAGAGCAAATAAAAGGAAACCTTCAGGAGCCCAGATTGTCAGCAAAGTCCTGTTTTTAACTCCTAAATGTCCGGTGATGGTACTTAACATTTTATTTCTCGTTTTTCTTGCAACTTACTCAAAGGGAAAGGGCACATATTTTTCTATGATAATAGTTTGCACACTTGTTCTTTGATGTGCTCATGGTCAAACGATGCAACAACAACAACAAAAATCCTTCCCCAAAGCAGTGGGTTTAAAGAGCATTTGTTGCTGTTCTTTCAAATAACCATATAAATATGTGTTCCGGCAAAATAACCATATACGTCCAGAAACATAGGAGGAGACGTCTTCCCTATATAGTGCTCCTGCCCACCACCCTCCTATTTCCCCCCCCCTCAAACATGGAGGTATAAGCCTGCAGTGATGTATTGCAGAGATCAATAAGAGCCCAATAGACTTTACTTGCTTTCTTCCCATGGAGTTATTTTTTGGGCATGTTAGGACAGCAGAATGGCAGCAGACTACATGCTTTGCATGGAAAAGTCTCCTGGTTAAATCTCTTGCACCCCCTCTTAAATTTTTTCTGATAGTCTCTTTGGTGAGTAGACAGTATGTGCTTACATGGAGTTCTCTGACTCAATAAGAGGCAGTTCATGGCAAAGGAGGACTGCACAGGCTGAAGTTAAGTGAGCATAGAGATGTCAGAGAATTCCTGTGAAAATGGAAATGAGAGTGGAAGTTATCAGCGCTCACTTATTGTCCACTGTCTGGGATGCTGTTGTTTTCAGCCTGCAACGTAACAAGGCATAACTGATACCTTCCGTCCTCCCCCCCCCCCCAGTATGCATTGCATTTCATTTGCACTGAATTGAATTGTATGGAACAATTACACAATTACTGATGCAAAATAATGCAAACAGCAAGACGAATAGCACAGAGGCTGAACTGCAGCGGACTGGAAACAGTTCTGCATTCGATGAATATGAACAGAAATCAATACCTTCTTACAGCCATAAGTGAGCACCATCATGTGCCTGGTGGGCAGGTTCTCACTCACACTGTTGAGACAATGGAAGCTCAGCAGCACTCACAGGAGAAGTGGTTATCCTCAGCCTCAGCATGAATGGAAAACAAAAAGGGTACACTATTGATTAACTATTAACTGATGGTTGAGAATCCTTATAATCGGCTTTATAACTCCAAATACATCTCAAAGTGGTTTAAAAGTACCATGTTCTCAGAATAAAATCATACTAAAATCTGGTACAGGAACAAGAAATGGCATGGCATCACAGCAGAGCTATGCCTGAGCCCTCAACATCTCTCTACTGTGGTAAGAAACATAAAGAAGTCTGAATTCTAGCCAAACTGATGAGGCCGCAGGACTTACTTTTCTTCTTTGGGCATCAAGCTCTAGACATCCAGCATTGACAGATTACATTCTAAATCTGTTTTTATGATTATTACAGTAGAGAAAAGGGCTCTTGTGCTGTACTGTACAAGCAAGGCCTGCCCCAAAGACCTTGTAGTATAGGCAGACTCCATAGACAAAGGACTTATTGTCACCCTTATTTTATAGAAGGTGAGCTGAGGCCCCAGAGCATCGAGATGAAGAATTCCAAGATGATTCTGCCAGGCCCCCAAGTCTACGAAGCGTGCTTTGAATGAGGGGAGGCCACAGAGATGCTGAAGGATAAAATGTTCTCCCTGTCAAGCCTGAGCGATCAGAAATATACTGCAGCCAAAGACTGGTCCATGGCTGCTGATAAATACAAATTAATATGAAGGTGCACTAGACAGAGAGGAACTTCCTTAATGAATTACCAAGTCATAAGGGCAGTTTACACATCACTCTCGTGAATCAGTCTTGATGACTAGGAGATGAGGCACCACAGACATCGCTGTGCTGAGTAGAACCACACGGAGTCCTCAAGCATTAGCCAGGGATGGAGGAATCTGTAATTTTAAGTTCTCTAAGTTTCTCATTTTTCCCATCTGAAATTCAGTTTGCCACATTTCCACATCACTGAAAAGTAACCAGTCTTTTAGTGCAGCCTTTTCCTAGCAAACATAGTTTTGTTTGTAGTTTTGACTACAATTTTTTCAACCATTTCCCCTAATATGCATTTTTGTATGTTATTTTCACTAAACTGTACATTTTTATGCACATTTCCCTCTAATCTATGCATTTCTTTGTATGTATTGTTTGTTGGAGAACTGCATTACAAAATTTAGAGAAGTGCAGATAGCTGTGTTTTAGTTCATATACTGGTTAAAGGTAAAGGTACCCCTGACCGTTAGGTCCAGTCACAGACGACTCTGGGGTTGTGGCACTCATCTCGCTCTATAGGCCGAGGGAGCCGGCGTTTGTCCACAGACAGCTGGTCATGTGGCCAGCATGACTAAGCCGCTTCTGGCAAACTAGAGCAGCACACGGAAACGCTGTTTACCTTCCCGTCGGAGCGGTACCTATTTATCTACTTGTACTTGGACGTGCTTTCAAACTGCTAGGTGGGCTGGAGCTGGGACCGAACAACGGGAGCTCACCCTGTCACGGGGATTCGAACTGCCAACCTTCTGATTGGCAAGCCGTAGGCTCAGTGGTTTAGACCACAGCGCCACCCGCGTCCCTATATACTGGTTGGGGGAGTGCAAATTAGGTTGCATCTCATTAAAATGCAAACAAAACTGAGCTTCTACATTCCTAGTACTAGTATCACAAATGCAGGTACATAATCTCTGCAGACTCTGCAAGATGGCCCTACCAACAGGCAGAGGGAGACAGTTGCCTCAGTCAGCAGGTGCTGGGGGCAGGGAGGTGTTGAAGAACAAGGTGCTATGAACCCTGCCTTCTTCTGCACCACTAAGCCAGTCTGCTGCCTTTGGGTACAGTGGAGAATTCTTTCCCAGTGTTGAAATAAGAGCCATCTGCCAGTTTGGTCAGCTTCTGCATATTGAATGAAGGAAGTTACCTTGGTCTCAAGCAGGAAAAAAAATTATTGTGCCAACCCAATGGCATTGGGCAGTCTATGTGGATTCTCTGGGGTTGTGAGCTATCATACATATGCTTATTTCTGGTGGGATTGTTTTTGTTCCTCAAGTGGGAAATGGAGGGGAGATTGTTCCAGGCATGCAAGGAATTTGGGAAGAGTTAGCTCCCACCAGATGCCTACAAAGGCCACAATTTCGTCATCTTTGGCTTTTTGTTTAGAACTCCTGATGCACTGCAAGACCTGGGTTCTTTCATGTGCTGTTCACAAGATCTTTGCTGGTTGAGAAGTCCATTCCATCAAAGGAGACCTGTTACAAGGTTATGAAACAATCTCAGGAAGAGAGTGTTTAGCCAGGGTAGTTAAAAAAAAAAAAAGGTTTGAGAATGGGATTTGAGTTGTTATGATTAAGGATTCGATTAGATGGGGCTGATCAGTTGCTATAAGCAGAACAGCTTATCAGGGATGTGCCCTCGCATATCCTCTTTCCCCCCTGTGAACCACATATGGAACCAGGACAATCAACCAAAGTTTTGTGTTAGTATTTTTTTCCATAACACAGGGATGAAGCATAACACCTGGTGGTAGAGAGGAATGTTAATGGCAGCAGGAGGATAACAACAGGTGTGGGACGTGGGAGTAGGGAGAGGCTATGACTCAGGTGCAGGTGTCATGGAGGAGCAGGCCCTAAAGCAAAAGTGAGGAGGTATTGATCTTTTTTCTTATGAGTAAAGTGAGTGCTATGAAAAGAGGTAAAGGGTTTAAGGGGGTTAGTCTCCCTCTAAAATCATGGGGTGGAGGGCTTAGGGCAGTGTTTCTCAAACTTGGGTCCCCAGCTGTTGTTGGACTACAACTCCCATCATCCCTGACCACTGGTCCTGCGAGTTTGGGATGATGAGTGTTGGAGAAACACTGGTGGGGGTGGGGGGTGTTAAAGGGGATAGTCCTGCCCTCTAAAATCAAGGGGGAGGGGAGTCTTGCCCTTGCTTCCTGTTTCATACATTCGGAGGGCCAGAACAAGTAATAAGATACTTGAGGTGTAGTTGCTACTAGACTCCTTGATATGTTTGTTGAAATATGTTAAAATGATATCACCAGAATGGTCACAAGATTCCTTTTTACAAGCCATGGTAACTGGAAGATTAATATTGGCTAATGACAAGAACAAAACCAAGTAAGAATCATTGGGTTAGAAAAGGAAGTCAAACAACAGTCTGTTGAAAGATTAAGGAGTGTGTGAGCATTTGGAGATCATTTGTAGGTTATATATTAGTGGGGGTCTTATTCTAATGTAGAATTTATATATATTTTATTTTAAAACCCGAGATGTTTTGCAATTATTGTTTTCACATAAAGTTTGTTTTTATTAAATGAAGGTATGACGTGGGGGAAACGGGAAGTATTTGAGATTGCCCTCTGGCCATGTGGCATTTTCATATGAATGCATACTTTAATCGATGCTGATGACTAGTCCGCAGGCTCAGACAGTTTAGAGATGCACCATCCAACAAGCTGAAAGATTAACATATATGGGAGGAGAACGTTCAAGTGGATTTTGATTTAATGTATAATTTGGGGGTAACTCTTACTTTCCTCTTCCCGTGTTCAACCCTGCTTTCCTGTATCTACTGTTCTCTGCTAGGATACATCTGACATCCCTGCACAGGTTGTTGTTTTAAACATGCATTTAAAACATTTACACACACTCTTTCCACCTTTAAGGCCTTCAGGCTGGCTAAAATGTTTTAGAAGGTGACTTGAAGTGGATCTAATACCAATCTCACTGCCACAGTTATTCTTATTTTATTTGTACCCTGCCCATTTGACTTGGTTGCCCCAGCCACTCTGGGTGGCTTCCAACATATATAAAAACAAAATAAAACATTTAAAAAACTTCCTTATACAGGGCTGCCTTCAGATGTCTTCTAAAGGCAGAATAGGTACTTATCTCCTTGACATCCGATGGGAAAGCATTCCATAGGGTGGGTGCCACTACTGAGAAGGCCCTCTGCCTGGTTCCCTGTAACCTCACCTCTCGCAGTGAGGGAACTGCCAGAAGGCCCTCGGAGCTGGACCTCAGTGCCTGGGCTGAATGATGGGGGTGGAGATGCTCCTTCAGGTATATAGGGCCGAGGCCATTTAGGGCTTTAAAGGTTAGCACCAACAGTTCTCCTCCCCTCCACCACCATCGATGGGATAAAATGCAGTGCTAATTTGTCCATGATGTATGTTGGCACTTTTGGGCTATGGAAGTGATGTATGTTTGCATTCATGTCTTTTAATACAAATTGAAGGGTACATCATGGGGGAAGGTACTTCTTTGTACAACCCTTAAAAAGGTAAAGGTAAAGAGACCCCTGACCATTAAGTCCAGTCGCGGACGACTCTGGGGTTGTGGCGCTCATCTGGCCGAGGGAGCCGGCGTTTGTCCACAGACAGCTTCTGGGTCATGTGGCCAGCATGACTAAGCTGCTTCTGGTGAACCAGAGTAGCACACGGAAACAGCGTTTACTTTCCCGCCGGAGTGATACCTATTTATCTACTTGCACTTTGATGTGCTTTCGAACTGCTAGGTTGGCAGGAGCTGGGACCGAGCAACGGGAGCTCACCCCGTCACGGGGATTCGAACTGCCGACCTTCCGATCGGCAAGCCCTAGGCTCAGTGGTTTAGACCACAGCGAAACTTTTAAGTGACCTTGATGGGTAGCATTTAGTTGTGTGACCCCTTGCACAGAACACCTTTCAGCGCATGCAAACACATGCCTAATAGCATCTTCTTTGGGGTATCAGCATTCCGTCAACCAATTAATCACACTTTCAGTATGCTGCAATCTCGCAGTTCAATTACCTTCTAGCTAAGTAGTGCTATTCAACTGGTCCTCTTGCCCCTGGAGATAGGGCATATCTTGAGATTAGCCAAGATCCGCAGTAGGCCCTCATTTAGCATGAGGGGCTAAGAATAGTTTGGCTGCCTGGAAGGGAACTGACACAGGCTCAGAAATATTTTATCACAAGGCACAGGCACAGAAGGAAATCTTGTCATCTGCCACCTGGTTCCTTTTAGCTCACTGTCTCAGGTTGAGACGATCTGACAATTTACCATTTCTGGATGGAGGGTTCAATAGTCCACTGTCAACGGGGCACCGATGACAGACGGTAGCTGGTGTTCTTTGATAGCTTGCCTTTGGAAGGAACCATACAATGGATGGCCAATGGGAATAGGTTGGGGAACTGCAGAGGAACGGGACTGATTAACGCCTTATTGTTTTCTCGCAGCCGCTCACTTGATGAGGAATTACTTGCTGTCCACTTAGCTCAAAGCTTTGCAACAACTACCCCTCAAAAATAAAGATGGGAGAAAGTGCTAACAAGGGCATTCGCTCAGAGCCTGCATGTCTTATTTGTTCAGTCGGACTAGTTCTCTGAAAATTCTCTTCTTATTCACTAAGAATGTGCAGCTTATTTTACCACCAGGTGGGGAATCTCAGACCTGGGGGCTAAACATGGCCCCTCAAGGCTTCTGTTTCTGGTTCTCAGGTCTCTCTCATCTGGCTGGAATATGCCCTTGACATACACCTTTTGCTTGCCTGGATGGAGAACAGAGAGAGGTGTAGGAAGTAAAGGTAAAAGGTAAAGGTACCCCTGACCATTAGGTCCAGTCGTGTCCGACTCTGGGGTTGCGGCACTCATCTCACTTTATTGGCCGAGAGCCGGCGTACAACTTCCAGGTCATGTGGCCAGCATGACAAAGCCACTTCTGGCGAACCAGAGCAGCGCACGGAAACGCCGTTTACCTTCCCGCCAGAGCGGTTCCTATTTATCTACTTGCACTTTGACGTGCTTTCGAACTGCTAGGTTGGCAGGAGCTGGGACTGAGCAATGGGAGCTCACCCTGTCGCAGGGATTTGAACCGCCGACCTTCTGATCAGCAAGCCCTAGGCTCTGTGGTTTAACCCACAGAAAAAATCATACTAATTTTCCCATCCACTTTTTCCTCTGCCTAGCAGGTTGCCTAGGAGGGAACGTGGTCGTCTGTCTGGAAAAGGATCCCCCGCCACTGTTTTATCAGCACAACCTCAGGAAAACCCAAAGGGCTTGCCATGTTCCATCTCCCTTCCCTGCCACTCCTGTAGGAACCCCATGCCCCCACTTTTGTTTCTTATACTTTTATCTTTACAAATTCACCCATGAAGCTTAAGGCAGCAAAGACAGTTCTTCCCTCAATTTTATCCTCATGGCAACTGTGAGAAATGTTCACTTCCTCTTAGTCTAACGCAGGGTAACTCAAACTCGGGTCTCCAACTGTTTTTGGACTACAACTCCCATCACCTCTTGTTAGCAGGACCAGTGGTCAGGGATAGTGGGAAATGTAGTCCAAAAACAGCTGAAGATCCAAGTTTGGGAAACCCTGGTCTAACCTAAGAATGTTAGAAGAGTTTTTTTTAAAACAATTTTATAAAATACTAGTAAAATAATACAGTACTAGTGCGGAGCGCGAACGGTGCCTCCACTACTGACGCCATCTTATCCTTAGAAGAGCCTTCTTAGGTGAGACCAAAGACCTATTTAATTCAGCATTCGGCATCCCACTGCGACTTCATTGGATGACTCCGGATTCCATTACTAAGAGGGACAGAAACTTCTCCCTGCCCCGCTTTCTCTGCACAATGCATCATTTCATATCCCTCTATCGTGTTCCTCTGAACTAAAAAGCAACAAATGTCTGTTATCCATCTAGATTAGAAAGGGCAAGGGCAAATCTTCCAAACTCCACTGTTCTTTTGTTCTTTTATGCTCGCCCTCTTCCAAAGAAGCCATTATAAAGAAATTACTGTATATATGTGCCAACTTTGAAACAATGCCACTTCAAAAGCATGACTCCATGCTGACATGTTTCCATTATTTTTATGCTCATGGCAGCTAGAATTCCATTGCACCTTTGCTCTCCCGCCCAAATAACAAGGGTAATTTGTTCCCCTCATTGAGATGCAATTTTTCAAAAGGAGCCTAATTGGAAAGGACGGGTAAAGTTTTTCAAGTGGAAAAGTAAACAGAAATTACCTCTATAGCAATGGTTATAAAATCACAGTGGCTTCCCAACAGTGGAAGGGCTTTTAAAGATGGCATCTTCCAACAGGGTTTCAAGTCAAGCTGATTAGCATGTCTAAAAGTCTTAGATAAAGGGTTTCCCTTCAAGGACCTATCTGCATAGGATTTCCCTCTACGCACATTTTTAGGACCTGCAGCAAAGTGGCTAGAAGATGGGTGTGCCAGGTTCAATCCCTGTTATCCCCAGTCTGAAACCCTGCTGCCATTCAATGTAGCCCATGCTGAGCTAGATGAGCCAGCGATCTGACTTGGTGTAAGGCAACTTCTTATGTACATTTTCTATTATCCAATATTTCTATGCCACAATTGGTTTCTGGGATGATTTTCAAAAACTTATCTGAGATTCACATCAATTCCCAGGTTACAAAAGCATGCAACTTCCATGCCCCCCCACAAACACAAGCTAACTTGTGTAAGATTTTATTATGAAACAGCAACAAAACAAAAAACAAAATTCTTGTTGTCAGTTCATCCATTAACAGATATGAGCATGTTCAAGTGAGAGTCTCTTTCACCACAGGTATGAACAGTGGTTGTAGTTCATTATTACATTTGTTTTGCAAATGAAATCAAGCAACAGATGGTTTAAAAAATAATCTGCCTCCTTTCTGTCCTTCGATCAAGTGTTGGGGGGACCAATAGCCCTGCAAGCCAGATCAGACCCACAGAACTTTGCAACCTGTCCTTTCCTCCAACACCCCTCCATTGCACCTAATCTCCCTACAGCGGCAGGACAGACTTTCGGTCTGCCTTCAGAAGCATGCTCCCACAGGCCCTCTCTTGCCTTTTGCCTCTGCCCATTCCTCTTCTTCTTCCCAGAGTGGTCAGGCTGAAAGAGAATAGGGGAAGAGGTCTGGGAAAAGGGAAAAGCAGTAGAGACACAGAGGCTGAAAGAACACAGAGGGAAGGGCTTCTTAAACAGGCCATGGTTGTGTGGTGGTGTGTGAGTGGGGGTGATTGTGAGGAGGAATGAGAGTGAATGGGGTATGCACATTCCTTGGCCTGACTACTTTCGGTTCTGGGCCAGTCTGCTTCTGGCAATCGGTCCCCAGAAAGTTTTCACAGGATAACTGTTACCCTGGAAAAAGCCTCCCATCCTTTGCTTTAGAAGTACACAGTAATTTTGTCCGTGTCTTGGGTTGCTTCCAGATGTTCTGTGCATTGAGTATTTGTCTTGATTCGTTTGTGGGGAGGTTATACAATACTGGCTGTTCATTGAGCATTAATTCTGATTTATTTGTTGGGGGGATATCCATTGTCGCGTCAAGCAACGGTTATCCTCCACCCTTTCCCAGTGCTTTTTCTGATGCGGGTGGTGCTGTGGGTTAAACACCACAGAGCCTAGGGCTTGCCGATCAGAAGGTCGGTGGTTCGAATCCCCACGACGGAGTGAGCTCCCATTGCTTGGTCCCTGCTTCTGCCAACCTAGGAGTTCGAAAGCATGTCAAAGTGCAAGTAGGTACCGCTCCGGCGGGAAGGTAAACGGCGTTTCCGTGCGCTGCTCTGGTTCGCCAGAAGTGGCTTAGTCATGCTGGCCACATGACCTGGAAGCTGTACGCTGACTCCCTCGGCCAATAAAGTGAGGTGAGCGCCGCAACCCCAGAGTCGGTCATGACTGGACCTAATGGTCAGGGGTCCCTTTACCTTTACCTTAGTACTGTCAATATCAGTTTTGTTATGGGTGTGGGTTCGTTGCACAAAAGGGCAACCAAATCCACTTTAATTACACAACCTGATTTTGCTGGCATGTGATTGAATCCCACTCGCAAAACAGCAAGTCCTGGAAGTGCCTTTGGTTTGTGCTATGGTCTACTATAGCTATTGGTACTAACGGTCCACTGAGAATTTGAGGGCACTGTTGAATTTTGCCGATGAATACCCCATCACTAAGTATCCTAAACATACTTTTAAGAACGCAAAAATAATATGGCAACTGGCTAGGTGAAACAGGCCAAGGATTCAAGGTTTTAGAAAGAGAGCACAGCTTTGTTAATTAAAGTGTTGTTGTTGTTGTTTCTAAAGAGAGACAGAGAAAGTGTGCCTTTTTAGAAACAAGTTCTGCTTTCACTGAAACCTTTAACTGCCTCTGCAAGGTAGTTTTAAAAATTAAAGACAGAAAAACCCCTCCTCTTGCCCTTATATGAAGCCTGATTAATTTTCCATGTTTTCAATAGGAATGAATTTGTCATTTATATAAATATTTTGTAGGAAGACAAATCTCTTTAGGCAGACAAAATCTCCCAGCGATTCTAGGATCCTCATCCATCATCTTGAGGTTTTTCAGCCCAGAGGCAAAGCATGCTGCCAAAAGGGTGTATTTGCTCTGGGCTGGCTCCCAAAGGCTTATGGCACACCAGTCATGTCCCAAGATTTACCCTCCTAAGGCAGGGGCGGTGAAGTTCCCTCACAACTCACAACAAGAAAACATAGATCTCTGTAGTAGTTGGGGATATGAAAGAGAGGAAGCTAGACAGTGACACACTCAGTTCAGAAAGTGTGTTGAGGGTTGGTGCTTCATAAGAAAAGCCCTGCTGGATTCGGCCATGGGCTCATAATAATAATTTTATTATTTATACCCCGCTCATCTAGTCCAACATCCTGTTCTCACAGTGGTCAGCCAGATGGCAATGGAAAACCTGAAAGCAGGACTTGAGCGCAACAGCACTTTCCCCACAAATGGTTCCCAGCACCTGGTATTCAGAAGCATAGGCTGACTCTCTGAGCATTTCACAAATAACTGTCCTAAATTTGTTGGAAGTGGACAGCATTCTCCATTCCTTCCTTCCATCGGATGCTGGAGTCTTACACATATGCACAGCTAACTTGCAGAATTTGCTGCTGTGGAAAGCGTTGGCCTACAGCTGTTATGCCTTTAAGAGCAGATTCTTAGCCAAATCTGTTTCCATTGTGGTCCTCTGCCTTTACCAATTGCTGGCAAAGAGTTGCTGTAAGTTGTTTTGACTTTTGACGGTACCCCACTGAGATAACCACACTTTTCTGTTTGGTTCCAAGGGATGGCCACAACGGTATGTGAATTTGGACCCAAGTAGCGGGTTTCCAAAAAGAGTTTAGGGTCTGGCATTGCTAAGCAGATAAAGTTCAGGTTTCTGCAAGATGGAGCAGGGTTAGGCAAAGCAAGGCAAGGCAAAGCAAAGGCCAGAAAATATAAGGCAAAACAGAAATCCAACATTAAGGAGTACCCTGGACAGCTCCACAGGAGCTCAACCTGGAGACTCATAGGAGCAGTGCTCAAATGTTGCTTCAGCAACAACCAACCTCATGCTGAGCCTGATGTGGATCTGCAGTTCAATCTGATTAGCTCCATCTTCAACGAAAGAATCCTATTCAGTTAAAGAGGCATATTAGGCTTTGTTACTGACTCTGATTTGTTCTGTAAGAGTCCCAATAGGAGTCCCAATACGAGTGATCCAGTTGACCATGTAGACTTTCAAATTAGATTTTGATATTGTGCCTCACCAAAGACTTCAGAGTAAGCTTAGCAGTCATGGGATAAGGAGACGGGTCTTCTTAATGGATCAGTTAATTCAGGGGTCAGCAAACCTTTTCAGCAGGGGGCTGGTCCACTGTCCCGCAGACCTTGTGGGGTGCAGGACTATATTTTGAAAAAAATAATAATGAACGAATTCCTATGCCCCACAAATAACCCAGAGATGCATTTTAAATAAAAGCACACATTCTACTCATGTAAAAACACCAGGCATACCCCACAAATAACCCAGAGATGCATTTTAAATAAAAGCACACATTCTACTCATGCAAAAACACACTGATTCCCGGACTGTCCACACGCCAGATTTAGAAGGCGATTGGGCCGGATCCGGGCCCCGGGCTTTAGTTTTCCTACCCATGAGTTAATTGGTTAAACAAGAGGAAGCAGAGGGAATGAATAAATGGACAATTTTCACAATACAGAGCTGTAAGAAGTGGAGTCCTCCAGGGATGTTTGTTGGAACTAGTGCTTTTTAACTTGTTTACAAATGATCTGGAGTTAGAGGGAACAGTGAGCTGGCCAGGTTTGCTGATGACACCAAATTGCCGTGGGTGGCAGAAACAAAAAAGAATTATGAGGAGCTCCAGACTGTGTGAATGGGCATTAAAATGGCAAATATTATTCCATGCAAGCAAGTGATAAGTGATGCACATTGGGGCAAGAAATCTTAACTTCACAGAGGGGAAGAGGTGTTTCAGAAAGTTGTTTAGGGTACCACTCTCTGAAATGCCTCCACCCTCCCTTAAACACAGCTGAAGTGAGGTTTAATGGTGGGAAGATGTGCTTCTGAGAGTGGTTTGGGGTGAGTTGAGAAGGGAAAGGATGCGGAGGTTCGGATGAGCTGTGAAGGGATGAGCTGCAAGCGGGTGGGTGACTTGTAAAGGGAGGGCAGTTGGTCAAATGTGGGGAAGGGAAGTTGGCAAATTATTATTATTAATTTATTATTATTATTTATTAGATTTATATACAACCCATCATAAGATGTCAGAGTGGTTCATGGAATAAAATAGGTTGGCAAAGGGTGTCAAAAGGTGACGGCTGGGTTGACAAGTGGAGCAAGAATAGGTAGCAGCTCCTAGTTGTAATACAGTCCTCACAAACTTTCTCTTGATGCTGCTTTGCCTGGAAGAACCTATTAATAGAAGGTATTTATTTTCTAGGTGAGACCCAGAGGAGAGGGGTGAAACATGAATGGTTACAGAGCACATGTATACATGCTATTTTATTATAATTATTATTATTTTAAAAGGGCACCCCTCCCTCAACACCTTTCTAGCATTTCCCTAGGTAGAGGTACTGGAAAATAGGAAATGTACTTCCCAGGACACAGTTGGAGCACATGATGTCACTGTCTGTGATGTCATTACCTGACTACAGAGCGAAAACCTGAAATGTCCTCACGCACTACTCTTGCATCGAGCAGCATTAAGGTGCCACTTTCTGTGTCTGAAATCCAGGAGGCTCCATCCGAGCTGCATCGCACACCCCTGCCCTGTGTTTTGCCTCTGCCCTGACAAATCATCCCATGTGAGCCCTGTGACAGTCGGCCAGTGTCAGAGTAATGATGAAGGATATTCAAAGCAGTGATGGCTGCAAAGAAGTATTCTAATATAACTGGTCGAGGTTTATTAAAAGCCTGTAAGCAAACATCTGTCTGTTTGCTTTCTTGGTGTGCCAAGCTGCTTAGCCCATCCAATGGCTTTCCATAACCACCTTTAGCTCTGTAAATAGATTCAGCAAGGCTGCCTACTTCAAACTGCAAAGGGGGCTCTGTTGTGGGACTATGAATTGATTGACTGGAGCCAACATGCTTCTCGCCGTCGGGCTCAACACTGGGGCAGAGAACCATTTAAAACAGGGGTAAAGGTAAAGGTAAAGGGACCCCTGACCATTAGGTCCAGTCGTGACCGACTCTGGGGTTGCGGCGCTCATCTCGCTTTATTGGCCGAGGGAGCCGGCATACAGCTTCCGGGTCATGTGGCCAGCATGACTAAGCCGCTTCTGGCGAACCAGAGCAGCGCACGGAAACGCCGTTTACCTTCCCACCTGAGTGGTACCTATTTATCTACTTGCACTTGGACGTGCGTTCGAACTGCTAGGTTGGCAGGAGCAGGGACCAAGCAACGGGAGCTCACCCCGTCACGGGGATTCAAACCGCTGACCTTCTGATCGCCAAGCCCTAGGCTCTGTGGTTTAACCCACAGCGCCACCCACGTCCCTTTCTAAAGCAGGGGTAGGGGAACCTTATCCAGAATGAGGACCACATTCCCTGCGGAGCAACTTTCCAAGGGGCAAATGCTAGTGGTGGTTGGGGCCAGAGGTAAAAGGGGGCAGAGCAATCCATGTGACTGTGACTTTTTGCACTGCACACTAGTTTCTATACACATGCCTCTCTATCCTCCATGCAGACAAGCAAGAAGCATGTTCAGAGTCCAAGGATGCATGCCAGCCCAGCAAAAATACTCAAGGAGGGTGCAAGGCAGGGTCACTGAGGGAAAGGGCTGCCATCTTGAATAAAATATTGGGGACGGGGTCTAGGTAAGCCCTTCCTCGCATAATCGATCACATGACATGGCACATGCACAAAATTTGAATGGCAATGCCCATTAACTGGGGAGGGGAGGGCTGGCCCCTCAAATATTTTATTGGTGGGGCTGAAGAGAACATTAATATTCCCAGAAGAGGCCTCTCACCTCACCAGGTATGCTTCATTCAACATCTGTCAAGATGCTGTCAGCAGCTCCCGGCTCGTTGTGCAGGAAATAATAAAGACAAGGGAAAGTTTCTCATTATTTCAATCTTCACAGAGAGAGGCTATAGAATCCAGCCTCTTGGATAATGGCGTTGTCCCAAGTGAATCTCCACTCCCCGTCTCTCCCAGTTCCTCATTCATCTCTCTTACGGGTGCTGCTAGGTGCCCTCTGTCTTTGAGCTCTTTGCTCTCCTACTTTTATGGCTTGCCGGGTTCTGGGAGATGGAGGGTCTGGAATGCTTTCCAATGACAACGTGTCAGCTGGGTGTTGTTCTGGCTCTCCCATGATTTCCCAGCTTTCCCTCTCATCTGCCTCTGAGCTGTGACCTCCCTCAAACCCCTGTTGTAAATCTATACTGTCTTCCTCTCCCTCCTCTCTGGAAGGGTCAGGATGGGGAGGCGGTCTCCACCATTCCTCCTCTACCAAGTCCCTGACAACATTTGATGGCCTTGCTCTGACAGCCACTGGTGAATGAGGTTGGATGGGTTGGGTGGGATCCACTAGGAGCAGGGTCTTTTCAGTAGCAGCACCAGCTTTATGTGGGTGCACCTGGCCCCTACACCATCTTATTTTAGGTGTGATACCAAGACTTGGTCCTTCCATAAAACCTTTGGTATTCCTGAGTTTGGCTGGTGCTGCTATGCCTATCATTTACTGTTCCACCTTGCTGCTGTGTGGAGTCGCCGTCCCCACTTCCTTGCCCCTGCTTTGGGAACTGAGTGGTTGTTATTTTTCTCTTGGTTTTGGAATTTCATAATTCCAATAATTAAGAACAGTAATTGCTCAGAGACTCTTCTTTTTCTTAAAAAAAAAAAAGTCTTGTGGGACTCATAGCTGTGCAATCACATTTCTGTTTTAGTCTCCCCCAGGAGGCATGCCTTAAAGAATCTTTTTGTTTTGTTTTCTGAAGAGTTTGAGCACGAGTGTCTGCCTGATATGCAGATGTGTAACATTTCTGCTTGCTGATTTCTTTTTCAATTTTTTCATGGCTGTACTTGAGTACTTAATGTAAAAGACAATTAATAAATATAGAACATGATGAAAATAAACACCCTCACAACCCTTCCCGTCGGCTTACTTAAGAGACAGAAGATGCCATCAGGGCCTGGAGACCTCAGTTGGTTAGAGCATGGTGCTGATAATGCCAAGGTTGCAGGTTCGATTCCTATATGGAACAGCTGCATTGCAGGGAGCTGGACTGGATGATCCACAGGACCCCTTCCAAATCCAGAATTCTATGGTTCTATTATTTATATCTCACCCTTCCTCCAAAGAGGCCTCCCCCATTTTTCTCTCCCAACAACTCTGCAAGGCGAGTAAAACAGAGAAATACTGTGGCTTGTCCATGGGGAGAACTTTGTGGCTGAGTGGAGATTTGAACCTGGGCCTCCCGTCAAGCTAAAAACTACACTATGCTGGCCATAACACAGTTACCTAGGCGGCCCTTGGGGACCCTTCCAACTCTACAATTCTAGGATTTTGGGACTAAGTCCTGCTAAACTCAATGCGGTTTCCTTCTGACTATTGGCTTGCACAGTTAGTTACCAGAGTCCCAAAGAAATTATTCATTGAGATTTATTTATTTGTATAATATATATACCGCCTAGTGCCATTGTTTGTGAGAGGTGTACAGCAGGGATACAAGATACATAATAAAACTGTTAAAATTAATCAAAAGATCAGAAAAACTAAAAATGCCTGCTGATTCTTTTTTTTTTAAATGTCTTCACTAAGTGCTGGAAGTTCAACAGAGAGGGGGCCTGGATCATAGGAGCCAACTCCTAGGGGCCGTGGGAGCTTTGGCCCCCGCAATAAAATATTTGAGGAGGCCGGTCCCCTGCAAAGTTGATGGGCATTGCTATTCAAATGATGTGTGTGCACCGTGTCATGTGATCGATTATGCGGGGCGGGGCTTACTTGGGCCCCCGCAATATTTCATTCAAGTTGGCACCCCTGGCTGTATGATCTTAGCTGGGAGGGAGTTCTACAGAACTAGGCCCTCAATGAGGTAAAGGTAAAGGGCTCCTGGATGGTTATGTCCAGTCAAAGGCGACTATGGGGTTGCGGTGATCAACTTGCTTTCAGGCCGAGGGAGCCGGCGTTTGTCCACAGACAGCTTTCTGGGTCATGTGGTCAGCATGACTAAACCGCTTCTGGCGCAACAGAACACTGTGATGGAAACCAGAGCGCACAGAAATGCCGTTTACCTTCCCGCCGCAGCAGTACCTATTTATCTATTTGCACTGGTGTGCTTTTGAACTGCTAGGTTGGCAGGAGCAGGGACAGAGCAACGGGAGCTCACCCCGTTGCGGGGATTCGAACCGCCGACCTTCCGATCGGCAAGCCCAAGAGGCTCAGTGGTTTAGACCACAACATCACCCGCGGCCCTCAATACTGAACACATGACTCCTGATGGATAAGAGCTATGTCTCTGAGCCAAGGGGGACCTTATGATTTAAAGTAGGCAACATTTCACTCAGAGCAAAGATAGCTGTCATGCACACCCCTAAGTACTGGCAAAGTCAAGGAAAATCCACATCCGGGCAGCGGCAGGAGCTCCCAGATTCAGGCACATCTAGTGACTTCATGAGTTAAATTGCTAAAGTGTCAATAAAAAGCAATTTTATTCCAGCTGGGAGCCAGGAAGGAGGAGATATACAGGTGCGCTCCAGAATTTTCCAACAGTATCTAGTTTGCCAGGAACATGCATTTGAAGAGAATAATGATCAAAGAACTAGTTGTAAATGACTTCCCATAAATATTCCAGGGGAACAATTTTCTCAGTCTTAAACCTTAACCTTTGGCTATAACAGGCCTGGGATGACAGAAAAAACATCTATACTTTGGTCAAGGGAGATACCAAAGTTAACACACAGAACAACCTCTATAATAATATACTAATTAACTAGCCACCTTATTAAAAGTCTAACTAAACAAGTATCTGTTTGTTTTCTCGGTGTGCCAAGTCGCTTAGGCCATCTACCCAAGCTTTCCAAAACTGGCGTCAGCACTGAAAATAGATTCAGCGACGCAGTCTCACACTATACACAAACGCAAGTCTTGCTTATTAATAGGAATGGGTGCTTAAGTGTACTTAAGAGTTGCAGTTGAATAGGATGCATGCAGAAGTGGTGAGACTGGAGTAGGAAGTTGGACTTCACCTTTCTGCTAGCTGAGCAGGAGAAAAGGCAGTAAAAAGGCAACCTCTTGCTCAGGTCAGAAGGCACGGCCAGAAAACTCGATGTCCCTTTTGGAGATTTTTTTGCCAATTCTGGGGCATGGTCTCAGCTCAAGGTGCTTTTGGACTCAGGCCTTTGTGAATTACGATTAAGAACTGATGTGGACTGAATTTTCTGGACAGATCAGAACTGAAGTTTGTTTTAATATAATAATAATAATTTATTATTTGTACCCCGCCCATCTGGCCGGGTCCCCCCAGCCACTCTGGGCGGCTTCCAACAAACACTAAAATACATTAAAATATCACACATTAAAAACTTCCCTAAACAGGGCTGCCTTCAGGTGTTTTCTAAATGCCCGGTAGTTATTTATCTCTTCGACATGGGATGGGAGGGTGTTCCACAGGGCGGGCGCCACTACCGAGAAGGCCCTCTGCCTGGTTCCCTGTAGCTTTGCTTCTCGCAGTAAGGGAACCACCAGAAGGCCCTCGGCGCTAGATCCCAGTGTCCGGGCTGAACGGTGGGGGTGGAGACGCTCCTTCAGGTATACAGGACCGAGGCCGTTTAGGGCTTTAAAGGTCAGCACCAACACTTAATGGCTTTTGCTCTTCCCAAATGGTCCTATGCAGTACTCGACTCAAAAACTGTATCAAAAAATATGTTTTAGATTGCATATTTTGAGTAAAAAAATACATCTGGAAATATGTATTTAAATGCTGTCTCCAGCACACACATTTCTTCATATCTGTAGTATTTGTAAATTATTCAATGTGATAAGTTTTTCTTCCAGATAACAGCTATTAAGATATCCTAGCAGCTTTTAATAAAAGCAATGGAGAATAGAACCTCCTGGAGATTGCAGAGTAAAGCAGTGCATGCTATTGGACAAGAAGAGTAAGTGAATCAGTTCTTACAAACAGGATCAATCGGAGGGTGGGGGGTAGGCAGGTCTCTTGAGACTTGGAGTCTCAAGATCAAAGAGGGCCTCACATTTACATACCTTCCAATATGAAGCGGCCGAAAACTGGGACACCATCATCTGGGGGCACACTCCCATGTGAGTTACATGACCCACATGAGATGGCCCCCCCCACAAAAGCGCTTTTAAGGGCACAGTGCCCCAAAACATGTTGTTGGGTGCTGTGTAACATTGCTGCCCCCCAAAGCACATTTTGGGGTGCCATGCCTGAAAAATGTACAGCCCAAAATCATGTAAGATCACGGTGGCCATTTCGCTTACTGTCCTCTTGCAAGAAAAAATAGGACGTCCCATTTTTTTTCCGGGGCGGTTGACAGGTACGCATTTAGACACCTGTTATTGTTTTTGACATTTGATTATTTTCGCAACTTGTTTTTGTGTGCATTGGATCAAATTGTGGCACAGCCTCTCAGCTCAGAGCTGCAAATGTAAGCAAATACGATTCACGATAAAGTAAAAAAACACATATTTTTTGGTTAACTGATACAGATTTTCTCATCGTCTTAACATCAACGGTGACTTTGCACAAAAATGAGATTTTTCCTCTACTGCATACATAGTGCATTTCACGGGGGACGGGACAAAACAAGCATTTGTGTTTTTTTTAATTTTATATTAAAAATAGAGTTATGTGCCACTCCCCACCACCTTTTTGCTGCTATATTTTGTTTGCATACGTTGTTGTCGCTGCGTTTTTGTGTGTGTGCTGTATTATTATGGCAAGGGGCTGGAAAAGCCAGAAGTGGTCTGAGCCTCCATAGGCTGCTGTGAGGCACTGCTTACAAACAGCAGGTGAGGAAGTCTACCTGTTTCTGGACTCTGTAAGCAGTTGCAGATTTACTTGTCTGAATGCTCCTTGATTTGTGTGAGAAAAGATCCCTGTACATAGACAGAGAAGTCCCAGTTATGAAGCTATGCTACAACCCTTCTCCCAGGCATCCCTGTTCTCCATGCACCAGTCCCTCCTCCCCCTGTGGAACATTCAGCCCACCCACAATAGTGTGAAGTGGTAGATCCTAGAGACACACCAACCAGCTCATACACTGTTTGTGTGATCTGGGCTGGAGAGAGAAACAGCTGTTTATTTTTCTGCATACCTTGCACTTCAGAAGGGCAGTCCCCAGCCCTACCCTTCTTGTTCCTGACCTCTCACCCCTGCGTGATCCCGCGTCTTTGCAGGAAAACTGAAGTCTGCTTTCATGCGCAAAAATGTTAAGAAAATATTGGCATTTATTATGATTTGCCTCTGAGGCATTTGGCTTCGAAGAACCAAGAAAAACTTCACATCACCACTGTATAAAGTTACATCATCTCGAGATCACAGATGCCAAACACCAGAGGTTGGAGTGTTTTTAAGGAACCTTTATGAGCTTCTCAAGAAGCAACCTGGCTTACCCTCAACTTAATGAAGCAGCCACTGGTTAACCATTGCTGGGTTTAGAGAGGTAACTGTCAGTACATTATATTTAATGTTTGCTGCCCAATCATTCTTAGTACAGATTAAAACAGAACAAGTGTTTAATTGGGCCAAGAAGCTACAACCGGGTATCAAGTTTCTGTTATTACGAAATACTCTTTTGCATGATTGTTTGATATGCTGTTGTTGTGCACGCTTCGTTTTTCTAAATGCAGCGCAGACACGAAACAGCACAAACTCAGGGCAGGATCCCCAAAGTGTCTGCCATCGCTTGCCCTTGAAAGAGGGAAGAGCTGGTTTTCCCAGCCAGCCAAAGCAGTCGATGGATTGCCAATTAACAATTGTAATGCAACCGGTCTATCACTGAGCAGAATGCATTCTGCTGGGGAAAGGCAGGGGTGTTTTCTTTTAGTTCATACAAGATGGGGTTTATATCGTTGTGGAAATGTGGCTGGAAACAAGAGAGACAACTCCTGGACAACATCATCAACAACAAGAGATACAACAGGGGTATGTAATGCAGCATTCCTTCTTATATGTCTACAGATGAAAAGAGGTTTGCTACTGCTTAGGTGGACGCGGGTGGTGCTGTGGTCTAAACCACAGAGCCTAGGGCTTGCTGATCAGAAGGTCGGCGGTTCGAATCCCGCGACGGGGTAAGCTCCCGTTGCTCAGTCCCTGCTCCTGCCAACCTAGCAGTTCGAAAGCACATCAAAGTGCAAGTAGATAAATAGGAACCGCTCCGGCGGGAAGGTAAACAGCGTTTCCATGCGCTGCTCTGGTTCGCCAGAAGTCATACTGTTATGCTGGCCACATGACCCGGAAGCTGTACGCCAGCTCCCTCAGCCAATAAAGTGAGATGAGCGCCGCAACCCCAGAGTTGTCCACGACTGGACCTAACGGTCAGGGGTCCCTTTACCTTTACGGCTTAGGTAGAAGAGTAACATGTAGTTCAGTCCTACCAAAAGTGCAGTGGTGGTGTCCCACCCCCCCGTCCATTTTTTCAGCCGTGAAACCACCAGCTAGCCATGACAAAATAAGGGAGAGTAGTTTCTGATGTGTTCTTCTTCTGCTCCCTTTTCTGTCCTTGTCATTAAAAAGAAAGGTGAGACATCCTAAAATGGGTAACTTGTGTATATTCCCAACCCCCAGTTTTATGTGTAACATCTATATGAATAGTTACAGGTAGGTAGCCGTGTTGGTCTGTCATAGTCAAAACAAAATAAAAAAATTCCTTCCAGTAGCACCTTAGAGACCAACTAAGTTTGTTCTTGGTATGAGCTTTCGTGGTATCTGAAGAAGTGTGCATGCACACGAAAGCTCATACCAAGAAAAAACTTAGTTGGTCTCTAAGGTGCTACTGGAAGGAATTTTTTTATTTTGTTTTATCTATATGAATGTTGAGTACAGATACAAATTCTGTACTTTGGGAAGATCAATTGCTCCTCCTCAGTTATGCCTTTTTATTTAAGTTTGTCCCAGTCATCCTTGGGGTTCTGTGCATTTGTTTGGAAAAAGCATTTCAGGACTAATGGCGGCGATTCCAGAGAAGTGGGCCATAAACTCTGGGGTTCTGCTAAGAAAGAACTGCTATTGTACGGGGGGTGGGGGAGGATATCAGGCAGAGGTGGAGACCCTGAGTTTAGTAGAGATCCCATCAACGGGAGTTAATGTCATTGACAAGATTGTGTTTCTTCCTCGCTGTGCATACAGAACCTTTAATGCAAATTGGAGCCTAGATGCATAGATACTTACAGTCAGTGGTGGCTGGTGTCCATTGGAACTGGTTAGGCAGAGCCTGAGTGGTGCAGCTAGAGCCAATTGCAGACAGAGCCACCAGCTGATAGGTTGTAAGAAGACAGAGTGAGGTTGGTGGGGCAGAACCCTCTTTGCCATTAGGGACCAGCCTCTACTGCTTATATGATAGCGGTCCCCAGTCTTACACATCTGTCCATTACAAACATATAAAAAAGTATGAAGCTAAACAAGCTTCATAAAACCGCACAAAAGTTCAGTTGCCAAAAATGTACTAAACGTGGCTTCTCTTTATAGGACACTGCTCTAAAAGCAGAGTCGATGAAGCAATAGTTGAAAATACAAGATAAATATTGTTTTTATTTCCTCAGAGGCTGCAAAACAAACAGATAAGCCGTTTAGGCTGCATGAATGAGAATATATATCACATTCACCGATGCTTTTCGTATCAGTGACAAGAGGACATCAAGCAGTTTGTTTACTGCATCATATCTTGGGAGCTTTTCTCCATTCAACAGCTAGATTTCCTTTTATCACCTTAGAGAGACTGATATGGAATGCATTTTCAACAACTGCTGTTTGTTCCAGCATGTACTAAACAATGGGACCTTTCAAGAAAAACGAACCACTTAACTTATCGCAGTAAATTTTAGAGGTGAAAATATGTAGCTTATCAGGCTTTCTCGTTTCCCTTATATGGAGATAAAAAAAAACTGGAAAGCAGCTATCCACTTCATTTGTTTCAGTGACTTATTCTTAAACCTGTTAAGGGTTGCATGTCTTGCCTTGGCAACAAATAGCCACAGGCCCCGCATATCTTCTTGTTTTTCTTCATAGAAGTTTGATCTGGGAAGATCTGGCAAGCTCATATCACAGCTGACTTGTCTAAATAGCTGGCCTCCTTTCTCCAGGGTGGAAGGAGACACGGGTTCCTAAGGAAACCCAAGAAAGACGGAGGGAAGCAATTGCTACTCAAGATACAGCTACTAAATTGGTAGGTCATTTTCTAAGAGAGGTAAGTGTTAAGCTGGGGTGCATGGGGTGTTAGGGGGCACGGGTGGGGGACATGTTGCATTCCTTCTGGCGTAGTTTGTCTACCTTTGGTCCCCAGCCTGCACTCAGCTCTTACCTGTGGTTTCTAGAAGCTGTCAGCATGTGAGAATGGCCACACCCCAGGAAACGCCTTCTACTGGCCTGCTAAACCAGGTGAAGGTAGCCAATGGGTCTCAAACCCTTGGTAAGTCAGGGACTTCCCCTGCATGCAAAACAGACTCTAGCGGATGGAGCAGATGAGACCAATCATGGGTTCAACAGTCAAGATGGCCATTTCTGCATGTGCTGTAGAGGGAAATGAGGGGCAGATGGGGCTCATCAACCAGTGAAGGTAGCCCATCTAGGAGGAAAACTCTGATCCTAAACCGCCTCTGCCTTGTGGGATATCTTCGGGAGAAGAAAAGGCTAAGGAGTAAACCCTGTGCAAATCCGGAGTGGAGTCCCTAAGATTGTTGGATGGTGCATTGTACGCCTCCCTCCAGAAACTCCTGCTGCCAAGCCGATGCCAAACGTATTACTCTGCTTTCCTTTGGACTACATCAGTGAGGCCAAGAGTCTTGTCATCTGGGCAGCTTAGGACCTCCATACACATTGTCCAGGCTTGCACCCTGGAGAGGTCACTCCTGTGATGCTGGCGTTTGTGTGCCAGTTCTTTTTAAATTGAGACACACAAGATCAGCTTAAAAAAAAGAAAGATACCATGTAAGGGGAAAAAAGGCAAAGGTAAATGACACCTGGACGGCTAGGTCCAAAGATGACTATGGAGTACGCCGCCCATCTTGCTTCAGGCTGACGGAACTGGCATTTGTCCACAGACAGCTTTTCGGGTCATGACTAAACCACTTCTAGCACAACGGAACACCGTGATGAGTGTCAGAGCGCACGGAAATGCTGTCCACCTTCCCGCCACAGCTTTACCTATTTATCTACTTGCACTGGTGTGCTTTTGAACTGCTAGGCTGGCAGAAACTGGAACAAAGCAACAGGAGCTCACCCTGTCACATGGATTTGAACCGTCAACCTTCGGATCAGCAAGCCCAAGAGGCTCAGTGGTTTAGACCACAGCCCCACCCGCGTCTTGAAAAGATAGGGTATCCAGCCCACCCTTCTCCAGCATCCACAATAAATGGGAGGTGGTGGTGATTTTAATTTGTTATCTGCCCTAACGTCCCAGGGCAGGTTACAACAATTCCACTAGAAAAACAGTTATGTCCATGTGGAGATGGCAGTATTGAGTCAGTGGCTCATGTGCTTATGGCTTGCACTCTTTATAAAGATTTGAGGAGTGAGGTTATTACCCCTCTACTATTGTCCATGCCAGGTCGCTCAACCATTGCTACCGTGTCCTTTCTTTTAGCAGATCAAGATGATTGGGTGACAGTAAACACTGCAAGGCTTTTAGTGGGGGCAATTAGACTAAGATCTATTATTTGATTATTGATGTAAACCTCTAAAACGTATTTTCTATAGTTAAGTTTTTACCTCTATCTTCAGTACATTTTATTTTATTTTATTGCTATGGCTAGTGGCTGATGCAAATAAAGATTCTTCTGATTCTGATTCAATTGAAAGACAACATTAAAAACAGTTTTAAAAACTTACAATCACAAAAAAATAGGATGGGTCCTGAAAATATACATGGCAAATGTCAAAGGGCCAGGTAAAGAGGGATGCTGATATAAAGCAAGGAAGGGCAACCTGTGGTTCTCCAGCTATTGCCAGCAGTGATGTTCTGGCTAGGGATGGTACCCAGCAGCATCTTCAGGGTCAAAGGTTCCTCACCTCCAGTATGGAGCATAGAAAAGTAAGGCTGCAAACACGCTATACCTTTAAAGCACCTTCCTCAAAAAATTCTGAGCACTGTAGTTTACCCCTGACAGAGTTACAATTCCTGGCAACGCTTAACAAAGTGCCCAGAATTTTTTGAGGGAAAGATTGTGTGTTTTGAAGGTGCTTTAAACTTAAGGATATCCACTGCAGCCAGAGGTGTAGTGTGACTGGTTCGGCCGCACTGGGCGCTATGCTGCAGGGAGCACCACAACAATGCTGTAGAACAGAGCGTGAGAGGCAGGGGGGTGGGTGAATTTTAGTGTTGTACATGGTGCTGCTGAAATTTGAGAGCCCAAAGTCTACCACCGCTGTACCGATTCATAGATGAGATGCAAAGCAGTATCTAAAGGATTGACAGCAAGTGCATGTCTTCACAAAAATATGCAAAACTTCTCCCTGCACCGACTGGAACTCAAGTCGTGTTACTGCCCCGAAACTTTTGCAAGCGCAAGCAATATTGAAAGCAGGATTGTGTACCTTAAAAGCACCGCGAACACACATCATCATGAACATGCAACCAATGTCTGAAGGGTCCTTTGGTTTGGTTTGAAGAACAGACCTCCATTCCACTTCAAAAATTATTTTGAAACCTCTTCAGATTTCAAAACTGGCTTGCTATTCAAGATTTACTGTAGGTGTGGATGGGTGGATGAGACTTCTGCAGTTTGGATAAAATATGAAGTATCCGATGAGAGAAACACAAATAGTAATTTGGATTGTGACAAATGTCTACAGCACAGAGAAACAAGATGGAAGTAGTAAAGACAGTTGCTGTGGTGATTGACTCTAAAGTTCAAGTTTGGTAATAGACTATCCAGAATTATTGGGTTGGTTTTGTTTTTTTAAACCACGTATTCAGTATCTACTGCATGCAAAAATGCAGTTACTCAGGACAGCTCAAACATTTTCCAGCCTTCAACTCACAACATCTATTTCTTTATAGCTCTCAACAATGACAATACAACCTCATAAAGTTAATACACATTTGAGTATACGTCTAATGACCCTCACTTAGGGATCCACTAAAATACATGATTATATTGCAGACCTTTGTAGCTCATTATGATAAATCTCAGCAATGGCTAATGCCATTGCTGACAGCAGTGCAATGAAAGTACATTCTCTAAGTACATATTTCAGAGCTACCTTCTCTCTCAGTGTGTTTTCAGAAATGAAGACATGGGTCTCTGTGTTGCAGCCTACTGAAAATGACATCACTGGAGGAATTTGCTTTATTAAGTCATTGCCCTAAAAAGGTAATAAAAAAAGAAGCAGCTACGTGCTCAGAGGTACCATGCTATGCTATAATATGATCTTACTCTTTCCACCAACTTGGCACATTCTCTTTTTTCCACCCTTAACACGACACAAGTAAGTGCCCAAATGAATCATCGTTGCTAAAACTGAAAGCTGATACTGTACTTTATTAAAAGGGGACCTCCTAATACTTATACAGAGGGAAAGTCCATTAGAAGTGAACAAAAGATAATGCTCATTTTTTTTTTTTGAACAATGAGTTGCTTACATAATCCTGTTATAAACTGTAGTGTACATTTCACAGTCTATCTGACACACAGTCAACACCCTGACATAGCACTTGAATGCTATGCAGTGTAATATACTATCAAAGAGACAAAAACTCCACTGTATATATGTGTGGCATTGGGTCACAAAAAGTTCATGGCATGCCTCTACTTTAAAGATATTTCTTTTAAGGGTTCTAGTTACAGGTAGGTAGCCGTGTTAGTCTGCCGTAGTCGAAACAAAATAAAAAAATTCCTTCCAGTAGCACCTTAGAGACCAATTAAGTTTGTCATTGGTATGAGCTTTCGTGTGCATGCACACTTCTTCAGATACACTGAAACGGAAGTTACCAGACCCTTATATATAGTGAGAGGGTTGGGAGGGGTATTACTTAGAAGGGTGGTGGGAATGGGTGATTGGCTGATAGGTAAACCTGTTGACGACTGTTAACGACTGCCATCAAATGCCAACAGTGCCCTTCAGCTCTCTATATTGGACAAACAGGCCAAACCCCAGCCAGTGTGGTGTAGTGGTTAAGAGCGGTAGACTCGTAATCTGGGGAACCGGGTTCGTGTCTCCGCTCCTCCACATGCAGCTGCTGGGTGACCTTGGGCTAGTCACGCTTCTTTGAAGTCTCTCAGCCCCACTCACCTCACAGGGTGTTTGTTGTGGGGGAGGAAGGGAAAGGAGAATGTTAGCCGCTTTGAGACTCCTTCGGGTAGTGATAAAGCGGGATATCAAATCCAAACTCTTCTTCTTCTTCAAAGGATAAATGGACACAAAGCTGACATCAGGAATCACAAGACAGAGAAACCAGTAGGAGAGCACTTCAATCTCCCAGGACATTCTATACAAGATCTCAAAGTAGTAGTCTTATTACAAAAGAATTTCAGAAATAGACTGGAAAGAGAAGTTGCTGAATTGCAACTTATTACCAAACTTAAAACCATGGAGAGACCTGGTCTGAATTGAGACATTGGATTCTTATCTCATTATACATCATGAAGCTATTTTAAGCCATCTCACCCCTTGCCAGTGGCGGAGGAACCCTCTCCGGCACCTGGGGCGGCGCATGTGCGGCACCCCGTATGAACTGCGCATGTGTGGCATCCCGTGCATGCGCACTCCGTACGGAATGCCGCACATGCACAGTCCGTATGGGCTGCCGCGCCCTCAGCTGCTCTACACCTGGGGGGAGGCAGGGGCCATCTTGTTGCCCCTCCCAGAGTGGCCCCTGGGGCGCTCCGCCCCCACCGCTCCCTTCCTACGCCACTGCCCCTTGCTTTTTCCTGTAAGACCAATTGCAGTCGTTAACAGTCGTCAACAGGTTTACCACAGCTATCAGCCAATCACCCATTCCCACCACCCTTCTGAGTAATACCCCTCCCCACCCTCTCACTATATATAAGGGTCTGGTGACTTCTGTTTCAGTGTATCTGAAGAAGTGTGCATGCACACGAAAGCTCATACCAATGACAAACTTAGTTGGTTTCTAAGGTGCTACTGGAAGGAATTTTTTTTCTTTTAAGGGTGTTTTACTCTTGTGGAGAGACAATTTTAACTGCCATGGAGGCTTCCAAGACTATTTATTTTTAAACAACTAGACCATGAAGCCTGGATTATGTCATTATATTGAATCCAAGTAGTTCACATCTCCCAGAGTAGGAAATGTTACCTTCTCCGACAATATGCTGAGACTTGGCACTAAAAAGTATAGTGCTCAGAAGTGCTTCCTAGTTCAGATTGCCATTCTAATCTGGGAAATGGATCAGATTGCCTCCTTTTATGTATAATAAATAAAATAGCAGTGCTCTGGGTGATTCTTTTAAAGTAGCATGGCAACATTCTGTTTGCAAAGAAGCCCAATGGTTTTTGCCGTAAAACTGCTCACTACAGTTGAACTTTTTTGGTGTTTCAAATGCAAGAAGCAGTTTGAAGCTGCAGCTAAGTGCATTGCCGATCTTCCTGTAAACCCTTTCTGTCACTCTGCAGGCATTTCTGAATGAGAATGGCATGATTACGGCTTGAATTCTTAAACAAATAGAAGGTCAAGCCTTGCTGAGGAAGAGTCAGCATGGCTTCTATGGAGGGAAGTCCTGCTTCACTAACTTTTTTGGATTCTTTGAGGCTATCAGGAAGCATATAGATAGTAGTGGCTTGTCAGTGTTAGTTGGGGTGGTGGTGGTGGAGAGGGGCTTTGGCCAAGATGCCCTCAGAGCATTACATCTGGACCAGACCTCAAAGTATAAAAGCTGGCACTGGTTTTGAGGACAGGAGGGTGAAAATCAGTTTAGAAACCCTCCAACACCTCTAGTCAAAAGATTTGGGAAACACTCAGTACTTAGGCACTTGGGGTTTGGGGTTTGAAAAGTTTCCATGTATTCTTATTGCATCACTTTCCTCTCTCTGGTATTTCTCCAGATAATCACACAATTTCTTAGGAACAGCCAGAGAAGGTAGGAGTCTATTCTTAAAATGCATAGCTTCCATCCTCCCTAGAATAAAACCCTATTAACCAGGCATAGGCAACCTTGGCTCTCCAGATGTTTGGGGACTACAACTCCCATCATCCCTAGCTAACAGGACCAGTGGTCAGGGATGATGGGAATTGTAGTACCAAAACATCTGGAGAGCCAAGGTTGCCTATGCCTGCTCTTAACAATCCAGAAACATTTGTTCATCTCTTGGAGCTGCACACATGCTTTTTTTTTTTTAAAACCCATTTTGCATATATTGAATAGACAATAATATGCACAAAGCTACTACCTCCCCTGGAACAATCACGTTAGGACACCCTCCTTTCCTGGGTGGAGAAAGCTCCTTGTATGGCCTATGAGAAACAGCAATGTACTTTCCATTTATCTTGGCACAAAGCCACACCCCTACCACAATCAGGAGACAAGAGTTTCGGAGCTGTGGCTTGGATGAACCTGTTTGAATATTAGGCCCTGGGCATCATTAATTATCTAACATAAACAGTGCTTCTTTGATGCCGAGTACAGGTGATGTTTGCAGCCGTTAGGACTAGACTGTGGTTTGGCCACAACTCTCTATAGCTTGTGGCATTGGCAGATTAGGACATTTGCCCAAAGGTCACATGAAAACAATAGCAAAGCCAAAAACTCTTTTGCTTCCACCCCAGGAGACCTCTTCGGGTGAACTGCATTGCTAAGAGGTTTGAAATGAAAATCTGCATCTTTACGGACGTTTTGAGGTTTCCTTTCTGTGAACAGGGCTTGAAAACTGTTCCCTTCTGCGAAGTTTCCCAACAAGCAGATAGAATATTCATCGAAAGCAAATCCCAAAAGGGGCCCGAGTACAATTGCTAGCTAATTAAAAAGGTTCAAATGACTATGCATAACTTGCCTTCTGCAATATTTCCCAAGCTCTAATTATAACTAAGAGCAAAAAGCTGACTCTGTAAAATGGCTCCTTGAAGCTCTGCTTGTGGTGATAAGGTATGTGAAGACAGATAATTATGGTAACAGCTACAGTACATTACAGTGGGTGGATGATTTGAGCAGAATGCTAATGGAACATGGAGCCTTCCCTATCTCGGTGACTAATCCAAATACAGATGGGAAATTTTACTATCTGATGACTTTTCTACATACAGACAGCTGGTGGCTGTAAGCCACAATCTAAGATTTGCCTCTGTAAGCACAGCTCCTCTGCCAGTTTAACAAAGCTTTATTTACTTATTTGTTTCTGCTAATTTTCTAGATCGACAGATGCCATCAGTACAATGTCACCTGGGAAAGAATTTCAGATGAAAACAAAGCTGGAAAAACAAAACAGAACAGTTTGACACCTGAAGTTGCCCGTTCAAATACTAAGACGCGAAATTTGCAAAAGTAAAAACAACAACATTTTACATCTCAAAGCCAGATCTGCATACAATGAAAACACGGATTTTCACAGTATTTGAATGACTCAATTAAAATGTGATGTAGTGATTTATAGTCATGGCCTTCACAACAGCTTATGGTGGGGAACAATTGAAACTTAAAGCTATGCAGCAAATTATTTATTTGTTTCATTTTTATCCCACGGAAAAACATGAAGACACCATGAAACGTGCAATGTTAGGAATATCATTAAAAGACAGAAGAACTAACTGGGTATGACAAAGATGGAAAGTTACGGAAAAGGCTGCAAAGTTAAAATGGACATATGGAACCAGGCAGAGGGCCTTCTTGGTAGTGGCGCCTGCCCTGTGGAACACCCTCCCATCAGATGTCAAGGAAATAAACAGCTATCTGACTTTTAGAAGACATCTGAAGGTAGCCCTGTTTAGGGAAATTTTTAATGTTTGATCTTTTATCATGTTTTTATGTTCTGTTGGCAGCCGCCCAGAATGGCTGGGGAAACCCAGCCAGATGGGTAGGGTATAAATAATAAATTATTATTATTATTATTATTATTATTATTATTATTATTATTATATACAGGGCATGTAGCAAGAGAGGATTCAGGCAGATGGAATAAAAGCAGTGTTAGTATGGATACCATACAATTTTCAAAGACCAAGGGGACAACCACCTATGTGATGGGTGGATGATCTAAAACTACCAGCAAGGCTTATGTGGATACAAGACGCAAACAACTGAGAACCAGGGAGAGAACTTGAAGAGGCATATATCTCACCTTTTCTCCAAGGGGCTCAATACATAGTTCTCCCCCTCCTCATTAAACCCCACAACAACCTTATGAAGTAAGAGGCTAAGAGTGAGTTCCCCCGGTGAACTTCATGGCTGAAGGGGGATTCAAACCTTGGTCTCTCAGGTCATAGTCACACACACTTATCACTATGGGCTGTTGAATAGTAGCCCAAGGGTGAAGTTTAACATCTCTAAAAAAAAAGAATTCAGAGTTTAGACTTTGGTGGACGTCTGTGGAAAATGAGTTCCACAATTGGGCAGTCACCAAGAACACCTCTTTACATGACCAAAATGCCCAAACACAGCACACAGATGGTGCAGCCAAGATTGAAGCCTTGATATGGTCATGGTGCTATAAAGTAGGGTAGACAATATTTGAGTACCAAGAGCCACTGCTTTGTGGGCCCTGCTGTACAACCCAGGTAACAGAGGCTTGGGGGTACACCCTCACCGTGATCAACTCCCGCCTGAAACCTATGTCCCCACTGTGGAAGGACGTGTGGATCCAGAATTGGCCTCCACAGTCACTTACGGACTCACTGTTAAGACCATGTTCATGGAAGACAATCTTACTCGGCTATGAGTGATAGCCAAAGAAAAAGAAGATTGCCTAATTCATTACAGAGTACACTGCACCCACTCTGTTCTTCTCTTTGCCTACAATCATTGTGTTTTTAACGGGTCCTAAATCACTCTGGGATATTTTTCTAGGGGAAACCGGTACATACATTTAATAACCTGTTGGTCTGAATAACTTTCCCCTCTCGTGAGTGCCATCCATCTTGCACTCTTTCGCTGCTTAACACCTAGGTGAAATTTTGTCATCGTGCTTCTCCCGTCAGCCCCAGTTTTCCAGACACTTCTTAGAAACTAGTTCCCTGCCCTTTCATAGGGCCTGCAGCACACACTTCGTCTAATGTAGCTGCCTCCTTTTTCACTAGATGGCACTGCAAAGTAGTCTTAGGGCTGTCCACAGAGTGAAAAGAGGTTGCTGTAAAAAGTGGACCGCTTGAAGAGATGAGAGGCTGCCCATTCCTGTTCCTTCCCACCACCCAGTAACATGACTGGCCAACTATGCTGCTGTTCCAAATAACTCTAAGGAAACTGTTAAGAGCTCTGAGGAACATGAAACAATCATGTCAAACCCTCCAACATTTCTCTGATGACAATAGGGATGTCCTATTCAATAATAATAACAACAATAATAATTTTATTATCTGTGTCCCACCTATCTTACTCAGTTGCCCCGCCCACTCTGGGTGGCTTCCAACATATATAAAAACACAATAAAACATAAAACATAAAAAACCTTCCCTATACAGCAGGCATAGGCAAACTTGGCCCTCCATATGTTTTGGGACTACAACTCCCATCATCCCTAGCTAACAGGACCACTGATCAGGGATGATGGGAGTTGTAGTCCCAAAACATATGGAGGGCCAAGTTTGCCTATACCTGCTATACAGGGCTGCCTTCAGATGTCTTCGAAAGGTTGCATAGTTACTTCTCTCCTTGGATCGGGGTCGCACAACTCAATACCCTACAACATTTCTCTGATGAAAATAAGGCCATCCTAAGGAAAAGCGGGTCATTCTGGGATCAAATCAGAAACCAGCACAGTTTCTGTAAATTCAGGACTGTCCTGGGAAATAGGGACATTTGGCGGGTCAGTGATGTTTCTAGCCGTGCCATGGGCTTTGCACAAACTGAGAGGCTGCTATTTTCAACACAAAGTATAACGTTTGTCATCAGACAGCTCTCTAATTGAGCTGCAGCTTTACAGTCGTGTAGCAGAGCCAGGATAGGTTGGGGTGGCGCACCAGGACTTTTCGCAGCAGGGGTGATGATATCATCCCCTGGGGTGCTTTGTGCCAACCATTCTGCATGCCAAATAAATGAGCTTTTTTTTTCAGACAGAAGTTGGTTTCCAGAGGAGGAGCCGTGTGTTCTTTCTCTTGCAGCAAAAACAGTCAACCTCAGATGGCACCCTAAGGCGAGGCACCTTAAAGAGTAGCAAATTTGTGAACTCAAGCGCACTTTGTCAGCAGCACGTTAGTAACCAATTTGTGAATTCAAGCCCATATCCTGAGATGAATGAAGTGCAGCTGGCAGGTATAGGAGAAAATTGCAAGGTGGGGTTGAATGGCATTGAGATGGAAAAATGACAGTCAGTGAGAGAAGTAATATATATGTTAAATAAGCACATCTGTAACTTCGTATAGTAGCAGAATGGTGACAGTTGTTGAGCTGATAGCATTAGTTGTGGCAGGAAACGATTCACAAGAAACTGTCACCGGTAGAACAGATGTCTTGGCATTGGTAAGGTAATTAAAAATCCTTTGTCTTGATTTAACCCACAAGTAATGGCCCTGAACCCAGGGGCGTAGCGTGCCACTTGGGTACCCGGGGCGGCAAGCCAAGCGGCACCCCTGGGGGCGGGGCGTCGCTCCGTGCGCATGACATCACAACGCGCATGCGCACGGAGCGACTCCTTTGCCCCATGCCGCGGCAAAAAAAGCCACTGAAAAAACCCCTTTCAGCGGGTTTTTTTCGCCGCTGCGCTCCCGGGCGGAGCTACGGCGTCGGCATGGAGGAGAGGGGCAGACCAGAGCCAGAAGGGGTGACACTCCTCCATGCTACTGGCCCGCCCCCCTCCTCCATGCCGGGGCGAAAAAAACAGCTGAAAGGGGGTGAAAGGAAAACAAAGCAGGCGCTTTTAAAGTGCCTGCTTTGTTTTCCCCCCCTTTCAGCTGTTTTTTTTTGCCGCTGCCGCGGTTCTCTCCCGCGCTCAGTTCTCTCCCGCGCTCAGAGAGAGTGAGTGAGCCAGGCAGGGGCAGAGAGCTGCGAGTGCGAGTGCCCCCCCCAGATGTTGCGCCCGGTGCAGCCGGCACCCCTTGCACCCCCCACGCTACGCCACTGCCTGAACCTCTTTGTGAACTGTAATTCAGGTGCTTCACATTGCACTCTTCCTTTGCTGCAAAATGGCAACCTGAAGGTTGGTTGTTTTACAATTGTCTAATGTCTAATGTAACTCCTGCCAACCTAGCAGTTCGAAAGCACGTCAAAGTGCAAGTAGATAAATAGATACCGCTGCAGCGGGAAGGTAAACGGCGTTTCCGTGCGCTGCTCTGGTTCACTAGAAGCGGCTTAGTCATGCTGGCCACATGACCTGGAAGTTGTACGCCGGCTCCCTCGGCCAATACTGCGAGATGAGCGCCGCAACCCCAGAGTCGGTCACAACTGGACCTAATGGTCAGGGGTCCCTTTACCTTTACCTTTAATGTTTTACAGTTTTTTAATGTGAGCCACCCAGAGTGGCTGGGGAAACCCAGCCAGATGGGCGGAGTATAAATAATACAATTATTATTGTTGTCATTGTTACAGAGTGCCCTGGTATGTTGAAATGTTCTCCCGCTGGTTTATGGATATTGGCATTGTTATCTCAGATATGTCCATCTAATTCTTTTGTGTAAAGAATGGCCTGCTTGTCCAGAGCACAAGGGCATTGTTGACAGATGACGGCAAAAATCTCATTGGAAGGTGATTAAGGGAAGAACCTCTTATGCCAAGGGTTCCCAAAATGTGGTCCATGAATCATTAGCTGTCATCCAGAGACCACCAGTCAGCTTCATTCAGGTGGTCCACAACATTCCACATAAAATATTCATATTGATTTGTAATTGTATTTTTAGTGCATCTTTCATTTATGTTATCTTTTATTGCATTAGCATTTGAATTCTATGGCATGCTGTCTCCAGGGAGGTTCAGCCTCCATTATACACCTTCAGGCGCCAGGCAAAAACATTTCTCTTCAACCAGGCCTAGGGCTGATTGACATCCGATACCCTTTTAAATGTGTTGTGGGAAGGGGGATTATTGGCTTGTATTTCTTTTTGTTCTTATTCTTAGTATGTATTTTGTGTTTGCCATATTGTATTTTTGTGCTTTTGAACCACCCTGAGATCTACAGATGAATAAATACAAATTTAATAGGTAATAAAAATAATAATAAAGTATAAGATATGCCATTAAAAAAGCAATAAACATACAATTAAAAACCACCCTGCAACTAGCACAGCACAGTACAATTGATGCAACAGGCGGGGGGGGGGGGAATTATTGAGTGGTCCTCCCAGAACCTCAGGAATTTTCAAGTTGACCATGGGTGGGGGAAAAGATTTGGGGGCCACTCTCTCATGTTATAAATGATATTAGGTCCTAGTTTTGCCAGAGTGGACATAGAGGCAGCGCTGGCAACTAGGTCTGATCGAAGCTTGTTCTTTCTGTGTCCTGTTGTTGCTGGTGAGTAGCTATTTTAGGTGGGGGAGGGGGGGAAGCTGTCTGTAAGCAAGCACTGGCCTGCCTCCCAAGACCCAGCACGTTTGGGTGGTTTCAGCTGGAAGATGGGATCTGTGATCTGGGGGAGCCTGTAACAGCTGGGAGACAAGAGCCAGCGGCAGGGGCGTAGCTAGTTGTTCTGGAACCTGGAGTGGCGGGGCAGGGCGGCGACCCATGTACGGGGGTGGCATGGCGATCCGCGTATGGGGGCGGCGCAGTGAGCTGCCCACGGATTCTGCCTGGCGGACGCAAGCCCCACGCTGCTGTTTCGGGCAGCGCGGGGCCCCAAGCCACCGCGTCACTCCCAGGAGAGACGAGTGGCTGGGGCACACTGCAGGCCAGGTCCCGCGGTAAGTGCCGCCCCCCACGGTGTGCCATTTTGTCACCCCCTCAGGGACGACACCCGGGGTGGGCCGCACCCCCTGCACCCCCTTCCTACGTCCCTGGTCAGGGGCAGGAGAAGCTTCAGTGTGGTGTAGTGGTTAAGAGCGGTGGACTCGTAATCTGGTGAACCAGGTTCGCGTCTCCGCTCCTCCACATGCAGCTGCTGGGTGACCTTGGGCTAGTCACACTTCTTTGAAGTCTCTCAGCCCCACTCACCTCACAGAGTGTTTGTTGTGGGGGAGGAAGGGAAAGGAGAATGTTAGCCGCTTTGAGACTCCTTCGGGTAGTGATAAAGCGGGATATCAAATCCAAACTCCTCCTCCTCCTCCTCCTCTTCTTCTTCTTCAGGACTGGAGAGTGAAGATGCAGGAGGATGGAGAGAGAGGTCGGTCGGGGCTTCCACATCTCCACCTCTTGCTCCCACCTCTCCTGCTCCATTCTCTCCCTGGACCAGGAAGGGATTGACGTATGTGTGGGGGAGCAGAAGCATCTTACATGCAGATGCCGTCTTCACCTGCTTGCACACAGCTTGGATAGGGGAGGTACATAAGCCGAAGTTGGGAATGGGGCCTCTTGTGGCAAGTGCCTCATCGGGTGCACACCTAGGAGTAGCTGGCAGATGGAGTAGGGATGATGGACACGCCTTTTCCTAACTTGTAAGTGTGTTCTTTTTTTGAGAATAAGGTTAATTCCTCATTCTGGGCATTCCTCGCCTGACATTGCTGTGACGTTATGCCTCCTGCTTGCTTGGAGAGAGGGTGGAGAAATTTAGAGCGTTTCTGTGTAGAAAGAAACCTCTGGAATTTGTGTGACTGGAATATTGCCTACTGAGCAAAGGTTAAGACTTCCTGCGCTCAGCTGCCTCTGGCTTTGCCCACCACTGGAATGAAGCCGATAAGGGAATGTGGCCCTCAGTTCCCCAGCCCTGGTCTAAGACAATGGATATTATCCCCATATTCTATGGCAGTGAATTCCTGAAGCTAATTATGCATTGTACTAAGAATGCCCTGAATAGCCACAGAGTATACATTCGACCACTATGCCCTTCCTGCTGCAGAAAAAGCATTATTTTCTTTGGTGTTTTACCAACCATCGATGCCTAGGCCTCACTCAATGAGGCTTTCTCCCCACCAATCTGTGTGCTATTCCAGTAGAGTGTGGCTGCCACTGCCAATTTCTCTTTATTACCACTCTTTTCCTTTAGTTTTCTTTTGAAAGCCAGAAGCCTCCATTAGCATATGGCAAGTCAACACATCCCTTCAGTTATATAAATGAACAACTGCCAAAAAGAGAGCGAGAGATGTATACGTTCAACCAAACAGATGGTTTCACATCTTCATTCCCTCACACAAAGTTCATTCTGCCACCAACTGCTAACTATGAATAGTGCCAGATTCTATGGGTGATTCAAAGGCCAGCCCTGTGCTTCTGAATAAATGTCTACAAAGTTTACCTGGAGATACAAACAAGGGTGTAGCATTTTTGAGGCTGAAAGCCAGCTACCCCCATTCCTCTCTTTCTCTCTGGCTGCCAGTGTTTTAAAGACACTACTCCAGCAACTTTTAACTGTTGCCTGGCACAGAGAGTCCATCATGGAGATCAGTTCATACCCTACAACATTTCTCCGATGAAAACAGATACGTTCCATTCCATCATCATCATCATCATCTTATTATTATTTATACCCTGCCCATCTGACTAAGATGCCCCCAGCCACTTTCGGTGGCTTCCAACATATATAAAAACATAACAAAACACTAAACATAGAAAAACTTCCCTATACAGGGCTGTCTTCAGCTGTCTTCTAAAGGTTGTATAGTTACTTGTCTCCTTGGCTCGAGGGTCGCATAACTCCATACCCTCCAACATTTATCCGATGAAAATAGGGACGTCCAAAGGAAAAGCGGGACATTCTGGTATAGAATCAGAAACCGGGACGGCTTCTGTAAATCCCTGGAAAATAGGGGCACTTGGAGAGTCTGTAAGCTCCACCTGCTAAATTTATGGATGTCAGGGTCAAAAGGCACAGAAGCAGGGCACTACCCCTCCCACACGTAAACCACTCAGTATTCATATTGCCACTGTTTAACGCATTCACACACGTGAGTCATCAACACATATGTAACTTTTTATTGAAAAAAATAGGTGGAACTTCACTGATGGAAATTTTAGGTCACCTGTGATATCACTGCAAATGCTATACTTCTTGAGAGGTAGAGAAAGGTAACATATTCAGTTGCTCATCATCCGTTCGTTTGAGTGATCAAATGAATAGCATACGTATGTAGACTCATTCCGGCGCATGAGCATCTTCAGGAATGGGGGGTAGCCAACATGGTACACCCCAAGTGTTGTTAGACTACAACTCCTATCATCCCTGATCATTGGCCATACTGGCTGGGGCTGCTGGTCCAAGAACATCTGGTGGGCAGCAAGTTCCAGAAATACCAAAATGCCTTCAGAATAACTTTTAATACTTGAAGTGAAGCCAGGTAGCATGTGACTCTATTGTTTATGTCGCTACTATTAGTATTGATTTTTAGCACGTGTTCAGCCTAATTTTATACACAGAATCCTAGAATTGGAAGGGACCATGAGGTACAACCTCCTGAAATTTGGGGATTTTTTTGCCCAACATGGGGCTTGAACCCACAACCCTAAGAGTCTCATGCTCTACCAGCTGAGCTATCAAGGCAGATATGTGACTCTATTGTTGATATTTGGGTTTAAATGTCTTGTTACTTAGCCCCCCCCCTCTCTCTCTCTCTCTCTCTCTCTCTCTGTGTGTGTGTGTGTGTGTGTGTGTAATAAAGAATTGCTATTAGGTGAAATTACATGGCATATTGTGAACTCACTCCCATTCAAATGTCATTTGCCATATTCCCCTCTGATCATAGGCCTTCACTACTATATTAGCTTACCAAATTCAGAAACCATGAGCCAAGCTTTCAGAACTCAAAAGGTTTCAAGTACAATTTAACATGGAAATCAGGTTATCTAACTGTTAGCAGTTCTTTTCATACTTTAATACTTCATTGTTGTTCAAATTAGCTGTTAATCGTTCCAAAGCAAGCTACAATTCTTATTCTTCCATGAAACCAGAGGGATGAAGCAAGCCAGCAATGCTAAGAGTGTGGGCCGGAGGAATTTGAAAAGGTGTCCCACCCTTTATGCCTACCCCAGATTCTGTCATTTTAAAATTTATTTTTGCAGTACGGTATAAGCTTGAGAACTTCTTTCCTCTTTCATAATTCAGGAATAGCTGGCTCTGAAAAATTCAAAGACTAATGTCTAGGACATATTTGAATATATTTGGTTTAGAAATTTACAAGTTATTAAACTGGCAATTCCTTATCATTTTAATTTGTTTCAGACGGTGCCAAGAAAGATTACAATCTAGGAAGATTATAAAATCCTATGAAGATTACATGGTCCATCAGAGGAGTCTTGTAAATGCTGCCATGGGCCAATAAAACCTTAAGTCGTTTATTAGAATGTGTGCCAGGTACCAGCAGATGTGTTAAAGGGCCCCAAAGCTCAGCCAGTGGCAAGCATTACGGAGTCCTCAGCGGGTGCAGAATTGGACCTAGTTCTTTTGTCAGCAAATTTGCACCTTTATGTCTGTGAATGTGTGGGAGGAGAGAATAACTCCAACCAAGCAGTTTGAGCCCAAGCGGTACGGATATCACCAGCTTAGAGTGCACTGCTTGTCCAGTTATACACACAGAGAGTATAAGGAAGTCCTGCTGAGTTCTGTGGGGTTTACTTCTGAGTCAATGTGTTTTAGGCTTGCTCTGTTAACCAGGAATGATGGGCAAATGTCCTAGGAGGCCCAGGTAAGGAAAACACCACTGTAATAAATTGAACTTTCACCCCTTAATGTCACCTGCCATGGTCCTTGGTTGAGTTCAATTGCAACAGTCAACTCCGCAAATTATAAATCAAAGAACCGGTGAAATGAGAACAGTCCTGCACACCTTGGCAGTTTGCAAGGCAAAAGCAGGTCTCAGTCCAGCCCTGATTCAGAACAGTGTGCCCTTTTGTGACAGCGAAATGTTGACCCTGTCACTGGACGGCATCTTGCACAACATGACCATCATTTTGCAAGTTAATTTATGCTGCTTGAAATTATTGTAATGATTATATAATTGACAATCGTTGCTCTTTTCTTGCTCTTTTCCTCTTTTTAGTGCACCACCTGTCAAGCTTCGTCTCCAAAGAAGCTAGCTACTGCTGTCCTCTTTAACTTTAAAATAGCTGGATTTTCCTTTAGCAAATAGGAATGCATGGGCTCACAGCATTCCCTTTGATTACCAATGTGGAATTTCAGATGATCTCTTTATTGAGCATTCATCCTGATTTACTTGCACAAGGCTTACGCAGAGGTTAGACTATGACCAGTCTTTATTGAGCATTCATTCCAATTTGCTTGAGGGGTCTTCCTGCTAATCGTTAGGTCATCTCACAGTTTTCTGTGTATTTACTGTCACTTTCTTAACCACAAAAAGTCCTTTAAAGGGTTGTTGCATCAGAGTGACAGAATACTTCAATTGCACAAACCAAAATGTCTGCTATGCACTTGAATACCTCTCACAAAATGCTTACTGTCTGGAAGAGACCTGAACCCGTGCAAGCTTTTCTGTTTGCAGCTAGAGGAGATATATCCAAGAGGTTCCTATGTGCACAAGAAATATGGAAGGTAAAAAAGTAAAACATCACTAGCCTCAGAATTAATTTCACTGCTCTCCAGCTCCTTGTATTACATTATCCTGCTGTGCAGTCAATCCCAGAAGATCCAGTATCAGGAACATCCATGTGATACTACATGGATTGCAATGAATGTAAGAACTAGGTCAGCTTTTTATGATTTTGCTTGGAGCACCATGGTCTATTTAACAAGGAAGTCTGGAATCCCCAATTCTGCTGTGAGATTTTAGGAAGGAAGCATCTAAAAGTTGCTTCCCACATTATAGTAGAAATAGGTCCTGTTAGCATACAACCTTTCAATAGTCGTGGACTCATGCTATTATCATATATGCATCAGGAAGGAGGGGCAGCCAAAATTGGACACTTTTATATACCACTTCCGGTCACACAATGACTTCAAAGTGGCTTACACAGACACTTAAAGCAATAGAAATACAAATCCTAAAATGCAGTTTAAATCCACAGCAATCCAACAATTATAACCAGCAAAGCAATAGCAGAACCAGCTGAGAACTGAAGCAAACTAAACACAGTTGCCTCTAGGGGAAGGGAGTTTCACAACTGGGGTGCAACTAGGGAAAATATTTTCTCATTGTAGTGTTGTCCTTACCCCACCCTGATGTACTTGTTAAATCAAGAGTGGGGATTCTTTTTCAGTCTGAGGGTCTCATTCTCTCACTGACAATCTTCTGCGGGGGGGGGGGGCATGCTAGTGGTAGGTGTGGGCATCATTTCTCTGATGAAAATAGAGACTTCTTCTTCTTCTTCTTCTTCTTCTTCTTCTTCTTCTTCTTCTTATTATTATTATTATTATCCCACCCACCTGACTGGGGTACCTCAGCCACTCTGGGTCTCGCACACACACACACACACACACACACACACACACACACACAATAAAACATTAACATTAAAAAACTTCCCTATAGGGCTGCCTTCAGATGTCTTCTAAAGGTTGCATAGTTACTCACCTCCTTGGTTTGGGGGGTTGCATAACTCCATACCTTCCAACATTTCTCCGATGAAAATAGGGAGAGGCTTTCAACCAGTGTGCCATAGCACCCTGGGGTGCCTGGAATGATGGTCAGGGGTGCCACAGGCAACACTGGTCTCTGTCCCTCTTCCCTCCCCTCCCTCCCCTGATGTCCTTTTGCATCTCTGCCTCCCAAAGGCTTCCATGGCTGTTTGTTGCAATGGCCTTGTCTACAAGCTCCGCAAGCGAATGGGCTGCCCAGAGGACTCCTGAGGAGAGGGGAGAGGAGGCTATGGGAACACTTCACAAAGGAAGGTTCTGCAAGCAAGGGGTGACATAACTGGGCTTCTAAGGCTTGGAGCATGTTTCCCCACAGGGGAGCCACAGAAAGAATGTAGTTGGTCAAGGGAGCTGTGGACTCAAAAAGGTTGAAAACATCTGTGCTAAGGAAAAGCGGGACATTCCAGGATCAAACCAGAAACAGGGACGGCTTCTGTAAATCCAGGACAGTCCCTGGAAAATAGGGACACTTGCGGGGTCTGTGAATGTTTCTCTTACCCTTGTAGAGTAAACTCGATTCCTGCCATGCAAAATCCAGAGGTTTCTGCACAAGCATCTCTCTCCATCTTCCATCCAGGCAAAGAAGATCTGCTTTCAGTGTCCAAGCACACATTCCAGCCAGGGAAATTGTGCTCAAAAAGGGCGATACAAGGTCCAGGGGTGTGGCCTGGAAAGAGAGTGTTGAGGGCAAAACAGGGACGCCTTAAAGGCTGCATTGGTCCCCTAAGCCCTAGGTTCTCCACTCCTGGTTCAGTGTTTGACATGCACCTGCTTCCACTGTGTGATGTGAAAGAGCCCCACAAGCCTCTATCTCAGACGGAAGGGCTTGTCGCTTCAACAGAAAGCCTGACTCTGCCTTTGGCTTTTAGAGCACCTTCGGCTTAGCCTCTGTGGGGAAGAGCTAGTCGTCACTTGCAATGGGGCAGATGCTTCGGCTGCGCCTGATCACGTCCAGGTATACAGCACCAAGGGAGGCTACTCTCTATGACTCACACCATACAACATGCAAATGCCAAAAAAAGAGAGGGTGGGGTCCCCGTCTATAAACTCGGGATTCATAAATGTTTACTCCAATTTGCTACTTGGTTATACTTTACTCTGTGGGTTGGCACACCCATTGATTTACTACCTTCGTACGAAGAGCACTGTCAGGAAGGCTTTCCCTTACCCCACTTTATTTTAGTTTTTTAAATGAAAACCCTCTGACTCCGGTTAGTTAAATATTTAAGTTCTTAGACGGCAAGATGAGAAAATTTATTCGCTTCTCCCAAAATGGTGTGTTTTTCCTAGAGGCTTTACTCTGTGCAGTGCATTACACTGGCACTTACTGAGACGGAGGAGACAACTATGAATTCTACCCCTCACACCCATTCACCCCCTGCCCCACCCCAAACAAGCAAACATACAAACTCTCTCTCTCTCTCTCTCTCTCTCTCTCTCTCTCTCTCTCTCTCTCTCTCTCTCTCTCCTGGCTTTCCTTGCACAACGTTGTTCCTGTAGCTGAGACAGGATGGGAAAATGACGAAACCTACTTTGGTGCTTTTTCACCAAGTGGACGTTCTCTAAAGATGGCAGACAATCGAACTAAGCATCCAACCTCCACCCCCCCCCCAGTATTAAAAACTTGAACAAACTTTGAAAACAGAGAAATATAGCTCCTATTGCTGCAGAGGCATTTGCCCGATAGATTCTTTGCATGGTTATCCCAACTATCGCTTGACTATTTGAGCGTGCCAAACTTATTGTGGATCATCCATATCGACCAGTTATCTAACAATGGAAGGCAAGCTGGGAGGCACCCATCAGCTAAATTAATTGTGTGAACCGACTGCAATGTGATTTGTCACTCAAATTCACTTTCATAACTCTATGCAAACAACAGATGTTCACAATTTATGTGAACCGCCCTGAGACCTCCTGCTATAGGACGGTATATAAATTCAACAAACAACAACAACAACAACGCTAGGTTATAGTAATGTTGCACAGTACTGTGTTACCTTTGCATACCACTGCGCCAGATTATGGCATAAACCTATTGATCCTAAAAGCAGCAAAGGTGTGCACTTTTTAAACCACATTTTTCCCGATGAAGTCAGGACACATTTGTTAAAGCTTGGTCCCCCACCCCACCCCAGGTCACATCCTGTACACTTTTTGTTGTGAAATACTTGTTTGCTCAAGATAAAATACACAAACTTTTCTTATAAAATAAGAGAACTTTTATGCCAAGGAGAGGAACGTTTTTCCAACTGAGGGCCTGATAGCTTTCTGAGCAATCTTTTTTGCGAGTACAGTGGTACCTCTGGTTAAGTACTTAATTCATTCCGGAGGTCCGTTCTTAACCTGAAACTGTTCTTAACCCATTAGTCTTTAGCTAATGGGACCTCCGGTTGCGCCGCCAGAGCACAATTTCTGTTCTTATCCTGAAGCAAAGTTCTTAACCTGAAGCATTATTTCTGGGTTAGCAGAGTTCTTAACCTGAAGCGTATGTAACCTGAGGTACCACTGTAGTGGGCTGGGGCAAAGGCAAAAAGTGGGCAGATAAACAAATACAAATTTCACCTACTTTTACTCACACACTCCTCTCTCTATCCACTCATCCAGGCAAGCAAGGGGCATTATGAGAATTCAGGGACACATTCCACCTGGGGAAAAGACTCAAGGAGGCTGCAAAACAGAGTGGACGAGGGACTTGGCTTGGGGAAGAGGCAGAGTAACTGAGGAGAAGTTGTAACTTGGGGAGAGTGACATAAAATGTAGCCTTTGGCCCTCAGGGATGAGATTTCCCATCCCTACTTTATGCAAATAATACACAGCTTTACATATGATTAAGAGGTTCTAAGTTTCATCTTCTTGCTTCGAAGACTGGTTCCTGGGATTTCCAAATTGCCATTCACGTGAGAACTGTAACTAATCTCATTAAAGTGCCGCGTGACCTAATAATTTACTGAACTTGCATTTATCTGAAGTGAAGACATCTCTAACTCACTGTGTTTACTTGCGTTGCCTTGGAGATATTATCGATTGACAAGAGGCTTTTTCCACTTACAAAGAGTCCAAGGATATTAATTTCACGTAAATGTCATGGGCTGGTTGGATTGCAGAGGAACGGTGGGAGGAAACCCCCAAGGGAAGAAGGCTCAGAGACTTTAAAGCCCTAAACGGCCTCGGTCCAGTATACCTGAAGGAGCGTCTCCACCCCCACCGTTCAGCCCGGACACTGAGATCCAGCGCCGAGGGCCTTCTGGCGGTTCCCTCACTGCGAGAAGCAAAGCTACAGGGAACCAGGCAGAGGGCCTTCTCAGTGGTGGCGCCCGCCCTGTGGAACGCCCTCCCATCAGAAGTCAAAGGTACTAACAACTATCCGACATTTAGAAAATGCCTGAAGACAGCCCTGTTCAGGGAAGTTTTTAATCTGTGACATGTGTATGTATTTTAATACTTGTTGGAAGCCGCCTAGAGTGGCTGGGGAGACCCGGCCAGATGGGCGGGGTAAAAATAATAAATTATTATTATTATTATTACTGGGGAGTAGTGGTGGGACAACAATGAGTGGTTAGAGGGAGAAGTCTGGGAAGAGGAGGTGTTGGAAGCTGAAGGGGTAACAGTCTATGGCAGAGAGAAGTCCAGAAGCAGAAGCAGAGTGGAAGCAGGCAAGTGGGAGGAGAGAGGCCAAGAGGCAGAGAAGAGTCACAGGTGTCTCCTCCTCCTCCTGCTGCTGCTGTGACAAGCTCCCCTCCTCCCTGGTCTCCCAGAACCAGAAGAGGCATGAAGCGGGAGGAGCAAAGACAAGCATGCAGGCACAGTCTCCAATTGCTTAGGGGGGAAAAACCTGGAGAGGAGGTTGTGGGGAGGTGGGGACCCTTAGTCTTGGCAACTGATCCTACTGGGGATGAGTTCCTATGCTCATTAGGCCTGGCACTGTGCTTAGTCTGTGCGGATCCTGTTCTTGCTAATAGAGGGTTAACTCCAACATGCACAGTGTGATTTACTGCTGGCTCACTCCTGTTAGGAAATGTCAGGATTCTGACATCAGAAATGTTCCGTGTGAAAACAGCCAATCATGTGCCCCTTCCCTTCCCCAACACATTCTCATTAGATCTCCTCTTACACACTTTCCCCTTATTCAAAATATTCAATACAATTTCATACCATCTCAATTTGTCATGGGATTTCTGTTGCTCACATTTCTTCTGCTTACCTGTACCAGGTAAAAGTGTGATGGGGAGCTTCTTTCCAACCTGAGGACAACCTGTCCTTCTAGGCAACCTCCTGGAGAGCACATAGCATTGGTGGGTAAGACGGAGAGGCAAAAGCTGAGCAGAGCAGAGCAATGAATGTGAATTTAACCTTTTGTACAGTAGGCTAGTCCTTTCAGACTCAGACTCTCCCATCAAGGTAGGCAAGAGGCATCACCAGAGTCCAAGGGCACATTCTATCTACTCAAAAACACTCAAGGAGGGTGCAAAAACAGGGTTGGTGAGGGCTGTGGCCTGGGGCAGTGGCGGGCTTGAGTACTATGGTGCCCTGTGCAAGGCCAAAATTTGGTGCCCTCCCCCGCTGCCAGTCCTTGTGCTGTTTTTCCAAAGCTGTTTAAGTGAGGCACCAGGGTTTAAGAAGGAGGCAGGGTACCTCCTTCTTAAAGCTGGGCAAACACTAACTAGGCTTTGGGAAGGAGGTGGGAGGACTCTAGGACCCTGTCAGAACCCTTATGCCTTGCACAGCCCTAAATCCGCCCCTGCTGGGGAAGGGTCCTGAGGGCCAGATAGTGAGGACAGAAAAGCAGGACTGGTGAGGGATGTGGCTTAAGAAAGGGTGTGGCCCAGGGAGTGTTCTGAGGGCCGGATAGGGAAGCCTGGAGGGCCACAGGTCCTGAGTCTGAGGTCCTCCATCCCTGTAGAAAGGGTTTCTTCTGCCTAGAGTACAGTGACAACAGAAAACAGAAGCCTCTGTGGCAGATCACTTGGAAGGCAACACCAGGCCTCAGCCAAGGAAGTGTTAGCAGTGAAAGCAGGCCAGTGGGTTGGCCCGCCATGTCTTCCTGTTTTAGCATTGACTTCTGATGAAAGGAAAGCAGTTCTTCAGAACTTAAAGACACAGCTATGACAACAGGTTGAGGTTGAGACCTGCTGTAACAATAAAGCCACATTACCAATATTTCCACTCCTTTGCCAAGGCCAGCTCTTCTGTTCCTCCTGCATGTAAGCAGCCTTTTTAAAAGACGATGTTCACTGGTCTAAGCCACCAGAGCCCAGAAACAACAAAAAGAGAGAGCAATAAATAAACAAAGAGGAGGCACAATAAGCTAAGAAATGGGTGTGACCTTGGCATTAAAAGGCCAGAGGTATGCAGTTAAGCAGCCTTCAGAGTTTCCCTAGCAAGTTTGGGACCATACCTTAAGCAACGCCAACTTCCTCTTCCGTGCTGGCTGGTCGCAAAAGAAAAGATTTAGAGGTATGTCTGGCACACTCCAAGTAGCCAAACCTAAACCCATGGGATTTGTACAAGGCCTCAAAACAATTTCATAGATAATCTAGTCTAGAGGGAGGGAATGTTTTTCTACCCAAGAGGCGCATTCTCTCATGGGGAACATTTCAGACGTCACATGCCAGGGGTGGGTGGGGCCAGAAGAAAGAGGGGGTGGAACAATGGATGCAACTCTTATCTTTATCAGTAATTTGTGGCAGAGTTTAAAGTGCATGCTGGGACTTTTAGGTTTGCTCAGTTAAAGTGACCGAAGGGGTAAGACTTAAACAATAGCAATAATATATTTTAATATTAATATAATATTGTTGTTTAATATGGAGGAATGGACGTTGAAGTTGCTGGAGAAAAAGCAGATATGTAGGATTAGAGAAAAAACATTGCTGACATTTAATCATAACAAAGATGAGAGAAGCTCCTTTTGGACTTTTGTGTGAAAAGGAAAAGGGATTAATTTGGGTCAGAAGATAGAGGAATTTTTTGAAGAAAAAAATTGTGTCATTCTAGAGTGAATGTATTGAATAATTTCTTTTAGGTAACTGACCACAACCCCAGAGTCCTCCATGACTGGACCTAATGGTCAGGGGTACTTTTACCTATTACGAAAAAAACCCAATACTTTGGCCACCTCATGAGAAGAGAAGACTCCCTGGAAAAGACCCTGATGTTGGGAAAGATGGAGGGCACAAGGAGAAGGGGATGACAGAGGACGAGATGGTTGGACAGTGTTCTCGAAGCTACCAACATGAGTTTGACCAAACTGTGGGAGGCAGTGGAAGACAGGAGTGCCTGGTGTGCATGGGGTCACGAAGAGTAGGACACGACTAAAAAACAACAACATTACAAACAAAAAGCTTTAACAAGGGCTCAGCGCAAGAAAGGACACTTTAAAAACGCTGGGCGTTTTGTAGATGAAAAAAAGAGATGAAGAAATTATGAAGAAGCAAATCTTCATGAGAGCCAGTGTGGTGTAGTGGTTAAGAGCGGTAGACTCGTAATCTGGGGAACCGGGTTCAATTCCCTGCTCCTCCACATGCAGCTGCTGGGTGACCTTGGGCTAGTCACACTTCTCTGAAGTCTCTCAGCCCCACTCACCTCACAGAGTGTTTGTTGTGGGGGAGGAAGGGAAAGGAGAATGTTAGCCGCTTTGAGACTCCTTCGGGTAGTGATAAAGCGGGATATCAAATCCAAACTCTTCTTCTTCTTCTTCTTCTTCTTCTTCTTCTTCTTCTTCATCATCATCATCAAAGTGGTATGGCGAATGGAAAGGATGTGCACAGTGTGGCACTCTGTCCTCCTCGCTTGCTGCCGAACTCTCTCTGCTGCTTAAGTCACCTTGACACTTGATCAGCTGGGGCTTCCTGCAGCTCAAGGAGCTGGCTGCTCTCACTAGATTGCTCTAAATTCATATGGTTGGCCAGTTCCACCCAGCAGCTTTTGCAGCCAATGAAGTCAGGTGGTGTGGCTCAACATCCTGAGAGCAAGAGTTTGGCAACCAGAGTGTAGTCTTCTCAGTTTAGCCCCCTGGGGATGGGACTAAGCAATGGGTGTCGATTAAGTGGGGAGTGGACAACGGACAATTGCTGGTGAGTCAGCTGGGGATCGACTCCTTGGGGAAGAGGGCTTCCTGAGAGATATGAATAGAATTACATGCAGCAGCAATTAAAGGGGTGAAAACACAAAAACGCCTCGCTGCAGTCTTCAAAGGAACTGCTGTTGCAAGCTCCATTCATTTAAATGGAGCTTACAACAGCACAACTTTTTTTTTCTTTTCTTTGAGAACTGGACTGATTATCTCAACCTGCAAGTCAAATTAATGTCCTCACGTAATTATATATGAACCCAGCTGGTTGCGTAACATTTCTGCTATGTCAGTTTACAGTAACGAAAGTTGTTGTTGTGAAATTTGCATACATTTAAAGTGCATAGCAATGCACCTTTTAGAAGGGTGGGGGTAGAAACGAAATACATAAATGAATGAAGTGCAGTTTCCTAAAAGGGCACAGCTGTTGACTTTTTAGTAATTAGAAGCTACTACAGAGGGTTGATGGGACGCGGGTGGTGCTGTGGGTTAAACCACAGAGCCTAGGGCTTGCCGATCAGAAGGTCAGCGGTTCGAACCCCTATGACGGGGTGAGCTTCCGTTGCTTGGTCCCAGTTCCTGCCAACCTAGCAGTTCAAAAGCATGAAGTGCAAGTAGATAAATAGGTACCGCTCCGGCGGGAAGGTAAACAGCGTTTCCGTGCGCTGCTCTGGTTCACCTGAAGCGGCTTAGTCATGCTGGCCACATGACCTGGAAGCTGTACGCCGGCTCCCTCGGCCAGTAAAGTGAGATGAGCGCCGCAACCCCAGAGTTGTCTGCGACTGGACCTAATGGTCAGGGGTCCCTTTACCTTTACAGAGGGTTGATAGACAGATGCTGCCATGCCGCTGGTCTCTTAATGTTCCTGAAGTGGACAGCTCAGTCGGTAGGGCATGGAACTCTTTATCTCAGGATCGTGGGTTCGAGCGCCGCATTGGGTGAAAGATTCCTGCATTGTAGAGGGTTGGACTAGATGATCCTTGTGGTGCCCAACTCTCTAATTCTATGAGCCATACAGACTGCTTGCAGAGAAGCCTTTCACACGGCTTCTTTTGTGCAACAGATATGCCATGTTGCAAGGAACGCAGGCAGTTACACAAAATATTCTTCACCAGGAGGGCTGGGCAGAGCCAAAAGGGAAAGAGAAAAAGTAATTGATTATAAAATTCGGATGAGAATCCTAAAAAGGTCAAATAAGAACAGCTTAATTAACCTGCCAACATGCGCCAGCTTGCAAGGGAGGTTTGAAGGGAGAGCAGAATGGGGAAGCAGAACAAAAAGAAAAAATTTGCATACTTCCAGGATATTTATTAAGATGATGCTTCTGTAAAATGTAATTAAAAACCCCAAACAGGCTGCTAAAATTGCTTCAAAAGACTCCCAGGATATGGAACACATTGGGATCGCAGAACGTTTTTAAACGTATAGCAATCTTCAGCTTATATTAGGCCTCTCCCAGTCTCTGGGACTACAACTCCCACAGTCCTTTATCACTGACCACACTGGCTGGGGATCTTCAAGTCTTCATGAATCAGGAGGATACACAGAGTACTGAGAAAAATTGGTAGGAGACCTACCGGTAACCCTGGGCCATTATTTGCAGCACTGCTAGTGACACCTCTTGGAAAATTTGTTGCCAGAAATAATGAATGACTGGACAACTCCACTACATAGTCCAAAAGATCTTGAGGGCATCAAGCTGGGGAAGACTGACTTCATAGGCTAACAGATCATGACATGTACTTTTGAAGATTAAGAGTACAATTGTTCTTCACTGAGCTCTGATTATCACTGAAACTTGTACATGTACAAGACAGTTATTTAAGGTGCTACCAGAGTAATACCCTTGTCTACAGCTTACAAACCTTCACCCTTCCACAGTGCAGAAGAATTTATCATGTTCCTTTTGCCATCAGATAGAAGCTATTGTCCATTCTGATTGTAGTTGTCTTCTTTTTGTACTCCTTTCTAAATATTATGCTAGCTAAGAAAACATCAAGCTACTTTGTGGGTCTGTTCCACATTCTTTACAGAGTGACAAAGCCCAAACAGGTACATTTATACTTGTGGGCTTAGTCATTATAAAAAAGATGTGTTCAAGGAACAGTATGCAGTTTCTTGGTAATAGCCATTCTATCAAAGATTATTACCCAATTTTATGGAAACCTTCAACAATGCAATCCTTGCAGGCAAAAAGCAAAAAAGAGCAGATTGGCTGGGATCTGAATTGCAAGAAGACCACAGGATACTAAGGGCTTATCCAGACTTCCTTTTGCACCATGCACAAAAGGAAGTCTGGATGAGCCCTAAGACGAGAATTTGCCAACTTCTCCCAAAGCGAAGAATGACATTTCACTAAGATCAGTTTTCCTATTTGGTCTTCTAGAAATCTCACAAAAGAGGTTCTGACCAATGTGTTTCAGTTAATAATTTGCTTTGACTCCAGATTGGCTGCTGTCCTCAGACACTGAGTTCTTTGCAGCATTTTGGGTATAACAGCAGGTCTACCATTTTCACTTCATGCACCGGAAGATAGCTGGTGTAGTGTACATCACATCATAAGGGAAGAACCATGGCATTGTTATTATTTATTAAATTTGCCCTATACCCGCAGGTCCCATGGCATGATGGAATTGGTAGCTCGATCAGATTTATGTATAGCTCTGGCAAGAGGCAGAAGGATTTTAGGCATCTTGGTGCCAGAGCACCAGACAGCAAGGAGTTTCATTTTCCTGGTTCTCTGTCTTAACAAGTTCTCTTTATTCCGTCATCACATTCTTGAATTTATCTGAAATGCACACACATCAGGAAAAGAACGGCAACAGGAGCTTGATCTTAATTTTCTATTATTGCAAAATGCTCATCTGAGTTTTCCACTGTATTTCCCGAAAATCAGAATGTGTGCAGTGCACTTACATACCGTAGTCATAAGGATGGCCATTCAGAATATCAAGGTGACAGAGGACTTAATGATGCTTTCACAAATGTCTTCTAAAGTAGGGGTTCCCAACATATTTAGCAGTTGCATGGGGTGGGGGTGGGGTGCGAGGATTTGGATTGAAGCTGTAGTGGGAAGGGGAGGGAGGTCCTAACTTTCTACATGCTCAGTCCTAATTGGGCTGCTTTGAGGGGGGCCCTCTCTTTAGGGTTCTTTTCTAAATATTTTGTGTAGTTTTGCAAGCCTAGGAGTTTGTCTCAAGCCTGCTGATATTTCCCCTTTGTGTATAAACAGTGTTCTTTTGGCAACATAAGAGAATGAGTTTGCTTTTCAGTGTACAGGAATTCCACTTAAATCTATTATGACCAGGTCCATATCTATTATCCCCCTTGTTATATACTGGTTGGACTAAGAGTGGATCCCATTCTAGCTGATCAACTGCATTCTGTGGATAGCAGATCTCTGGGCTGGCAACGCTTGAGTTACTGGAAATGTTATGGAGAGTGGATTTTGCAATAATGCAGCAGCACTGAATACCAGTGTAAAAACCTGCTCATCCAGGAAATAGGCATGAGCCTTCACGGATGTCTTACATAAAAGCGTAATATATGCGAATTTAGTTCTCATTGCTACTCCTGTCTCAGGAGATGTATTTATGAGTAGATAGCAGTGAGAGTTACAATGACACTGACGTGATTGTCTAACTATTAAATATGCCTCTCATAACGTATGAACAATTATTATTATTTATCCATTATAATATGCTTCTTATTGTTCGTTTTCATTTCTATACTTCCCTGTGTGTTGGTGTATATCACAAACACATATATGCCAGTTATACAAGGCATTTGGAGGTAGTGGTATGAGCTACAAATGGTTATTTGCCATTTTCCATGAAACCATGTGCAACCGGGGCAGCTTTTTCAAGTGGAGATGCTAGGGGGCAGAGAGCAGAGGCAATGTGTTTGCTGGAGGACACAACTGTGCATGTAACGCGGCCAGCTTTACACCCTCTAAACTAGTCTGCTGCTCTCAAGTGTGATGGAGGACCCTGTCCTATCACCAGAGTTGATGTACACTTCAAGTGACAGCCCTGTTGGGTTTCATTATGAAAAAGGTGGTAGTGGTGGATTCAGTAAAGGTGTGCAGTCATCTGTATTCTAAGATACATCATTGTATATTCAAATGCATCTGTTCCCTATCAACCTAAGACGGGTTTAAAAAGGAAGTACACACTTATCTGCTAGGGACTGTAGGTTCTGCTGCTGATAGGCAGGGAAGATGCATGTCTGTGTAATGTTTTGCCCCAGATATTACCTCACTAGATTACTGCACAGTACTTATTAGGCAAACAACAACTGTCCCTGGAAAGTTATGAACCCAAACCATCACGTGCGTGGTAGTGGAGTTTCAGTTTTGAACCTTTAAACACATCCTGACACAAAAAAAACTGCAGGAGAATTTGTAGCCCAAGGCCAGGGCGACTACATAAATCTACAGAGGAAAATGTAGTTCCCAGACAGTTGAATGAAATAACACAGTAACAGGTTTCACCCAATGGTGCAATAAAATATATGACTATTTTAATGACAGTGAATTCAGCACCACCAATTCCTCTATCCTAATTTAGCTTCCTCTTCTTCCTGTACAGGGGAGTTCTCACTAGATGCAGTTCCTTCAAACTGACGAATTATGTGACAGCAAAGAGAAAGGCTGTCCAAAGCGATTTGTTTCTATGGAATGCCCACGATTTCTTTTCTTTTAGGAATTAGATGTATAGATCAGGTGCACAATGGACTCCCAAACAGATGTGCCTTGGAATTACTTTTAATGAGCTATGCAGGAGTTTGCATCTTTAGCCCTATCCAGTTCGATGCAAGAGTTTACATATCCAACTGCTAATAATTCCCCTCCCTGTCACCTGACAGAAGGGTTGTTGGACAGAATTGGATAAAACAAGGTTGGGGAATCGGTGGCCCTTCAAGATGTTGTTGGGTTCCCATCAGCTCCAGTCAGCATGGTCAGGGTTGATGGAATATGTAGTTCAGCAAGATATGGGAGAACCACAAGTCCCCCACCCCTGCATGAGAAAGTGGGTTCAAAATAACATTCCATATCAGCAGAACAATAATATCAGCGTTTCCACGTAAGTAAAACCACAGCTCAGGTACGTTGCTTAGGAGGTGTGTCTCTTTCACATGTTGCTTTCACTAAATACTCTAGCCCAGCGACAACCTGGCTTGAAGGCTGTTGTTCAGCTACCAGGTAGAAAAAAAGCATCTGACACAGCACCCAACTGCAAAGCCATTGGTAGAATTTTGGGTAAAAAAAAAATTGCCAACATGTACTCTTCCCTCTGTTCTGTTTGCTTACCTTTTATGAAATTCACAAGCACCCATTTCTACATCTGAGCCATAAACACTTTGACTTGATTCCTAATGTGACATTCACAGGCTATGTGTACAATCTAATTCTCTTGATGTCAGAGCACTCAAAAACAGTTAGGAACATGCAGGCTTAGATAGAAGCCCCAACAGCTGAGCACACACCACTTGCTTCTTCTTCTAGTGAGCTATAATGTGTTATATCGGCACATGTAAAAACACCGGCCACGTTACAGTTTCTTTGAAAATACTAAAAATTACGAGGACAGACCCTTCAAGTGTCCCTATTTTCCAGGGACAGTCCCAGATTTACAGAAGCTGTTCTGATTTCTGATTTGATCCCGGAATGTCCCGCTTTTCCTTAGGATATCCCTATTTTCATCGGAGAAATGTGTGGAATTATGTGACCCTAGCCAAGGAGATAAGTAACTATACAACCTTCAGAAGACATCTGAAGGCAGCCTTGTATAGCAGGCATGTCCAAAGTCTGCTTGGGGGGGCTAATTTGGCCCACCGGTCAGTTTAATCCGGCCCCTGTGGCAGTTTATTTCCTGGGGTAAAATCCCCCCAAAAGCTCAACAACTTCAATCCTAAAAAAAGGTCAACAACTTTGGTCGGCCCGCATGCATGTTCACTTCAACAATTCTGGCCCTCTTTGGAAAAAGTTTGGGAACCCCAGTGTATAGAGAAGTGTTTAAATGTTTAATGTTTTGTTATGCTTTTATATATGTTGGAAGCCTTCCAGAGGGGCTGGGGCAACCCAGTCAGATGGGCGGTGTATACATAATAAAATTATTATCATTGCTGTTGTTGTTATTGAATAGGACATCCCTATTTTCATCAGAGAAATGTTGGAGGGTCAGCCTGGATAGCTCAGTTGGTTAAAGCATGTGCAATAACACCAAGGTTTTGATCCCCGTATGGGTCAGCTGCATATTGCTGCATTGCAGGGGTTAGACTGGATGATCCTCAGAGTCCTTTCCAACTCTACAATTCTATGTGAAGATGCCCCAAACAACATATAGCAAACAAATGTGCATACTACAGCACAGACATCGCACAGAAGGCCTATGGCAATGGCTGAAAATGATAAAAACCACACAGATTTCTGTAGGGTGCCACAGGACGGAGCAATGGAGAAATTTCTGGGACAACAATGGGATATCAGCTCCGCCCAAGGCATGACGGATAACAGCAACAACCAGGGGAAAGAAAGACATACCATCTTACAAGGACAGGAAGAAACACCACGGACAGAATAATTGCCACACACAGGAAGAACCAAGATAGAGTTTGAGTTCCTCCCTTGTAGTTTTATAAATCATTGAATGTGTCAACACAAATAGAAGTTATTAATATTGCAGTTGTTGTATAAGGAATTATGATGATGACCGGAATGTAATGAAAATTAGTAAGATTTTGGAACGCAGAAATAAAGCAAATAATCAAACCATCAATTCTAGTACGCGCCCCCCCCCTTATCTAAATTATATAATTCAGTATTTGAACGATAGGTATTAATAATTGTATTATAAATTGGTATTGTTACCATGAGGCTATTATTGGATTGTAATTGAAAACTAATAAAAATTATTACCAACAAGATTTCTGTAGGGTGCCAAGGCACTGAATCTTTGGACATGCATATCAAGGGCTCAATCCTTACACAGGCAAACATGACAAAGAAACCGAATCTCCGAGTCTACAGATTTAAGCCAGCCAAAGTTACCTCAGAGGGTTGTTGTGGGAGGAAGGGGGAAAGGCTGGAATGGACATGTAGTGATAAATATTAAGATAAACACCACTTGCTGTGGGCAGCTCGGTCCATCGTGGTGCCTGCCCATAAAAAGCAAGTCTAGAATAAGAGACTAGGATGACGTCAGCAGGTTACAGAAATTCTCTTCTTTGTGAGTGAGCAGTGACTTTGTTTGCACCCTGGGCGAGAGCCAGGGTGGATGGGTGGAGTCCTGGGTGAGAGCCAGGAGGCTGAGAGGGGAGGCATGTGAGAAGGAAAAGGAACGGATAATGGTTTGCATTTATTAGTATCTTTATCTTAATGCAACGTTTGTATTTGTGACTGTGTATTTTTGCAACATTGGCCTCTTGTTTTAGCTTTCTGTATACCGCTCAGAGATATGTTTAGGTATTATTTCTAAAGAAATGAAACGAATTGCCATGCAGGAGGCGGGCAAAGCACTCAAAGCTATAGCACTCTTCTAATCTCTTCCTAGCATCAGCTCTTATAGCTATCCAAGTGCGAAATGCCACAGAGAGAGGAGACTGTCACTCACACTAGGAAACCTGAAGCTGTCAGTCCTGAACTGGAAAGATTTCTTCCCAAGCATTTAATTTCTCTATTAGCTAGCAAGCAAATAAAGACCCCCCCATTCCTCCTCCCTGTGAGATCATGGCACGTTCAGTATGGTAAGACATGCTGTACCAATGTGAGTCATTTAAGAGAGTTATTAGTAATTTATGGAACTCATTAGCAAGATATTAAAGGCCTAGTAGAGGGCCATGCTCCTAAATGTAATGTAAGCCTGTCCTGGTTAGATCATCAGATGGGCTAGCTGCAATGAGCAGTCTTAACTGCATACATGTTACACCTTTAAAGAACATCCAAAGCACATTTCCTCCCTCTAAGAATTCTGGGCACTGTAGTTTACCCCTCACAGAGCTAGAATGCCCAACGACCCTTAACAAACTACAATGCCCAGAATTCTTAGGGGTGGGGAATGTGCTTCAGGTGTGCTTTAAATGCATAACATGCTCTCTTTCTCTTGCAAGAAGGCATCATCAGAGGAAAGTTAACTTCACACAGAAGACAGGAATGTGGAAGGATCAGAATGAGATAGTTTCTGATCCAGTAGAAAGAACCGTGTCCTAGTTTTCAGTGAACGGGTCCAACCCGTGTCTGGGCTGCACCTCTTCAGATGGTGGATGGTGGCTCACATAGGAGCCGAGATCCCACTGCCCCCCCATAAATTATTTGAGGGGGCTGTCCCCCTCAGTGGCATTGCCATGGTGTGTGCACTGCATCATGTGATCAAAATGATCACCATGCGATCATTTTATTCAATACTTTATTCAAATTGGCACCTCTTGTGGCTCACATAACAGAATGCTCCTCCAGGCAAAAGCAATAATGACCCTTGTTTTTATACAGTACTTGCCTTTAATGTTTGTCTCCGAAAATCACATTGAGTCACTTGGGTGAAGACAGCGACTAATGAATATTAGTCATGATTTAATTAATTATCGTTTCCCTGGAAGACTGGCATGTCAGACAGAAGGTCAATTGGGGTCAATTGCAACAGAGTCAGGGGCAGCCAGAATTGCCGTACTCCCCCCCCCCATTTATTATTGCCTATATAGCATCGTCTCCTGCCAACCTAGCAGTTCAAAAGCACGTCAAAGTGCAAGTAGATAAATAGGTACCGCTCCGGCGGGAAGGTAAATGGCGTTTCCGTGCGCTGCTCTGGTTTGCCAGAAGCGGCTTAGTCATGCTGGCCACATGACCCGGAAGCTGTACGCCAGCTCCCTCGGCCAATAAAGCGAGATGAGCGCCACAACCCCAGAGTCGTCCGCGACTGGACCTAATGGTCAGGGGTCCGTTTACCTTTACCTTTATATAGCATCGTATGTGTGCATGGGTGTTTTCATTTGTTCCTCTAGAGCAGCTTTTGCCAACCTGGTGCCCTCCTGACATTTCAGAGTACAACTCACGTCAGCCCAGAGTTGTAGTCCAAAACATCTCAAGGGTACCAGGTTGGCGAAGGCTGCTCTAGAGGTAAGGTGTTTGTGTGTGTGCGCTCGTGTCTATGAGGTTTTCCCACCACACACTTTTTTTTCCCTGTGAAAAGATTAAAAGTGAGTCTTAACTCTCTCATACGTGCTTTAGTGTGCGTCCCCAGTTTTTATGACAAATTTAATTCTGAATTAACTGCTGAATAAAAGGTCTCTTTTCCTACTTCCCCTCTCCCAATGTTTCTTTGTAACTTTCTCATAACAAGCCCATTTTGAAAGGAACTCAGATCTTTAAGAAAAGAAAGATAAAAAGCAGTTTTAAAAAAATCATATGATGTGTGCCAAATGAGAGCCAAATGCTGAACTGGGTATTGCGTGTCGGCTGAGGTCAACGCATCTTACCAAAGCGTCTGCATTTTACCAGAGCAGCTGGGCTGTTGTATCAGGGAAGACACTTCTCTATCAGTGTGTGGTTCTTAAGAGAAACTACTTAAACGTGCAACTGACTGCTACGGTTATTCTTCTAATCCAGGTGGCTTTAGCTAGCAGCCTACTGTGGTGAGGCATGCAACGTTACGTCGCAAAGCACGACACAAAACACTTATTGAGACCAAGCAGCTACCTTTGCCAAATGACTATGAAACATTCATAATATAAGTGGTAGCTATTATGAGCCATTTCTCTCCACTGCATGTCCTGACAAGCAGCTGTTCTTAGGTTTCAGTACAGTTTTGTTAATGTATTACCTGCCCCAGCATTCATGCTTGCACGCTGTCACCGAGCTAGTTGTCCTGGCCTCAGAAAGTGGTGTTTGGGGCTTCTCTGCGCTGGTGTGAATTGACAGGGCCAGTGCTCATTCATGACAGTGGTGTGGTTGTCGGAGTGAAGCACAAGTCTAGTTGAACGTTTTCCAGCTTCAGAGAGTCTAGCAGATTTGCCGCCTTCCTTCCTGCAGGCTAGTAAGGTAAAGGTAAAGGGACCCCTGACCGTTAGGTCCAGTCGCGGATGACTCTGGGGTTGCGGCGCTCATCTCGCTCTATAGGCAAGGGAGCCGGCATACAGCTTCCGGGTCATGTGGCCAGCATGACTAAGCCGCTTCTGGCGAACCAGAGCAGTGCACGGAAATGCCGTTTACCTTCCCGCTGGAGCGGTACCTATTTATCTACTTGCACTTTGACATGCTTTTGAACTGCTAGGTTGGCAGGAGCTGGAACCGAGCAATGGGAGCTCACCCCGCCACGGGGATTTGAACCACCGACCTTCTGATCGGCATGCCCTAGACTCTATGGTTTAGACCACAGCGCCACCCTCGTCCCTTATAAACCAATCTTAGTGGTGTCTTATTTATATGGGTTGGGGTATTGGTAGCCCAGTGCCTGGTCCAAATCCTCTTTTTTCCTATGTGGTTATAGGAGATGCGGTTTCTCCTTCAGCCTCCCTTATCAGCAATAGAGGGAATACAAATGACCTATCTTTACAGGGTGTTTGGGGAAAGATTATCAGAAGAAAATGTAAGCAGAACTCTTTGAACAAGTGAAATGTGCACTGACTTCAAGATTCAGTTGGATGCCACTTCAGAAACTAACAAGACTAGGTCTGAAATATTTTTGGAAACTGTCTAATTGATCTTACGGTGTAGGGCTTTTTCCCCCAGGGGGAACTTGCTGGAACTCAGTTCTAGCACCTTTCAGGTGGGTTCTGGAACATCTCAGGTGGGTGCCATTGCCATTTTAAGAGAAAGAGGAAGGCATTCATGATGAGTTCCAGCACCTCTTTTTTTCTAGAAAAATAGCACTGTTGGGGTGCAATTAAAAACAAAAAAGATGCATCATTCGCTTCCCACTCACTACAAAAAATTAGTAATAATAGCTATAGCTTTCTTTCTTTTTCCTAACAGAAATAGGTCAAATGCACAGGCCCCTTCTAAGTTTCCACAGTCTTCCTCCAAACATTCTAATCACTACACTAGATTTAGTGTGGTCAGCTTAAGTGAATCAAAGCCTCCTGTTTAGAAACTAGCAGATCACGCAAAAAGCACAAGCCAGATAAGAACAAAGCAATACATTGCTTCAACATCTCTTTCCAAAAGTACCGTGATGAGAGTCTTGGTAAAACCATTCCCCCTGACCTGTCACTTTCCTTTTTTTATTTTTTTTATTTTTTTGAGTTTTATTTAATATTGCACAATAAAACAAAGCCAAAAAAACAACAGTTACATAGCATATCTTCTCTTAAATTACAATTAAGTAACAGTTACCATTAAATAATTTTCCCCCCTATATCACAACCTTTGTCTGTTTGTCTTTTTGTATTGTTTCTATATATTTTTATCTATATATGTGTTGTGGTCTTCTTTCTTATTTTTTTTTGGGGGGGGGGAACAAAAAAACTAAAGAAGAACAAAAGAAAAGAGGGAAAAAACCCACACACACAACAATAAGAGAAGACAACGACAAGACCTGTCACTTTCCAAAAAGCCTCCACCTCTCCCCACCCTGGCATTTTCTTCATATGGCAAGCAGGAGGGGAAACATTATTTTTTTTTTTGCAGGCACACCGTCTGCAGCATGTTCCCCCCAATATCCAAATCTCTGAATCACCCCAGAGCATTTTGGTTCTTGATTTGGGATTTGTCTGAATCTTTGGCACACCCCTAATAAGAATGCAAATATTGTTGTTACTATAATTTGAACTGGACGCCTTTGAGGAATTACTAGAATTTCTGTCGTTTTGATGAGCAACTGTAACTATCCAGCTAGCAACCCTCACACACTCACAGTATTCTAGGATTTCTATTCCTCGAATCAGTCTGACAGCAAGAAACATGCACCCTCCCTTTCACCATTTTTTTGGGCAGGATTTTCATTTAGAAATCGCAAGCGCACACTGGCAGAGACAAACAGAGGCACTCATCTTCCTTTAGGCATTATTACATTTTCTACATGCCATGTGGGTTACCTGTGCTGTAGCGTAATTGCAGTTTCACATTTCATCAAAAAAGAAGGTGTCACAAAATAAAGGCAAATAATTGGTAGAGGGAATACCAACTCGCTACAATGCTTTGGCGCTAATTCTTCTTTGGCAGGAGCTATCATGTATGTTGTCATGGACTCATAGAACTGTAGAACTGAGAGCCAGTATGGTGTAGTGGTTAAGAGCGGTAGAGTTGTAATCTGGGGAACCGGGTTCGCGTCTCCACTCCTCCACATGCAGCTGCTGGGTGACCTTGGGCTAGTCACACTTCTCTGAGGTAGGTCTCTCAGCCTCACTCACCTCACAGAGTGTTTGTTGTGGGGGAGGAAGGGAAAGGAGAATGTTAGCCGCTTTGAGACTCCTTCGGGTAGTGATAAAGCGGGATATCAAATCCAAACTCTTCTTCTTCTAGAGTTGGAAAGGACCCCGAGGATCATCTATTCTAACCTCCTGCAATGCAGGAATATGCAGCTGTCCCATATGGGGATTGAACCTGCAACCTTGGCATTATCAGCACCACACTCTAACCAGCTGCATGGGCAATCTTCCTATTGCCCCTTATGGCTAGATTCTTTCGCCAGGTAGGTGCAAAGCTGAGAAGTTAGCTCTCATGCAATGGATCGCAGAAAGGCCATCTTCAAACAATGTTGCAGCTGACAGATGCCCATCACCTGTCAAGGTTGGGCTGTGGGGGGCGGGGGCGGTAGGGGAATTAAAGACCCAGCCCATTGGGCAGATCTAGCTCCCCCCCCCATTTTAATTGATTAATCTAACTGATTGAGCAATTAAACACCACAACCATACCTATTAATCAAGGTTGACTGGATCATGATTTCCTAGAGACACAGGCTAGAAGCCAGGCAATGCTGAAATACTTCCACTGGCAAGGAGTTCAGTATGAAAATAAACCGAATAATTGCCTTCAGCCATAACTAGTGTAGCTAGCCTGTGGAGCATTAATAGATATGGGCTGGCAGCATTTCTTGGTCTGCGCTCATGGTACCGTTTGTGAACAAGCAACACAGCTCCCCCATACCATTTTGAGAGCGTGAGATGTTTAAAAGGGATATTTATGTGTCAAATTCCCCTCCTGTACCACTCAAGCTCATATAGCTCTTTAAAAATAAGAAACCACCCTGTTCCCTTCACCCAAATACCAGCATTGTTTTGCCATTTTGTGAAACCCCTGTTCAGCTTGTTTTTGCAATCTCCCTGCATCTTTGTACACTGTGCAGCCTCCCTCTCTAGAATTACAGCTCACCTCATCTGGTCCAAAAAACAAAATAAAAAATGGTGGCTTTGTCAACCAGTTGAGTATTGTGTGCCATTTTGGTTTTGGCATAACTACAAACAAACTACGAATGAGTGAAGAAATAGGTCAGTAGACCACTACTCCATGACAGCGTCATAGAATCCTAGAGGTGGAAGGGACCCTGAGCATCTAGTCCAACCCCCGGCAATGCAGGATCTCAACACGTTGGGGTCCCCCATCCCATTTGAAACCAGACCCTGCTTAGCTTTACAAACGAGCTTTGCAATGTACTAGCAGTTTTATCACTGCACCACTAAGAGCAGGGGAATTGCATGGGGAAAGCCAGGGGGGCCGTAGCACCAGGTGCATGGTTTTGAGGGGTTGCAAGCCAGGCATCCCCATGCAGGGATCCCAGCCTTGCCTGCCGCTTTGGGTCATAGGCCTAGTCTTGCCACTCTGCTCCCAGAATCCTTGCCAAGGGCCGTGTGGGTTGGCCGGGCTCCCCCCCACCGTGCGGGTGGGTGGGCAGGGAGGGAGTGCAGTGTGGCCCCGTGAACCCTATGTGGCACGTGCCCGCCTGCCAGTGGGTTTGGCTGTTGCATCAGGTTTTGTTCACCCTCCGCGCCCAGCCCCTGGTCCCACCTAGTGTGTGCATGCGCCCCGGGCACCAGTAAAGGATGCAACACCACTGGGATGTCTGCTACATTCAAATCATCATCTTTGTCTCTTAATTTGATATGCACGTGAGACCTTTTTGACACTAGGACAGACTGTCAGATGGCAGGTTTTTACCTGGCTCATGCTCTTTACACATTTCCCCCTACCCCTATCACAGACATGTAAAGTACGGAAGCTATCACCAGATAATGCAGAGCTTCTAGGCAACTGGCATCTCTAAACTGCGGAGTAGTGGGGAGCAGCATTTTCCTCGAGAAAAACAGATTCTCTCCACTGAATGCAATGGAAGGGTTTGAGACACTCTATGTGGCTTATCCACCCGATATCACTCCTAAACAAAAATGCAGAGTAATCGAATAAATCTTGGTGGGAGGCAGGAATTCTCAGCTTTTACAGTTACCATCCTGAATTTGGTTACAGTATCACATGAATATCGCCACTAACAAATCTGTGGTTAGGAGTTGGCCCTGTAATGGCACACATGCGAACACTGTGCAGAAATTAGAATCATAGAACCATAGAGTTGGAAGAGACCACAAGGGCCATCCAGTCCAACCCCCTGCCAAGCAGGAAACACCATCAAAGCATTCCTGACAGGTGGCTGTCAAGCCTCTGCTTAAAGACCTCCAAAGAAAGAGACTCCACCACACTCCTTGGCAGCAAATTCCACTGTCGAACAGCTCTTACTGTCAGGAAGTTCTTTCTAATGTTTAGGTGGAATCTTCTTTCTTGTAGTTTGAATCCATTGCTCCGTGTCCTCTTCTCTGGAGCAGCAGAAAACAACCTTTCTCCCTCCTCTATATGACATCCTTTTATATATTTGAACATGGCTATCATATCACCCCTTAACCTTCTCTTCTCCAGGCTAAACATACCCAGCTCCCTAAGCCGTTCCTCATAAGGCATCGTTTCCAGGCCTTTGGCCATTTTGGTTGCCCTCCTCTGGACACGTTCCAGCTTGTCAGTATCCTTCTTGAACTGTGGTGCCCAAAATTAAGCTGTTCGCATGTGCCAAAAAGTTAATATGCCCTTTATCAAAGAGGAGGAGAATACCCACAGGGTGCATTACTTCCCCGGCACATACACTGAGGAGCCAGACACTGAGGACTGAAGTCTCTTCAAAGCAATAAACCGACAACAAGTGAAATACTTTTCTGAGGCAAGTACTTATGAATTGTCTCCATTTTTCCAAGTGTGAATCACAGAGGTGCAAACCAGGTCTTGGAAAGCTAGCAACAGTCCAGCTCAGAGTCAGACTATGTAGTCACTCATCTAGGCCAGGGAATGGCTTTCCATCACACAAAGCTTGCAACTGGAATCAGAAAAACCAAGGATGAGGGGACGGACACACACACACACACACACACACACACACACACACAATCTGTTAAACAAGAATATAGGCCTACTACCAGTTTTCTGCAAGTATGTTCAGTGCAGTGATGAGACAGTACCAATTTTGATTATGGGCTAGCCTTAGGGCATGGATGGGGAAACTTTTCCAGCCACAGTCAAAACTGTGCCTGTGGGTGCACAGAGGGAGTGGGGGGGGGTGAGGGGCATAGGGGTCTCCTAACAACTCTCAGTTCTCAGTTAACAAACTACAGTTCCCAGGATTTATTTTTTTGGGGGGGGGGAGATGTCTGTGTCAAGTGGTATGATGTGCAAGCTGCTTTGAGGTTTGCTTGTCTGTTTTACAATAAAGCGGTTTATAAATTTTATGAAATAAAATAATAAATATGGCACTACTTTAAATGTACAGCGCAGAGGGGGGTCTTAGTTTAAATTTCTCCAGGTATGATTTTAGCTGGGCTACTGATGGAGAGGTAAAAAGGTAAAGGTAAAGGAACCCTGGCAGTTAAGTCCAGTCGCGGACGACTCTGGGGTTGCGGTGCTCATCTCGCTTTACAGGCCGAGGGAGCCGGCGTTTGTCCGCAGACAGTTTTTCCAGGTCATGTGGCCAGCATGACTAAGCTGCTTCTGGCGCAACGGAACACCGAAACCAGAGCAGCGCATGGAAATGCCGTTTACCTTCCTGCCAGAGCGGTACCTATTTATCTACTTGCACTTTTGGGTGTGTTTTCAAACTGCTAGGTTGGCAGGAGCTGGGACCGAGTAAGGGGAGCTCACCCCATTGCGGGGATTCGAACCGCCAACCTTCTGATTGGCAAGGCCCAGAGGCTCAGTGGTTTAGACCACAGCACCACCCATGTCACATACTAAACACGGTGGATCCAAAGGCAGGGTTGATTCACGTAAGACCACAATATGCCACAATTTGTGTCTCTCTGTGTACGGAGCTTCGTGACACATGTATGTATCATATGCTTCCGTGTACTGCTGGCAGCATGCTTTGACTTATTAACATGCTACTGAAAGAGATGCCAGCCAGGAGCATTGCTGAGCACCACAAACCCATCAGACCATAGTCAGAAGCATGTGAAAGTCATTCAGGGTGGTGGGCTGAACACTTTTTAAAGCTAATTTAATAATTGCTGCTAGCCTGTTCTGCATTAACCTCCTATCTTTCTGAAGGTATTTTAATTGCTAGGGTGTAAATTTGTTTTAATTTATTTCAGTTTTCAGTTTGTAATTTTACACTGTATTTTTCATTTAGCTTGAAATCACTATGAGCTGCCTCAGGGGCTCATTTCTGGCAGGTTATTTTTTATTTTTTAATCTGAATCAACATTTAGTGGTGCTTACATGCTTTTTTTTCAACACAAAGAAATAAATGGAAGCTACACAAGCTTTGCATGTTCCAACCTGTGCCTATTCCACTGGTGTCCTTTAAAAACGCACAGTTCCAGGTAGATGCAAACCTGTCTTTAAGTGGGTAATAAGATCTGGAAAGCATAATTTTTAGTCTCCCACTAGCATTACATGGAAACAAAGAAGTAAACTGTGCTAAATGTTGGTAGGAAGGTAAATGGTACATGCCAATCTCTGTATTGAATTTAGTATTTACAATCCCGCACCTAACTGTGTGTGTGTACATACATATTATTATAGGGGTTTTTGGGGGGGGGGTCCCTAGAAATTGAAAATTGCAACAAATGAAATTATTCCTGAAATATGATCATGAAGTGCTATATGATTAAAACAACAACAACAACAACAACAACAACAACAACAACAACCTTACAAAACATTTTCTTGAAGGTTTTGGTTGCTGTTTTAAAAAAATGCTGAACCAGAAAGCAAAAGGAGTTGAACACAGAAGAGCACCCGAGGAGTTGTATAATCTCCCATTTCAGATGTTAGGAAGCATGAAGATAAGAACCATGAGTCACTTGCAAATTCACCTTGCAAATTCAAAGTGGTGTTATAGATTTGGAGGGAGGGGAACCCCCTAAACCCTAGAAATTGATAAGGGGTAGGATTTTTGATTAATTGGGATACACTGGGGAACAAAATTTTTGTTGCATTGACACCTGCAGTTGTTCTAACCTAATTTTGACGTGCTGATTTCATATCTGAAGTCGCTTTTGTTCTGTGAAGCTCCATTTCCTGAACAGTCACCTAGATCAATTCCCCGAAAACCTTGGGGCAGTCAGTGATGAACAGGGAGAGCGATTCTATCAAGACCTGAAGACAATGGAAGAGCATTATAAAGGGTGATGGGACAAAACTATGATACCAGACTACGGTTGGACCATCAAATGAGAATCCCCTGTGCAAGTCCACAAACGCAAGAGCTACAAGCGCAAATTCTTACCTGAATAACAACAGCTTGCAGATACTGTGCATCCCAAGGGAATACCGGTACATTTTTTTGCATATCTCCAACTGTACATAGATATACATGTCATTTTCAATGCTATACATGTCATGTACAATGCTATATAAGTCACTTACATTTATACTCATATTGTACTACTTTGGCTCTGTGTTTAATAAAATATTGAATTCTTGCATTGTGAAAAATGAAGATTATGGTGAAAAGTGAAAAACATGAATTGCAAAAAAAAAAAAAAAAAAACCTAGAGCTTACAGAACAAAACTGACTTCAGATTTGAAATCAGCATTGAAAGAACATATAAGAACAGTTGAAAAATCTCATGCAACAGAAAATGAAAAACAATTTGTTCCCCAGTGATATAGATGAAAGTACAAACTGCAAAACTGCGTCAGGCAAGGAATCCCAGGACTGACTTGTGCAAAGCAGCCTGGCTGGCCCAGGGAAGAAAAAATCTGTTAACCTGACAAAACGGGTTGAAAGGGCATTTGAGAGGAATCCTTTGGCCTGGGGAGACAGATGTTGTCAAGGTGATGGGGTGCATGTTTGAAGCGAGAAGAGAGTTTTTGAGCAAGGTGTTCTGGGAACAAGAAGGGAAAGAAAAGAATGGGCTCCATCTTGGGCAGGCTGGCTGAAGGCTGGCTGGGAGAGATGATTTGGATTCCATGGCTGAACTGCTGTGGCGGACAAGCACCTCTTGAAATAGCCATGCTGTAAGATATGGACTCCCTCCATGCAGACTGAAGGTATAAATAGGTGAATAAACCATATTTCTTAAAGCTACAACAATCTCCACCATGTCTCAATTCTCCAAAGGAACGGGCGAGTGCCTGGACCCCCCTGGGACCTTGCTATTGCTTGGCAGAGAGTGGGGGGGCACCCAACTTGGTAACAACATACACAACTGCAACTCAGGATAACTTCATGTATCTGATGAAGTAGACTAGATCTAGTTCATGAAGCTGATGCCATAGTAACTCTGTTTATTTTTGAACTGCCGCATGGCTCTTTTTCATTTTAACTTCTGGACCAAGCTAGGCATTAGACATGTGTAGGCATCTCCCTAGGTTTTTGATGATAAGCTGCAAAAGGCTTCTTGAAGCCAGAGGCAGAGGAACCGCTTAATAAGTCTTTCCCCTCCAGCCACTTTTGCAGGCTCAAGAGCAGTGCCACCCGGAATACTGGAAAACGTTTATTGAATATACGGGAAATAACTGTGTACAGCCGAAAACGCTGGCAGCATTAAGATAAATTCAACAGTGTAAATAAGTTTTGATGGATGTAATGATGGAATACTGATTGGTATAGTTTTTGTAAAATATGCAGGGAATTGTGATATGTAAAATGAACCTTGGAAAGAGAAGAAGGGAAGTCATTGATATCTTAAGGATGTAAAATGAGTATTTTTTGCGCAGCTCGCAGACTTAACATATAGAATAAGAGAACAAGAAGAACATACGTTTAGAGAAGATTGGAAAATGTTTATTGAATATATGGGGGAAAATCGTGTGCACTTGAAAATGTTGGCACAGAGTAAATAAGTTTTGATGGATGTGATAATGGAATATTGAATGGTTTAAAAAGGTAAAGGGACCCCTGACCATTAGGTCCAGTCGTGACCAACTCTGGGGTTGTGGCGCTCATCTCATATTATTGGCCAAGGGAGCTGGCGTACAGCTTCCAGGTCATGTGGCCAGCATGACTAAGCCGCTTCTGGCGAACCAGAGCAGCGCACGGAAACGCTGTTTACCTTCCCGCTGCAGCGGTACCTATTTATCTACTTGCACTTTGATGTGCTTTCGTACCGCTAGGTGGGCAGGAGCTGGGACCGAGCAACGGGAGCTCACCCCGTCGCGGGGATTCGAACCGCTGACCTTCTGATCAGCAAGCCCTAGGCTCTGTGGTTTAACCCACAGCGCCACCTGCGCTGAATGGTTTAGTTTACCTAAAATATGCAAGGATTTATGATATGCAAAATGAACCATGGAAAGAGAGGAAAGGAAGTCTTTGATATTTTAAGGATGTTTAAATGAGTTTTCTAAATTGTAAAACAGAAAATTTAATTATATCTATCTATCTATATATATATAATGAGTATTTTAAATTGTAAAACAGAAAATTTTAATATAGATATATATATATATATGAGCAGTCCCATCCCACAGCTTTCTTCTGTCCGTTGAAAACTGCCTTTAACTTAGGCAGAGGGAAGTGTTTGTGATTTTAGGAACCCCCAAAACCAACAAACAGCTGGAGGGGAAAGGGTTAAGCTTTTCCTGCCCTCTGCCATTTTTCTACTCTTGATCATAGCCTCCTGCAGGCATCTATTACAATCAAGTGTTGTACTCTCCTGGGGACTGAGAAAGTCAGAGCTGGGTCAGTTCTGTCTCTAATGACTGACAGCAGCTCTCCAGGGTTTCAGACAGTGGGCATTATCTGGAGATGCCAGGGATTGAACCAGAGACCTTCTGCATGCAAGGCAGATGCGCTACCACTTTTCCCTTTCCGTGCCAAACAGATGCCCCATCAATTCCTACTGAAATGCATTAGATACGCCATGCCGTCACTATACTGTCTGCTTGGAACACAACAGTATTGAATATCAATCAGTGCAGAGGAATACCGTAATTGCCATTTTCTGTGGAAGAGTTATCCGCTCCACTTCCTGGTGGGGAGGAGTTGCGGATGGACCCACTCCCCTCCAGCTGGGGCAGGACTGTGTCCCGCGTCATCTGGAGGTTCTGGCCGCGTCATTGCTCTGGCTGACCAATCCGACTGGCTGGGGGGCGTGGCCAGGACCATTTAAGCCTCGGCGCGAGCCAGGGAACTTCCTTCTGGCTCGGTTTACTGATCATATTAAGGGTATTCCGTTAAAGGAATCCGGGTGTGTGAATCTTGTCCGAAGCCCGGGGAGGGGCTAGGGCCATGCCACGAGCCCATCGGGAACCCAGGGGGAACTTGAGTTGATTTGCATTGACGGGGCTCCCCCTATTGGTGGTTGACCCTTACAGGACTCCCTGCATGGCAGGCAGGAGTCAGATATAGTCAGATCAATTCCAGTGCCTAAGCCAATACCGCTCACATTCTGTAACCAATAAAGTTGTGGCCTAAATTTGCCCAATAACCCTTAACCTAATATACTGTGTCCTTGTGTCTTATTCATCAACTAGTAGACTTTAAGCCCGTTAAATTAACGGGCGCTAGAACATCATGGAAAGCGGGGACGGCGAGAACTTGCTGAAGTGCTCGATGTACTTGGGCGCCCCGGCCAGCGCCGAATGGCCCTTCAGCAGGCAGCGCAGGAGGTGCATCGCGGCGGCGGCGGCACTGGCACCAGCCAGGCCCCGGCAGGCCAGCTCAGCCGCCACTTGTAACGGCCGCTGCCGCTTAGAAGTAAGTCCACGCGAGCGCGCACCCGCTGCTTCAACAGCCCGGCCGCCCGAAGTCTCTGCGCTCCAATCCCTGTGTCCATGGGGCACATGCGCAGTAGGACACAGGGACGGACACAGGGACTGGACGCAGAGACACTTGCACTTTATTACTGTAGATGGGGGGTGGCCTCGGGGTCTTGACACGCAGCTACTAGATTTAGGCTGCAGTCCTGTGCACATTTACTAGGGAGTAAGGGCCCCCCCAATATAGCAGAATTTGCCTCTGAATAAAAATGCATGGGATTACACAGTACATTAGCATTCCTGAAGTAATTAGGTTGATTGCAAGGTGTTAACACCTCTTGCAATCAGAAACAATTCAGGAAGAAACTGAAGGGAGCTTATAAAAATCCATTGCTGTTTCTATGCATAGAAATCTGACAAAGGAAAGATTTTCGGTTTTGTAGGGCTCAGGGTTCACCTGCTGTGATCAGCACCAATCCTGATTCCCTCTTTTATGGGCTTGGTAGTACCCCACAATAGTTAGATTCCAGGTGGGTGTCATCACCTAAATGCAAACTCTGAAGAGCTGCGTCACCGTGGAAGAATTCAAATTTCAGGAACAAGGCTTTGTCTTATGTGACTTGGTATTTATCTCAAGGTTTCCCAAAGTTGAGATGATTACATACCCTCTATAATATGAATGGTCAAAAGCCAACATTTAATTAAAGAGTAAACTATCAAACACCCCAATTCACCTCCCCCACCCTCTTCAATTTCTGCTGCTCTCAAAGGATCACATTCATTGCAAGCCCAATTAGCATATCTACTGTGAGGAGCAAGTCTGGAAAGACCCTATGGTGCAGTGGTTAGAGTAGTGAAGGAGAGTGTTGAACTTGGGAGACCACAGTTCAAATCCCCACTTAGCCAAGAAGCTCAATGGGTTACCTTGGGCCAGTCACTGTTTCTTATCCCAACTTACATTTCTTCCTAATCTACATTCATTTGGGGGTTTTTTGTTTTTGTTTTTTTGCAGTGGTGACTGGTGCCCATGGGACTGGTAGGGTGGAAGGCAGGGAGACTAACAGTAGGTGGTGCCAGAACCACCAATTCCAGGGTTGTCCCCGTCCTCCTCACTGCTGAGTTCTATAGGAGGCAACATTGAGACTAAGGAGGAGGAAGGTTTCCACTTCAATTTGACCACAACTGCATACCCTCCAACATTTCGACCAATGAAAATAGGGACGTCCTATTCCATAATATTTTTTTTATTTTTATTATTATTTATACCCCACCCATCTGACTGAGTTGCCACAGCCACTCTGGGTGGCTTCCAACATACATATATAAAAACACAATAAAACAATAAACTTTTAAAAGTTTATATACAGGTCTGCTTTCATTAGGTCTTCTAACGGTTGTATAGTTACTTCTCTTCTTGGTGCGAGGGTTGCATAACTCCATACCCTCCAACATTTCTCCAGTGAAAATAGGGACACCCTACGAAAATGCAGGACAGTCCAAGATCAAATCAGAAACAGGTGGCTTCTGTAAATACGGGACTGTCCCTGGAAAATAGGGGCATTCGGAGGGTCTGCAACTGAAATGGCCACCCAAGCTTAGCTGGGAAGACCTAAAAAAGATCTGAATTGGTTTTTAACTTTCAACATTTATTATCTACTAGCTGGCCTGGCCACGCGTTGCTGTGGCTTATTTGGTGAAATGAGCGTTTCCCATTTGGTGAACGGAAAGTGCACGTTTCCCCCCGTTTTCGCTTGGCTTCCCACAGCTTCTCCTGTTGAACTTCCGCCTGCCTCCTCTCCGTCTATCCCCCCCGCTTTCACCTGCCTGCCCGCAGCTTCTCCCGTTGAACTTCCGCCTGCCTCCTCTCCGTCTATCCCGCTTTTGCCTGCCTCCCCAAAACTTCCTCCTGCCTCTTCTCCGCCTGCCTCCTCTCTATCTCCCCCGCTTTTGCCTGCCTCCCTGCAGCTTCTCCTGTTGAACTCCCGCCTGCCTCCTCTCCGTCTTTCCCCCTGCTTTTGCCTGACTCCCCACAGCTTCTCCCATTGTACTTCTGCTTGCCTCCTGTCCGTCTTCCCGTTTCTGTTTCTCCGTCTCCCGTTCCCCCCTCCCTCTCCTCACAGACTCTCTCTCTCTGTAGTTTGCGCGCGCCTTCCCTCTGACGTCGTGGGTGTGATCTCGCATAGCTTGTGTCGTTGGCTGCCAATAGCCTCCAAGGCCCCCCTCCCTCCCTCTTCTCCTGGGCTCTCTGACCTTGTATAGCCTGTATCGCAGCAGTGATGTTACCACATTGGCAATGGTGGTGGCTATGTGGCTATGTGGCTATGTGACTTTGTGATGTCATGCTGCTCACTATGTAATTGGTTAGGATTGGTTGTGGCTATGTGGCTTTGTGATGTCATGCTGCTCAATATGTGATTGGTTAATATGTTTGTTCCTTTGTTCCACTCGCTGAAGTGCCTTCTAATTAATATTTTTATGTAAAAACACTCCAGGCATGGAACCCAACGTTGGGTCAAAATTTCAAGGCAATCGGTGCAGTAGTTTCGGAGTCCATCCAGTGCTCTACCAGCTGCACTGGCTCCCGGTGGAGTACAGGATCAGGTTTAAGGTGCTGGTTTTGACCTTTAAAGCCCTACGCGGCCTAGGACCCTCGTACTTAAGGGACCGCCTCTCCTGGTATGCCCCGGGTAGGACCTTGAGGTCCTCAAATAATAACATCCTGGAGATCCCGGGCCATAAGGATATCAGGCTGACAGCTACTAGGGCCAGGGCGTTTTCGGTCATGGCCCCAACATGGTGGAATAGTCTGCCACAGGAGACGAGGGCCTTGCAGGATCTGGCATCCTTTCGCAAGGCCTGCAAGACTGAACTGTTTCGCCAGGCTTTTGGGTTGGGTGGAGTTTAATTGCCTTGTTATGTTATTCTGTTGGTCTGTTGGTGGACTGCTTAAAATGAGGTGACATTTTAAAATTGGAATTTTACATTGTATCTTAATCTGTGTTTTTAATTGATTGTTTGTGGTTTGTTGTGGTTTTTATGATTGTTAGCCGCCCTGAGCCCGGTTCCTGACTGGGAAGGGCGGGGTATAAATAAAAGTTTATTATTATTATTATTGGCGACAAAGAAATGACGTTACATTTTTATTTATATACGGTAGATAGATTGAGGATTTCACGTCTCACAATTTTGAGTGCAGCTAAAATATGGTGTAGCAATATCCTGATCCCTCAGCTATCATATAATGGGATAGTCTTGATTTCCAGTAGAGGATGGTGAGTTTCCACTGGTGTTGACAATGATGCTGAACCCATCTCTTGTCTGATTCTATGTTCCTATGCACTCCTCACACAATTTCTATACCTGAGCCCAGGAGTGTTGCTAGGTACTTAAAAGTCTCAGGTGATAGACACACTGAGACACACACACACACACACACGTGTGCATAAATATATCAGGCAAATAAGTGGTTGGGGCAGAGGGAATTAGCACTCTTGTCATATATAACAGCAGCAGCAGCAACAATAATAATAATTTATTATTTATACCCTGCCCATCTGGCTGGGCTCCCAACAGAATATTATTAATAAAAATAAAAAAGGGATAAAACATCAAACATTAAAAACTTCCCTAACAGGGCTGCCTTCAGATATCCTCTAAAATTATACTTGGTCATATTCCTGTCTACGTTGGCTATTTTGTTCTTAGTTTTCCTCCTCCAACCTACTTTTTCTTTTGCTGTGTTTGAACAGGAACGAGTTCTCTGTTTTTCCCCTCTACAAGCAGTTGGAAGTGCCATCTAGGTTAATAAGTTGGTGAGAGAATTAAGGTGGATGGATGCTTCTACTCATGGCTTGGCCACATAGCAGGCATATTAAGCAACATCTTCTCTTTTATTATCCAGAATACATGAGAAAAATGGAATGTTCCTGTCATGGATTGGCTGGATGCAAAGGAATGGTAGGAGGAAACATCTGAGGAGCTCCTGGGGAGGGGTGGTGGGACACAACCCCTAAGGAAGAGAAGGTGTCAGAAGCTAAAGGCATAATAGAGCTTAGTGAGCTGGAAGAGTCTGGACAAGAAGAAGTCCAGAAGCTGAAGCTGGCGAGTGGCAGGAGAGAGGTAGAGATGAGTCAGGTTGGTAAAGAATCACAGGTGTCGCCCCCTTCTGCTGAGACAAGCTCTCCTCCACTCTTGTCTCCCAGAACCAGGAGAGGCATGAAGGGGGTGGAGGCGACGCAGGCAGGCACAGTCTCCAATTGCTTAGGGAAAGCCCCGGAGAAGAGGAGACATAGAGAGCTGTGGGGAGGCAGGAACCTTTAGTCTTGGTACCTGATTTCATGGAGGAAGACCCACCAGGAATGAGCTGCTGTGCTCATTAGGCCTGACACGCAGCCAAGACTGTGGAGATTGTGTTAAAGAGTTAACTCCAACTTTGGGCGGTGTGATTACTGACCGGCACTCTTGGTGACATTTCCCTTCTGCACCTGGACAAGGTAGAAGCATCCATTTGGACTTAGAGCTTTGCGCCTTTCCAAATAAAATTGCTTGCAGTTGGAAAGAGACTGGGAACGAGAAGCCTTCGCTCTTGCCAATGTATTGCACAGACTAGCCCAGGGATGGAGATGCTCTGGCCTTCCTGTTGCTGCTGGACTACAACTCCCATAATCCTCGACCATTGGGCACAGTGGCTGGGGCTTATGGGAGGTGCAGATTAGCCTATTCTAGCCCACCTTCTCCAGATTAGCCCACCTTCTCCAGATTAGCATATACTGAGAACACCCTGGATTAAGACTCTATCCTTCCTCATGGAGCCTGCAGGTCTGGGAATCAGTTTAGTCAAACTTAGGGGTGTGTGGGTTCTTAACTACTCAGCTACATATTAAATCAGAATTAACATTAGCTACCAAGAAGCAACAGATTGGTGTCTGATCTCAGCTGGAGCAATCAATTTTTGGCATATTACCACCCATGTTATTTGACAACAGAATCTGTTTGCTTGCCTTCCTAATTTAAAATGAACTTTCATCTCTAGTATAATGATATATTGAAAGATATGATGACAGAACTCCTCTCACGTTTGCCTTTTAAAAGGCTGCCAAATAATAAGATTCAACAACTTCAAGTCACAGTAGACCATTGTCAGTTTACCCAGGGTTGTTTTATTTTGTTGTTGGTGGTGGTGGTGGTAATTTAATATTACCGTAACTTCTATCACTCCAGCTTGCTTTGTTTTTCAACTAACTTTTCTAGTAGGAGTATGGAGTCTTTCCAAAAGCTGTTTGATGAAAATTCTTTTTTTTTTAAAGTGTTTCAAATATAGATCAAATATGATCTCTCCTGCCACTAAACGAAATATTGTGACATTAATTTTCTTTAAATACTGTAATTATAATACATCTAGCATTCTGGAGAGACAGACTTGGGAGTGGTCTTGGAGATCTTCACAAATTACAATAAGATGTCTCCTAGCTCAAGCCAACCCCCTCCCCAACCTCCCCACAACATTTGCTGTGAACACACACACACACACACACACACACACAATTAGCACTACTACAAAAAATAAAATAAAAATAAAATAAAAATAAAAATACTATTAGTAGCATGAGTGATATTAAGTTTTGAACTCAGCTTTCTAATACAGATGACTGAAGGTGGATTCCTGATCAGAGATGCAGAACTTCAACCGTAAAAAAAGCTCAACAATTTTGAGGTAAAATCATAGCAAAAAAGCTCAACAACTTCAATCCTAATAAAAGGTCAACAACTTTGGTCAGCCCTTTGGTCGGCCTTCACGGCCCTTCACTTCATCAAATCTGGCCCTCTTTGAAAAAAGTTTGGACACCACTGCTGTATAGTCTGTGCTTGTGATGTCACTTAAAAGAAGCCAGACCTTCTGGGGGGGTGAGCCACTATGTTTTGCTTTTAGCAATCGTGTCCATGCTGAAGATCTGGACCTTGTACCAGTGCAAAGAAACTCGAGCCCATCAGGGCGTTTGAAGAATCAGTGCCCTTTTAGAATGGTTGTTTCCTTGGTGAGATACTGAAGAAACAACTTTCCCTACAATATGCAGCGGCTTTTCTAAACTATCACGTGTTTGTGCAATAAACGTGGAGTTACTTTTTTAAAAAAATTGGCAGGGCATCTAGACTTCTTCCCGCAAGGTGGTGTGTGTTTCCCGGCAGTCAAATTACAATATTTGGCTGCGGGGATGCTCTTCTCTTTCTGCAAGTTGGTGCAGTCAGTGTGCTGCCATGATAATCGTATGGAATCAATGCCATTTCATAACTAGAATAGGTGGGCAGGAGGAAGGTGGGAATCTGGATGATCTGAAGTGAGATCAGCAGGGTTTCTGGCTCCCAGTGGTTTAACAATAGAAATGACTCCATTTCTCAATTATACTGGTGCAAGGAAGAAAGTGCAGGGGGTGTGTCTGTAACCAGGAGTAGATTTTACCAAGCTCCATTCAAGTTCCTGTACTGTACTCAGAACAAATCCAGGGCTCCAAATTCTTTAATTCTCAGAGCCTGGCGTGCTCTGGTCCATGGGGCCACAAAGAGTCAGACACGACTAAATGACTAAACAACAACAACATGGTCTTTCGCACCTCACTCCATCTGGTAGATTTTGAGATTCTAGTAAAACAGCAAAGTAAGCCTAAAGTCTGCCTACCCTTGTAGAGGGGGAAAACAGAGAGCTCGTTCCTGTTCAAACACAGCAAGAAAAGAAAAGTACCGTAGGTTGGAGGAGGAGAACTAAGAACACAATAGCCAACGCAGACTGGATTATGACCAAGTATAGGGTTAGAGCACTGGACTAGGACCTGGGGGACCAGGGTTCAAATCCTCATTTGGTCATGAAGCCCATTGGGCTATTCACTGTTTCTCGGCCTACCCTACCTTACAGGGTTCTTTTTAGGATAAAATGAGGAGAAGGAAGAACCATGTACACCACTTTGAGCTCCTTGGAGGAAAGAAGTGGGGGCATACATAAATAAAATAAATAATGCTGCATAAGTGTGTGTGTGTGAGTGAGTGAGTGAGTGAGAGATATTCAACATTACGGTGAAAGGGTGGTAAACGATTTCCTACTCCTGTCCTGGGGGGGCAAGTGGCGAGACCTGCGGCACTCAACCACCACAACAAAAAAGTCACACGCAAGGCGTTTTTTAAAAGAGCCTCGCCACATGAAAATGAACATATTCATGTGGTAAGTTTTAAATCAGTAGATCAGTCCGTTAAGGCTTTTATGGCAATGTAAGATTTGCTCTGCTCCCCAGTTAACTGGCAGACTGAGACTGGGGGTTTATCGCAATGCAGGCTGCCCAGCCCACATTGGGTCCTTCTCCTTAGATGCAAAAAGAAACTTAAGGAGCGTTTATTTCAGTTTCTGCATAGCAGATCCAATAATTTAAAGCAAAAACCAACATTCCCCAGCTCATCTCTTGCAATTAGTCAGTTGCCCAGCAGTGCGTAATATCTTTGGGGGTTTCTTCCCCGCTCCTTTGAGCACTACTCAAGAGTTCTGTGGTGTAGTGGTTAAGAGCGGTAGACTCATAATCTGGTGAACAGGGTTTGCGTCTCCGCTCCTCCACATGCAGCTGCTGGGTGACCTTGGGCTAGTCACACTTCTTTGAAGTCTTTCAGCCCCACTCACCTCACAGAGTGTTTGTTGTGGGGGAGGAAGGGAAAGGAGAATGTTAGCCGCTTTGAGACTCCTTCAGATAGTGATGAAGCGGGATATCAAATCCAAACTCTTCTTCTTCTCCTCACCCTTATTTATTTTGCTTGGCATCTTGAGCAAGCAACTCATCAGTCTCTTCATTGGCATCCAGTTGTGTTGGAAGCTCAGCTCCTGTTACATACCTTCGGCGGTTGCCTCTTCTTCTACAGTTTATATTTGATCATTAGCTACTGTTCTTTCTTGGAAAGATACATGCCGAGAGGCCAATGGCCTCCCATTCAGACACTGATTTGTTCCACACCTGCTCAGCGTCAGTCCTGCTATACCATCCTGCCCAGATCATTTGCCACGTTCTTTGGCCTCTCAATCCCTCCCCTTCTAACTTAAAACCTTCCTCCCAGGTGCCACTATGTTCAGTTCAGTCCTAAAATTGCCCATATCTGTCCAAATGCCTACTACAAAAATATGTCGCCCATAAGAGCTGGACTGGAAAACCTGTGGCCGTGGGCGTAGTCAGGGGAGCAGCTCCCTCCCACCACAAGTATTAACTAAAAGTAGAAATAAACAGAATAGTTGAAACTCAGGAAAGAGCAGTTGAAAGAGCTGAACATAGACCTAGTAAAAGAGGTTGAAATCTTTTACCCGACCACAAAAAAAATGTCTGCTCATCTCTCTCTTGCTCAGCCACGCACCCTTTGTACCTTAGAGTGCTCATTTGGTACCGTACCTTGCGGAGAGGAAAGACCTGGCTGAGGTCGACAACGACAGGTGAGCATCTCAATTGGCTATGCTTACTGAGTGTGCACAGGAAAAACTTGATTGGAAGAAAGGAGGAATTTGAGAAGGAAGTGCTGAAAAGGTTTTTAAAGTCATTTTAGTTCAGATTAAAAAAAAGATAAAAAAGTGTGATTTTTGTTATATATATATATATATATATATATATATATATATATATATATATATTCATTCCTAGTTTTCAAACGACTGAAGATCTTGACAGATTTTTCTGAGCACCAAGTGATTTAAAATAACAGTTGTCGAGACATTTCATTCCAAATCTGCTAGGCAGAGCCAGACAGAGGATGGTGACAGGTGGGTGTCCTGGCTACGTCCATGCCTGTGGTCCTCCATTTGCTGTTGGACTACAACTCCCATCATCCCTGACCACTTGCTCAGCTGACTGGGGCTGATGGGAGTTGGACTCCAACAGCAGCCGCAGGGCCTCATGCCTGCATGAGACAAAACAAAGCAAGACCTGAAGGTGGAATCAGTGAAATGGGAACGTAAGGGGATGTTTACTTTCTGCTGGGAGGGAAGAGGCTGCTTCGAGGGCTCTCTGCCACCACGAAAGGGTAACGGGAAGGGCAAAGGGTGAGGGAAAGGTTCCTGCTGAGTCAAGGTAGGACATTTGATAGCTCATCGGGGAGCAGAGTCAGGTTTAATAATGTCTCTGCTAAACACAGTTAATAATTGAGGTCAGCACTCTTGGCAAGGATAACAAGAAGATAGTCTCCCAAAGTGTGGACTGATGGCACGAAGGGCACGCTGTTCAGAAAACACAGGTGGCAGTTAAGAGCGTTGGCTGAGGTATTCTGTTCTGAAGGCAGCTGGGTCACAGAGGAGGCTCAGCAAGAGCACGTGGTCCTTAGGCCATCCTCTGCTCCTGTGTCCGAAAGAAGGATCAGGAAGCAGCACAGAAGTATATTCTCCCCACAGCTTGAATAGGCTTTGTGTAATCTGATTATTTTTTGCTCTAGGTTTCAGCAAGAAGAGCCCCATCAATAAAAGGCATCACTTTAGTCATGCCTAGGTCACATGCACACCATCCAGACACAGCACATGGTTCCCCCCCCCCCACAGAATCTTGGGAACTGTAGTTTGTTAAGGGGCTTGGAATGGAAGCTCCGGGATGGGTGAACTACAGAGGGAAGCCATCAGAGCCGGATTACCAAATAGGCAGGGTAGGCACCAACCTATGGGCCCCACACCTTAGCAATGGCAGCAATGGATCAAAACAATATTGATTTGGTTTATTGAAATTGTTGGTTGGTAAAATAAAAAAATGTATTAGGAGATAGTTTGCGAGGGGCCCCCGAGACCAACTACCTAGGGTTCTCCGGAGGGTTTAGTCTAGCACTGGAAGCCATGTGCTTTCAATGTACAGCATGGATGTGGCCCTACAGCTCCTTCCCACTTTGAATTTGCAAGGTGAGTTTGCAAGTGAACCATGGTTCCCATCTTCATGCTTTCTTGTAACATCTCAAATGCGAGATTATACATCTCTCCAGGTGCTCTTCGGTGTTCAACTCCTTCTGCTTTCTGGTTAGCATTATTAAAAGCAGCAACCAAAATCTCCAAGAAAATGTTCCGTAAGATTCATGTAGCACTTCATGGTTGTATTTCAGGCATCATTTCATTTTTTGCAAGAGCTTAATTTCCAACGAATTAGTCCAGGACCTCAGAGTCTTTTCTTTTCCAAATGCTGCCCTGCCCAATGCAAAGCCAGCTGGAATCAAGCAGATCACTTGCTGGACTTGGTATGCAAGTTCAATGTGAGTATTGAGCTATGATCAGGGACACCCAGGTCCAAAGATTCACCTCTTAGCCATGAAGCTCTCTGGGAGACCTCAGGCCAGTCATTTTCTTTCAACCTACCTCAGAGGGTTTGTGTGGGATAAATAACAAAGCCCTAATCTGCCAGGAAGCATGAAGAAACTCGCTGTAACAACTATCTGTGAAAAAAGAAGGCTTGTAACCTACTGCTACAGAAAATAAATAGTTTAGCGTTTTTGTTCAAGGAATGACATGTGCCTGTTTCCTAGATCAAGCCAGCAGATTTAGCCAAGTATGCCTGAAGTTAGAAATTATCACCTTTTGATGGTGGGTGAGATCTGGAGAGTACAGGAACGTGTGTGGGGAAAGTATAGAAAAGAAAAGGTGGGGCTTTGCATGTTGCTATTGAAAGGAAAGAGAGGGACAAACAATCATGTTTGAACAAGATGTCTTCTGGTGTTAAGTCAGGACTCCTTCAAGCCTGAGTCAGCATAAGAGAGGCAGAGGCAATTTTAGTAGCTGCTACAGTATGGATATGGGATGTGGGTCTCTCTTGGGCGTTGCAGGAGGAAGGTGTGTCTCATCTAGGCATCAATACTGACTCACTGTTTGCAACAGCTCTCCAGATGTTGCTGGAATCCAGCTGCCATAAGCCCCAGTTGACACGGCCACGGGTCAGGGATGATAGTCCAGCAACATACTGGAGAGCCTCAGGTTGATCCAGAAGGTATTTTCCCCAGTGTCATAATAAGGAAGAGATTTGCTTCGATCGTCTCTGAAGAATTAAATGCAGTTTCCCTATATTGTAACCTTCTCAGTTACAATGCATTTAGATACAGCACGGGAGAATAATATAGCTGCATGCAGTGGCATAGCGGGGGGAGGGCTGGCCCTGGGTGCAAAATTTTGAGGTGGTGTGGCTTCCACTGGGAACTACGCCCCAGCCAGCATGGTTAATGGTCAAGGATGATGGAAGTTGTAGTTCAGCAACATCTGGTTCACACCATGTTGGCTGTTCTTGATCTAGTTAGTAAGTTCTAACTTATATGGCAGCCTCTAAACTTTGGCGCTCCTTCTCTCAGAAGTGTGCCTGGCACCTTCATTGTATAACTTTCATCATATAAGACACAGCTCTTTACCCTGTCCTTTAACACCTGCTTTACATATGACCCACCTTGTTTCAACTTGCATAATCTTGCATTTTTATATTGCTGCAAATAGGGATAGAGGAGAAACTCAATTCAGTTCACATTGAAAATGAACTTCTGTTTTCCGAAATAAGGTAATATGTGAACTGAAACACAGACACCCTTTTTGCACTTCTCTGAATTTTGCAATGCAGTTCTCCAGACAAGTAATTTATACAAAATGCAGATAGGGTGCATATAAATGCATACATTAGTGAAAATAACATACAAAAATGCACTATATTAGGGGAAGCTCTTTTTCAAAAATGTCTATAATAAGCAACCCCCCCCCAAAAAAACCCCACCCATGCAAAACTGTGTAGATTAGGAGAAATTCACATTGAAATTTTGCTGAATTTTCAGAAGGACTATCTTTAAAATGAAAAAATCACCAAATGATGTAGAAATGTGGAGAGCCAAACTCAAGACTGGAAAAAAGAAAGAAAAACAAACAAACAAATCCTGAAATTGACAGATTCACTCATCCCTAGTTGCAAACCATATTGGGCCCATATGGCATAGGGCAGTTAAGAATTCAAATTCATAAAAATAATATCGTTAGTAGCTGCTCTTTTACTCCAGTTGTCCCACAACCATGATATACTAGGGATTGTAATCAGTGCATTTCTATATTCTTTTATGGTGCAATCCTGTATATACCTACTCAGAAGTAAGGCCCATTCAATTAATGCGAGTTCCTCTCGGGTAAGCGGTATAGGATTCCAGTTTTGGCAATCTTGTATTGCTGACTGTGTGCTGTCGACACACAAATTTCATCCCCCCTCCCATCTAGATAAGAAACAGAAAAAGAGAATAAACAAAGCAAACACTTTACTCTTTACGGAGCCATTGAAAGCTCTTAAGATGATACCTTCCAGTTAGTTCATTTACAGTGCAATTCTATGCATATTTACTCAGAAAGAAGCCCATCCAAATGGGACTTGTTCTGTAGAAAGAGGTCCAATATATGAGCTTCATTTTTGTATGGTGTGAATGACCACTGACTACAAAACCCAGGCAGCTGGACTTGGTTTTAAGACTAAAAGGGTCGGTTCCTCTCCCACAACTGATAACTCAAAACCATTCACATATCAATAAGGGCAAATGAAGAGTTATCCCTGCAAATGCTCCCATCTCTCACTCCGCAACACCAGATTTTACATGCGGCATGACTCAGGCTGCATTCCTATGTACACTTTTCTGAATATAAGCCCCATTAAACACAACAGGACTTGCTTCTGAATAGATATGCCTGGGTTTGTGCTGTTAAGGAGCCAAGAGCTGCAAACACAAAGAAGGATTTGTAAAAAGGCTGTCTGGTCAATACTTTGAAGAGAAGCTACAACATCAGTAAGGCGTGGTGGGGGCAGATGCTTGGATCACTTGAAATAGTCCTTGTTTGACATTTCCACCACTGCTGAAGTGCTTCTGGCAAAAGGTTTTAAACCATTACAGTTTCATTTCACTCTCTGAAATGCTGAGCTAGATCCAAGTTCAAACCACATTATGTGAAGTTCTCTGTTTACTCCCCAAAGCAGGTTCATAAGGGTGATTTTGAGCTGAAGGGGGTTGAATGGGAGGGGAAGGGAAGGGGTTAAGCCACTTCCCTACTCTCTGCTCCTTCTGTTCAGATCCAACATGCCTCCTACAAGACAGAGGCACTGTTAACTGGTCTGTTTGTCTCGTTGTGTGGTGTTCAACCCCTTCTAGGATAGCATGTTCCCTAAAGGATCAGTTTGCTGGTGCTTTTATAGCCTAGCATTGGCGTTCGAGGAACAAGCAGCCACGATAGCTCAGCCTCCCTGATAGCTGCATAGGACAACACACTGCCTGTGGCCTTATTAAGACAGAGATGGGCTTGCTACATTGACTTATTTGCTTGGGGTACTGAAATGCATTCATTCATTCTATTTCTAAGCTGTCCTTCATCAGCTTCACTGATCCCCAGGTGGGTTTCATCTTAACACACTCTAAGCCCCGACAGTAAAACTATAAAGAACTACAGTACAACAAACACCACTACAATATTCAGAATGCTGGTGACCATCACCAGCTGCCAAGCTCCCCTCACAAGCCTGGGTGAAAAGATGCCATTTTAGGCAGCGCTTAGAAACAAGTAACAAAGGGGAGAGAATTCTACTACCAAGGTCACACCACAAAGAAGACCCTCATGCTATCATGGTGGCAGGACCACAAGGAGAGTCTCTCCTGGAACATGTCAAGTTTATATTCCAAAGTGAAGTTAGAGGCAGGAAGACTAAATTCAGGAACCAGTCCACAAAGAAATATCCCTGGGCAACCTAGAGTTACAGAATTGCAGAAAGGCACATAGGGATAAGAAATCAATGCAAGGCTTCGATGGCTGTCAATAGTTCTACAAAAAGGGTTGCAGTGGAGAATGGCATTACATACGGTCTGCCCTGGGAGCTATATAGAAACCAGTATCCCAGGTTATTTGAAAGGCTAGCCATGCCAGAATTGTAGAGTCAAATATGTACTGGAAGGTTTCCAAGATGATGAAGCTTTACAAATTATATTAGGTTACGGCAGTCAACAAAAAGAGGATTGTACTGAGCTCAACCAGTCCTCAATCGTTTCCTGTTAAGAGTCTAGAAGTGAAAATGTACTAAAACATTCCCTTTCATGTCATGCTTGTTATAAAGCTGTGGTACACTGGAGAACACTTTTATAATCTCCATAACAAAATGATGAGATTAATAAAACTCTTAAGTTGGAGAGAGTCCTCTTACAGTCAGCAGAAAAACTTAGAGAATTACCACAAGGGATGGAACTGTGGCTTACCGTATGTAACGAAAGCCAGGAGGACTCAAATTTGGAATTTTAATTTAGTCATAGGATTCATATGCATTCAAGTCAGGTGAGTGCAATAATTTGAATTTTTGCCTTCCTTTTCTTCTGGCTATACCACTTTCCAACATCAGCACAAAACAGAACACACAGCAAACATGATATTTGATTGGGGAAAGGACCATAAATCAGTAGTAGTAGTAGTAGTAATAGTAGTAGTAGTAGTAGTAATTTTATTATTTATACCCTGCCCATCTGGCTGGGTTTCCCCAGCCACTGTGTTTTGTTTTGTTTTGTTTGCATGTGAAAGGTCCCAGGTTCAACCCCTGACACCTCCAGGTAGGGCTGAGAAAGGCTTGCTGTCTGAAACATGGGAGAGTCCCTGCCAGTCCCTGTTGACAATACTTGACTAAATGGACCATTGGCCTGATATAATAAATAATAATATTTTTTTAATTTGTACCCCATCCTCCCTGGTTGGAGCCAGGCTCAGGGCCGCTAACATCATAAAGCTAACACAGTATACAAAGGACATAAGAACATAAAAACAGGCAATCAATTAATTAAAATACATCTTAAAATCAGTTCAGAGCAAATTAAAATCTGGACAGATGGCAGTCCACGGGTAAAATTGAGAGTGGTTAATATTCTCCAGGGCCAACTGATATGGTATAAGGTAGCTATTTTGCAAGCTCCTCAAGGCAAACCTGGGATTGGGATTAAAAAATTGGAAGTCTGGTAAATCAGGTCCTCCCTCACAGAGGGCACGTGTTGCGGTGCAACCTGGCAACCAGACCCTGTGTTGTGGGTGGGGACCGTTTGGATAGCCACAACACCCTATTGGTAGGTCCCTCAATGCTGGGAGCAATCTGGCCAATGGGCCGCAAGGAAAGGGCATCGCGGGACCTATTTAAGCCAGGCACCCCCAAACTCAGCCCTCCAGATGTTTTGGGACTACAACTCACATCATCCCTAGCTAACAGGGCCAGTGGTCAGGGATGATGGGAATTGTAATCCCAAAATGTCTGAAGGGCCGAGTTTGGGGATGCCTGATTTAAGCCCATGCACATGCACCTGAGCTTCCACTTGGGGCTGCTGCATCGGAACACCCACCCACCTCTCTCTATATTTAGGGCTTGCGCTTGACCTTGCTATGCCGTCGTGTGTCACCTGTCGTTGGGATGGGGGCACGGCAGGAATTTTCCCCATTTGGCTGATTGGCTGTTGCCACTTGGGTTTCGCCTGCCACGTAGCGAATCATCACAACTTGTAAGGTTGCGGATAGGCTCTGGTTCAAATGATAGGGGTGGCAGAATGGTCTGGCCACTCCTATGTGAAGGGTATTCCGGTAAAGGAATCCAGGGACTCAATGGTTTGGCAAACCCTGAGAGGGGTTGTGCCCGTGCCTGAGTCTGGGGGACATCAGGGTGGCTGACTGGAGCTCCTGCCTTCAACTGTCCCTGGTGTTCACCCTTGGCTGACCTACAATAGAGCTCTGGGTCAGCGCTGCCTGCAAGGGTGCAGGGAGCTAGTCGAACCAGAGCCTATGCAACCACTCACTTGATTGTAATCAATAAAGCTGGGGCCTAAATTCTGCCAAAAACCAAACCAAATATTTGAGTCATGTGTGAATTTATTTCTAGGGGTTGGTTAAAAGGTCTAAACACGCAAATGAAAAAGGTTGCATATGTATTGCATATTGATAGGGGTGGCATGTCCCATTTTGCTGCCTGAGGTAAAATGTGAATGTGCTGCAGCTAGAATTTTATACGCACAGAAATGGAAAGATGAAGAGACTCCAATTAAGGGAGAATGGCTTATAAAATTGATACGACTATTCAGAAATGGCTAATCTGACTGCTAAAATAAGAGGACAAAATGAGAATATCTTCATAGAAGAATGGAGGTCACTTGTGAATTACCTATCGAACTATCGTTCTTACACGAAATCACATGCAGGATTTGAGATATGAGCAATGGAAGAATGTAGAGAATGGACTTTGGGAGCTTAAAAAATAAATATAGATGTGTTGTAATGCAGCTACCATGGGGGAATTTTAATTTTTTTAATAAAAATCATTATTTAAAAAATGAAATGTGAATGTGCTTCTTCCACTGCCTGAGGCAGCTGCCTCGTGGGTGGGCCAGCCCTGCTCATGGAGAGCCAATTGATGCAGGACACAGAGTGCAGCGGTAATTTTTTTGCCTGCGTTTCTGCAGGTTGCAAGTGTTTGCAGACCATGCTTTTAATTCTCCCCGTGTAGAAAGCTCACTGAATGCAGTGAGTTACACTGAACCTCAAATTGCAAATTCTTCCAGAAAATTAAATGTTAATTGTGAAAACTGAAATGCTTCAGCAAGATAAAAGTACCAAAACAATGCTCCTCTTGCACAGCACAGTAGCCTGCAGGCCTTTAAATGGAGGTAGGGAAAGCAAGCTGTCCACACCGACAGCTGCCTAGATAATGCCAAAGAAGACGTGAAGGCTGCAAGGCTAACCTCTTGCAAACACATTTGATCCCCTTGCTTGAGCCTTGCTTCGGTAACACACCTCGGGCAGGACGTGCTGTTAAATGATTCAGGCCAGGAGAGATTTGCAGCCCTGGAAAAGTAAAGCGTGTTTGTGTGTGAGAGATGCATGTGCATGAGAAAAGACAACACCGCAGCAAAGAATTCACGGTGAAAAGCAAAACACCCTCCAGGGCGTGAGCAATACCCTTAAACCAAAGAAAGGAAATTTGCAACGGTTCAAGAGAGAGAGAGAGAGAGAGCAGACCCGGGAGCTCTCTCTGTAATTTGTCCCACTCCTAAATTATGTATCACAATATATATGGAAATTAAACCCTCAAGTATGACATACAATAAATAATTTAGAATGTCTCTTTCATCAAGTGTGTGCTGGCTTCCAAGATATTGATACTTCATTTTAGCATCAACGTCCAGCACGTTCTCAGCCTGCCGCCATGTGGAATTCCTCATTTAATGACACTCGGGCATCCCTTTAACTTGCTGCACCCCCTTAAATGGCACTTGGTTGTTTGGAACAGTGTGGGGTGGGAGAGAGAGAGGGGGGGGGTGGGAGAGAGAGAGAGGCTGTCTGCATTAAGGCATTGCAGGATTAACACTATTCCAGCTAACCCTCCTTGTAAAGCACAGCTCTTCGGGGAGAAAGGGAGAGGTGCAAAACCAACCACTTCTTCTTGGCAAATTTAGAGTTGCTATTTCTTGCCCAACTGCCCTGGCCAGGGGGACAGGACCAACACGATATGTTATTACATAAGAGACTAAGCATCTGCATCTGCAATGGTCATCAAATAGGAAGCACCTTCAGACATCAGGTGGTGGTGGTGAGAAAACAAGAGAGCACTTTGTGTTTGTAAGAAACCAGGAGTATCTAGTGGTCTGGATTCTAGCGGTCTAGATTCATTCAGGTAAGCAGCAGAACAGAGTTGTCCCCCTCACTTGAAATCAGAAATCAGCAGATCTTAGAATTATCTAATCTGTAAACCAGCCCTTCAAAACACATCAAGAAGAGTTAACTGTACTAAGTCAAATTTACTAAGGTTGCCTGAAAAATGGCTGAACAGTGTGTTTATAGCAACCAAACATGAGCAATGTGGTGATGGGTTTAGCACTTGCTCATCAAATGATGGCTGCCGAGTTACTTACCGGTAAGTGTGGGATTAAATTTTTTACCTTCCATGATGTTTCACCAGTCCCAAGGTACAAAACTTTCTAAGACTGAAGCAGGCTTCCCAAATACCTTTCTCTCCATATTTGCACAGTCCAAACAAAATACCAAACTTTGTGTATAATCATGCTGGCCTTGTCTCTCAGAACTGGACTCTTTAAACCAGTGGTAAAACACTTAGTACCTCATTATGGTTTGGTTTAGATGGGTAAATGAAGAGATAAAAGAACACTTTGTTCAAACTATCACCTGCTCAAAGAGGCTGATAGCACACAGTGTTTAGTTTCACCCAAGTGTTAGAGACGAATGATGGGTTTGAGGACAGAATACTTTAGAAGACATTGTGTTAAGCAAGCTTTGTTAGGAACAAACAAGGGCTGCAAAGTTATATGGGATGAATGGGGAGACCTTGCCAAGCAAACACCCAAATGCCAGGATTTGTTTTGTCACCACTTGGGAACAGTCGATTTCCTAGAAGGCAGCACAAAAATGTCTGGGTGCTGGATGTGAACACAAAGACTATGAGCTGCTGATACAGCTCTAGAGAAGGCTAAGTCTTAGACACATTTGGGGAAATGTTTACACTTAGGGGGAGGGACGAGTTAGTGCTCTTGCATAAGGTGATGGTGATGCAACATCAGGTATTTTATGTTTCCTTGTTATCCATATTCAAGGAGGATGAGTTTGTACTGGAACAGGATCAGAGAATTATAGGGATGGCCCATTTATCTTACCATAAACAACCAAAACCACCACACAATGGCTGAAACTATAATAAAAGATTTACTGGAATCCTCTTCTGAAAAACTAATAGTCTTTCAATAAAGCCACATGATTAACAAGCCATATATGCGTGATATAACAGAATGTATAATGTTCACGTGACTGAACCATTCAGCAACAGGTTGGGTATAGCAACAAAATCTTGGTGCCAACAAAACGTTCACAGTTGGTTGATGGTGAGTAGAGAGTAGAATTCTTCAACGGTTCAAAGCAAAAATCTCATGGATGTAATAGTAGATGAAACATATTTATATGAGTCTTGCAACATCACCATCCAAGACTCATATAAATATGTTTCATCTACTATTACATCCATGAGATTTTTGCTTTGAACCGTTGAAGAATTCTACTATCTACTCACCATCAACCAATTGTGAACGTTTTGTTGGCACCAAGATTTTGTTGCTATACCCAACCTGTTGCTGAATGGTTCAGTCACGTAAACATTATACATTCTGTTATATCACGCATATATGGCTTGTTAATCATGTGGCTTTATTGAAAGACTATTAGTTTTTCAGAAGAGGATTCCAGTAAATCTTTTATTATAGTTTCAGCCATTGTGTGGTGGTTTTGGTTGTTTATGGTTCATATTATCACCACAGTGATACTTTATGCTGTTTGTGTTTACCATTTATCTTACCAACAGAAATCCCAAGGGTTTGGACTGTTTGCCTTATAAGAGGAGGCTGAGAGGATAGAATTGCAATTGGTACATCAGGAAAAAGAATGATTTATAGTCAAGATGACAGTATGTACCAGAACTACTACAAATTGGAATTTGACCAACTTAGCGATATCTTGGGGGACCAGTTCACAATTTGAGAACAGTTCCCCAAAGCAGTGGAAAATAAAGAGACCCCAACACTAGACATCAAGGAGGAGGAGTTCTAGTCTAGTCTCTGACATCTAGTTTTCTATGTGAGAGGGTATGGAATAGCTTTTCATTATATGAGCTGCCACCCTTGGTCTCAAGTGGAACAGGTTGACTTCCTGAGTCAACCTCTGTCTGCAGTTGCAATTATCATAAACCACAAATAAGCAGTTCTGAGCCTAAGGTACAGTATATAGGGGAAGAAATGGAGAAATGTCAACACAATTTCAGTGCATTCGTCGAGTTTTACATAGGATTCCAGCTTACAAACGAAGTCTCCTGGTAACAGGCTATCTGAAATATCAAGAAGATTATGACCCTTCAAGTTCCTTTAAACCGTCAACTTTGTCAATACATGGTGTATTTGCAAAGGCCTGTAGTTCTGACAAAATGTTTGCTGTGATTAACAAATGATTTAGACCCCCGTTTGCCCAAGTTTAGAGAAGCTAGAGGCAGATGGGGAGACTGAGAAAAGAAGAGACAAAGATGCTGGTTTGCTTTTGTTTAGGTAAAATAGCCGAGCAAAGTGAAGACTCAGTAAAACAAACACCTCACATTACTGTAGCAAAGACCTAAGAATTAAACATGTAGCAAAAGATATGCATCAGATAACAGGGTGTACAAATTTAAGAGGGTTGGCCCTGTGAACCTCTTGTGGCAAATACAAAACCTTCATGACACTCAAAAAATGAATAGAATATATACCGGTAGTTATACTATATTAACTGTTCCTCGTGCCAACTACCTCCATTCAGTTTCGCTGGGAGCAAATGCAACTTTGGAACTGTGTCTAATAAGAATAAGCACGTGACTAATCCAATTCTGGAAGGAGAGGCTGGGCAAGAAATCATAGCTCCATCAAAACAATTGCTTGCAGAGTGCACAAAAGCAGTCACGGTTTTACAGAAGTTCTCTCCTCAAACACTGAAAGTACTCCTCTCTTTCACACACACACAAAACCTGATAATGTAGACAAGTCTTAAAAACCAGGGGCAACTCCATTACTCCCATGTATGTAACACACATATTTCAGACAGAAAAATGTCTTCCTGATCATTAGACATATCTTGGTACCAATACCAGTGGAATCTGGAGGACATCTAAAAACCTGACGTCTTCATCTAGTGTTGCTTATACCAACATTGAAATATTCACAGACCTAAGAGCCAGAGTGAGTATTTCTAGCTCAGACACTGCTTCACTTGATATAAATGGGAACCTTGTTATTGATTTCAGTGTAGAATCAAACCACATTTTAATCTCAGTAGGGCAACGTATGTTGGCAATAGCCATTTTCCTGGACGTCAGAAGCAGCAGCAAAAGAGGCCATTTTTATTCTACTTCAGCAAAAGCAATTCATTCATTGCTGATGTAGAATGCAACAGCATATGGTACATTTGGCTGCTTAAAGGAGCTCTGAAAGGTGCTATTTAGTTCCGAAGCTGTTGCGACAGATACAAACAGTGGAAATTGCAAGTCACAGTGCATCTTGAAATAAGTTGAGCTTTAGTTTATTTATATGCTGCTTTTCCAAAGTACACCATGTCCAATGTTGATCAGAACAAACATGGGGTTGTGTCCGACTACATGAAATCGAGAGAAGGTCCATTGAGTATCCCAGGGTGAGAGACTGGGAAAAGAAGTTTGCTCCCAGGTGGTACAGTCTATCTCTCTGTATAAATTTGCTCCCAGGTGGTACAGTCTACCTCTCTGTGGATAAATGACAGGATATATATGATATAAATATGGTAAAGAGCCTTACAGGTCTTCTTTTTCTTTTGTTTTTTTAATATTCTTGTACTGTAGACTAGTTTGATACAATAATTCTTATTGCATTTTATCTCGAAAGTTGTCAATAATTTTTTTTTAAAAAAGAAGTCCACTAAAATCAATGGACTTGAGTTAGCTGGATATAATCCATTAACTTAACTTTTTTTAAAAAGTTGCCAAACATATCAATGAGTTCAAATGAGAAAAAAACATAGGATAGTTTCAATATTCCAACAAAATAATCTGGATTTCAAACACAACAAGCAGAAAGAGCAAAATCAAAAGAAACAGACTAAAAAAATAAATATATGAAAATATACTACTGTTTCTACTTTCACTGATTTTGTACTTCTGCATCCCATCTTTCTTCCATAATGGAACCCAAGGTGGCATACACATGAATTTCAGGAAGTCTTCCATCCAAGCACTGGCCAGGAGGTTCAAATGTTTCAAAATGGCTGCCTAAAGCACCAGCCTTTGGGAAATATACATTCAACCACAGCAGATGTCATGGACTGGCTGGATGCAGAAGATTGGTGGGAGGCACCCTGTGGGGAACCCCCAAGGGAACCCCCAGGGGAAGAAGGCTTAGAGCTCAGGCATTGGTGGTGAGATGAGTGGAGATGGGCTGCTGAAGAATCCAGGGAATCTCCCCCTCCTACTGCTACCAACTCCCCCCCCCCCCCCCGGTCTCACAGAACACACAGAGAAAAGAAGATTGCGGAGCAACAAGAGGCAAGACCATGAAGCCTTAGGCTGCTGGGGAAGGAACAAGGGGAGGAGCCTTATAGAGCAGTGGGAAGGCAGGGACCTTCAGTCCTTGCAACTGTTTCATTGGGGAAAGACATTACCGGAAGGGTTGCTGCGACCCCTAGGACTGAGCTGTTTTGTTTCTTTGAATAAAGAGTTAACCACTGACATCAGGTGCCTTGTTGTTTTATTGGTGGTAAAAGGTAAAGGTAAAGGACCCCTGGACGGTTAAGTCCAGTCAAAGGCGACTATGGGGTTACGGAGCTCATCTCGCTTTCAGGCTGAGGGAGCAGCTGTTTGTCCACAGACAGCTTTCCGGGTCATGTGGCCAGCAGGACTAAAACACTACTGGCGCACAGAGGACCATGACAAAACAAGAGCGCACTGAAACGCCATTTACCTTCCCGCCACAGCGGTACCTATTTATCTACTTGCACTGGCATGCTTTTGAACTGCTAGGTTGACAGGAGCTGGGACAAAGCAACGGGAGCTCACCCCATCACACAGATTCGAACCGCCAACCTTCTGATCAGCAAGCCCAAGAGGCTCAGTGGTTTAGACCACAGTGCCGCCTGCATTTATTGGTGACTTACGCCTGGCACCAGCTCCTGATATCAGACAATCTAAGGAAAGCCATGGTTGCATCTACACTACAGCCACCGAAAACTTAAGAGGGGGAATTGTGAACAGAGTCCTAGTCAAATGGATCCATCAGATGGTTTCTCTCTGGAGAAGACTGAAGAGCAAATTCAACACAAAATAATTAGCTAACCACTTACACCAAGGATGGGAAGCCTATCTTAGCTCAAGGCCTGCATTTTCAAAACAGCTCTTAATAGCCAACAGAATTTGTTACAAGCTTAAAATAAAGTGTTCTTCATAACTTTGGAATGTGTCAAACATGAAATATGGGCCTGTTGACTGTCAAATACTACTTACCAATACATGTAATCTATCAAATGCTGAAACGAAATGCCATTTAATGTCAAAGATCAATAGATTATATTGATACACAGCAATATCCAGTGGATACTCAACCTCAAAATCTAGAGAAAATAATTATAAATGGAAGTTTGGTCCAACTCTAGTGGACAACCCCGCAAGAATGCAATCAAGGAGCAAGCAAGTGCATTTGTTTAAACACTAAATGCAACAGCTTAAGTGGCTTATGTACTGTGCTGCCTAAATACCTATATCTGCTCAACTTCCAGCTGTTTCATATGGATAAATCAGCAGTTTCACAGCTTGAAGGCACTCATTAAACACATCTAGCACACGCCAGTATTTGCCAAACGGCCTTGAATGACAGCAAATGGCCTGACCCCCTAACCCCGGGTACTCCATAAATCTGCCCGAACATGCTATTTACACTTTTCTGCTATTACCCAGTGTATGTGCTCCAACAAAATATCCTATATTGCCTTGCCATTGAGAGGACCAGTTCAGCGTTACAGCCAGCAAGCACTTTCTAGCCATTTAAATGACACCAAAAACATGCGCCCATAACACAAAAGGAATTTTAACATTCCTGCATGGATGTTGAAGCATCTTTACACTAGACCGGCTGCAACTGCTTTTCCATTGCCACCATTTAAGAACCCTTGGGGAAAGTAGTAAGGGCAAAAACCCAAGAGCTGAAGACCAATGGGCTAATCTTAGCCCCAATTACACGTTACTCAGAAAGGATACGTCTGTTTCTCTGGTTGCTCCCATGATGCTGCATACAACTCAGTAAGGCAAAAAAAGAAAGTGCAGTTGAAACATGAAACTGTACACCTAAACTCATCAGAAATTGGTTGCAGTAACCTCTTGGGTCAAATAAGGGGCTGTGGATATTTAGATAAATCATAGGACACCTTGGAGGGTTTCCTGTGAGTGAGGAGCTGCAACTGACTGGTAGGTCCAATGCAAAGGTTCGATTCAATTCTGCTGGAAGATGTTCTTCTGGCCACACTGTTCCTCAAAGCATCTCCTAGCAGAAGGCTGCACTAGCCTGCATGGTGTCGGGAGACAACTGTGATGTTGCGGACTATGCATGCACCACTGAACTGTGTTGATTATTGCTTTGCCAAAGCTGGTCATCTAGTTTCTCAAAAGATCTCCTCTGCAGCAAAGCAGCTTCTATTTTTCAGCCCCCTCCTCATGGCACTTTAGAGTATGGGTGTTGAGCTCTCTGAAGCACTAGGAGGTGGCAACGGGTGGTGCCTCTGTGCTTTTCTTTCCAGCAAACATTCCTCCAGCATTCTGCAGCCACCCTAATAGGAAAAAGGCCCACAAATTACATCATGACATATTCCTTGGAACTTTATTAGAGGCATGAGAAAGTGGGGAGCCTAGCTACTGAATGCCTGAGATGGGTGTGATCTATGTTTTTAAGTGGGGGTCTTTTTTCTCGGTAATTAAAAAAAAAATCCACACTGATTTCTTTAATACCGTATTTTTCGCTCTATAAGGCGCACCTGACCATAGGACACACCTAGTTTTTAGAGGGGGAAAGCCCCATTTTTTTGAGGATCAGCTCAAATTTCTGCAGCTTCTTTTGCAAAGGAGAAAAGCCCCATTTTTTGAGGATCAGCTCAAGGTTGTTGAGCTTACTTTGCAAAGGGGAAAAAATCCTGTTTTATGGGGTTTAACTCACAGTTCTGCAGCTTCAGTAAAGGGAGCCATTTCTACAGTTTCCAGACAGATAATCTAATCAGCCAGTCACATGTCGCTGGGGAAACAGCCTCCCTCTGCAAGGGGGCGGGGCTGGAATCTCTCTCCCTTATCTCTCTCCCCCATCGTTTGCTGAGCAGCTGCTTCCTTTCAACACCCCCTTCTCTCTCTTTTTTTTTAAAAAAGCACATCTGCTTTTGCCCCTGGGCAGTTCAGCTCCAGGGACCACACATTCGCTCCATAAGACGCACAGACATGTCCCCTTACTTTTTAGGAGGAAAAAAGTGCGTCTTATGGAGAGAAAAATACGGTAATTAAAAAAAGACCTCACTTGCAGAAATAACAACAAACAGCTGTTAAGTGTGCAAAAGACAGTCTCATCACCTTCCTGTGCTTACAGTAAAGCCCAGCTGACGATGGTATGAAGTTCTCAAGAAACGTGAGCCCCCAGGAAGGTTGCAGAAGAGTGACCGCCATAGAGATGATTTGGAAATTGAAAGGAAGAGCGCTTCCAAGCATCCCATGGTCAACATGAAAGTACAGAAAACCTGCTCCCCACCCATGAGAACTCTGCTGAAATTTATTGTCCCCTCTGGTAATTTTTGAATGCAATTCCTTTTCTCATTAATCGTTGGAGTTTGGTGAAGGGCAGGTAAGAGAAATCGAACAAATCAAGAGGTGGAGGAACTTATGGCTTTCCAGATGTTTCTGGACTCCAACTCTGCAACTCTCATCCACTTTAGCCAGCGTGGTCAATGGTCAAAGATGGTGAGGGTTAGGGTGGTTAAGGAGATAACAGAAATCACTGGGTTAAAGCTGCCCAAAAGTCCATTATTATCAATACGGGTAGAAGGTTCGCAGGCTAGGAAGGACTTGCTCACAAATTTATTGACAGCTGCATGAATTATGATAGCTAAGAAGTGGAAGATTCAAGCAGAATAAAAAATGGAATAATGGTAAAGAGGTGTGGGAAATAGCTATTAATGATAAATTAACATGTGCCATTAAGGTAAGATGGGGAATATGCAGGAGAAAAGATTTTGAGGAGATATGGAGGGTGTTCGTAGAATTTGTACTGTTAAAATGGAAAGGGGTCAAACCATCGCAAGAGGTGTTGAAATTCTGGGAGGTTGGATAGTTACAATGGAATGGTCTTGGTGGTGGGGTGCATATTTTTATTCTTATTTATGTATGATTATTATTTTGTCAAAATAAAATAATTTTTAAAAAGAGGAAGTAGTGGAAACACCCCCCCCCCCAATAAAGATGGTGAGGGAGTTGGAGTCCAACGTCACCTGGTGGGCCACAGGTTCCCCACCTCCATAATAAATTATAATAAAAACAATAATTTTAAAATACAGGAGATATTTTCAACACCCCATTGACATATACTGCCTTGAGCTCCTTAGAGGAAGTGTGGAATATCCATATAGTTAAGCTTCAGTTGAGCTTTAGTTGTAACCATGTTCACTAAGTGGAAAAGACTATCAGACAGCATAGTAGCTTCCAACACACCACATCGACCAAACACAATTGGGCACTCATGAGGCACCCCATCAAGTCAGATGCTTGAAGTTGACTCAAGTCTAAGTGTGACTTATCAAATAGTATGGGAAACAGCCTTATTAGAAAAACTAACCAATAAACTGAAACTGACATGGGGACAAACAGAAGAAGACACCTTCATCCTGGTTTGGTTCCCCTTTATCACATACACAGCCCAAAAAGACAACAACAAGAATCCACCAACAGTATACAAATCAATCTGGCTAACCTGATTCAAAAATACACACCCACACCCCGCTCACACACAAAAACAATTCTCATTACAGCCAACCAAAGACAACCAACCACACCCTAAGCCACCCCCAACCTCTCTCACCACCAATGAAATACAACAGGCGAATAGTAAGAGAACCCATACAAGTAACGCTGACACAAAACCCCACACATACACTAAATAGAATAATAGAAGCATAACCACCTGACCCGACCCCCTCCCCCTCTTTTCTTCTTCCCAATTGTTCAAACCAATTTATGAACCAAGAACTTATACATTGACCACTAATAATGAAACATATGTTGTGCATATTTTTCCACATTCATTATGCTATTTTTCTGATATACAAATGACATGAGAAACTTGGTATACTTATTTGTATAACATTATTCTTGTTTATAAAACCCAATAATAAAAAACAAAACAAAACAAAAGTCTAAGTGTGACTTCACATAAGCAAGATCAAGCATGACGGAACAGTTCAGGGAGAGAGAGAGAAGGCCTTTTATTGGTGCAGGAGGTCACTTACATAAAACACATGCAAGGCTGCATCTAGCAGACCCTGGGCATCAAGCCAGTAATCCCTGTTTTACCCCGATTCAGGCTCCTGACGTCTTTGTTGAGCGGGTGGGGGAAAGAGACACAAAGGAAAATATTTGGGAGCTATTATCCTTCAAATGCACATGTTTGCCGGAAATCTCCTCGGACCTGTGGAATGTCAGGGACAGGCAGGAGACGGTTGCGAAAAAGGATGTGAGAAGGTCAGAGACCCCTCCTCCCCCCCAAAAAAACCACCCCTGCAGTATCTATTTCTCACTTGTGCAGATTCCCCCCTTCAGATTTATCTAGAATCAATATAAAAGCATTTAATAATGGTAATAATATTAAAACTTTTTAGCTGCTTGTTGAACAGGGAAAGGTCTCCAAGCGACTTACAACACCTTTAAGAGCATAGGTTAAAAATACAGTACAATAAAAACCCACAAAGCAACACTAATAACATCAGAAAAAGCTTTGACAGCACAGCTAACGGCAAACAACATCATTTTAATCCAAGAAATACCTGAGAAATCGCTTGCAGAAAGGTACACATTATTCAAAACTGCACACAAAGGTTTGCTTATTAGGAGATATTCACACTAAAATGATAAATATTTTTGGTTGGCTTTTTTAAAAAAATCTCCAATTGCTGCAGAAATGTGGAGAACTAAATTTAAGGATGGAAACATTACTATTTTAATAACAGTTTAATTGAACAACATAAAATAAAAAGTAAAAAGGGTATACTATATCATTACAAGAGTTAACAATTGCAATCCATATATATATGTATCTAATGTATATGTATTTTTATTATCCAATTACATATATGTTAATTTTAAAACCTACTATATTTTGTATAAATGCATTCCAAATGTCATACTTGTCCATGCAAAGTCTACATCTATAAGCATTCATGGGTATATGCAATTTAAGTCTGGAAACACGAGAAGCAGAGAACTGAAATGGAAAGATTCTTCCACTCCTAGTGTGAAGAACCTCGAAGAGACAGTGATAAAGAAGCAAGGGAATAATTCAGTTGAATGGAGGGATATCCCTCAGTAGTAACTCAAATAAGGAGTCATGTCTCCATAAATAGACATTAAGTTAAAGCAGCATAAAAAAGTGTCTTTAACATAACAAGAGACATTCCTTATTTTAACTCCAACGCATTATTGCATGCTAGTGGCATAGAAGACAACTTGGCAAGTACTTTAAGGGCAGTGAAGAAAACTCGGATTACCATATTTTTCGCTCTATAAGGTGCACCTGACCATAGGACACACCTAGTTTTTAGAGGGGGAAAGCCCCATTTTTTTGAGGATCAGCTCAAATTTCTGCAGCTTCTTTTGCAAAGGAGAAAAGCCCAATTTTTTGAGGATCAGCTCAAATTTCTGCAGCTTCTTTTGCAAAGGAGAAAAGCCCCATTTTTACAGGGTCAGCTCAAATTTCTGCAGCTTCTTTTGCAAAGGAGAAAAGCCCCATCTTTTGAGGATCAGCTCAAAGTTGTTGAGCTTACTTTGCAAAGGGAAAAAACCCTGTTTTACAGGGTTTAACTCACAGTTCTGCAGCTTCAGTAAAGGGAGCCATTTCTACAGTTTCCAGACAGATCATCTAATCAGCCAGTCACATGTCACTGGGGAAACAGCCTCCCTCTGCAAGGGGGCGGGGCTGGAATCTCTCTCCCTTATCTCTCTCCCCGATCCTTTGCTGAGCAGCTGCTTAGCGCGTTTCCTTTCAACACCCCCTTCTCTCTTTTTTTTTTAAAAAAAGCACGATCTGCTTTTGCCCCTGGGCAGTTCAGCTCCAGGGACCATGCATTCGCTCCATAAGACGCACAGACATTTCCCCTTACTTTTTAGGAGGAAAAAAGTGCGTCTTATGGAGCGAAAAATACGGTATTTAAAGGAATGCAAGTGAATAAGATGGTCCAGGAAGAGCTTTTCAGAAATTTAGATACCAGCGAAACAAAGGTCATAAATCAGTGCCTAAAAAGGCACCCTATTACCGATATGTACACTTGATCAGCCCTGATATGAAATAAAACCTGTGCGTAGTTGGCTCATCGCTGGGGTGTTTTCTGCAACCCTATCTACTTCTTCTCCCTTAAGAATCTGGTCTAGGTATAAACAAGAATGAGGAGTGTGAACACAAGCGCAGACTTCTAAGTTTGCAAGTGCCCATTCACAAAGGGAAGTTGGCAAATAGGTGTTCAGGAACAAGAATGCCTGCTGATGCAATGTCCTTCATCCTGCAGCGAGCACAGAAAACCTTTTCATAGGCTCTAAATCTGCAGCTACAATAAAGCCTTCATACAGACAATCTGCTTAAGTAGAACGTCATGCTTGCCTTTATTTTAATTGCAAAAAGCTATCCAGTGTCCCTACTGAAATATGCAGGTCTTAAGACAATGTGCGTAGTAGCTTCATTAACCTCCTTCTTGCTTTACGTCAACATGTCAACAATGGCAAAAATTGAAGGATCAGTGATATCAGGCCAACAACACCTATGGATAACGTTTTCCAGTGTATATACTGATTTTTTTATTTTTAAATCTCAACCATTTATAATTTTTCTTTTTTGGCTACTGAAAATTTCAGATGATATTCCACGAAAAACAGATCAAATGTGACACTACAGTACCTCTTCCCACCCAGAAGGTAGGGAGGGACCTATTGCTGCTGCTCCAAGTGATAACCAAGGCAGGCTATGTACAGTGGGACCTCGACTTACGAGTGACCCGACTTACGTGTTTTTTGACTTCCGAATGACTTCCGGAAGAAAAAAAATGGCCGCCGCAACTGAATTTTTCGACTTCCAAAAGGAAGTCGCGGCCGCTTTGAATAGGATTTCTTCGACTTACGAATTTTTTTCGCTCAATGCATCCCTATGGGGACTCGACTTACGAGTGTTTTCGACTACCGAAGATCGCGTCGGAACGCATTATCTTCGTAAGTCAAGGTCCCACTGTATAAGATCTGCTACAAGTGCCTGTGTACAGGGCCGGTCCTAACCTGAGGCAAAATGAGGTAGCTGCCTTAGGCGACAAATCGACAGTATCATCAAAGGACAGCAAATTGATAGTTATTTAAAATTACGATGGCAGTGATCTGTATTTCCTAGTTCTTCCTTTCCTCCGCCTTGAGGTTATTTAGTCAAATTTAAATAATTGTCTTTATTGTCCTAGTTACTATTTCCTTCTCCGTCCAACTCTGAGGTTGCTGGTTTATTATTTGTGTCGTTACTAGTTGGATTCTTTTCTCCTCCTAGTTCCTTCCAATATTTCCTCCAAAAGAAATCTACCTCTCCAAGCGTTTCAAATCATCTTCTTTTCCCCTTAAAGTTAAATGATAGGCCCTCCAGAAATTCCCATCTAAAGTTAATTGATCTTGCTTTTAATGCTTTGGTTAGGAACTGGTATTTATCTCTTTTTCTTATCAAACGAAGAGGAATCTCTCTCAGAATTATGATCTCCTTCCCATTCACTACTAGCTTTTTCTTTCCCTTTGTTTGTAGTATTTTATCTTGCTCCAAGTGATAACCAAGGCAATAAGATCTGCTACAAGTGCCTGTGTACAGGGCCGGCCCTAACCTGAGGCAAAATGAGGTGGCTGCCTTAGGCGGCAAATCGACAGTATCATCAAAGGACAGAAAACTAATAGTTATTTAAAATTATGATGGCAGCATTTTTACTGCCAGAGGTGGGAGGTGGGGAGATGCTTGTGAGCTCTTCTGCCTCAGGTGCCAAATTAACCTGACTAGTTTTGGGTACTAGGAACCTTGACTTGGATCTTGGGGAGGGGGCGGGCATTTGCTGCTCAGCCTCAGGCAGTGAAATGTTGTAGGTAAGCCCTGCCTTTATAGGTCTGGCATGTGGGTGCCTAGGCTTATTTCCATGCCCTGTGACATCTAGACCAAGGGTCAGACTGAGGGCACCATTTTCTCCTGAGCAACTTTCCAGAGGACATTTGCTAGTGATGAAGAAGAGGAGTTTGGATTTGATATCCTGCTTTATCACTACCCGAAGGAGTCTCAAAGCGGCTAACATTCTCCTTTCCCTTCCTCCCCCACAACAAACACTCTGTGAGGTGAGTGGGGCTGAGAGACTTCAGAGAAGTGTGACTAGCCCAAGGTCACCCAGCAGCTGCATGTGGAGGAGCGGAGACACAAATCCGGTTCCCCAGATTACGAGTCCACTGCTCTTAACCACTACACCACACTGGCTCTCCAGTGATGGGCAGGCCAAAGTGGGCAGGGGCATCTGGTTGGCCACACTGTTGGCCATTCTGAGAACAGGATGCTAGATTAGATAGGCCACTGGCCTGATCCTGCAGGCTCTTCTTGTTTTTGTGACAGGAAGCAGGTATAAACCGCCCTACTAGGAAAGTTAACCAACAAACCCAACTAGCACGGGAACAAGCTACGGAGGATGCCTTCACCACGGTATGGTTCCCCTTTATTACATACACACAACAACAGGACAATAACGGATCCTCTCCAACAACATACGAATCAATATGGCTAATCTGACCCAACAACCTAGCCTCCCTCCCTCACACAAATAAGCCACACTGCAATCAACTAAACACAACCAACCAAAGCTTGGGAACCCCTAACCTCTCACAATACCAATAAAAATAAATAAATACACAAACAAAGGACCTACCCATATGATGCTGACACAAACCCCTCCATACATTAAGAATAGGCAACAGAACAAAGAACAATATCCCCATCTCTCTGCCTTACCGTTTCCCCCAACTGCAAGATGTCTATGGCAAAATGTCTCTCACCAAACGTAAACGAGCTGTGAAAAAGTTGTGAAAAACTATGAATTGAAAATGGAGACAATAGATGTACCGTTTGCTTTGTAACACAAAACCCCCCAATAAAAAGTTTTTGTTTTTTTTAAGAATACAAAAGACAGAAAGCAGGTAACTAGAGTTTCAGACTGGACCTTTTCTTAGAGATGCTGGGGACTGATTCATGGCCCTTTATGTGTTCTACTTGCGAGACCTTCCCAAAAGCAAAAATATTTCTAAAATTTGAAGCAATAGCTGTCCCCCAGATCAGTCCCATACACACAGTGGGAAGTTAAAGTGCACCTTCCCCTCCTGAACGCCAGGCACATCTCACCACCACAAACATTTGGGGGTATTCTGATTACATACAATATTCGGATCACGTAAAATATACAACTATAACTTTACAAGCTCAGAAGAACACCCATATTGAAAAGACAGTGGCGGAGCTTCATGCTCTGGCACCGGGGGCGGAGAGCAGGATGGGGCGTGGCTGGTGCGCGTCCAGGGGGCGTGGCACGTGTCCTGGGGGCGTGCCGTGCCGTCTGCAGGGGCGTGGCACCCAGCGCACGGGGGAGGGGGTGCAGCCGCGATGGCACCCCACTGGGATCGTGGTGCCGGGGGCGATGCGGTCCCTCCGCCCCCTCTTCCTCCGCCAGTGCCAAAAGCGTCTTATAAACTTAGACTGACCTTAGCAGGAAAGGAATTCCCATGTTTGACATCAGCTCCCGAAAATCCTCTCTCTTTCCAAGCTGTTTTTCCTTTACTTCCCACATGAAACACTACATCAAAGACAATAGAATCCATTTACAAACATAGTCATGTATCCAATAAAGTACACACATATATAGACAGATGCACACATATATATTTGCTAAGCATATACTAAATTGATAAGTAATTAAATCAATCAATCATTGAGCTAACCTTTAATTGGTCGAAGAAGTTCCTTCTACCAATTCAGTTATCTATCAACAACAGTGTTCCTTCAACCACTCCAATGAAGTGTTAGTTATTTGCACAATATACATTCTTATTCAATGGATCACTGGCCTCTTCAGCAGGGATCTTGTTACATTCTTTATTTGCTGTTACCTCAAGAGTAAAACATGCTGGTTACATGTAGGGCAGTGAAATGCAAAAGAAGGCAGGGCTCCTCTTACCTGTAACAATTCTGTACTGGAGGAAATTTCACCAGGTGTGGCTGTTAAAAGTAAATGAGCCCTATTCCTCTTTTTTTAAATTTGGTGTGTGTGTGTGTGTGTGTGAGAGAGAGAGAGAAAGAGAGAGAGAGAGATTGTTTGATACTATGTGAGAGTTCTAGATAACCAGGAAAAGCTGTTAATAGACCAGTACCGGTACTCGAAAGCAACAAGCTATAGGAACAGGGCCAGAGAAAGTAACTCATAATGGTCATATCTACCAACATGCAGTTCCTATCTACAAGGAAGGAGGAGCACCAATCCAGACCAGCAGCTCCCAGTGTTTTTTCAGATGCTAAGCTCGTCCTTAAAGCCACATCACTCTTCACAGGTGTTGAAATGTAAGGTAAATGACCCCATGGATGGTTAAGTCCAGTCAAAGGTGACTATGGGGTGCAGTGCTCATCTCGCTTCAGGTAGAGGAAGCCGACGTTTGTCCACAGACAACTTTCTGGGTCGTGTGGCCCCCATGACTAAAACCACTTCTGGTACTGTCTCCTGGTGTAATACACCCTGCCCGGCATTTACTCAGCTCACCTGTGCCTTCTCAGCTGTATATTTTTTTCCAGCTGTTTCTCACCCATGTGCCTCACCCAAGCTAGGCTACAACACAGCCAAAAACCTGCCAGAAAAAATTCCAGTGTGCTGCTTACTTACTCCAAACATTTACTGACTTCTTCAAGGTTCAAGCACACTGTTTGGAGCAGGCAACCCCAAACTTCAGCCCTCTAGATGTTTTGAGACTACAATTCCCATCATCCCTGACCACTGGTCCTGTTAGCTAGGGATCATGGGAGTTGTAGGCCAAAACATCTGGAGGGCCGCAGTTTGGGGATGCCTGGTTTGGAGGAACAGGGCAACTGTTAAGCATCTCTCAGTACCTGAAGGTCAATGAATATCCAGAGCAGCACTCATTGCTTAGACCAGTGTTCCCCAACCTTGGGCCTCCAGCTGTTTTCGGACTACAATTCCCATCATCCCTGACCACTGGTCTTGCTAGCGAGGGATGATGGGAGTTGTAGTCCAAAAACAGCTGGAGGCCCAAGGTTGGGGAACACTGGCTTAGACAGAGGTGGGTCTACTATAAATCTAATAAAGTTTAAGCTTCAGGGTCCTTAATCTCAGAGGGGCTCCAGAAGTGACTTTCGTCAACATTGCTTCAAAGGTTTAGGTCTAGTAGACCCAATTTGAGTCACATGACTCAAAAACTATAAGGCATAGGAAATTCTTGTTCACACCAGTGACTTTGCCATGTGACACAATCCAGTACAGCAATTTTAATCAAAATCTGAGGTGTAGTAGTTATTTCTTTTTTAAAATTGTGGTGATCTGTCATGGAATAATCCCATTGAATAAGATAACCATGGTAGGTCTACCACTGTGTTTAGAAGATCCAGTAGTCACAGCAAGGGACGAACACAAAGCCTGGGGATGGAGGACCTGGGGATGAAGGACACAGCAAGACTGAAGCACACACAAAAAACAACTTGTACATAAAGTGCTGTTGTATTTTTTAAAATGGATGAAAGGAAACATGAAACCAATGTATGTGAGCCTCCAGAAGGTGTTGGACTACAGTTCCCATGATCCCTGACCATTAGCTGTGTGGGTTGGAACTAATGGGAGCTGGAGTCCAATAGCATTTGGAGGGCCACATGTTCCCCATCTCTGTACTGGGTAACATCAATAGGACTTAGGTTTGCCAGGTCAGGAGCATCCCAGACCCTGATATTTCAAACCTCAAACCTAGGGGCATCCCCTGGTGATGTCATGGGGCAGGCCTTGGAGACAGAGGTTAATTGGGAGAGAGGTACAGAGGAGGGGAGATGCCCCTTCCCTGATGTTTATGTTATAATGTTTATGTTATAATAATGTTATAAAACCTGCCAGGATGGAGCTTGCAAGTTGCAGGTGGTTTTCTCAATGTAGGAGTGGTAGTAGTAGTAGCAGCACCCTGGCCCACCTGAATATTCAAACCCACCACCTGGAGGGGACCAGGAAAACCTGGAAACTCCAAGTCAGACCTGGAGGTGTTAAATAAATTGGAGTTCTTGTTATTAGTTCTACTGAAAGGAAATACACACCAAGAGCTCTGGCCAGAAATTTCAATACTAGGAATAAATCCTACTCGTGAGCTATAGTTAAATAAAAGTATGTATTCTGACAGGGCCCTGTTTCGATATGGATGTCTTCGTCAGCTAGTTTTTGAGTTCATGTTAATTTGTAGAGTGCATTTGGAAGTATCATGTAACTCTGTTTTTCAAATGTAGTGTCTGAGAATGAAGAGATCAGCATGTATCTGAGTTTTTCTGTGCGACCTGGAGGTTTAGCAGTGCTACTGGTGCAGCAATTAAACTGCTAGCACATTTGCAAAACTAAGCAGGGTGTGGTATGGTTTCAGTTTGGAATGGGGGACCACATGTTGAGATTCTTGCATTGCAAAGGGGTTGGACTAGATTTGGGGGCTATGATTCTATAGGAGAAAAGAAAATGGTAGGTATGTAGCTGAGTTGAGTATTATCTGTCCGTACCTACCATTTGATTAACTTTCTCTGGATCATGACAGTTTATTGATCACATGTTGACTGAACAAGGGTAGGAGTGGGGAACCTGCAATCCTCCAGATGTTGTTGGAATCCAACTCCCCATCATCCTTTACTATTGGCCATGGTGGTTAAGGCTGATGGGAATTGGAGCCCATCAAGGTATTGAGGGCCACAGGTTCCCCTCTCCTGGTCAAAGAGTGGGATGGCACCTAACCATTCCAAACAACCCAAGAGTGAATGGAGAAACATCTCCTCTTTGAGATCCAGTCTCTTGGGTGCTACACTCAGTTCTGAAATGTGACAGATAGTCTTGGACCAGTCTACTGCCACTCAGTGGGGTGACTTCACTTATACCTTGCTAATTCCTTAGGGCAGTAGTTTTCAATCAGTGTGCCGTGGCGCCCTGGGGTGCCTTGAATGACGGTCAGGGGTGCCACGGGCAACACTGGCCTCTGACCCTCTTTCCTCCCCTCCCTCCTTTGATGCCTTCTCACATCTCTGCCAAACACTTGCACAGCTGCTTGTTGCAGCATCCGTGGCTACAAGCTCCCCAGGTGAACAGTGTCTCTAGGGCTGACCAGGGGGTGCTGGTTGCTAGGAGCTGAGGCGGCCTCTGAGTAAGCAAGCAAGTGGGCAAGGGAACCCAACCATCCAGTCCTTGCTGTTGGAAATGGGCAGACAAGTCCCAGGGCCCTGTGGGGCAGTGCGAAGAGGCAGCTCTCTTTGGGGTGTGTGGGGGGAGCTCAGAGATCAGGGGCAGCAGCAGTGGCTGCCCAGAGGACTCTCAAAGAGAGGGGAGAGGAGAGGAGGCTCAGGGAACACCCCACAAGGGAGGGTGCTCGTAAAAGGGTGAGAGGCTGCCTGCTCTGTCAGCAAGGGGTGACATAACTGGCCTTCTGAGCCCCACAGGGGTGCCGTGGACTCAAAAAGGTTGAAAACCTCTGCTTTAGGGAGAAGGGTGGAGTATGAATGTGATCAATAAACTGTCATGATCCAGAGAAAGTTAATCAAGTGTAAGTCCCACCGAAACCAACTTAATTCCCACTCATTTGAATGTGGCTAAATTTACAGCTGATTTGCTTGGGGCTATATGGCACCAATGGGAAGCAGGTGGCGCTGTGGGTTAAACCACAGAGCCTAGGGTTTGCCGATCGGAAGGTCGGGGGTTCGAATCCCTGTGACAGGCTGAGCTCCCGTTGCTCGGTCCCTGGTCCTGCCAACCTAGCAGTTTGAAAGCACGTCAAAGTGCAAGTAGATAAATAGGTACCACTGCAGTGGGAAGGTAAACGGCGTTTCCGTGCGCTGCTCTGGTTCGCCAGAAGTGGCTTTGTCATGCTGGCCACATGACCTGGAAGCTGTACGCCGGCTCCCTCGGCCAATAATGCGAGATGAGTGCTGCAACCCCAGAGTCAGTCACGACTGGACCTAATGGTCAGGGGTCCCTTTACCTTTACCTATATGGCACCAATAGTGTGCTGGAGTCTTTAGAGTATCCTCCCCAGTTACAAGCTGTTGTTTTTAAATGTCCTAAACACTGGATAGATGGACTATTTTTAAAGTCAAACAGGAAGCAAAAAATAAAATAAAATAAATACTGCAACCTCTTGACATGTTAAATAAGAGTTTTTCCAGGCCTGGTATGCATAACAATGGCTGCATTTTTCTTTAATAAGACTTATCATCCTAATATAGCAATCTAGCCTTTGTGCAGATAAGAGGAGCAGGATATCTGATATAGCCTAGGCACCAAGCATGGGTATCGGATGTTAAGGTAAGAACGATACTTTTTTTCCCCCCTGGCATGGTCTATAGCCAAATAAGCTGCACTGGAAGTTGGATGCTGAGGTGTTTATTTAATGCCAGTGCAAACTTGATGGCCATTGTTACTTTGGTAATGATTTGCATTGTTAGCATGCCTACTCTGTATGCCTGAAGTTCACGACAGATTGAGGCAAATTCAGAAAATTCAGTGCTTTCTGAAATAGAACACTGACTGGGCATGGTGGTGAGATGCAGTAGCCACGGACCATGAGAGAAATTCAGCGTTGTGCTATGTTGATCGTTCTATCAGGAACCATCCCGTTCTCCTTCTCCATGTGCTGTTCCAGCGGTTCTCCCAACATCCCTCAGAGCCAACTTCAGGGTGTCGTGGGAGAAGAGGAGGGAAAGCTCCATTGTGCAAATGGAAGTTATTCTATGGATTTCCACTGATGGGACTCATTAGTTGCATTCCACCCTGTATGTTCACTGAAATCCATGGGACTGCTTCAAAAACAGTTTGGAGCAAAAAAAGAAAAGACTTGTGGTTTGCAAATCCAGTAACCTTGTCGAAATATTTTTTTAAAAAATTAAAAATTGTCCAGTAGCACCTTAGAGACCAACTAAGTTTGTTCTGGGTATGAGCTTTCGTGTTCATGCACACTTCTTCAGATATGCCAGTAACCTTGTGTTCAAGATCCAGCTACCTGGGTTCTAGGTCCTATCTTCTGCTCACATGCATCATATAGCAAATGAGGAATGTCAGGGAGAGTCTGTTTGATGGCCCCATGAGGGTGTCTGGATGAGGGAGACCTGAGTTTGAATGCTTGGCCATTGAGACTTGCATTCAGCAAGGTCACCCCCTGCCCACCTTCATTCACAAATCTGCCAAATCTGAGGACAACATGAAAAGCACTGCAAACAAAGCACCCTGAGGTTCCATGAGAGGCTGGAAGGTGAGAAAGGAATCGAATAACTTCATATTATTTGAGTGTTCTAAGGCAGTGTTCCCCAACCTTGGGCCTCCAGCTGTTTTTGGACTACAACTCCCATCATCCCTCGCTAGCAAGACCAGTGGTCAGGGATGATAGGAATTGTAGTCCGAAAACAGCTGGAGGCCCAAGGTTGGGGAACACTGTTCTAAGGGATAGCTCACTGGAAGGACAGGTCCTGAAGCTGAGGCTCCAATACTTTGGCCACCTCACGAGAAGAGAAGACTCCCTGGAAAAGACCCTGATGTTGGGAAAGATGGAGGGCACAAGGAGAAGGGGACGACAGAGGGCGAGATGGTTGGACAGTGTTTTCGAAGCTACCAACATGAGTCTGGCGTGCTCTGGTCCATGGGATCACGAAGAGTCGGACACGATTAAATGACTAAATAACAACAAGGGATGGCCGTACTGTGGCCGCAATCCAACTCAGAGCCAAGCACATTGGAATGTGGCTGCATAGAATGAGATCACTATACTACAATCTCTGACCATTGGCCATACTGGATGGCGATCATGGGAGGTGGAATCCAGCAACCTCTGAACAGGAGGCAGGAGGTGGAGCCTGTGAATAACAGGGTCAGTGCCTGGCAAACCAGGGGTAAAGCTTGGTGAGATGGGAACAGAGTTGAGTGGAGCCTGGTGACAACACCTGGGGAAGGCAATGAGCTCATGAGGAAGAGCCTTGTGACCATGGCATTGGAGAAATGGAAACTCAGTGGCAAATGTTCTCAAGCCAAGCAGAGAGCAACTCCTTCTGTTCTGATATTTTAGTTCTGCCTAGGAAGACCCTGAGAAGCAGGCTAAACCAATGTTGGCCAAGGCTGATGGGAGCTGGGGTCCAACAGCGTCTTTGAAGGCCATAGATTCCCTACCCATTCCTAAAACTTCAAGTCAACCCCTCTGACTTAGCAACCCAAGATGAAGGCTGTGCTATGCAAGAGGGGCTCATAACTTTCATCAACAGCCCTAGTTCTAAGCATACCACTTGGAAATAAATCCTATAGTTTTTGGTGGTTCTCATTTCCCAACGAACTTGTTTAGAAGGCAGCAAAAATCTCAAAATGGGCACACTTGATTAGATTGTGCACCTTGTGTCTCCAAATGCTGGTAGCCTACTGCTCATTTCATCTTTGACCACTCACTGTGATGGTTGGAGCTAATGGGAGCAAACAGTCCAACGACGTCTGGAAACACATGGTTGAAGAACGCAGGTCTACACTGTACCCCATAGTTGCGGGGAAGTTATTCTGCAGAAGTTGCAGTGCTTGGATTGTAGAGGGAATCTAGACACCTTACCTATGTTGTCACACCCAGCTACTGCTTTTAGGTGACTACAATTTGGCTATAATTTTGAGGGAGTCATGAGCTGGGGCTGTAATTTGAGCAGTGAGCATTGCAATGTTTCTTGGGAGCGGCTAATGATCTAAAGTCTTCCAGTGATGATAATTTAAATTATAGTTTCATGAGGATACGGGAAATAGATGAAGGCAAGCCGAAAGTCCACCAATTAAAAGGAAATCATTGTTATTGAACTGGCCTCAACGGTGCAAGGAATTAGGAGTTTTCGTTCAAGCAGAGGTGTCCTAACACATTTCCACCACAGGAGGGCAGGCATTTCTAAACAATTATTTAAAAAAATATATATGTAAAAATAAATTCCTGCATCCCAAGGGGGAAAATCTATTTAAGAACTAGGGACTATATTCGCAAAAGGTGCAAACCTTTCAGTACTCTGCTCTTTTTCATGTTTGGCAAGTCAGAAAGAATACTTCTGGAGTGGTGGATGCTATTTTACGGGGGGGGGGGGGGTTGGAGCCTAGTAGGTATCAATGGAACTATGTCCATTTGCTCCCATCTCCTCTGTAGAACCCCACTGCAGCAGCTGTTTGCAAGCCATCGGGAGGAAGGTAACTTTCCCTATAAAGCAAGAGGATTTCTCCCCTGATTTTTAATTCACAAAAGTAAGTCAATGGAGGGAATAGCTTTGGTTCTGGGCTTTGGATCATGGTCATTGGACAGTGACTTACAGGTGCACTGAAACCTTTCTCGTTGCAGCTTCTGTGTGGATTTCACTGCGATGTAATATTTTTAAAATAATAATAATAATCACAATTACTCTGCCAGTGAGAGAATACCCTCTGATTCTTCACTATGGTTCTTTTCTTTTTTTTTTAAAGGTATGTTGCACATAATCAGTTTCAAATGCCTTCCATAGGAAGCAGGCAACTCATGTTGCAAACCCTCGAAACAATCCTGTCTAGTGGGGATGAACCTGAACAGTGGTGGATTGTGATCTGGAGTGTGATCCATGCCACCCTGAAGTCTATAGGATCACAGAATTGTAGAGCTGGAAGGGAACGTGAGGGTCATCTAGTCCAACCCCCTGCAATGCAGGAATCTTTTGCCCAAAGTGGGGCTTGAACCCACAACCCTAAGATTAAAAAGTCTCATACTCGACCAGTTGAGCCACGAGACCACTCCCATTGCTTTGCGCCCTTTAGTGGTAATTGGCAAACATGGATAAGTACCGTATGAGGAACGCTGGCTTAGCCACTTCTTCTCTCTTTAGGGCTGACTTCCCCAACCTGGTGCCCTCCAGATGTTTTGAACCACAACTTCCATCTGCCTTGGCCCACGTGGTTATATTGGCTGGGGTTGTTGGGAACTGTAGTCCAAAACATTTTAAGGGAGCCCACTGGGGGAGTACTAATATAAATATAGGTCATATGTAATGAAACACAGCTGGAACAAATAGCCATGACTTTTGCATATGAGGAACGGGCATCTACATCAGCGATGAGCAACCTGTGGTCAGTTCAAGTCATAGAATCATAGAGCTGAAAGGGACCCTGAGGATCATCTAGTCCAATCTCCTGCAATGCAGGAATATGCACCTGCCCCATATGGGAATTGAACCTGCAACCTTATTGGGCTACAACTTGTAATATCCCTGGCCTTTGGCCATGTTGCCTGGGGCTGATGGAAGTTTGGAGCCCAACAGCATCTAGGTTCCCTGCCCCTGATTTGCATGACATAAGGGGAAGGAGAAACCTCTAGCCCATGTATTGAATGGAGCCCTCCAGGCCTCTCTGCCTGACTCCAGGCCGAACCCCCAGAACACACCCCTCGCTGGCCTTCCTTCACACCTTTCTTGAGAGTTTTTGCCAGACTGGGATGTATCTTTGGACTCTCATCATGCCTCTTGCTTGCATGGATGAAGGACAGTGAGGGGTGTTCGTGTGTGTCTGCAGAAACTAGCATACTGTGCAAAGGTGAGATCTTCAAATGCTTCTCTGCATGCTTTTACCTCTGCCATCGGCCATCACCAGCATGTGCAAGGGAATGCAGCTCTCAAGGTTTTTTTTAAAAAAATGTTCCCCACCCCAATATCAAGTATGGGTGCCTGAGAAAGTGCGGCACAAGAATACACTCCAGCCTTCAAGGGCTGGGTTAAAAATTAACCCAAAGCCTCTGGCCACTGGAGGACCCTAAGCAATTCAGGTTTTCTCAGCTCATCTATGGGATTACGGTAATAAAGACCAGTCCTCTGAGCGGGAATGAATGAGAAAGATGTTTGCATATCAACATGTGCATATCAAAACTGCCACGCTGCATATAACCTGCAGAAGCTGGGGTTCTTTGGGACTATCTGTTCTTGGGTGTTTAAGAGAATCATTTGTTCCTCACCTGTTCCTCAATTGAATTGATGCCAGGGTTTTCTGCATCACTTGTCACTTGTGCACTATTTTTAAATTAAATTTATTTATTTATTACATTTATACACCACCCTTCATCAAAAGATCTCAAGGCGGTTCACAGAATACAAGGCAAGATAAAACACAAGTAAATAATTAAACCAAAACAACAAAACAATACCCCCCCTTCCCACAGACATATTTGAAGGGCTTTAGGGTATTAATCAGCCAAAGGCCTGGTTGAAGAGGAACGTTTTTTGCCTTGTGCCTAAAAATATATGATGAAGGCACTAGATATTTGCAAATTGTGTGAAGCCTTGGAATTGCAGTTGCAAAAGACACTGGATCGGTTCTGAAAAGTTTTCTGCCACTGTGTACTACGGTATAATACTTGCAGTTGTCACGTGGAGAGAATCGAGCGCAACAGAGCTGTCTAAAAAGGAGTTTGGTCCATAACAGTCACCGCAATTGAAGTTGCAATTTGTTGGAAACTTACCTAGGACTAAATATCTCACTGAGCACCAGTGGAGCTTACCTCCGAGTAAACTTACTCATGTTCACAATGCTAACCCTCACGGGGCAGGCTGCAATTTGTACAATGGGAGTTGTCTATGGAAACCATTGTTGTAGAGGGCTCCTTGGGGACAGTGTGAAGGAGGAGATAGAATGGTTGGCCTTTTCACCAGGGAGTAACTGGGCTCAGCCATGGCATTTGCTGGTTGGTCTCTCTCTTACAATATTGTTCTGAAAACGAAACAAGGGCTACGTCTCTGAACTCCTTGGAGGAAAGACGTGAACTGAAATGTCAACGTACCCTAGGAAAACCACTGGCTGGCTTTGACCTGGTGTGGCACTAGCAATTTAAACGGGGTGTTGGCTGTCAACTAGGGGTGTGAAGCCTGCAACCCTACAAATGTTGCACACTCCAGTCTTCCACCATGACTACTGGGCAGTGCTGTTTGGGGCTGATGGGAGTGGCTCCTAGGCTCCCCAATCTCTTGTATAAAAGCATCCTTTCACATTCTTGGTGGGAGGGGGGGTCTCCTTAAATTAGAAGACTGGGTGTTACCAGAGTTCTGCATCATCTATTCTCGTTTTCTGTAGAACACCCTACAGAGTATGTTTCATGCACAGGTGGATATTATGTCATTTCCCCACTGTGTTTGGATTCTGTCAAATGCTCTGATTCCCTTTCTTTGACCTTCATACCTTTAAAGACAGTAAACACGTAAATCCCACCGCACGAAGCTAATCCGATTTGCAGAGGCAGGACCTGTGAATTGCTCTACTTCTCCCCCTCCTCGTATAGACAAAAGGGACGTATATAATGGATCATTGTTCAAGCCTTCGTCTCATCTGAACTGCCTCTGCTGTTGCTCCAGGCCTTCGGTGGCCATAAGGCGAAGCAAAGCTTCTCGACTCCCGCTCTGATCCGAGGAAAGGGGAAAACCTTTCTGGATCACCCAAAAGTCCCAGCAGAAACTCTACGAAACGGCTCCCCTTTCGTAGCCCCCAGCCCCCAATACTGGAGGATTGACTTCTGAGCAAAAAAAACAACAGGAAGAACTTTCTGACAGTAAGAGCTGTTCCACAGTGAAACAGACATATTCCCAGGAGAGGCGATGGACTCTCCTTCCTCGGAGGTTTTTAAACAGAGGTTGGGTGGTCCTTTGTCTTGTATGATTTAGTTCAGATTCCCGCATTGGTGGGGGTTGGATTAAATGACCCTCAGGGTCCCTTCCAACTCTACAATTCTAGGATTCCAGGATTATGAGGCACGTTGAGAATCTGATTTCGCACGCTTAGGCTGCCTGCACACCATCCGTTTAAAGCGCGCGACTTCCCCACAAAGACGCCTGGGAACTATAGTTCACCCCTCACAGAGTTCCAATTCCCAGCATCCTAACAAACCAGCGTTCCGAGGATTTTTTTGGGGTGGGGGTGGGGGTGGGAATCGCGCGCTTTAAATGTATGGTGTGCCTGAACCTATTGGCTGACTTAAGCGAGCTATGCCAAACTTAACCCAAGACAGGGCTGCTACTTCGCTTGATCACTCAAAAGCAACAGCAATCGCAAACATGTTTATTAACTCAAGAGTAAGGGTCATAGAATGTCACGCAAATAACAAGTGCCTTTGCGGCTGCAGCCCAGGTACCGGGCAGAGGAAGCGCGAGCCGCGGCAGAGCGCGGCAGGGGCCGCGGCGACTCCAAAGGGAACCTGAACCGCGCTGCCTGCGCTCGATCGATCCGCGGTTGCAGGGTCGTTTCAAATCTCGGCTTTAGCCCTAGGAACTAAGTTCCCCTCTTTATGTTGAGCGGACGAGCGGAGGGAGGGAGAGAAGGGTGGGTGGGTGGGTGGGTGGGGGAGTCCGTCGTCGTCTTCCACAAGCAGAGCTTTATCCTTTCCAATCCCCCTTTCGGAACAGAAGCATTTGGCACGCACAACTCTGGAAACATTTCCACTCCCGAAGGAGCTGCCGAGCGCCGCGAAGAAATAGGTACATCTTTCTTCCAAGCGCGGGCCGGGCGTGCAAAGAAAAGTCTCGCGGCGGGCCGGAGCTCCGGCAGCTCCTCCTCCCGGCGAGCTTGAAGGACTCGAATCCGGAAAGTTGTGGCAGAGGAGAAGCGAAGAGCGCGCTCAGTACCCTTCCGCGGCTGGGGCTGAGCGTATGTGTGCCTGCTTGTGTGCGTGTGTGTGTGTGCGTGTGTAAGCTGGAGGGGGGGCGGCCTGGAGGAGGGAAGTCCAAAAAGGGGGCGGCGTTCCCTTTAAAAGCCGCCTGCCCTGCCGCGCTTCCTTGCAGCACCAGCAACCCGCCGCGCCAGCCTCGCCTAGGCTCTCCCGGTTCGCTCACAGGCCGCCTGGCGCTTGGCGAACGCGCCTCCAGCCCCCGCGCCCGTGACCTCAGCCCGAGCCGAGCAGCCACAAAAAGCCCCGAGAGGGAGAGGCCGCCAAGAGAGAGAGAAAGAGAGAGCGGCGCAGGCAGCTCCGCTTGCAGGAGAAGCAGGAACAGCAGCAAGAAGCGCTCGACGCCGGAGCCCAGGGCGCACGCAGCGCGCGGAGAGAGGCAGAAGCCGCCGGGTCGTGCGCTCTTGCCGCCGAGCCACCACCAGGAGCCGCCGGAACCTAGCAGCAGCAACAGGAGGAGGAGCAGCAGCAGGAGGAGCAGCGGCAGCGGCTAGCCGGGCCACTAACTCTGCCTGCTCGCTCTTGCTGCTGCTTTTCTTTTGCAACCAGGAACGAAAGCGCACGACCCAGAGGAGGGGGGGAAAGTGGCCCGTTTGGAGAGATCGGAGGCGGAATCCAACGCTTCGCGGCTGCTGATGCCAAGGGCATTTTCTTAAGAAGAAGGGAGCTGCTTTCTATTGACATCCGAGCAGGAGCGCCGAGGGGGCGCGCATTGCCGGCTCTCGGCCCGGGAAAGGGACGCTTCTTCGCCCCCGACCCTCCGCGGCTCCATTCCCTGGCTGTTTCGGATCCTGAGCATGTTTCCCCGGCGGGCCGGGCCCTGGAGAAGGACGCCGGCGGTGCGTGCTCTTCCCCCGAGCTTAGCTCTGGGGCAGCGCCCTTGCAGCCGGGAGTGATGCAGCGCCCGGGAGAGGCCAGCGGGCCAGAGAACAGCTGCAAATCCGCGACCGCCGCGTCGACGTCTTCTTCTTCTTCCTCCTCCTCTTCGCTTCGTCCAGGTTAGACCGGGAGCTAGACCATGCCCGGGATGTTTCTTCTTTCTCTCCGCCGAGAAGCGAGCTCGGGCTGCAGCGCTGGAGAGGAGCTCGACTAGAGAGCGAGGCTTCGCAGGCGCTTGGAACGTTTGGTTCCACTTTTGCCTCGGCTGCCCTCGCCGCAAACTTCCCAGGGAGGGAGGAGAATTGAGCACAGCTACTCGCCGCTCGTGGACAGCTCTTCTCCCCGACCCCGGAGTAAGGAGGGGGGGAGAGACCACCACCACCCAGAAAAAGAAAAAGGACGGATCGCACATCCCCCCCTTGATCGGCTACGCTACTTCCATGTGGAGGTTGGCTCCATGGACGTGCCCGAGTGTGCTGCTGCTGCTTCTTAGGCGATCGGCGGGATCCTAAAAGGTAGCAGGAGGCGGGGGGCGCTGGGGAAGGAGGGCGCGCGCGGGTTTCGAACTCGGCACATGGCCACACCTGCCGGGAAACTTCCCTACAGATTCTTTCCTCCGCGTTCCCCAGACTGTTGATCATCCATACCCCCCCCTCCCCACAACAAAAACAGTCGCGAGTCTTCCTAGGAAGTATGAATTATTGCAAAGCGAGACGTTTCTGGTGGCAGATCTTCCTCTTGCCATGTACCTTGACCACTTGTTGAGAGAATGCGGGAGGTGTGTGTCCCATACAGTCCCCTTTTGCCCCCCCCTTCTCATTCTCCCCCGTGACAAGACCCCCCCCCCCCAGCTGCCCTCTTTGCTGCGCAAGTTAACTGCTTGCAGCGCCCATCTTAAGCGCCTTGCAATATCCCGGGCCACAGGTGGCGGGCGGGGAGAGTGCTGGACAGGTTATTACGCGGCAGCATCCTCTCCTTCATATTGCAAGAAGTCCTGGCTGGGACACACTTCCAGAGCTGCTGCTGCGTGTGTTGCTCTGCTGGCCCGGTCACTTGCTGAAACTGCTTTATTCGGGGTGTATCGCTTCACTCGGCAAACTGCAGGCTCCCCACCCACCGCTGTTTCGGGAGCTTCTGAAACCTGAGCCCCTTTCTAGCCCATGATTGTAACGCTCCCCCCGCGCACCTCCATTCACAAATCCCACTGATTTTGGTCCGCGCATAAACCGTGGGTGGGGAACTGGCTCCAGATGTTGCTGAACTACAGCTCCCATCATGCCTGACCATCACCCATGCTGGCTGGGGTTGATGGGAGGTGGAGTCCAACGAAGTCTGCAGGGCCACAAGTTCATCACGGCTGGCCTCTTAACAGTTATAGAGGATCATTTACCGTAGCCGAATGAATCCGAGGCACGGGAAAGGGGTGCTGGAGAGTGGAGTTTTAGCTCGGTTTTACTGTAGAGACAACTAGCAGGCTTTTGAAAGGGAGAAATTCCAACAAACCTAAATGCACGTTCAAGCATTTACTAGACGAGTGCACGCACCCTTGAACTAAAGCAGCGGAAAGGCTCTCTCTCCGTGTAAATGAGATCCTTGAATGAAACGGCTCACATGGATAAAGTTTTAGCTAGCAACCTTTGCAATCTTTTGCTTGTGGCTGCCGATGCCCTGCACATTATGCTGGATCCCAAAACTATTAAAATGCGGAGCGAAGTGGGGTGTGTGTGAGAGAGATGAAATAAGGTTTCCATTAGCTATGTGTAGGTTACAGGATGTAAAGGAAGGGAGGGGGGAGAAAGCGGGGAGTCAGGCAGTTTCAGGTCACAATCCAGCACACTGTCAGGTGCACTTGGTTTTGAATGCCGCATTCTGTGCTGACTTGTTGCCTTGGTGCATCCTATAATTGTTTCCAGTGGTTTTGTCCAGTCCTTGGGGAATCGATGGGCTATAAAACTTAAAGCCCACTCTCCTTACAGATCTAGGAGGCTGGAAGCTCCTCTTGATAAATGTTTCACTGCAGTCAAAAAGGCACGTGTCCTTCCCCTTCCCCATGTAATTCTCCTTTCTAAAAAGCCACTCCGTGATTGTTCTTTCTTTACCATATTCACCTCCTGTCTCCTCATTCCACACCTTCTGCTACATGCATGTCCGTGTTTTGTCCTCCCACCAATGCAGTGGAGCCACCTTACAGCAGGCTAGGAAGCAGCCCAAAGATCACAGTCCCATAATGCTGGCTCTCCAGCCTCCCCTCAAAACCCCACCATGCCACACCCTGCAATACTTCCTCCTTCAGCTACGTCCCAGCATGTAGCTATGCTTGGGGGCTCTTCACACCATGCTAATTATAACAGTTCTGTCTCTATTTATTCTCTGGAGTGAGCAGTTGCACTCAAACAGCCCAGGAGCCACAGTGTGGGCTTGTGAATATAATTATGAATATTCATGTGATTGTGGAGTTATCTCCAACCTCATATCATAGCTGAATGTGTCAGTATCTTGCTGCAGGGGGTGCAGAAGCCGCTGCAGTTTTATCCCACCCTTCCTTCACGGGGTTGTGGGTGGCATTTTTATGTGAGCCATCTGAATCTGCAGGGTCTTTCATGTGCTTGCTCCTTTCTGAAATTTCCATTTCACACAGTCCTTTCTCTTGCCAGCGATCGCAAAGTTGTCCACGGTGGGGAGCAGGTTGTGCGTTACCAATATTGTTTTGTGTGACTTGCCTAGAGGAATAATGGCAGCTTCTATGGGTTGTATTCAACTAATGTTTACTCCGCTGAAATTAATGAACGCAGGTTACTCATGGCCATCAATTTCAGTGGGTCTACTCTGAGTAACAGTTGAGTATAACCTGTTGTTTCCTGGACTAAGAGGATCCATTTGTGGGATTTTCTCTTTGCTTGGGCCTTATCTGTGCTTTCAGCCGCAGGATTGTGAATTGCCTTCTCTTTTAGCTACTTATTCCCCACTGCCCATAATACCAGTTCCTATCAATCTTAGTCCATGTGGGCAGCTTCCATGATGTGCTGGCAGATTGCTACCCACCCCAGCAACTGTGGATATATGAGAGAGAGAGAGAGAGAGAGAGAGAGAGAGAGAGAGGAAAAACAATATCCTGCCACAGTTCATGCCAGTACCAAACTTCCCACTGGGGTCAGGGCTGTCTCTCATAAACTTCACTTTTAGGGAGATGGAGAAGGTCCTACCTTCAAGGACCATGGGAGCTGGGAAGGATTATTTATAGATCAATGGTAAAACTACTGTTTTGCATGCAGAAAGACCCTAGTTCTATCCCTGGCATTTCCAGGTTGGCCTGGGCATATCCCGTCTGAAATTATACAAAACTACTGGCAGATAATACTGAGCTAGATGGCACCAATGGAATGGCTTTGTACAAGGTGGTTTCCTATGTTTCATGGAGCGAAAGCAGCCCTGAAGCTTAGAATGACCTTACACTTTGCTCAGGCTGGTTTTGCCCTACAGCGTTTCCTTGCCTGCCAACTCACCCTCTTCCATTCTCCCCAGGTTGATGACCATGGTTGCCAGGACCTGCCCTCTACTAGCACTGCTGCTTTATCACATACTGCTGGGCGGTTCGGCCAGCCTCATCCCGGAGGTGGCCGACAGGAGAAGGTTCAGCGGAGACTTGGGCCGCGTCACTCCCCTGCAACTCTCTGAAGGGATCCTGCGAGGATTTGAACTGCGCCTGCTCAATATGTTTGGGCTCACACGGCGGCCCACACCAAGCAAGGACATTGTCATCCCTCCCTATATGTTGGAGCTCTACCATCTGCACACCAGCCAGAAGCCAACAACCATGGACTATAACCTGGAGAGAGCTACCAGCAGAGCCAATACTGTCAGGAGCTTTCACCATGAAGGTAAGGAGGGATGCTCTTGGCTCCTGCTTCCACCGCCCAAAAATAGGCTTGGAGATTCCAACACCCCCCCCCCCCACAAATTGGAATGCTGCATTTGCCAAGACGTTTGGTGGTTGGATATTTGGGAAGGCCCACATAGCTCAGTGGGGGAGCACCTGTTCCCAGTGTCTCCAGGTAGGGAGGAGAGAGACCTTTGCCTGAAATCCTGGAGACCTGCAGCTGTTCAGTGCCAAATGCAGCAATGGTCTTGATTACTTGTGCTCCTCACACTTCACCCATTAGATATATGCGATGTATCGCTTGCTGTTTAAGCAGTTGTGAATTCTTCATTATGCAATTTGAATCTCTGTCTGGTTTGGTTGCTGCTACACTGGTGTGTTCTAACGAGACAAAGCGTATCACTCAAATTTGGTTAGCTGAAAAGTGCAATTTAAATGTAAGGCTTTTCCTTCTGAGCATCCATGCTAGGAAGGAAGAGAAAAAGCACACTGCGTGAAGACAGCTGATGTGTGAGTCTCTCTCCTTGTGGTGTTTCTGCTCAAACTCCTCTCAGCTTCCTCTTAGTTCAGTGCAGGCCTGTCTCAACCATTTAAAAATGAATCAGGGTTCTGAAACTAATCTTGCCCGTGTTGACTTGGAAATAGGTAGCAGTAAAAGCTCACACCTGGAAACACCAGGAGGAATTCAACATCTTACTCCTGATCATTTTGCAACCATCTCCCTCTTTCTCCTTCTGTGTGCTGTGTGACTGGATTCATCTGTTTAATTCTGGCCACTATTTTGAATGATTGTGGTGGGTGGGGAGCTTTCAAAACATGAAGTCATGTAATGTAGGTGTGTATGTGAAGACAGTACCATGCTCATTTCAGTACATGCCCATTAGCCTTTGGATCCCAAAATGAACAGAAATGGTTCTCTCTGCATGGCTGCCAAGCCTCCTGGGCACAAGCCATTGTTAGAGCAGACCCGCTAAGACTTCACTTAGTCATCCCATTCATTTCCATGGGTCATCTCCGGATTTACGACCAACCCAAAGATTGCAGTTTCAGCCTGTGATTTCTTTTTTAAAAAATGCTGTTTGAAGAACACTGACATGTTGCGTATCCCCTCCCCTGCATGATGATGAACATCACTGAAACACATGGCCTTGCATTTTGAGACATTTTTAAAAGAACAATCCATAGTTCTAAGACACAGGGGTCAGCAAACTTTTTCAGCAGGGAGCCGGTCCACTATCCCTCAGACCTTGTGGGGGGCCGGACTATATTTTATTTGGGGGAAATGAACGAATTCCTATGCCCCACAAATAACCCAGAGATGCATTTTAAATAAAAGGGCACATTCTACTCATGTAAAAACATGCTGATTCTCGGACCATCTGTGGGCCGGATTGAGAAGGCGATTGGGCCGGATCCGGCCCCTGGGCCTTAGTTTGCCTACCCATGTTCTAAGATGTGTAAAAGTTTATGATTTTTTTTTTAAAGTTTAATTTTCTAAATATATTTCTGAAGATTGAGCCTGTCACTGCCACTGTGTTGGCGGCAGAATCTTCCTTCCCTCCCTCCTAAAGAACCAGTATCCTACATATGCTTATGCTAATAATGTGGGTGGCCAATTTGCCCAGAGGAGTGTAGAGACCAGTTTTTCCTCGAGGTGATGATCCTACAGATGGTAGGAAACAACCTGGAGCAAAAATGAGGAGGAGTACGAGGAATGTCACATTTCCCCCTTTAAATAGCTAGCAATTTTAGTTGCTGGCTGTGTTTGTTTCATTAAATGTTAAGAATGGCAAACTACATTTCTAACTCTGCTGAACTCTTTGTTCTATCAATTTTTTAAAATTGACTTTCATTGATCTGGAGCAAGAGAAGTGGGTGTTTTTTGTTTTTTTTAATTCTACAGATTCTGTCCAGATTATGAGTTCCTACCAATAAATTTAAATGTTGCAGGCTAAATAGCAAAAAAAAAAAAAAAAAAAAAGTCTGTCTAATTTACAGTTGGCAATCAGGGTAACTTGGAAGGATTTCTAATCCCCATCTAATCCCCGTGAGAGATCAATTTAACAATCAATTGTATTGTCTCCCCCATGACTTTGTCTTCTGTTTAAATCTAGATTTAGTGGAGACCTAAGGTAAGCCCTTCAGAAAGCAAGGCTGATAAGTTTGGGAGCAGCTGCCCACTGGATTTCATGGGCACCTGGGGCTTTAGGTCACTCAGATTAAAAGCCACAAGCAAATATGTACTTAACTAGACAGAACAATTGGGAGTAAGTGTAACACAATCTTCAGATGCTCTGTTGGCCACTTATTCTTGTATTTTTGAACTAGGCCAGTTTGCTAAATTAAAGGCAACTTGGTTGAACTTTTATGCACAGTGCTTATATCCGAGTTCCTTAAACTTGAATGAACTTGTCTGCAGCACTACTGTACTGGGCAAAGCTTTACATTGCATTTGCAAAGGGTTTTTTGTTTTGTTTTTGCTGCTGCTGCTGCTGCCGCCATCTCTGTTCAATGCACATTCAAAAGTTTCACCATGATTGCGGCAACCTTATTTCTTCCCCCCTCCATTTATGACCCTAAGCACATTTTTTGTGTGTGTGATTAGCAAAGTCACATTGAGTTAGCTAGACTTACAGGTTCCTTCCTGTGTGTCTGCATCCCAGCCACAGATACCTTGATGCAATGTGTACAAATAATAAGCATTCAGAGGATGTGAATCTAGTGTCTTCTGCAGAAAGGCTATAAACTTGCAGTTGTCAACCTTTTCATCGATGGATTGTGGAATTGGGGGGAGAGAGACAGAAGCAAGCTGCTTAGGTTACATATAGTGTAGAGCTGGGCTGGCAAGGAAAGATACATAAATATGTATTTTAATTAAGTTTCTCCACAAGGGGTGTGGCCTGCATAGTGATTATTCTAACTAATAGCAAGTCTTAATGAGGAAAGAGATTAATGGTGTAACTTAAACTTGCACTGTGGCTTATGCTGCTTTGTGTGTGTAAATATAAAACTAATGAATGGGAGAACTTCCAGTAAACATTTCAATTGTGCCAAAATGCATCTTAACGCAGAACTACATACATATATGAGTGGGCAGAGGGAGGGAAGGCTAGCAAGTGTTTCGGTCAGCTTCCTTGCAGCAATCCTTATTCCAACAAAATTATCCCTTAGGCGATAACCCTACACCCATTTGCTTGGGAGTCCCACTGAGACCGAGAAGCAATGACTTGGCCATTTCGGTCCAGTGATCTATATATAGCTCAAGAGAGAACTTGAACCCAGGTCCAAGTCTTTCCCTAAGTCTGTTATTTATTGTGGGAAGCCTGTTCTTTCAAGCCGATTCAAAGGGCTGTTCTCTCCCTCCCCCCAAAATACAATAAAACCAAACACATAAAAGCAGCTTATCTAGAGAGAGCCGCCTTAAAACAGCAGCAGAGATAACAGGTTAGTTTTCAAAGGCCTTGGGAAATAGAAAGGATGTTAGGGAATGCAACCATTATGGTAGGTCTTTTGGGGTTTTTTTATATTGTAAACCACCCAGCGATCCTCTGATGAAGGGCAGTATAGAAATTTAATTAATTAATAATAGTAATAATCATCATCACCTCATGCCCTGAGGCGTCTCCCTGGCATGTCAGCTACTGAAAGGCCCTTTCACAGGTGCGCTTGAGAGGAAAGGGAGTGCCTAGACCAGGGGTCTGCAACCCGCGGCTCCGGAGCCGCATGTGGCTCTTTTACACCTTTGCCGCGGCTCCGGGGTGGCGTGTCTTCTCCCGCTCCCCTTTCCCTCCCGTCGCGTCGGTGTGTGTAGTCGGGGGGGCGGCGGGAGAGCGAGCTGCAGAGAGAAAGAGAAGTTGGCGAGCTGCGACGGGCGCGTTGACGGCAAACCAGAGCCGAGCGCGGAGCCCGAGAGCGAGAGCAGCGCCTCCTCCTCCTCCTCCTCCCGCTTCCCGGCTGGGCACTTGACAGAGCTCATTATCATGCTGCGCTCACTCGCTGCCTGTCTAGGGCCGGAGGGAGGGAGAGCGAAACGCGCGCGCACACAAAAGCTGGTGTGTGTGTGTGTGTGTGTGTGGAGAGGAGGCAGCGAGCCCCAGACAAAGCCCGTGCAGCGCGCACACAAAAGCTGGTGTGTGTGTGTGTGTGTGTGTGTGGAGAGGAGGCAGCGAGCCCCAGACAAAGCCCGTGCAGCGCGCACACAAAAGCTGGTGTGTGTGTGTGTGTGTGTGTGTGTGGAGAGGAGGCAGCGAGCCCCAGACAAAGCCCGTGCAGCGCGCACACAAAAGCTGGTGTGTGTGTGTGTGTGTGTGTGTGTGTGTGTGTGGAGAGGAGGCATCGAGCCCCAGACAAAGCCCGTGCAGCTGTATTTGAGCTGGGCCAGCGCTGGCAGACGTGCTGCCAGCTCGCAGGAGGCTCCTGATGGACGCTTGCCTAAATCGCAGCGGCGCGGGGCGGCAGGGGGCGGGGCACCGTACGTCATGCGCAATGACGTCACATGGCCCCGCCCCCTCGCCTAGGGCACGAAAAGCGGCTCCCAGGTTTTTTTTTCCTTCGGAAATGGGTCCAAGTGGCTCTTTTTGTCTTAAAGGTTGCCGACCCCTGGCCTAGACAATGGTGGGGTTTAAACAGGAGAAATAGTGTGGAGGAACTGGTTCAATGCTAATTTGCTGGCGGTTGAGGGCTGCAAGATCTGGAGGGCTGCAGGTTCCACACCTCTTGTGACCAGGATACAGAGGTGCTTATAGAGAACCCACAGGAAAACCTGTTTTTCCCTTTCACTGTTTTGCCGTAGCTTGCTACAGGAAAAAAACACACTTAACTTTTCTCTGAAAGCTCTAAAAACCTGACGCGATCGTTTACCTTTTCTCACAATCCCAAGCGCCACAAATTATTTGAGCAAATCGTTAGATTGTTTCTTTATTTCCTTTAATAAACCCACAGGCCCTTGTTGCAAGTACACTGCTTGCAGCTTTCAATATTCCTCCCCCCTCCTCGTCACATCCAATCCCATAAACCAGCCCAGTTAAAATAAGAGGCCTCTCCCTCAGTCAGTTGAGCATGAGAGTCTTAATCTCAGGGTTGTGGGTTTGAGCCCCACGCTGGACAAAGTTTCCTGCACTGCACGGGGTTGGACTAGGTGGCCCTCATGGCCTCTTGCAACTCTACAATTCTAAGATTTTGCCTCTCTGGGTAGGGAATTCCACAACCATGGAGCCACTGTGTTGGTTTCTGCCAGCCTAACCTCTCTCAGCAAGCACATGAGTAGGGTCTCTGGCACTGACCTTAAATCTCTGGCTGACCTCTCTGCCTTTGCACCTTAGGCGCTGTGGGTTAAACCACAGAGCCTAGGGCTTGCTGATCACAAGGTCAGCGGTTCGAATCCCTGCGACGGGGTGAGCTCCCGTTGCTCGGTCCCAGCTCCTGCCAACCTAGCAGTTCGAAAGCACGTCAAAGTGCAAGTAGATAAATAGGAACCGCTCTGGCGGGAAGGTAAACGGCATTTCCGTGTGCTGCTCTGGTTCGCCAGAAGCGGCTTAGTCATGCTGGCCACATGACCCGGAAGCTGTACGCCGGCTCCCTCGGCCTATAGAGCGAGATGAGCGCCGCAACCCCAGAGTCGGACACGACTGGACCGAATGGTCAGGGGTCCCTTTACCTTTACCTAACCATGCAAAACATGGGTTCGTTGGGGTTTTTGGGGGGATGGGGCAGGGGTTTGTTTAGCTCTGCATTTGTTTTGCACATGTCAGTTCAAAGCCACTTAAGAGAAGTGTCCAATTAAAGCACCAATGATGTAGATAGGGCAGGAATTAAAAACAAATCGAATGTGAGGTAAACACAGCGTGGCTGTGGCTTGTTATTCTCGCGAACCCTCCCTAGCCATTGGGTGAGCGGCTGTTTTTTCCCTGTTGCAAAACTTGGCGGGGGCAGGGCGGGAATGGGAAAGCAAGTGGGAAGGAGGGGTTTGGGTGGGAAGAGGCTGAAATGGCAGCCAGTTGCTGGCTCTGAAAGGTAGTGAGGAGTCGCCAAGTGCAGTGGGGTGAGGATAGAAGATGGCCCTGGGGGACAGGGCAGTGCTGGATAAAACACCGCAGCAGTTTTTCCTCTGAGTAAAAGGAAGCAGGGGACTCCCATAAGGACAGGGCGAGGAAAAACAAGGGTGAAGTAGATCTTGAAGGAAAGACACCAGGGTTTTGTGGTGGGTGGAAACCCCAGGGAAGAGTGTAGACTCAAAGGACTGGGAAATGGCTTCCATTTTCCTCAAAATATGCTCTTCTGGGGAGATGGAGAATTTGTGGCCCTTCCAATGTTGCTGGGACTACAACTCCCATCATCCCTAAACACTGGACCATGCTGGCTGGGGTAGTTGGAGACAGGGACCCCCAGTTTCCCACATCCCCTCATCCTGTTGTTCTGACACTTTTTAGAGATGCTTACAGAGTTGCTGAGAGAGGAGAACAGTCCGACCCTAAGACATCTTGCTGTCAAATGCTACACACCCCACTTATAGCCAGTGCTTTGAAGGAGTCTTGCAATGCTGTTCACAAACCACTCCCTGCCATTTTGTAGCCCCACCTATCTTGGTGCCACTCGACCAGGTGGCTTCACCCTTAAAGCATGTCAGGGCCACCCCTGCAAGAGACTCCACATCAGGCTTCCTCAAACTCGGCCTTCCAGATGTTTCGAGACTACAATTGCCATCATCCCTGACCACTGGTCCGGCTAGCTAGGGATCATGGGAGTTGTAGGCCAAAAACATCTGGAGGGCCGAGTTTGAGGAAGCCTGCTCCACATGCTCAGGCATACATGTGGCCTCACTGCAGATGGGTGTAGAGTGCTCAGGACAACCACATTTAGAGGGAGCCAATTATAGTTGGCTTTCCTGTAAATGCTTGAGAGATACCTGTTGTCCACCATGGACTTGTATACTTTAAATGCAAGCTCTTGTTTAGGTAACCATAGTGGCAAGGGACTCTGAACTCAGATGTTGGGGAATAAGGAGATGCCTTTGGATTATGGTTGTGTTTCCAAAGCTGCAGTGGGAACAGTTAGGCTGGAATCCAAAACTTGTTCCTTTGGAATTTAATATTGGTGACACTTCCAAGTAAATGGGAACACCAGCAGAGCAATGTGGCTGTTAAGATAGTTCACAATATGCTTAGACTTAGCCACAGTGGTTGCATTTACCTGTATGCCTCCACCGGTAAAAGTTGCAATGTGTGGTGGTATTATCATTGTGGAGTCCACCGAGTGGGCTGGACACATTGCTTGTTCGTAACCCAATTTAGAGGCTATCTGAGGATATGGATATTGTATCACATACTGAGCCCTTGGAATAAAACAGGAGATAGGGCAGGTCAAATCTTCCCATTGCTTTCTCCTAGATTTCTTTTACTTGCACATGAATTTATTTCTGAACCCAAAGTGCAAATTCACTCCAACTCCCATCGGTCCCTAACAGGGTCAGGGATGGTGGACATTGTAGACCAGCAACATCAACCTTGGGGGCAGCAGATTCCCTCACCCTTGGCCTCAATGGTTTAGTTAAATTTAGCAGCAATAGTACATCCTATCAATACTGTGCAACGTTATTGGTCATAAGTAAATGTTAAATCATAGTACTACATTTCCCCAAAATGTTGTTTTCCAAAAAGCAAAACTCACACCTTAAAACTATCTGAGTGTGCTCGAATCTTCCATATGGGATGCACCTAATTCTCCCTGCCCAGTATATGTATTCATCCCCTCTCCTGAGCCTTCCCCCCACCCCTCCTCAAGCCATCCATATTAAAAAGAACAAAAAGGAATGGTGTTTTGTGTCCCTCGCCACTTTAGACGATGACCAATATACTGCATGTCTGCAGTTCAAATTTCAGCCACAAACTTAAGCAAATGGTCATTCCTCTGCAGGGATTCGAACCGCCGACCTTCTGATCAGCAAGCCCTAGGCTCTGTGGTTTAACCCACAGCGCCACCTGGGTCCCTTTTGCTCCCACCTGTAACAACAAGTATTATGTAGGGGGTGATCTTTCAACAGTTGAAATCAGTAGTAGATTTTATAGAGAAGAACAGGACAAGGCACAAACTCACACAGCGCCTTGAAGGTCGGCAGAGTCTGTATGCCTATTTGTCTCATATTTTGCAGTTAACTGTTCGTAATAGCGGTGCAGTGGACAGGCCATAAGGATGGTGAATTTGCCAAACATGTGATGGAGCTGTAGACTGTTGCAGTTCAACAGAACTGTGAAACTTGGTTGCCCATTCCTGCAATGCTGCCCATGGACTCCCCCCCCCCCCAGGCAAACAACTAGTCCTACCTGGTGCCCTGCAGATGTTTAAGACTACAACTCCCATCAGCCCCAACCAGCACGCCTGCGAACTATAGTCCCAAACATCTGGAGGGCGCCCGAATGGTTTAACTACTAAACCCATACAAGTTATTTTCATTTAGGGTAAAATGACTGGGTGTGCTTTGTGGAAAGGTCTATAATTACGAGACAGGGTTTTGGATAGTAAGTTTTGTAAATCATGAAACTTGTGGCACAATGCCTTTGGAATGGCTTTTGAGAGACTGACATGAAAACTGAAGGTAGGGGTTTGTTGTTGGGGTTTTTTTTTTTAAGGGAAATCTTTAAGAAATGCAATCCCTTTCCTTGATCCTCAGTCAGTTTTTAATTACTCTCCCTGGGCCCCTGCTAACCACAGTGTTAAAAAATGTTCTTTAATACCCTTGAATTCCAAAGCAATGCCTCACATTTCTTCCCCCCTTATTACGACCACCTGGAATTCACAGTGCACTCCTATGAGATCCAAAATGCGTGGCAGCGAATGAAGCATTTTAACATCATGTTTCGTGGGCTTGCCTAAACAAACAAAAAGACAAGAGCAACTAAGAAAAGGAAAAGGAAAAAAAGCCTTTCGAATTTCTAACGTAACACACGTATTGGCTTATGCTAATGTTACGGGAAAGCTTCTATATCTGTAAAGGTAAAGGACCCATGACCATTAGGTCCAGTCGTGTCCGACTCTGGGGTTGTGACGCTCATCTCGCTTTATTGCCCGAGAGCCGGCGTACAGCTTCCAGGTCATGTGGCCAGCATGACAAAGCCGCTTCTGGCGAACCAGAGCAGCGCATGGAAATGCCGTTTACCTTCCCGCCAGAGCGGTTCCTATTTATCTACTTGCACTTTGACGTGCTTTCGAACTGCTAGGTGGGCAGGAGCAGGGACCGAGCAATGGGAACTCACCCTGTTGCAGGGATTCAAACCGCCAACCTTCTGATCAGCAAGCCCTAGGCTCTGTGGTTTAACCCACAGCGCCACCTGGGTCCCTTCTATATCTGTAGGGTACTTCAAATATTTCATGGCATTATCTGAGTTACTGATTGTGTTTTTCTTCTTCTCTCTCTCCCCCCCCCACCTCCTAAACCAGAAACACTAGAAGAACTTCCAGAAAGAAGTGGGAAAACATCTCGGCGTTTCTTCTTCAACTTAACTTCCATCCCTGAGGGGGAGTCCATCACTTCAGCTGAGCTTCAGGTTTTTCGGGAGCACATTCAAGACGCTTTTGAGAGCAATGGCAGCTCTTACCACCGTATTAATATTTATGAAATTGTAAAGCCAGAGAGAGAGGCCTCCCAGGACCCCATCACGAGACTTTTGGACACGCGCATGGTGCATCGTAACGCCAGCAAGTGGGAAACGTTTGACGTAACGCCGGCTATAATGAGGTGGATTGCACATGGACAACCCAACCATGGTTTTGTGGTAGAAGTGGCTCACTTGGACTCCAGGGAGAGCACGGCCGCCAAGAGGCACGTCCGGATCAGCAGGTCTTTGCATCAGGACGATGCCAGCTGGCCTCGGATCAGGCCGTTACTAGTGACCTTTGGGCACGATGGAAAGGGACACCCTCTCCACAAGAGAGAGAAGCGTCAGGCCAAGCGCAAACACAACAAGCGCAAGTCCAATTGCAAACGGCATGATTTGTACGTGGACTTCAATGACGTGGGGTGGAATGACTGGATAGTGGCCCCGCCGGGCTATAGTGCCTTCTACTGCCACGGAGACTGCCCTTTCCCCTTGGCAGACCACCTGAACTCCACCAACCATGCCATCGTTCAGACTCTTGTCAATTCCGTGAACCCCAAAATCCCCAAAGCTTGCTGTGTGCCGACAGAACTGAGTCCTATCTCCATGCTCTACCTGGATGAGAACGAAAAGGTGGTACTAAAGAATTATCAAGACATGGTTGTGGAGGGCTGTGGCTGCCGCTGATGTGGCAGCAGGACGGAAAATGGACCAATGCAACAAAACAAAACTTGACACTTTAATATTTCCCAATGAAGACCTTATTTATGTTATGAAATGGAGAATTAAACGCATCTATTTTGAAAAAAAATCTATTTATGTCTACAGAAAAAAAGCGAGGAAAAAAATATTTTAATCAGAGAATTATTCCTTTTAAAGATTTTTAAACGTATTAGTTGTACATTTTATATGGGTTTAAGCGCCCCCCCTTTCCCCCCTCAGCACATGAAGTATAAAGGTCAGATTGTTATTTTGTATTTATTTACTATTATAACCACTTTAGAAGAATAGCTAATTTGTATTTATATGTATAATCAAAAAAAAAGCAGAAGAAAAAAAAATATAGGGTTTGTACATAATTTAAAACAAATGGTAGCTTTTTTTTCTTTTCCTTTTTCCAGTGTGTATTTAAGTAAGTTGCGATGTGTACATGGAAGGGTTACTATGGCAAAGGTGCATAATGCATTTTGCTTTCTGCAGTTCTACTGTTAAGGTCACGAGTGCAAGCCCAATGAAAAGTGGCTAATCCGCCCTGCTGACTCAAGATTATATTGTACAATTCTCAGGAATGCTGCAGGGTGGGCTGCCCAGTCCATGAGAACCTGGCATCCTCCCGGTGGGGAGCATTTGGATAAGAACCAGGCGGTTGCCGAGCAAGTAGACATAGAACTGCTGTTCCTCATGAAGGTGTGACACGACCACCAACTGGGCTTATCTAGAAAACTCTCTTTCCCTACTTTGATTTTTTATTTTTATTTTGGTCTTGCACCTACAGAAAAGCAAAATGTTTATGCTGTTCCTCCCCTTTTAAGTAGTTCACCCATTGGAATCCTTGTCCTGGCCAAATATTAAATAAAATACCAGATTTCTTCAGTTTTTAAAAAGCTTTATTTCTGTCCGCCTTTCCTATGGTGCCTGAGGTATTCCTGCTACTACAGAGTAACCCTTGTCGAATGCCAAAGTGTATTATTGCGAACACCTTGCAATCTATGTTAACAGAGCTCTCGGAGGGAGAACAGGTTTGTGGGAAGCAGCGAAGTATGCAAATTCCACCCTTTTATTTTCCTAGGGACATCAAACACATGCAAAGGAATCCGAGGAATTACTACAGGGCCAGGCCCTAAATATCTCCTCCCGCACCTATGTAAAAGGCTCCAGGGAGGTAGAAGTTCGCATCCAGTCAGATGCGTTGCCCATATGCAAGCGTAAAGCTGGGTCAGCTTGCACCCGCATGTAATGGGAAGAGGGCTTCTTGGTTTCCCATGAGAGCTTGCGGAACAGGGAAACAATTGCCCTTGCATAGATCCTACAGAGCAGGTGGGAAGTAGCCAACATGGCGCCTTCAAAAATGTTTTTGAACTTAAGCTTTCATCAGCCCCAGCCAGAGTGGAGGGATGATGAGGAGCAGGGGTTAGCAACCTTTTTCAGCTGTGGGCCGGTCCACCATCCCTCAGACCATGTGGTGGGCCGGACTATATTTTGAAAAAAAAATAATGAATGAATTTCTGTTGTTGTTCAGTCGTTCAGTCGTGTCCGACTCTTCGTGACCCCATGGACCAGAGCACGCCAGGCACGCCTATCCTTCACTGCCTCTCGCAGTTTGGCCAAACTCATGTTAGTAGCTTCGAGAACACTGTCCAACCATCTCATCCTCTGTCGTCCCCTTCTCCTTGTGCCCTCAATCTTTCCCAACATCAGGGTCTTTTCTAGGGAGTCTTCTCTTCTCATGAGGTGGCCAAAGTACTGGAGCCTCAGCTTCAGGATCTGTCCTTCTAGTGAGCACGCAGGGCTGATTTCTTTAAGAATGGATAGGTTTGATCTTCTTGCAGTCCATGGGACTCTCAAGAGTCTCCTCCAGCACCATAATTCAAAAGCATCAATTCTTCGGCGATCAACCTTCTTTATGGTCCAGCTCTCACTTCCGTACATTACTACTACTACTTCTATGCCCCACAAATAACCCAGAGATGCATTTTAAATAAAAGGGCACATTCTACTCATGTAAAAACACCAGGCAGGCCCCACAAATAACCCAGAGATGCATTTTAAATAAAAGGGCACATTCTACTCATGTAAAAACACGCTGATTCCTGGACCGTCCGTGGGCCGGATTTAGAAGATGGACTTTGCAAGTGTTGAACCAGGAATGCACCTGGAATGGGCTACTTGCAAGCAACAGCGACAGGAGAAATGTGCACCAGAGTCAAAAGATGTAAAGTTACACTGCAATCCTACACATATCTACCCGGAGGGCATTCCCACTAAGTTCAGGGGGCATTACTCTGGGAAGACCCAGCTGACTCAATTGCACTTGCATCTGGGAAGCTTTGTGAAGGATTGTGCTGCTAAGTCTGGCTTGCAATAACGCCATTCATAACCATCCTGAAATTACATACTGTGGAATAATTTCACTTAAGTGGTTTGAGAACGGATCATTAGGTGTTCGCGGGAGCATGTGTTTATTTTAAATGAAAGCAATGTCCCTAGAGATGTTTCAGTTTGTCCTCCAAAGCCAAGCAGTCCTAGTTAGACCTGCAAATGTTTTTGCACAAACAAAGAGGTTTACATGGCTTTGTTTTGCAGCATTTCCCCCTTTTAAAAAATCTTGGCACTGGAACTTTTTCAACAGCCTTGGAGTAGAGGGTCGGGGAACCTTGTCTGCAATCTTTGACAAATATTCTAACCAGTGCTTTTTTTTCTTAAAAAAAAATGTTTAGGGGTACTCTCATTTTCCTACTCATATTGAAATACTGCCCCTCAGTGAGGCCAAACTTAGATTCACAAAATGTTTAGGGGTATGCGTACCCCTGCATCCCCCCAGAAAAAATAAAGCACTGGTTCTAACAATGTTGCTAAACATGTCGTCATTGTTGTCTGAATGCCACTTTCCCACAAAATGGTGCTCAGAGTGTCTCGCAACAGGTTAGAGATGAACAGTGAGTATCACAATTCAAAAGCCTACTAGAAACAATTAGAAATAATCACAATATTGGGAGGTAGTACAAAAAGGGAATCCATACCACATTGTATTAAACAAGACAAATAGGCTTGTTTAACTTAGTGGCTTAAATCTGATAGATGTCTTACCAAATAAGCAACACCTGCAACTTTAGGCTGCCCAATCAGTAACGGCAACCCTTCAAAATGAACACCACTCAAGAAGACATGTAATCATTTCATGATCTGTTCTTTGGCTTGGTAGGACAAGACTTTGACTGTAAGGTCACATCCAAACTATGCATTTAAAACATTCCCCTGCCCCACAAAAATCAAAGTAAAATCCCAGGAATTGCCGTTCCTGGGCAAAGAGCTACACTTCTCAGCACCCTTAACAGACTGCCATGCTCAGGATTATTTGGGGGGTGCCATGTGCTTTAAATGTATGGTGTGGGTGTGATCTGAAAGTTTTGGATCTAATCCAGGGGTCAGCAAACTTTTTCAGCAGGGGGCCAGTCCACTGTCCCTCAGACCTTGTGGGGAGCCAGACTATATTTTTTTTTTGGGGGGGGGGGAATGAACGAATTCCTATGCCCCACAAATAACCCAGAGGTGCATTTTAAATAAAAGCACACATTCTACTCATGTAAAAACACCAGGCAGGCCCCACAAATAACCCAGAGATGCGTTTTAAATAAAAGGGCACATGCTACTCATGTAAAAACACGGATTCCTGGACCGTCCACGGGCCAGATTTAGAAGGTGATTGGGCCGGATCCGGCCCCCGGGCCTTAGGTTGCCTACCCATGATCTAATCCAACACCCCCTTCTTGGGATATTGACTCGTTTGTAACAGCAATTTTGGAATTACTGAATACTTTTCTTAAACCAGTTTTGTTGAAAGCTTGTTAACATCATAATCATCCAAAAGTCGTTGGAAGCTTGCAGGACACTGAGAAGGGATGTTATAGAAGGTTAAGACTCGGAAGTACTGGAGAATATTCATGCAGTGTTGTGAAACCTTCATTCATGAATATTTTTTTGGTAAGCAATAAGGTGCAGTGCTCATTTAGTATATAAATATAGCCTGCAATAATTTGATCTGAGGTGACCTCGAAAGATCTGTCGTTTCATTTTTGGTAAAATGGCAAGGAAGATCTTATACATTTGTTTCTGGGCAATTTTCTTTCTTCATGTCATTCATGTTTGGAATAGTGATCCCCACCCCCCACCCCTGGTTCTCAGCAATAATTAGTACTCAGAAACTTTCACACATTTGTTGATCATTTCCCACTCGTGGCGACAGTTTCTTCTGCCTGGATTGAATAGGTCTTCTGATTGCTGCTTCGTGAATCCAGTTTGTATACCACTGCAAACTGTCTGTCAGAAATGTGTGCAATGGGATGTTAGGATGGATGTCTGGGCCTTGCTTGTGGGGAACTGTTCAGCCTGCCACTTCACTACCTCCAAATTCAATTTGCACATGCAGAAGAAGCCCATAACATGCTTTGCCGAATCAGTCCACAGACTGGAATTCTGTAGTGCTAAGGAGCCTAAGAACTAAGGGGGAAATGAAGTTGAGAATTTCAAATTTAAAAGGAGATGGAACTGCAGGAGTTGGAGCTGTAGGTTTTCTGAGGGTTTTGTTAAGTCCAGTTGGACAGATGCACGTGATTTTCATCCTATTTCAAGGGGTTTCGGGTGGGTACCATTGCTAAAACAAAAGAGGTTCAATGCATCACCCACAAATCAACTCTAACCATTGGAAATCAACCCAACTGGCAACATTTCTGAACGACATACAAATTCCATAAAAGGCTGTGAGCAGAGAGAAGATCATTGGATTTCAGTTTTTAAAAATTTAAAATATATCTTGCCCAGCATTCTAGTCCCATTATTATATCAAAGAATGTTACAGTGCCAAAGCAAAAGCATGGTAAGATTTTCACACCCCTCCCCATCAACCCATTCATATGTAGTCCGTTTGATGTTGAACATGCATGGATCAGGATCCAGTAAAATACTGTATAAAAAGCAGACAGAACTAGTAACAATGCCAATTAGCAATTGATTCATTTGTTTATCGTGCCTATAGCTCACTCCATGAAGTTCAACTTAGGGCTGAGAGCCAACTGTCCTCATATTTCATTTTTTGCAGCAAACTTGGGTTCAGGACAAGGGAAAGCCTGCAGAATTATTCTGGGTGGAATTCAATGTCAAAGGCATGCCTAGGGTACCTTACAAGCCCCTTCCCCAATCACTTAGAAATTACTACATTTTAAACGACCCAAGTATTAGAAGTGTCCACAGTGACAAGGAGGCAGGATGGGAAAAAACTGCACGCCTTTATGCCGCAGTGCAAGGAGGAGGAGGAGGAGGAGGAGGAGTTTGGATTTGATATCCCGCTTTATCACTACCCGAAGGAGTCTCAAAGCGGCTCACATTCTCCTTTCCCTTCCTCCCCCACAACAAACACTCTGTGAGGTGAGTGGGGCTGAGAGACTTCCAAGAAGTGTGACTAGCCCAAGGTCACCCAGCAGCTGCATGTGGAGGAGCGGAGACGCGAACCCAGTTCCCCAGATTACGAGTCTACTGCTCTTAACCACTACACCACACTGACTCTCAGGAAGGAGGACAGGAAGCTTCTCTCACATTTGATCTTGCCCCAACACTAGCTGCACACTGCTGCACCCTGATGTCAGACACTCCATAGTCAGATAGGTGGTTAAGAGCATAGTCAGATAGGTGGTTTCACCAACCCCTAGGTACAACCTCTGGCAGAGCCATCTTTCCCATAGGGCTTAGTGGTGTGTTGCACCAGGGCGCCGGCCTCTTAGGGGTGCCCCAGTGAGTGGGGGAGCTGCGTGGCTTTGCCGACGGCCTCCTCTTTCCCTGCACGCCTGCCAGCTGCGCCCCGCCAACCATATGGCTGGCGGGTGTGCAGCTTGCCTCCCAAGCCTCCGTGGGAGGAGAGCGATCCCCGCAGAGGCTTAGGATGGAAGCTGCGCCCTGCCAACTATATGACTGGCGGGCGCACAGCTTCCACCCCAAGCCTCTGTGGGGATTGCTCTGCCGCAGCGGCATGGGGGAGAGTTGCACCCCCCCCATGGCTGGCAGTGCGCAGCTTCCCCACCGTGGTAATTTGGGGTCGCTGGGCGGATATTTGCACCCCGGCGCAGCATCTGCTAAGACGGCCCTGACCTCTGCTCACACTATTGCAACAGTTCTGTTAGAATAAGCCAGTGATGGCTAACCTTGACACCCCAGATGTTTTGGAACTACAACTCCCATCATCCCTAGCTAACAGGATCAGTGGTCAGGGATGATGGGAGTTGTAGTCCCAAAACATCTGGAGTGTCAAGGTTAGCCATCACTGGAATAAGCACTTCCAATTTCCAGATGGAACCACCTCCTCTCTCTTCCCTCTCTGCACATTGTTCTGGGGGTTCTGATCTGCCCAGAATAGATTTTTGCTCCGGCTAGCAAAACTGTTTAGTTGAATCCAGCCTGAATTTTGACTTTTGCTCATCAGTTGCCTTCGCTGAACCTGTTCGCATTTATCATGCACAATAGCTGTACAGATATAAGCCATGGCGGTAGGGCATCATTGCATAGAGTACATCTCTGTTGATACCAGATGCCCCGTTTCATTTGTCACGACGTGCCTAATCTTATCTAGGGTCTCTTTCCATGATCCTTTCAGCACAAGACGAATGTGGCTTCAAATAATTCTGCGCTGACATCCTATCATGCCCTAAAGGTGGTTGTGTGCAAATAAATGACACATACAGAATTCACACAAATGACCACAGGACATAGCATATTTAGCTGGCCAAACATATGTAGAATAAAAAACGTAGTCATTACAGACTGGAGGGATTCCAGTGTGAAGGAGCCTCATACATACAACACCGGCCTGGCTCTGGTGGAAACTGCCACTGTTGCCAGTGAACTAGTTTGTTTCAGTCAAGGCCTTCATGCCTTTGGGATGTATATAATAATAATAATAATAATAATAATAATAATAATAATAATAAAATTTTATTTATACCCCACCCTTCCCGATTTAAAAACCGGGCTCAGGGCAGCTAACAACAAAAATAAAACAATGATTGAAAACAACTTTAAAAACAGCTTAAAAACAGCATAAAATACAACATAAATGTAGCATCACCAGGGCTAACTAGCGAAGCTAGGGCCAGCAAGGAGACCAGGGAAGAGTTTAAATGTGGGGTATCAGAAGGGTTTCTTCATAGAAAAAGGGAAGAGAAAAAGGAATGAAGGATCAGGCTAAATTGAAGGCCAGGCAGAATAGCTCTGTCTTACAGGTCCTGCAGAAGGAGATCAAGTCCTGCAGGGCCCTAGTCTCGTGGGACAGAGCATTCCACCAGGTTGGAGCCATCACTGAAAAGACCCTGGTCCTGGTATATTTACTTTACAGTGGAACCTTGTGTTAATAATAATAATAATAATTTTTTTATTTGTACCCCGTCCATCTGGCTGGGTCTCCCCAGCCACTCTGGGCGGCTACGTACCATCCTGCTTGCAAACGCTGCGGGTTACGAGCTCCGCTAACCCGGAAGTAGATTCCCCTTGTTACGAACTTTGCCCCGGGATGCGAGCGGAAGTCGTGCGCAGGCAGCGCGGCAGCAGCGGGATGCGCCATTAGTGAAAGCGCGTCTCATGTTACGGGCGGTTTTGGGTTACAAATGGACCCCTGGAATGGATGAAGTTCGTAACCGGAGGTACCACTGTATCATCCTGTTCTGCCTCCCAGTTTCGTTGTGCACTTTTGCAAGATGAAGTCATTATTGCAGGAGCCTGGGTATGAAAGAGAAAATATTAATCACTAATCTGGTGTTTCTTTATTTTGTTTAACTCTAAATTGTTAAGAGGTTGCTTAATTGCTGTTTGCACAACTCGACTCTAATCCTTCAGTTAGTCCCCTGTATGTTGATGTTCAATTTTCTTCCCTAATTTCCATTATGAAAATGTTTGCGCGCAGTTACTGCAGAGCCTTCAAGGACTGTTTTATACTTCCTGACAGCGTAGGTCTGCCTTAATGGTTTGTTTTTACTGCTTAAGAGTGTAAACTTTTCTGCAGCCAATGCGTGGAAAGTCTACTCTCATCCTGCATTACACATTTTTCATTACTCATTTGCTGTTTTTCCTTTGTTGCCAATGACCACCTTTACTTCGGCTTTGTGCAAACACTCCTGTGATTTACAAAATAGGATCCCCCTCCTTCTGACCCTTTCCCTCTCACACTTTGCTTTCTTGACTGCTTATGATGCATCTTCTATAAATTACATAAGGGGAAAGAAAAGCCACCAAAATACAAGAAGTTAACTTGCTTTTTTCCAAGGTCCCCATATCTGTTTCAGCAGCAATTTGCTGTAATCTTATTTGCAGCAATAGAAAAAGTTTTGATTCCCTGGTGCTGCTTTAAATAGTACTGCCATAATTTCCAGGAAGGAATAGATTTCTTTACTATCACTCCTACTAGTAATAAAACACTCTTTGCATTTCTGTAGTATTTAGCAGTTGAATTGTATAGATGTCTACGCAAAAGCAAACCCCATTGCCTTAAATGAGACACAGTCCCAACTAAGTGCGTATCTGGGACAACAGCCTTACAGCATTCAATGGGCTTAGCATATGCTATTCCAAACCAATTCCAACACTGCAATAGTATTTTACAATATAGGTTCCCTCTTGAAAGGTATGTCAGCATTATTCTCCCCATTTTGCAGATGCAAAATGAGGAGGCTGGGAAACGGTGACTTCCCTTAGGCCATACTAGGGAGTTCATGGCATACGCCAGGCACAGGCAAACTCGGCCCTCCAGATGTTTTGGGACTACAACTCCCATGATCCCTAGCTAACAGGACCAGTGGTCAGGGATGATAGAGGATGTTAGCATTTCACTCCTCTGTTGCTGGATGTGTGATTGTTACATCACATGTCAGTGTTTACTTTCTAGGCTTGGAAAGTTGAGAACGGAAGTCAGTCTATCTCTCTTCCGCTGTACTGTACTTTTGTACTTTCTTGCTCGCTCTCTGAGAGAAGAAGTGAGAGGACGCCATGATTGTTTTGTCCTGTATATATTGCTTAATAAATCACTTAGAATGCACACACCTACACTCCATGATTGTTTCTGCTATAGTCTGCTGAGTGAGCGTGCACATGTCTTTTGATATGTGTCGCTGGTGCGCACTGGGACTGATTTGTGAATGTCCTGGGCTGCTCTTCATCAGGAAGACGCCCGGAGAGGTCTGTTTCATTCCAGGGGCTGCGTGTGCCCTCCAGGCATGTTCCGACAGGGAAATGTAGTCCCAAAACATCTGGAGGGCCGAGTTTGCCTATGCCTGGCATACGCCATTTTGGAACCAGTGACTTCTGGGTCTACAGCTGAACTTTTAGGCACAATAAAAACCAGTTTTAGCAGAGGGTCCGGTATCTTCATGCCCAATCTCCTCCACTTCTAGTTGAAAGGAGCAGAGAGCAGCCGGTGGAAAAGACCTCAGAGATGCAATGCTGGGCTACATGGACAAATATATTTGTTGACATCCATCTATCTCAAGAGACAATGGAGGGTGCCTTTGGGGATGAAATCTAACCGCTGCGTTAGCAGCACCAAAGTGACCTCCCCAGGGTGCAAGCTTGGGCAGTGTCCTGGGTTGCCCAGATGACCCCCCCCCCCCCGCCTCACTGATGTAGTCCAAAGGAAAGCAGAGCAATATGTTTGGCACTAGCTTGGTTGCAGGAAGGAGGCATACAAAATGCCATCCAATAATCAACTTAGGAACTCCACTCTGGGTTTGTGTAGGGTTTAGTCCTTAGCCCTTTCTTCTCCCAAAGATATCCCACAAGGCAGCAGAGGTTTAGGATCAGAGTTTTCCCTTTTCTAGATTACACTAAGGTGACAGCATCTTAAAAAGCAGAGACATCACCTTGCCGACAAAGGTCCATATAGTTAAAGCTATGGTTTTCTCCAGTAGTGATGTATGGAAGTGAGAGCTGGACCACAAAGAAGGCTGATCGCCGAAGAATTGATGATTTTGAATTATGGTGCTGGAGGAGACTCTTGAGAGTCCCATGGACTGCAAGAAGATCAAACCTATCCATTCTTAAGGAAATCAGCCCTGAGTGCTCACTGGAAGGACAGATCCTGAAGCTGAGGCTCCAATACTTTGGCCACCTCATGAGAAGAGAAGACTCCCTGGAAAAGACCCTGATGCTGGGAAAGACTGAGGGCACAAGGAGAAGGGGACAACAGAGGACGAGGTGGTTGGACAGCGTTCTTGAAGCTACCAACATGAGTCTGACCAAACTGCGGGAGGCAGTGGAAGACAGTGCCTGGCGTGCTCTGGTCCATGGGGTCACGAAGAGTCGGACACGACTAAACAACAACAACAACAAAGATGACACTACAAGTATCATGGAATTGTAGAGTTGGAAGGGAGCCCAAGTAGTTTGAATCTAGTGTAAGACAGCTTGCTATGCTCTTAAAACTAAACAAGCCATACAGGAAGTAGAATGTCCCCTCGGTTCTAGCTCTGATATATTTTTTCTGCTTACCCTGCCACCCTTGAGAAGGAGGTTACAACCCCTGAAAGTTGAGGTCAAACTCTGAGACCTAGAAACCTGACTGGTAGTTACTTGGTTTTTAGTGCAGAGATAGAAAAACATATGGCTCTCCAAATATTGATGGATTCTCGGCTCCCATCAACCTCAGCAGGCATGGCCTCCAAAGGTCAGTGTTAAAGGGAGTCCGGAGTCCTGAAAGATATGGAAATACACAGGTTCTCCACCACTGCCTTAGGAGATAATAGCTGAGAGATCAGTTCTAGTTCTGTTATGTTTCTTAAGTTTTGTGCTTGGGCAAGAATCAACTTATATGGAACCACCCCCAAGTGAATATCACTGTTATCTCAGTAGCTTGCCAGGATCTTCACGGCTGCTGGTGCCATGCACATGTCTGTACTTATGGCTCTAGCATCTTACTTTTGGGGTGCTGTTTTAAAGGCACCGGACCGTCACCTCAAGTGAAAAAGCGTTGCACTGCTGGCTGTCGCTATAGCGATCCTGCTTCACTCGAAATGTCAGCTGGCATTCCCCTCTATTGGTAATATTTGCCAACGAGGATATATTTTGGAAGGTAGCAGTGAAAAGAGGGAAATAAAGACCGCAAAAAAGGCTATTTTCAGACATCACGTTCAGAACTGCAAGAAATGCGCCTCTGATCCAGAAAGTTCAGTTTCCCACAACAGCTGGAATATGGCAGATTTACAACTTAATGAAGCTGTTAATCCCATTAGAGATTAAATTAAAAAGGGCTTTCTGGGAGAGCATCAAAAGGACCTTCGGATACTGCGCTGTAGCGATTCCAAGTGTACATGCGGGGGCAGAAGAGGAGGTTGACATGTGTGTCTTTAAAATGCATGATAGCAATTCCTTCCGTGTCTCTCATTAAAGTAGAAAGCATTTGGCTCTAGCAGCACATAAAAAGAAAACAAAAGAACACTTTGATTCTGCGAGCCACATGGAGATAAGAGCTTTAAAATATAAAGCTAATTCTGGACGGGTGTAAACTGGCCTAGGTCACATTAACTGAAGCTCTAGCTCAGCTCTAAACCCAAGCCCGAGGGAACCAGAGGGAATGACTATTTATTGGTAGCTACTATTGGGATGATAACTGGAAATGATCTCCCAGCTATTATGCTCACAGCACTCCACATTCCAACTAATTGAAACTCCTTGTTTTAATTCTAAGCGTAACTTATCCCCATGACTCACTCACACTACGATTTGTGTGGTGGCTGTTCGGAGTCTTGCATATGTACAGTTTCACTTACATCCCTGGAGGGCACAATGCAAACTTCAGAGCAAGCAGCGCATGGGAGCAAAGACAGTGATGCCATCGAATAATAGGCCGTTGCATTTTGAAGGGGAAGCTTTTGGAGGCTCACATCACTACCACCTGTGGTGGCTTTTTCAGGGTCAAAGCCAATGCCTAGCCAACTGTTAGGCAGTGTGGTGTAATGGCTAGAGTGCTGGACTAGGGCCAGGATTCAATTCCCCACAGTTATGAGGCTAAATGGGTGACCTAGGACCTAGGGCAAGGATAAAATGGGGAAGAGAACCATGGATACCACCTTCAGCTCCCTTGGAGGAAAGATGGGATATAAATGTCATTGTTATCTGGGAAACGATATATAATGAGATGAATAAAATGTTCAAATTCATTTTTGTAACAAACAAACAAACAAACAAACATCAGAGGCTTTTTTATCAGGAATTATAGATGTGAATATTCCAAGGGAGCAGAAAAGACTTTTTATGTATGCGACGACAGCGGCACGGATGCTACTAGCCCAGAGGTGGAAAGAAGACAAAGTCCCTACCAGAGAAGAATGGCAAATTAAACTGTTGGACTATGCCGAAATAGCAAAACTGACCGGAAAGCTCAAGAACCAAGAAAACCCAAACTTTAATAAAGAATGGGGAAAAAATTATAATTTATTTTGGCGACCACTGTAAGCAGATAAAAACATTAGCAGAATTTCAATAACAATAATAATAGCAAGTATTATTAAGACAATGGAGTGATATAAAATATGGACTATTGAAAAATATGCAGTAGTAGACAACAGGACCCATGGAGTGGAAGGTGGAAGTCCAGAGATTCGGAGGAATCTTTAACTGTGGATGTGTATAGTTGGATTGTTATATCTTTATACTTGCAAAATCAAATAAAAATTATTTCAAAAATAAAATAAAATAAATGTCGTTGTTGTCATCGTGATATGCACAGGACACGTTGGATCTGCCACTGTCAACGACACCTCGATTAGCAGGTTCCTTCCTCTCTGTACTTTGGCAGAAGGAAAGTGGGTAACTGGTAGAGCGTGTGTTTGTAAAAACACGGATCCCGTCTTCCTCATCTTGTCCTGTGTTTCTTTCCTTGTAGGGTGTGTGTGTGTCTGTGGTGATGGGAGAGAAAACCAGAAGTGCTTGTGTGGCTTCAAGCAAACAACTCTCACAGAGCCTCCCATTTCCCATCAGTAGGGAGAGGGCAATAGTTGCCTGTAGATTCAGGGCACTGCGAGGGCAAGCTCAGTACACGTTGGGAAACAAGGGGTTTCTTTTGAAGGCTTCAGCATTTCTGCTTTTTCCAACTCCACTGGGCAGGGGGCCGGAAGGGAAGGTTGAGGAAGGTGAGCAAAGAGCAGGCTTGGAATAGCAGGGAATGTTAAACGGCTGTGGTAGGTGGAGGGGAATTTGCATTTGGAAAATGTGGTACACACCTGCTGCCGATCGACTCAGACATGGTCATGTTACTGCTCTTCTCACTTCAATACCTTTCCGGCAGCTTGTAGAGCTCACTATTCAGATGGGTGTTTTTCTCCAACCTGTTCAATGCATACTTAAGGCCACTATGGAAATCCTTATTTGCATGCGTGATTGGGCTTCACCTGTAGAACTGGAGGCTGTTTACTGTTGCTGCTGAATTGGCCAAGATTACAACAGTGTAGCCCTGGGAATAGCCCCTTTCACACACTTATTCGCCCTGCCCACTTGAAATAAATCTGTTTAACATACAGCCTTCTCACTCCAATACATCCCCGCCTCCCACTCCTGCAAATTCCTATCTGTTAGGGCAGGCATGTCCAACAGGTAGATCGTGATCTACCGGTAGATCACTGGACGTCTGCGGTAGATCACTGGTAGATCATTGGGTCCCCCCAAAGAAGCTGAACAACTGTGACTAGTTGGTCTCTAAGGTGATACTGGAAGGAATTTTTTTATTTTGTTTTGACTACGGCAGACCAACATGGCTACCTACCTGTAACCCCCCTAAAAAAAAGCTCAAGAACTTTGACCTGAACCCCAAAAAGGGGGTAGATCACTGCCAGTTTTTAACTCTGTGAGTAGATCGCAGCCTCTTGGGAGTTGGCCACCCCTGTGTTAGGGGATCACAAGGCAGCAGGTGCTAGAGGGACTATGTGCTATGGAACCGATATCTTAAACTTTCCCCAGTTGCTACCCCAATAATATAAAGATTGGAAGCATCTTTGCTATCTGGCTTGTTTTAGAGGTTTTGTGTCCATTTATGGTAAATGTGATTTCAAACACAATGCTGTCTCCATCTCTCCCCTTCATATATAGCAGATTGTGAACCCTAATTCCCTGCTCTGTCAAAGCAATCCTGGTACAGCCAAGGTGAAAAAAGTACAAAGACTGCTCTTGCTTGTGTGGGCCATTCAAGGGAGGCTGGAGGCAAAAATAACTGGAACCTGATCAGCCAGACCTGAATATTGAGCGGCTCTTGAAAGACAGGAGGAAAGAATACGCCAAAAAGATGCTCCAAAAATATCAGCCAGAGAACCCTTTCAGAGACCAGCTGCTTCCTCATCATAAGACACCACGCCCATGCCTACAGTGGAATCAGATTTTTTCTCAGCACCATGGTGGAGGAGCTGCTGAACATGTTGGTGATGCTATCTACCGAGAAGTTCATCCAGAGCATCACAGAGACCATCAATATATCTGTGTTGCCTAAAAAAGATCGGGGGGAGTGCTTTATGTGCCAAATTTGTATTTTAAATGGCAAACAACATTTTCAAAGTGGTGCATTATAAATATTCATACAAGTTTAAAATTCACAGCGAGCCACTTGGGGGGTTGCCCCCTCGCCACAAGAGGGTGCACTCAACCCCTGATTTGCACGGGGGTTGTGTTCCGGGTCATTGCGCATGTCGGCGGATTGCGCATTAGCCTGCACTGCTTCATTGTGCCCCATTACACCCTCTGCCGGATCCAAAAGTGTCCCACACATGCATGGTTGTACATTCTTTGAATGGTGTGCAAAACGGGTTGCCTGTATTTAAGATTTGCTTACAATTCTCTGTTCTGCATTAAGGTACACACGTCCTCCTTGAGAGCTTCCCATAGGCCTTTGGTGGGCCACTGTGAGAAAAGTATGCTGGAATATTACAGTGGAGGCATTTAAAAAATAATAATATAATAATAATTTATTACTTATACCCCGCCCATCTCGCTGGGCCTCCCCAGCCACTCTGGGCGGCTCCCAACAGAATATTAAAAACACAATAAAACATCAAACATTTAAAACTTCCCTAAACACGACTGCCTTCAGATGTCTTCTAAAAGTCAGATAGTTGTTTATTTCCTTGACATCTGATGGGAGGGCATTCCACAGGGCGGGCGCCACTACTGAGAAGGCCCTCTGCCTGTTTCCCTGTAGATTCACTTCTCACAGTGAGGGAACTGCCAGAAGGCCCTCGGAGCTGGACCTCAGATGCAGGTGAAAACGCTCCTTTAGGTATACTGGGCTGAGGTCGTTTAGGGCTTCAAAGGCTTTAAAATATGTTGTTTTAATCACAATTGGACTTGTAAAACACACATCAAATAAAGTATGCTATTGCACATGTGCAGACTGCCATTGTTTCCTCACTAAAAATCAACCCAAATAACTTATTATTTACTGCACATCTCGTAAGCATTCCAAAAAAGAATGGCAGGTGGAACCAAGGATGAAGAAAGTGTGAGGGGCTTGGATGGAAGGCAAGGGGGTGGAGATATGAGCACCACCATGCAGGGGAGGATGGAACCAGCCATTTTTTGCTATTGAAAAATGTGCCAGGCATTTTTTGTGCCTGCAGACAGTGTTGTAGCAGCAGGAATGAACTTAAATATCAGAAACCAAAGTTGTGTCTGAGGGAAACCTCCTAAGGTAGGGGTGGGCAGAATTCAACCTTTCAACATCTACTTTGTTTTTCGCTAGAATCCTGACTCCTGCCCACTACAGCCAGGTGCAAAAATGGTGGCCCCATGAGTAAAGTCAGTTGCCTGCTCTGGAAGATCAGTGTCTTGAATTACTACAATTCAATATTCTAACAGCGTAATTTAGGTGAGAGGGCTTTTTGTTGCTATTGTTAAAGAAATTGAAAATAATAATATGAAATGCTTGCAGATCTGCTGCAGATCTGCAAGTAAATCCCAACCAACTTTCTGCCTACCCTACCCTACGGTATGGAGGTGCATATCTCGCTTTTTAAAAGTTTGGGTGACTTGTCAGAGTTGCCCTGATATTGGGAAAAGCATTTGAAGCTGAGCTTCAGCCACTGAGATGCTTTAGTGTGGGAATTAGGCCAAAGGCATAGGAGGCATAAAATATTCCTACACACATATAATCCTAATTACTAGAGATGTTAATGTAGACAAGACTTTATGAGCACTGCATGTCAGTTTATTCAGCCTTTCAGATAAGCATGCTCCAAGAAAGCATTTTCGGTTCAGCATTCCAGAACTGCACCCATCTGCCTATCAGCAAAATCACAATATAGTCCAATACAGTCCGATGAGAATAATAATAAAAGCTAATACAGGGCACCTCTTGGTAGCTTTGCACATTAACTGAAGCTGATCCAGTATAGAACACTCCTGACACATTTTACATAACCACAGTGCTCCATCAGGCAAGGGAACTTGGTTCATAACGCTGTAATGGTTCAAACAGGAAATCTCCTGCAGTCTAAGGAATCCTCTGAGTGACACTGACACCCACAATATTTCAGTTTTCTACAGTTGCAAATAGGCCTTTTTGTTTTGTTTTTCTAAATCTTGTTAGAAGTTGCATCAGATCCTGGTATTCACAGGTGTATCATGCTAAGGTGAACACAATTTTCGAGTTAATCGCCACTCAGACTAATTAGGGGGCAGTATAAAGGGAGAAGAATGAATATAACTGTGCATTACATGGTTGGTGGTTCTGGAGAGGGAAAGACTCAGGTGCATTGCCCTAGGCTGCAATTTTCCTGAAATTAACATATTTAGAGAAAAGAGGAGAGGTGGGATAGCTCTTTAGGTAGCTTTACCCACCCACATTCTTTTTGATTTGGAAACCCCTATTTGCAAATTGTTAGGAACCTTGTTATAGCTTGGGCATGACAAAGCACTTTAATTTACATCAAGCTTTATGTTAACTCACATTCAGCCAAAGCAAAAAGTTTGAGACTGGAGACTCTGAAAGTGCCTTTGATGAAAATGACCTGTCATGTGAACAAGTTCAAAATCTGTTGCAAATCTTAGCACAACATAATCTTCCAGCGATATCTGCATAGCAATGTATGTAAAGTATATAAAATGTATATTTTGTGGGGTACTCCAAAGTATACATTTGAAATTCTATGCATGTCTACTCAGAAGTAAGTCCTACAGATTTAAGTTGTAACTGTGTAATTCCAGCAAAGTATGTATAGGATTGCAGCCTAAGGGCAATGGCCTGCTTTGCGGCTAATGCTGTCCCACAGAAGATCAAACAAGTCTTGAATCATTTATCCAAAGTTTGGTTTGTTTTCCAACTATTCTTGCCTCAGAACTTCATAGCTTGGCAAGAATCTGAGATATGCAGCCAAACATATTATGGTTAAGGAAGGATGCCAAGTTAATACATAGCACCAAGTAATAGTTAAAATAAACCATGGTTCATAAACCAACAGCAAATCATGGTTTGTGGCAACAAACAAGCCATAGTTCTGCCACTGGGCAGAGTTCAGATATTCAAATAAATCATGGTGTCATAGACAACAGAACATAGCAGAAAGCGCAATAATGACTTCTGAACAACACTATCATACTAAATGCAAATAACCTTTTGTGAGTGGTTCAAAATGACCATTAAGTCCCTAGCCCTGCAGGTTTAAACAAATTTCTTACGCAAGGCAAACAACATATGAAAAAAGACCAGCAAGTGTGGTCGCATGAGCCACCTTTCTCTTCTGTGCCTCAGGTTTTTGTGGTGACAATTCAGCACAGCCCTACAATGTTCATCCCTCCTCTCTCTTTTCTCACAGTGTTTTTATATGAATGTGTGCTTAAAGAATGCTTTAACAGTCCAGCTGCCCTGCTCATCATACCATCTGCAACGTTTAAATCTGGGGAAAGACTTTCTCAAAACTTTTGCCTTGTAGTGTGTCTGTGGGTATCTCCCTCCCTTCTTTCATTTATAGCCTGTCTAGAGGCTTCCAAACATACTTCCATAAACTTGATAAACTCATGGTATTGCGTGCCAAATTATAATCTCTATGATCTTTGAGATCAGACATCTGTTATCTTTTGCCTCAGGTTTACTTTAAGGTAAACACAAACCCAAAGCACTAAAATGGATTTACAAAAAACACAATCACAGCATGACCTTTTGTTTCTAACGTCTACCAAAGGCCACCATTGCTGAGGGTATATATCAACTCAAGAGAGCAACGTCTAATCTGGGAAGCAAAGTTTTCTCTAGAGCAATGAAGCAACTAGTGGGACGGGGTGTGTGTGTGTTGGAGAATCTTTTAAGAAAAGCTACAATTTTTATATGGCAAAGAATGGATTTTGCAGTCTCTCTTCCTCCTCCTGAGAAGATTGATCAACTCAGACTTATTTACAGTTGTTATTGTTTTTTGCTGTTTTCTTGTTGCTTTGATAACACCTACATTGCTGAGTGTTTAACACGCCTCTTTAAATGTCCTTAGAATGGATCGTGGTTTCACCAGCAGATGGCAACAGTCAGCTCACATAAATAGGAAAGACAGGGGCCAGATTAGGTCTCTAGGAAAATATTTAAGAAAGTTATCCTAACTAGAACTAGTCTTTGACTTTAAAAAGTACCTCGATTCTCAAAGGTGTTGGTTACAGGGTACCACAGAAAAGCTTTAGGAAAGAGGGAAGGCTTGGACCACCTCAGGGCTGCAAATAGCTCAGAGATGTCTGAAAATGTGGCCAGCACCCAAGAGTTTTAAATTTTTCTTGAGATCTGCGGTTCGGTAGAGAAGGAGAATTGTCGTTCAGACCCAAAACATGATGTTCCATTTGCACCCAGAGGCTTTTCAACTCCCTCATCCACCATCCTCCTGTGCGCCTCAAAAGTGCCCCCCTTCATATTTTGCTCGAAGCGATTCTGCACTTTATGAGGTCTCCAGGGCTGCTGCTGAAATTGAAGTTTGCCACTCCCCTGTGCATACAGAAGGGCTTTCTGCTTGGTGATGGACCCAGACCTTTATGTTTCATGTGAAGGTGCAGAAAATGGTCACCCTGTCCATTGGTAGCTATATGCTGTTCATTGGAAGCTACAAGATACATTGTTGGCAAAACCAACAATGTGTCTTGTGCCACCTAAGAGACTAACACTTCTATTTTGGCATACATTTTCATGGATTAGAGTCTACTTCATCAGATGCATGAAGCTTTATCTCAAGTTGGGTACGGTTTTACCTGGAGAGGAGACAATTAGGAGGACAGCCATCTTCAAACATCTGAAAGGCTATCAAATAGGGCAGGCATGTCCAACAGGTAGATCGTAATCTACTGCTAGATCACTGGACGTCTGCGGTAGATCACTGGTAGATCATTGGCTCTCCCCCCAAGAAGCTGAACAACTGTGGCTCCCCTGAAAAAACTCAACAACTTAGACCCCCCCCAAAATGGGCCTTCCTCCTTCCTAAAAAAAAGCTCAACAATTTGACCTGAACCCAAAAAAGGGGGTAGATCACTGACAGTTTTTAACTGTGAGTAGATATTATAAGTAGGGGACGACAGAAGATGAGATGGTTGGACAGTGTTCTCGAAGCTACTAACATGAGTTTGGCCAAACTGCGAGAGGCAGTGGAGGATAGGCGTGCCTGGCGTGCTCTGGTCCATGGGGTCACGAAGAGTCGGACACGACTGAACGACTGAACAACAACAACAACAAGATATTATAATGATGATGATGATGATGATGATGATAATTTATTTATACCCCACCCATCTGGCTGGGCTTTCCCAGCCACTCTGGGCAGCTTCCAACAAAATATTAAAACACAATAATCCATCAAACATTAAAAGCTTTCCTAAACAGGGCTGCCTTCAGATGTCTTCTAAAAGTCTGGTAGTTGTTGTTCTCTTTGACATCTGGTGGGAGGGCATTCCACAGGGCGGGCGCCACCACCGAGAAGGCCCTCTGCCTGGTTCCCTGTAACTTGGCTTCTCACAGTGAGGGAACCACCAGAAGGCCCTCGGAGCTGGACCTCAGTGTCCGGGTAGATCGATGGTGGTGGAGACGCTGCTTCAGGTATACTGGACCGAGGCCATTTAGGGCTTTAAAGGTCAGCACCAACACTTTGAATTGTGCTCGGAAACGTACTGGGAGCCAATGTAGGTCTTTCAAGACCGGTGTTATGTGGTCTCGGTGGCCGCTCCCAGTCACCAGTCTAGCTGCCGCAGTCTCTTGGTAGTTGGCCACCCCTGAAATAGGGTATGAAGCCCCCCCATCCATTGCTGCTCCAGAGGGTAAGGACCCTAACTAACAGCTTCAAGTTACAAGAAAGGGGATTCTGATCATATGTTAATAGGAACTTTCCTGATGGTAAGGCAACAGAACAGACTGCTTTGGAAAATGGTGGACTTTTTTTCCATTGGAGGTTTTTCAGCAGAGGCCGTAGCAGTAGATTGACAGGTGGTTGAGCAGTGTTAGAAACTGAGATATGAAAGCTACGGTAGGAGCTAAATGACACCTTAAACCGAGGTTATGGGCTCAAGAATGTAATGCCTAGGCATGCTTTAGTATAACAAGAATACAAAACTGAAAATGAATGAACTGCAGCTTAAATATTATGTTCATTTTCCACATGCTCTAGTCCTTCCCCTTCCCACCCCCTAATATTCTTAAGAGGGTCTCTTCTCCAGTTTTCAGAGAGTAGCTGGAAGTGAGGAGGCAAAAAAAGGTCCTTCTTTCCTTCCAATCTGCAGTTTTCACCTGAAATTTTAGGCGCAGCACTGCGCTCAGAGCTCAGAAACTGCTCGCGTGTGGAACAAAGAGCTTGGTATTATTATACCTTTTTTCCCTTTCTCTCTTTTTTCCTTTATTATTTTTCCTCCCTTTCCCCTTTTCTGGTTTCTTTCCTCTCTTTCATTTTTAGATTAGTTTGGCTTTTATTGCATTTTAAGTGGAAACTTCCAATAAAAAATTCAAAAAGATTTGAAAGGTGTGTGCCTTTGAATGCATGCAACAAACCTTTCAAGCTAGTGATCCACAATGATACAGGCTAATCCCCAGCTGCAGTCATTGGTCTTTTGTATCATTTCCTCATTGCTCTTTAGCACCTACAATGACTGCAAGCAGTTTGGAGAAGGGTTTTTTCCCCCTTGGGAGATTTCGGCAAGTGTGACATATGAATGGGAATGTTTCAAAATCCTGTTCTCATCAACATCAATGAGTTTTCATTATCTGTAGCCATCTAACCTAAGCTGTGAACTCTTAGGTTCTTGTTATAAACGTTTTGCATTTGTTTTTGTTTTAATTTGGGTGGGGGTTTGGGGCCCCAGGTAGAAAAATTAAAAAAAAACCTAACTGGTTCCAAAAGCTGCACAATCTAACCCCATTCCAAGCACAACAATTGGGATCTCTGTTCATAGTGTGGGTGAACATCTGCTAATTTCAAACCACACCCACAAATTTGGCACATTTAGTGTGATGAAGCCAAGCTTTGCAGAAATAAACTTTATTACCAAAGCAACATCATTTTATGCTTTATATAATAAAGTTTGTTTAACTTCACATCCATGCACAAGCATGACATATTAACATTTTTTTTCATAGGGGGGGGTTAGGGAAGACTAACATTTTCAAGACTTGGTGCCTAGAAATAGTAAGAGATTTTAATGTCTCTTACAATTTAGCCTCTGAAAGTTTATCAGAGGAGTAGAGGCTTCCAACTTCCATCTGTCAAACCTATTAATTCTGTGTGAAGCTGTTAAAATTGTGCGCACCCAAACTGTCTACTCAAAATGAACTTTGTGTGTCTTTACTAGCTGACACTTTGGGGGCAGACTACATGTTACACAAAAATGCTTGTAATTCAGCTGTAGTGGGGTGAAGCCAGGGTGCAAAGTTATCATTTTCTCTCATTTACTGCCTCTTTGCTCACTATATATCCCTTCCAAACACACACACAAAACACACCACCTAACAACAACACCCCCCAAAACAAACCACACCCAGACACCATCAGGGCTGCTTCATGCGCATTTGTGGATAGATTTCTCTTGATTGATTTTATATTTATTGCATATTTTATCCAAACCGTTCAGGTCAGGATGATATGGTTCCTCTATCTCACAACCCTGTCAAGACTGATGGAGAGAGTGTCTGTGTGTGACTGGCCCAAGTTCATCCAATGAGCTACCCTTCTGCGTGGGGATTCGAACCCAGTTCTCTTCAGTTCTCCTCCAATACATATGTGGGGAACCTTTGGCCCTACAGATGTTGCTGAACTAGAGCTCCCATCATCCATGGCCACTGGCAATGCTGGCTGGGGCCCCTGGGAACTGTAGTTTTATTTTAAAAATGTTTTTATTAAATATTTTCTTGGGTTACAGAAGTACATACATCACCTCTCCTTTCAGATCCTAAAGTCCTTTCTACAGGTCAGTTATATTTGATGTGAGACTTTAATGTTGTAGACAGTATAAAGTTGGGAGAGAAGAGAGGTGAGGAGAGAGGGGGAGTAGTAAACTTTCAGTCTTTTACATAGTGTATATGTGAGGTTTTTATGTAAGCATCAAGTGGGTAGGTTCTCTTTCTATTCATTTATTAGTTTTCATTGGCGGTGAGAAAGACTGGGGGCCCCAGACCTGGCCCTATTGAATATTTTCCAAGACAATAACGCACAGTCGCACTACAAAGAACTCATGGGAGTTGTAGTTCAGCAACTTCTGGAGGGCCAAAGGTCCCCCACATCTGCACTAAATGCTACAACCACACTGGAAAATGCAGATTTACAAAAACAAGTAGGATAGTGATTTGAGTAGACTCCCCAACTTTTGCAGACATTTCCCCTTTTCTTTTGGTAAAGAGTAATTTATGCAGAGCACAGAAATAGCAAAACAGAGCCACTGGTGCTGATAAAGCACTCTAGGCCAGTGTTTCTCAACCTTTTCTGGGCAAAGGCACACTTGCTTCATTAAAAAAATCTCGCGGCACACCACCCACAAAATGGCGGCGGCAACGTCGCTATGGTAACGGAAATCATGGAGTTATTTCACAGCCGGCGAGCGGAGCGCGGGGGAAAAAATCGGTAGGTTTAAAAAAAAAAAAGACGACCAAAAACCGGAGGGTTACTTAGCTTAGAGATTATTGCTACATGACGCCTCTCCATTTCGGCTGCGGAGGGGAGGGGGCGAGAGAGGTCCACAGGCAGAATGGTCTCCCCCGAGGCAGAGACCGCAGCGCAAGCCGCCTTCCGCGGCGCTAATCCCCTTCGCCGCCGCGTCTGCGCTCGTCAGGCTCGCCTTCCCTTCCTCCTTCCCGCTTTCCCCTCCTGCCTCATGCAGCCGCCTCCTGGCTTGAGGTGCAAGCGGAAAGCGTGGGTGGAGGAGGAGGAGGAGGAGGAGGAGGAGGACGTCGTAGTGGTGGCGGTGGAGGCATTCCTTACTCCCGCAGAGGAAAGCCCAGCCCCGGCGAAGGGCTTCGCTTCGTACGCGCGCCCGGCTCCAGCCGAGAGGCGGCCTCTTCACCTCGCGAGAGCCGCCGCCGCCGCGGAGATGGTTGGGCGCAGCTGGAGCCGGGACTCCTGGGTCCTTGCCGAGGCTGGTGTGCGAGCCTCCAGGCAAGCGCCCAGGCTTGGAAAGGCGGCGGCGGGAGTTGCGGGAGGCTTCTCAGGTGGCTGGCGGTTGGAGCGCTCGCAGAGCGCTCCTCCTTTTAGGGTGGCGGCCATTTTGGCCGGGTGGCAGCCGGAGCCTGGCACAGCAGGCAATGTTCCGCGGCACAGTAGTGTGCCGCGGAACAGCGGTTGAAAAACACTGCTCTAGGCAAGCTCCAAAAAATGACATTAAAGCCAGTAATGCAGGAGAGGGACGCGGGTGGCACTGTGGTCTAAACCACAGAACCTAGGGCTTGCTGATCAGAAGGTCGGCGGTTCGAATCCCCACAATGGGGTGAGCTCCCGTTGTTCGGTCCCAGCTCCTGTCCACCTAGCAGTTTGAAAGCACATCCAACTGCTCTGGTTCGCCAGAAGCGACTTAGTCATGCTGGCCACATGACCCGGAAGCTGTACGCCGGCTCCCTCGGCCAGTAAAGCGAGATGAGCGCCGCAATCCCAGAGTCATCCGCGACTGGACCTAATGGTCAGGGGTACCTTTACCTTTACCTTGCTAAAACTACATCCATTCTGCAACAAACTTGCTTTCTACCCCTCCCATTATTGGATCCTCTTTTGTAACCCTTTACTCTTTCAATGCCTTTTCCTATTAGAGGCAATTGTCCCACAATGCAAATGTTGGAGAATAAGGGAGGGGCGTGGTGCAAGAAAGAAGGTCAATTAACACCCTAATAGGGAAATGATTTGCTTTAGGGCATCAACAATTCACGTGTGTGTGTGTGTGTGTGTGTGTGTGTGTGTGTGTTCTTGGTATGAGCTTTCGTGTGCATGCACACTTCTTCAGATACTTCAGTGATACTTCTTCAGATACTTCTTCAGATTCTTCAGTGTGTATCTGAAGAAGTGTGCATGCACACGAAAGCTCATACCAAGAACAAACTTAGTTGGTCTCTAAGGTGCTACTGGAAGGAATTTTTTTATTTTGTTTTGACTATGACAGACCAACACGGCTATCTACCTGTAACTGTGTCTGCTAACCACCTCACTAAGAGAAGAACATACAGGGTCCACTATCTGCTCCCAACTAAGCCCACCTCACTGAGAAAGAGATTGTGCTGACATGTACCTGCTTTTGACAGCTTCCACAAGAGAAATAAATATTCTGCCCACATGCTACTGCCTGCCTGAGTGGAAGAGGAACAAAGACGAATGAATGCCTCTCCCCCCAAAATGATGCTCCCTGCCTGAAGGACAGGGGCTGCCCACTGTGGCCCATGCTAGCCACCTGAGGGAGAAAAACTGGCCACTGTGATCTCATTCTGATGCTGCCTATTTCACAGACTGGCCACTGTGTTCTCACACGGATGTGTCCAACCAGAAGGAGAGACACAGGCCATTGTGATGTCATGCTGATGCTGAAGGAGAGAGAAACTGGCCAATGTACCAACTCACAAGTGCTGTGCACTTGAATAACAAGGAGACACTGGCTTGACAAATGCCAACAACACAACCCCATGCCCAAGAAGCTGCTCATACCAAGAAAAAACTTAGTTGGTCTCTAAGGTGCTACTGGAAGGATTTTTTTTCATTTTGTTTTGACTACGGCAGACCAACACGGCTACCTACCTGTAAGTGTTTCTAGTGTTAGGAATGAAAAATCATTTTAATGCAACTTACATTTTTACCCACGCTTACCCCCAGAATTGTTCAAAAGGTCACCTGACAGCGGCCTCTGCCTGAAAAATAGTTTGTACAAAGATAAAACAGGCTGAGCATCTAGTCAGCAGTTTGGGGCTGAGTGGGTGGGCAAGGAACAGATCTGCTGGATATTGAAGGAGGGGCAGCCTAAGGCATAGCAGTTCCTTTTTATGGTCATTCTTATTTTCAAACAGATAGGCAGTCGGAGCAAAAAATAAATAAAATAAAAATGGGGGAAATTCTGGCTAGGAGTCTATATAATCAGCCCCAGGGTTGGTAAGAATGAGGTCATTCCTCGTGTTTATATTTTCACATGCAGGGAGCATATTCCAATCCTCCTCCTGTCACTCAGATGTGAAAAGATATTCACATTTTAAAAAATGTTTATGTAGAGTAAGGCACCAACTTAAACGCTTTCATCACAGATTAACCCCCTGCCCCCCCCCCAAAATGTTACTGGGGCAGAGATGGAAGAGAGTGCTGCTGGGGAATCTGCACAGATGCACTGTTCTCTGTGCCAAATTTGATGAACAAGAAAGATTACTTTTCCTTCTAATTTCTAGCCAAAGCTAGCTGCCATTTCATTTAAAATAATCCATACGTACATTTTTTTTTGGTAGTTTTCATTAAACTAAAAAATAAAATAGTGTTGAAACATAAAAACTTAGCATAATTACAACAGAATAATCACTACAGGATAACGGGGGGGGGGGACAACACACACCTAAGTTAGGAATTGTAGCAGAATATTAAAAGTTAAAATGTTGGGACTAAGCAAAAAGGTTTTTTTAATCACTTTTTGTTCTTTGTAAATTAAGAGTATTGGGGCTAAAACTGAGAAAGTCCTGTGTCCAGGTTTTTTGAGACATGGCAGGATGTCACAGTGTCTGGTATAGTTGGGTGGGGAACATCTGGGGGTTCCTGGACTCCAACTCCCATCAACCCCAGCCAGCATAGTCAATGGTCAGGGATTCTGGGACTCATACTCCAACATCTGCAGGTTGTTCCTCCTCCTCCTCCCCCCAATTTGCACACAGAACTCTCCTCTCTTTACTGGTTTGGTCTAAACATGGTTTGCCACTGTCCAAACTGGGCAAACTATCATTAACGTTAACCATAGTTTATCTCCAAATCATCGTTCTCAAACCCAAACCATGGTCTCAAATCCCAGTTTGGAGCCAAATCCTGGTTAATGCTAAGCTGCAAACAGTTGCTGCAAATGATGGTTAGAAGGAATCAGGGAAATTAGGAGATAATGTGAGCATCAGAAAAGGAGTGTGATTGCCCAGGGGGCTGGCAGTGGGGAAATGTGCACCCCGATGCCAAACATGGCTTGACAACCCATTTACATGACGTCTGAAGTGAGTCTGGTTTCTCCTTCCTCCGGAATAATTAACAACAATGAAATTTAGAGGAATAGGTCAAAGGGGTTTTCGTTCCTGATGAGAGACTTTAGTTTGAATATTGCAGCAACGGGACAAAGGACAAGGCTGCTGAAATAAGACTGCAAAAAGCTTGGGGGAGAAACCAGAAGGATTTCTGTGTGGCGGCACTGCAAGCTCAGTTCTGGTGCTGAAAACAAATTCATGGGCTGAGCGTGTGCCCAGAGGTTTCTTTAATTCCAGGAGAATGTCATCCTTGCCCCTCCAACCACAGCTGGCTTTGGTTGGTGGATCTCCAGGTTCTGCTAAAGAAAGGGTGGGGGAGAGTGGATCCAGAAAGTCTGAAGCCTGCCCGCCTGTTCTTGCTACACGATCAGATACTTACAATGTCAGATTATTCTTTCCCAGCCAATTTCCCTTTAGGTGATGGAGTAAAAGCAATCTGGCTCTGTTGCGTCTGATTTTCTGGCTTAAATTTATCTTGCTTATTATTATTATTATTATTATTATTATTATTATTATTATTATTTATTAAACATCACATTCAGATGCTAAGTCCAAATGTTACTCTTACATACATGGGCTCAGAAAGAAAAGAAGAAGAAAAACATTTGGAAGTGGGTTTTCTTTTTCTTTTTTAAAAACCTCCTTTGGGTTTTGATCTCTCTCTCCCTTTGAAATGGAAGCAAACTCCTGCAGGGTGCTCTGTGATCACTTTCTGGGTGTAGTCGCATGTTTTCACTTCTCGCTGTAGGTGAAATGGCTCATGTGCAATTGTGTTAACTCTCCGCTCTCAGCAAAAAAGGGGAAGAGCGAGGGAGCTCAGGGTGCCAGCAGGGAACGTTCCCTCCCCATCACTCAGATGCGCTGCACTGTCAGAGCGCCTCTTATCTCGAGACCCTGGCTAAAGCACATCAATGCACAGAAAGAAGAAAACACTCTATGAAGCAGGCTATGGAGGTAATTATTGTCAAGAGGCAACTTCTACAGGAAGTCACGGTAATGGGGAAGGAGGGGAAAGGGAAGGTTTATCAAACAGTTATTAGACCACAGGGGATCAGAGCACCATTTGCACTCCAACTCTAAAGCCTATCGACTCATGATGACATGTGACGTCTTGTCAATGCAACGGCACACCAATTCTTATCCACTGCTGTGTGTATGCCACTTTTTTGTTGTTGTTGCTTCCCAATACAAATACCACAAACATTCATTGCATCATCACACTTTTTTCCTCTTGCACATTTCAGGCATTAGGATTGATATTGAAAATATTTGTGGTTCTCCCACAGGTTTGCTTTCATATCCTTTTGATGGATATAAGCGTCTTGTTGCGGTTGTCAGAACTATAACCATATCCACCAATTTCAGAAATGGTGGTAATAAATTTTTGTACCTCAAGAAGCCAGACCTATTTTCAGCCAGCCACACTGTTTATTAAGTTTGGGGCAACAGAGACTGTTCTAACCACTTGATCTCAAGTCATTTAAAATAGGATCATCCTGACATTCTTTAACTGAGGCCTTGAGATCATATTTTTTTCAGACTAAAGGAAGAAGGGGTTTGGGGTCCCCTTCCCTGCCCCCATGTCATACAGAACTGTGGAATAAATCAATTTTGTCTATAACCTTGAAGAACTGCTGCCAGTCAGTGTAGACAATAATGAGCTAGATGGACCAATGGCTTGACGTGGTATAAAGCAAATTCCTAGGCTCCTGTGCTTCACCAGTTTTCTTAGGCCTGCCAAGGTACCTCTGAGAGACAGAAAAGACTCCATGGGTGGAATTCAACTTAGTGCAACACCAAAGAAATTGTTCGATGAGTGCAAGCATTTCAGCTTGATGGAACAATCTCCCATCACCTCACCTCCCCATGCTCTGTTCTGGGGGGTTCTCCTGATCCTCTAGAATAGATCTGGGGGTGGCATGGTGGCTGCACAGAGTTGGGGAAGCCCTGTTCTGCTAGCAGGAATGGGTTAGTTGAATCTCGGTCCAGAAAGGTGAGCAGTTGCATGTTAGGCACCATGGAGAGAAGAACTTGGGATAAAAGAGGGATACAAATAAAACAACATCAACAACAACAATTGATGGTGTAAGAGAAGGCTGTGCTTTGATGGCGGCGGCGGCAACATATTCTTTGCCTGCCTTGTCCATGTACAAAGCCAGCAGCGGACCTTGCCATCTCGTATTTCAGTGGCACCATGTGCGATGCCAACAACCGCCACCATTGGACGTCATAATTGCAGCAGCTGCTTTGGCACCCCAGAACCTCTGCACCCAGCATGACCAAACAGGTTGCGCTCCCCTAGATCCACCTTTGACAAAGCATGGCGGAGCACTGTTTGAATACCAAGGGGAGACAGGTAAACGAGAGGAGCTGCTGTGCCTTCCCATCATGTCTAGTTCTGCCCAGTACAAAGCCTTTGTGTGGGGAGAAGCAATAGGTCTCTGAAAACTCCAGTACAGAGGCTGCCTCCTCTCCACCCCACAGGATTCTTGTCAATGTCAGGTTTCAGGGTGAGCTCTTACAAGAAAGATAGCAAGGTACGCAGCAACGGAAGCCACATGAGCTCAGAGGCCAGGGATTATTTTATTAAGAATCAATCGGTGTTATATGTTGAACCGGTTTGCACTGTACACAAACTTGTCTACAGCTCTCAGTCAGCAAGAGAGCTTAACCTTGAGTCTTTGTTTGGGTGACACACTATGCCAAGCTTAGCTAACCATGGTGCAGCCAGCTAACCCTGGCTTAGCTAACCATGGTGCAGCAGAGGAAAGGGTCAGGGAGGAGGAAAGTTGCTGTGAATCCCATGGGATCCCACGCAAGTCTTGATAAGCCAATCATAGAATCATAGAATCATAGAGTTGGAAGAGACCCCAAGGGCCATCCAGTCCAACCCCCTGCCAAGCAGGAAACACCATCAAAGCATTCTTGACAGATGGCTGTCAAGCCTCTGCTTAAAGACCTCCAAAGAAGGAGACTCCACCACACTCCTTGGCAGCAAATTCCACTGTCGAACAGCTCTTACTGTCAAGAAATTCTTCCTAATGTTTAGGTGGAATCTTCTTTCTTGTAGTTTGAATCCATTGCTCCGTGTCCGCTTCTCTGGAGCAGCAGAAAACAACCTTTCTCCCTCCTCTATATGACATCCTTTTATATATTTGAACATGGCTATCATATCACCCCTTAACCTTCTCTTCTCCAGGCTAAACATACCCAGCTCCCTAAGCCGTTCCTCATAAGGCATCGTTTCCAGGCCTTTGACCATTTTGGTTGCCCTCCTCTGGACACGTTCCAGCTTGTCAATATCCTTCTTGAACTGTGGTGCCCAGAACTGGACACAGTATTCCAGGTGAGGTCTGACCAGAGCGGAATACAGTGGTACTATTACTTCCCTTGATCTAGATGCTATACACCTATTGATGCAGCCCAGAATTGCATTGGCTTTTTTAGCTGCTGCATCACACTGTTGACTCATGTCAAGTTTGTGGTCTACCAAGACTCCTAGATCCTTTTCACTTGTACTGCTCTCAAGCCAGGTATCACCCATCCTGTATTTGTGCTTTTCATTTTTTTTGCCCAAGTGTAGTACTTTACATTTCTCCCTGTTAAAATTCATCCTGTTTGCCTTGGCCCAGTTCTCTAATCTGTTAAGGTCATTTTGAAGTGTGATCCTGTCCTCTGGGGTATTAGCCACCCCTCCCAATTTGGTGTCATCTGCAAACTTGATCAGGATGCCCTCAAGCCCATCATCCAAGTCATTGATAAAGATGTTGAATAAGACTGGGCCCAAGACAGAACCCTGTGGCACCCCACTAGTCACTTCTCTCCAGGATGAAGAGGAGCCATTGATGAACACCCTTTGGGTTCGGTCAGTCAGCCAGTTACAAATCCAATGAATGGTAGCATTGTCTAGCCCGCATTTTACCAGCTTCTTTACAAGAATATCATGGGGCACCTTGTCAAAGGCCTTGCTGAAATCAAGATAGACTACATCCACAGTGTTCCCTTCGTCTACCAGGCTTGTAATTCTGTCAAAAAATGAGATCAGATTAGTCTGACATGACTTATTTTTCAGAAACCCATGCTGACTTTTAGTGATCACAGCGTTCCTTTCTAGGTGCTCACAGACCGTTTGCTTAATGATCTGCTCTAGAATCTTTCCTGGTATTGATGTCAGGCTGACTGGGCGGTAATTGTTTGGGTCCTCTCTTTTCCCCTTTTTGAAAATAGGGACAACATTTGCCCTCCTCCAGTCTGCTGGGACTTCACCTGTTTTCCAAGAATTCTCAAAGATTACTGCCAGTGGTTCTGAAATCACCTCTGCCAGTTCTTTTAATACTCTGGGATGTAGTTCATCTGGCCCTGGAGACTTGAATACATCTAAACTAGCCAAGTGTGCTTGTACTACCTCCTTACTTATTCTGGGCTGTGTTTCCCCTGCTGAATCATCTGCTCCATATTCTTCAGGTCGGGCATTGTTTTCTTTTTTGGAGAAGACTGAGGCAAAGAAGGTATTGAGGAGTTCTGCCCTTTCTGCGTCCCCTGTTCGCATTTCACCTTCTTCTCCTCTAAGTGACCCCACTGTTTCCTTGTTCTTCCTTTTGCTACGGACATACCCATAAAAACTCTTTTTATTGCTTTTAACCTCTCTAGCAAGCCTGAGTTCATTCTGTGCTTTAGCTTTTCTGACTTTGTCTCTACATGTGCTGGCTATTTGTTTGAATTCCTCTCTGGTGGTTTCCCCCTTTTTCCATTTCTTGTACATATCCCTTTTAAATCTTAACTCAGTTAAAAGTTCATTAGATAGCCACCCTGGCTTCTTTAGGCACCTTCCATGTTTTCGTCTCATTGGTACTGCTTGAAGTTGTGCTTTTAATATCTCCCCTTTAACAAACTCCCATCCATCATGAACTCCCTTCCCTTTTAGTATTACTGACCATGGGATCACACCCAGCATTTCCCTAAGTTTTCTGAAGTCGGCTTTCTTAAAGTCTAGAATTTGAGTCTTAGTATGCTTGGTTGCTCCTTTCTGATGTATAATAAACTCCAGAAGAGCATGATCACTCCCACCTAATGATCCTACCACTTCTACCCCACTAACCAGGTCATCACTATTGGTTAGGACCAGATCTAAAATGGCTGATCCTCTTGTTGCTTCTCCCACTTTCTGGACAATGAAATTGTCTGCAAGGCCAGTGAGGAATCTGTTCGACCTTATGCTCTTGGCTGAGTTTGACATCCAACAAATATCAGGATAGTTGAAATCCCCCATTACTACTATCTCATTTCCTTTTGAATGCTTGGTCATCTGTTCCAGGAAGGCATCATCTATGTCCTCAGTTTGGCTTGGGGATCTATAGTAAACTCCCACCATGAGATCACTGTTATTTTTCTCTCCCTTAATTTTGACCCAGATACTCTCAATTTGGCTTTGAAGTTTTAAATCATGGATCTCTTCACAGGTATACACATCCCTGACATATAACGCCACTCCTCCTCCTTTCCTGTTTGGTCTATTTCTCTTAAATAGATTGTATCCCTCTATTACTACATTCCAATCATGAGACTCATCCCACCAGGTTTCAGTGATGCCTATTATGTCGTATTTAGTTTGCTGTGATTGATTTGGTATGTCATGTGAACTGGGACATTCTGTACAATATGAAGAAAGAATCCCCCCAAAATCCAAGCTATTCAAATCCACAGTTAGATCACTTACACGGGAAGGAGATAGTCAGGGGCCAAGGTATGAATGCTGTTACTGGTTTAAGCTTATTATTGTGGTGGAAAATTTGTTAAATATTTGAGTGTCTATCTTTCTCCTCCTCTTAACAAAGGGTCTGGTGGCTCTTCAAGGTAAATTTCTCCTTGTGCCAGAATACAAATGCAGATAGACAAAATGTTAGATACGGTATTGGCCAGATGTCAAAGAGGGGAGACACAGACTTTTCCCTGCCAGCTCTTTGGGAGGAATCAGGAAAGAAAGTTGAATGCTAATGCCTCTGAAATAATAGGAACAGAAACCCACCTAATAATAAATTGTCAAAGAGGAAATACTCATCTGTCAACAGGACAATTCGAGCTTTGCTCTACACAGGCGAGCACTGCTGGAAGCTTGGGAACACTAATAATTTTTTGGCATGCGGGAGCTCACACTTGACTCTCCGAAACATAACTCATTTACTCTTTGAAAGATGCTTTGATAAATGTTCACATGTGAGACGGAGGAACTTCAAAGTCCATTCAGCTTTCTAAACGTTTGAAGGCACAGGCAACCATCAGCAGCAAGATTAGCATCTAGGCTTTAGCTCACTGTGTGCAGAGACCACCCAAAGTTTAAAAGGTGTCCGGATCTGAGAGGAATAATGAGAAACCGATTTCCTTTACAAGGAGGCTCCGTTACCTACCCGCCCCTCTTCAAACTGGGTGGCTGCCATCACTACCAAACCACGCAAATTTGCTCCTTTACCTACAGCATAGGTACAGGGAGCCAGTGGCAATTGGTATTCAAGGCTAATTCTCTCAAAATATGCAGCCCACAACGCCAACCAAGTGACTCCTCAAGTATTATACCTCTTTAACTCTAGGAAAAACACTGGGAACTGTAGTTTGTTAAGGGTGCTGAGAGCTGTTAGGAGACCTCCTATTTCCTACGCAGAGCTACAATTCTCAGTGTGGTCTAACAATCAATCCCTCTTTGAAGGGAACTCTGGGAACCCCAGTTTTAACTCCTGAGCCCCCTCTGCTGCCACACAGCTTCTCCTGGGCCCCAGTCGCCCAGGATCTGCTGTCTCAGGTGCAGCAGCAAGGGATACTTTTCCTTCCCCAGCCTTCTGTATGTGGAATGGGGAGAAGGCACCATCCTATCTTCCACCTCAGGCAGCAAAACGTATTGGGCTGGCTCAGCTGAGCACCCACAGCCTCCTGCTGTAATTCACCTTTTTTGGCACACGATGACAAAACAATATTGAATGCAGGACAACAACAATGTGGCAAAAACTGGCTTCAGCACATCGCATCCCCTCTGGCAGCCATGAAGTCCTCAGAATTAAACTGGAAGGAAGTCCTGGAGGTGTAGACAGCTGCTTTTATCTCACTAAGTCAGGTGTTGGAAACTGTTTGGACCTCTAGATCTTGATAAAACTTCAACTCCCATCAACCCTAGCTATTGACTATGCTTGCTGGGGTTTATGTGAGTTGTAGTATAACTACACGGGGCAGGGGGAACGTTCCCCACCATCTGAAGAAGTGTGCATGCACACACGAAAGCTCATACCAATAACAAACTTAGTTGGTTTCTAAGGTGGTCTCTAAGGTGCTACTGGAAGGATTTTTTTAAATTTTGTTTCCCCACACCAACAGTACATTAAAATACACATAATAAGGGTTTTAAGTGGCTTCAGGAAAGCATTATTCAGACCTTGCCACTTAACACAACAAGGTCAAAGGTAGAAGGGGAAGGGCCTAAAAAGGATAAGCTAAAAACCAAATTAAAACACATGCCCACATTGAACATACCTAAACAAACATGTTTTTAACAGGCACTGAAAGGTGTGCAGTTCAGTGTAGATAGCTACCGGTAGCTAGAGATATGTGTGTGTGTCCATACCAGCCTTTCTCTTTTTTTTTTTTATAGAAAACTTTATTAAATTATTAAATTATTCCACATACAAATATACACATACCAGCCTTTCTCAACCTTGTGTTTGCAGATGCTGTTGGACTACCACTCCCATCATCCCTGACTGCTGCCCTTGCTGGCTATGGATGATCGGAGTTGTAGTCCAACTACATCTACAAATGCAAGGTTGAGAAAGGCTGGCGTATAGCTTTGTGTATCTACAGTAACCTGGTGAGTCAGTAGGAGACACCGTTTGAACCTCCAGTTCGGCAGAGACTATCTGAGGACTCCTAGGAGGCGCTGTGTGTGAGACACAGCAAGAAGTGGGAGGCATGTATCACCTCGGGGCACCGACTGTGGCGGGAAGGCCAGGCGGCAGGCAGCCTGGGAGCAGGAACTCAAAGGCTGAGAGCCAGACTAGACACACCTTGCTGCTGGCAGGAGACCAGCAGCAACTCATAGGCAGGAGGACAGCATGGATAGGGAGGAGGAGGAGCATAGAACCCAGGCAGCTTTTCTTTCTTTTTCTTTTTTTTAAATGCTCCTGTGATAAACTTGCCTTGTGGACAAGGACAGAAGGGGGGAAATGGAAAACACTGACAGAAAAAGGAGTCCTGTTGATTTAGAGCCATGTCGAGTTACAGTAAAGGCCCACCTTGACCAGTAATCTGGTTCTCACAGTGGCCAGGCAGGCTGCAAAAGGGAACAGTAGCCTGTTGCATTGCTCTCCTGCAGCAAACTGAAGCTCAGAAGAATCGTGCTGACTCTGAACCTAGCAGAATTGAGGTAGCCCTTGTGGGTTCCCTCCCATTTGCAAAACCAGAGCTGCCAAGTCCTGCAGCATTGAGTTTTGAGTTCAGAGTCAACGTGCCGAGGCTTCTTTGTCCTTCGGAGCAACATTTCAAAACAGTCCTGTCCGAGAATGGGGGCTCCAACACAAAAAGAGAGCCCTATACATATAGAAAAAGCTTTAATTAATTGCACAGACAGAGGGAGGCAACTCAGGACTTTATATAGCAGATGAGATGGCTGAGGGGCACTGCGCTGATCAACATCAGTGTACTATATTAAAGTGAAAAATGTTGTGCATTGCCGTGCTGTCCCTGCCTATGTAAAATCACAAGGAACCACAGTTGGAGGAGCAAACAGCACATGATTGGGAAATTCTGGTATCTGCTAATAAGCTCAAGATCTGGTACGCTTTAACCGATTTAGATGCATTCTATACTGGAATTAGTTACAATCAGGCAGGTGGCTGCAAAGGGTTTGGATTGGATAGTTTGGAGGGAAGCAATGTTTCTATTCCTCCCTTCCATGCCATTCCTCTAAGAGCTCTTAAACTGGGAAAGAAATAGGTGGGTCCTCCTGGTCAGAAAGAAGGGCAATCTGAGCTGCATTGCTCTAGTTTATTTAAGCATCAACTCCTGTTTAATGGGAAATTCAAGAATGGAACACGTGCCTGGAAGTGGAGTGTTCACGGGACTCACAGGCTGGCCAGGTAGTTTGTTTGTTTGTTTGTTTATTATTGCATTTATATATACCAACTTTTCTCCAGTGAACTCAAGGTGGCACACATGGTTTTCTGGAGCAATCAGTCTTCTTCAGAGCAGGGGCCTTCAATGGCAGATCTGAATGCCTGGGGATTTTGCTGGGGAGAGAATAAACTCAGCACAAGATTGGCCTTTAAAGCCAGCATCTTCAAATGGGTCTCAAAGAACCTGGGAACCCATGGCAAAATTCAGAACAGGTGTTATATGACCTTAGTTGGCTCACACAAGCCAATGTGGTATAGTAGTTAAGAATGTTGGATCAGGATTCAAAATTCCCATTCAGCCACTGACCTTGGGCCAGTCACACAGCCTTCCAGTCTAACCTTCTTCACAGGTACAGGTAGATAGCCGTGTTGGTCTGTCATAGTCAAAACAAAATAAAAAAATTCCTTCCGTAGCACCTTAGAGACCAACTAAGTTTGTTCTTGGTATGAGCTTTCGTGTGCATGCACACGAAAGCTCATACCAAGAACAAACTTAGTTGGTCTCTAAGGTGCTACTGGAAGGAATTTTTTTATTTTGTTTCTTTTTCACAGGGTTGTTGTGAGAATAAAACAGGGAAGGGGAGAGACCCATTTATGCCACCCTGAGCTCCTTGGAAGAGATGTAGGATATCAATGCAATAAATGGATGGGCAGTTGCATTTTGGATACATTTCAGTACCTACCACCTTGGAAAGCGGTGCCTGCCACATACAACACAGGGATGTAGGGAGCTATTTTTCCGAGTAATAGAGGGGGAGGTGAGAAAACGTTCCTTGAAATGCAGGTAAATCAATCTCTGAACAATTTATTTACTTCTTCCAGGCAGCTCTAAGTGTTTCTCTCTCTCTTTTTTTTTTTTAATATCTTTATTAAAGTTTACAAAAGAAAAAGAAAAAGAAATACATACAAAAGCAAAATAAGAATAATTACATACAAAAACACAATGAACACCATCTAATATTTTCCACCTACATTCACACAATTCTAATATACATACATACATACATACATACCAACACATCTTTTCCATACAAAATCGCATTACTACATTATCAAACATACTCACATATATACTAGATACAGTAATAAATACTTACAAAATTCGATTATACAAATTATGAAATAAAAATTAAAAAGAATATGACAATGAATTAGAGAGAAAAGTGATGACTTCCACCACAGTTCATTACACTTCCTTATATTATTTCAGAATATTTGTCTGTTATTTCTTTAACAATCCATCTTCACTTCAGTATATATATTTTTTCATTTATCCTTCCAAGCATAACCAAAAGTTTGCCTTAATATCTTTTCTATTCAAATAATCATTTAACTCTTTCCATTGGTTCTGAATTAAACTCCCCGGTTTGTGCCTTATTAAGTTTGTTAATTTTGCTAAATGTAAATATTCACATAATTTATATAACCATTCTTCTTTTTTGGGGGTATAATTCTCCTTCCAATGTTGAGCCAGTGTCATCCTTGCTGCTGTTGATGCATATAAAAATAGATGTGTTTTTCCTTCTGGTATGTCTTTGTTTATAATACCTAATAAATACAATTCTGGTCTTTTGTTAAATGTTTCCTTAATTAATTTCTGAATTTCCCCGTGAATCATTCCCCAAAATCCCCCAATCGCCGGGCATGTCCACCACATATGGAAAAAATTTGCGTTCGTTCCATTGCACCGCCAGCATTTATTGTCATTTGATTTATTCATCTTTGCTATTCTATCAGGTGATAAGTACCAGCGGTGGAGCATTTTCATAATATTTTCCCTTAATTGATAAGATGCCGAGAAGTAAATATTTTTTCCCCAAATTTTCTCCCATTCTTTAAAATCTATTTCGTGACCTAGGTCTTTCTCCCACTTTATTATATTGCTTTTTTTCTTTTTTTCTTGTTCTAATTCCTCTTCCTTTAATAATTTGTAAATTTTTGTAATTAGCTTTTGATTTTTTTGTAAGATTTCTATATCGAATTTTGATAATCTGTTTCCAAATCCTTTTTTTTCCAAATCTCTATCAAAATTTGCTTTCAATTGGTAGTATTCTAGCCAATTAACTCCCTTCCTCCTCAATTCTTCAAATTCTCTAATTTTTGGTATTTCTTTCATTTCTTCTACCAGATCTTTGTATAGTGGCCACTTCTCTTTTTCGTTACTTTTCAAGGTAGCAGTTGCTTCCAATGGGGAAAGCCACCAAGGTGTCTTTTGTATTAATTTATCTTTCGTTTTTTCCCACACATCCATCAATACTTTCCTTATTGAATGATTAACAAATCGTTTATGTAATTTTGTCTTTCCATACCATAGGTATCCATGCCACCCATATAACTTATCCCAACCTTCCACATTTAACAATTCCTTATTTTCCAAAGTCATCCAGTCTTTTAACCATACCCAACACACAGCTTCAAAATATTTCTTCAAGTCTGGCACAGCAAAGCCTCCATTATCCTTCAATTCCATCATAGTCTCTGCCTTAATTCTTGCCTTTTTCCCCTGCCAAATGAAGTCTGCCAGATCTCTCTGGCAATCCTTTAGGTATTTATTTCCTAATATTATTGGAGCCACTTGAAATAAAAACAAAATTTTTGGAAAAATCTTCATTTTAATTAATGCTATTCTCCCTAGCATTGAGAGCTTTAGTTTTTCCCATTTTTTTAGACTTTCCTTTATCTCTTTCCATTTTTTTATGTAATTATTTTTGAATAGGTCTGTATTTTTGTTCGTAATCCACAATCCCAAATACTTTACTTTATTCTCTATTTTGATTCCTGTTGTTTCTTCCAATATTTTCTTGTCTTTTACCCCTACATTTTTTGTTAACAATTTAGATTTATCTTTATTTAATTTGAATCCTGATACTTGTCCAAATTTCTTCATATTTTCCAGTGCTTTTTGAATACTTTTTCCCGGTGATTCTGTTGTTATTATGATATCGTCCGCAAATGCTTTTGTTTTATAGCAGTACCTCCCAATATTAATTCCTTCAATTTCTTTATCCTTCCTTATTACTCTCAGTAAGATTTCTAGAGTTGTTATAAACAGTAGGGGGGACAAAGGACATCCTTGTCTGACCCCTCTTTTTATTTCAATTCCCTCCACTATTTCGTTATTTATTAATAATCTAGCTGATTGCTTTTGGTAGATTGCTTTAATTCCTTTCATTATATCACCTCCTATTTTCATATGTTCCAAAGTTTTAATCATGTATTTCCATGATAGGCTATCAAAAGCCTTTTCTGCATCGACCAATAACATCGCTATCTTTTTCCCTGGATTCATTTCAATATATTCAATTAAGTCCATTATAATTCTTGTATTATCTCTAATTTGTCTATTAGGGAGGAAACCTGCTTGGTCTTTTTCTATTACTCTGCTTAGAATACCTTTCATCCGGTTTGCTATTATTCCTGTAAATATTTTATAGTCTATATTTAATAATGCTATTGGTCTGTAATTTTTTGTTAATCTCAAGTCTGCACCTTCTTTAGGAATCAGGGTTATCATAGATTCTTGCCATGACTCGGGTATTTTGCCCTCTTTTAAAACTTCATCCATAATTATTTTTAATTTTGGAGCCACAATTTCTACTAATTCTTTATAATATACTACTGGGATTCCATCGGGGCCAGGTGATTTTCCAATTTTTAATTTTTTAATTACCTCTGTAATTTCCTCTAATTTTATACTTGTATTCAGTTTTCCCTTCTCTATCTCCGTTATCTCTAATGGGGGATTCTCATTTAAATATCTTTCTATCTCTATTTCTTCAATTTCTTCCTCCTTATACAACTTCTGATAATATCTTCTAAATCCCTCTTTTATTTTCCCTGGGTCCGTAACTTCCTCATCTCCTTCTAATATTTTATTAATTATTCTTTCCTTCTGTCTTTCTTTCACCATCCAAGCTAACATTCTCCCTGTTTTGTTTGCATTTTCAAAATATCTTTGCTTCATCCATATTATCTTATTTTCCACCTCTTTATTAATCAAATCTGATAAGTGTTGTTGTAAAATCTTTATACTTTGAAGAGTCTCCTCCTTTTTGGGGTCTTTCGCCAATTCTTTTTCTTTATCTCTTATTTGCTTGTTTATTTCCATGATGTTTTTAGTTTTATTTTTCTTTAGCCTCCCCATTTGTTGAATTCCCACCCCTCTCATATATGCTTTACTTGCATCCCATATTATTTTATTATCAGGCAGCTCTAAGTGTTTCTCACATTATCTGGAAGCAGCATCCCTTTCCATTGTCAAGCTCCATAAAACGTTTACAGAACCCGGGAATAAATCAGTAGGTGAAACGAACAATTTTTCTGGCTTACAAAATGTTATGGAGAAGAATTATGGCATTTATTGAGTTTATGATTCTAGTGCAGCTTTGTGAACAGCGAACGTACAGAAAGTACGATAGGCTGAAAGAAATATGGCCCCACCTGTGTCAAGTTTAATCTCTATTATTCACCATGCAAGTAATGCAACATGCCTTCTGTAAGCTTTCCCCTCCTATCATACCGAACAGGGATGCAGCATATTCATAACCAACGCATGCCCAAAGGTCTTGGCCGCTTCACACATACAACCAGCAAGTGCCTGTGATTAATGACTGTCCACAGCAATGCACCACAACACTACTAAGCAAGAAGAGAAGAGTTTGGATTTGATATCCCGCTTTATCACTACCCAAAGGAGTCTCAAAGCGGCTAACATTCTCCTTTCCCTTCCTCCCCCCACAACAAACACTCTGTGAGGTGAGTGGGGCTGAGAGACTTCAAAGAAGTGTGACTAGCCCAAGGTCACCCAGCAGCTGCATGTGGAGGAGTGGGGAAGCGAACCCGGTTCACCAGATTACGAATCTACCGCTCCTAACCACTACACCACACTGGCTCTCCAAACCAAATATACACAGAATCATTATCAATAAGACACAGGCAAAACCTATTGTTTGCGAAGCCATCTTGTGAAACTAAGCAGCTTGTTCTAAACCAGGATAAAAAGAATTTATCCGCTTTGGTGTGAACGTATAGACAGTGAACTTCCCAGTTTTCACTCACTCCTTTTTGATGCACGGGCATATATGGAAAATGGCAGTTTCTTCCACTCCATCCTTATGGAATGCATTTTCTTCCATTGCTCCAGAAAAAAAAGGACAGTCATTTTCCGCTGCTTGTCTGGAATGCTATGGCAACACACAAACAACACCCCATTCCGAAAGTGGGCTATACTGGAAGTACAGGCGTGTATTTTGGTCTGTGAGTAAGAAGCCACACCGTTCCCAGTTTGAGCCCACCGTTTCCCAGAGCTCCACCCAAATACATTTGCTCACTTGCGTCCCTGTATAATTGAAATGCAGGGAATTATGTAGAGTAGACCATGATGGAGTGTGTGAATTGTCCTGAAATTCATACATGTGTGAGTTTTTGCAAATTAGTTCATTTCTTTTTGTGCAAAGGGAACAATTCCTTCCTCAGTCACCTGAATCAAGGCAATTCCATAATTCATACAGGACCTACTATATATAATGGACAAACAAGTGATGGATTAATGAGTGAGCTGAACCATTTGCTCTCTCTTTTTTTTTAATGATCTGAACCCTGAAGATTTTGTAATGATTTTTTTAAAAAAGGAAAAAAAACTTTCGAGGGAAGACCTTTACTTTTTAGTAATGATCTCGGTGGCAGTGATTGCTAGTTTGCAAACCTCAAGACAGAAAGCATTCCATACTTTATTCAAATGTGTGGGCAATGTTTAATTTTCCTCTCAGCTGGCCCATTTGGAGGTAAATTTCAACAGTGACTGTTCAAGCTAGTTTCCCAGTTTCAAGCAATTTGAACTGTGGGCCACTTTTCTTGGGTGATAGGAGATGGAGGGGTAGGTCTATATCCCCCCTCCCCACTGCTGTATATCCCAATGTGTAGATATATTCCTTAAACCAGAATTGGATACAGTATTCCAGATGAGGTCTCGCCACAACAGAACAATGAGGTGCCATTACTCCTCATAAACGGACGCGGGTCGCATTGTGGGTTAAACCACAGAGCCTAGGGCTTGCTGATCAGAAGGTCAGCGGTTCGAATCCCCATGACGGGGTGAGCTCCTGTTCGGTCCCAGCTCCTGCCCACCTAGCAGTTCGAAAGCATGAAGTGCAAGTAGATAAATAGGTACCGCTCCGGCGGGAAGGTGAACGGCGTTTCCGTGCGCTGCTCTGGTTCGCCAGAAGCGGCTTAGAGTTTGGATTTGATATCCCGCTTTATCACTACCCGAAGGAGTCTCAAAGCGGCTAACATTCTCCTTTCCCTTCCTCCCCCACAACAAGCACTCTCTGAGGTGAGTGAGGCTTCAGGGACTTCAGAGAAGTGTGACTAGCCCAAGGTCACCCAGCAGCTGCATGTGGAGGAGCGGAGACGCAACCCGGTTCCCCAGATTACGAGTCTACCGCTCTTAACCACTACACCACATTGGCTGTCTTAGTCATGCTGGCCACATGACCCGGAAGCTGTATGCCGGCTCCCTCGGTCAGTAAAGCGAGATGAGCACCACAACCCCAGAGTCGTCCGCAACTGGACCTAACGGTCAGGGGTCCCTTTACCTTTTTACTTCTCATAAACTGGACGCTATGCTCCTGTTGATGCAACCCAGAGTCATGTAGCTTTCTTAGCCACAACCAATGCTGACTCATATTTAGCTTGTTGTCTACTAAAACTCCAAAATACTTTCACATGTACTGCTAACCAACCAGATGTCATCCATCCTGTATTTGTGCATCTGATTCTTCCTTCCCTCAGGGGAATTCCAGTGTGCCTGCCTCATGATGATGTCACTGCCCTTGTATGGAGTGATGCAGTGCAAGGCCTCCCTGCCTGATGAGCCTTGGGGGAGACTATGCCACAAAATTGGCTGTCTCTGACTGGGTGGTCCCATCCTTTGAAAATCTGTGCTTTAAGGAAAGGATGCCAGGTGAGGGGTGGGGGCAATTCAATGTGTTCCCTGCAACAATATTCTTGAGCAATGCTGCAGGCAAATATATCTCCCAAAGCCATCCAAATGGCTTCTAACTTCAGCTGTGCAGAGATTTATAATTCAGTGTACACTTCAGGATTGTGGTAATTCTTGAAGACCAAATTTAGTAACCTATAAATTATGCTGTGATATTAACTATTTAAAATACCATGAGGTCTGATTCACAAGGCACTAATGGTAGGTTCTTATTACCAGCATCATTAACCTTGGTTAGAACTGTGCTTTTTTTAAAAAAAAACACACATCAAAAACCTCAGGGCAGTATGTGCTTTCCACTCTGAAACTCAAATACCTGTATGATGCCTCAACCAGTTGTTTAGTGAAATCCGTTAATTTCATGAAATGGTGCTCCAAAGGTTGGTTGGTTTGTGTATGTGAGCGAAAAGTTAAATGTTTGTTTGTGATGTTCGGGGACAAATTTCATGGTGTTCTTATAGGCAAGCTAAAACACAGAAGTTAAAGTTCTGTTGTTGTTTTTACATCAACATTTCAGCCAGATACCTCGCAAAGCTAATGCAACACCGCAAAAAATGTCACAAATATCTGAAGGGATGATGGCGCAAGCTTGTTTTCTGCTGCTCCAAATGTCAAGAAAGGAGATTCTGACTAAATATTAGGAAGAACTTTCTGACACTAAGAGCTATTCAACAGTGGAAAGGACTACCTCGGAAGATGGTGGACTCTCCTTCATTGGAGGTTTTCAAACAAAGGTTGGATGGCTAACAGTGACAGATTCTTTAGCTTTGATTCCTGCATTGCAGGGGATTACCCTGTTTCCCCTTTTTTAATACGTAGTCATAAAGTAAGCCATGGCAGGGTTTTTTTACCTTTGTGAGAAGTAAGACGTACCCCAAAAGTAAGCCATGGTGCCGCCATTGTTCCCGTCGCCTCCTCAGCCCCTCCTGCGTGCGCAGGGAGCCAGCGAACCAGTGAGAGGCACGGGGGGAAAACGCGCCTCTTGCGGAGTCTGCCCCGCCTGCTTAGCGCGCAGGGAGAGGCGGGGGGGGGGAAGACCCCTCTTCCTGCCCCGCCTGTTCCCCGTGCGCAGGGAGCCAGCAAACCAGTGAGAGGCGCCTCTTGCGGAGTTCTGCCCCGCCTGCTCAGCGTGCAGGGGGAGGCTGTACCATACCATACTGACGTAATAAAAATAAGACATCCCCCCGAAAATAAGCCACTCTGTGTTTTTTTGAGGAAAAAAAATTATAAGACGGTGTCTTAAAAAGGGGGAAAGACGGTAGAATAGATGACCCTTGGGGTCCTTTCCAACTCTATAGTTCTATGGTTCTGTGAACTCTGAGTTCTTCTGCAACTCAGATTTCTAAAGTATTTCTACTAGATTGTGATCTAGAAAGAGATAACAATGAGACAGAAGATTACAAAACTACCTAGGATTCTGAGGGTATTAGCAGAAAAAGCTCAGAACCTCTATGCATACTAATTCCATTCTGGCATTCCTTCCTTGTTTGAGCTAAATACATGGAGTAGGAACATCGCTGCAGTTGGCATGCTCTGTTTGCCCAACCCTCAACACCAACAATGCATTCAGTAGGATGTTTGCAAAAGAGGCCCTATGAATATATAGTTTTATTTAGCTGTTCCATGCAATTGAGAATCTGTATTGCACATGGCTGCTGCTTTGCATCCTTCACTGGAAATGCAGGTGTTGGGGCTGGGGCCAGGAGATAGGCTAAGTCCTTGTAGGAGGGAATGCGACTCTGTGTGCGTAAGGAATGCCTGAAGAGGACTAGTGTCTTCCTCCTGTGAGAAACTGAAGCTTCAAGTTTCATCTGTAATTTCTTTCCACACCAGCCCTCACTCAAGCCAGCTACCTGACCCTGTGTTGTGGGGGTTATTGGAAATCAGGCCACAACCCCTGATAGGTCAGTCACGCGCTGTAAGACTAATTGCAGTCCTGTAAGACTAACTGCAGTCGTTAACAGTCGTCAACAGGTTTACCACAGCTATCAGCCTTTCACCCATTCCCACCACCCCTCTGAGGAATACCCTTCCCCACCCTCTCACTATATATAAGGGTCTGGTGACTTCTGTTTCAGTGTATCTGAAGAAGTGTGCATGCACACGAAAGCTCATACCAAGAACAAACTTAGTTGGTCTCTAAGGTGCTACTGGAGGGAATTTTTTTATTTTTTATTTTGTTTTGACTATGACAGACCAACACGGCTATCTACCTGTAGCTGCTGGGGTGTAATCTGACCAATGAGGTGCTTCAAAGAGCAGCAACGCGGGACCTATATAACCCATGCGAGGCTTACGAGCTTCCTCTTTGGGGCTTTCGCATCGGAACACCTGCCCACCTCTCCCTATATTTAGGGCTTGCGCTTGACCTTGCTATGCCGTCATGTGTCGCCTGCTTTTGGGAATTTAGGAATTTCCCCCACTTGGCTGATTGGCTGGTGCCATTTGGGTTTCGCCTGCTGCGTAGCAAATCGTCACAAATTGTAAGTTGCTGATAGGCTCTGTTCAGGTGATAGGCGTGGCACGTGATGTGGCCATGCCTATGCAATGACAGGATATTCCGGTAAAGGAATCCAGGGACTTACTGGTTTGGCGTTCCCTGCAAGGGGTTTGGCCGCGCCTGAGTCCAGGGGACATCAGGTTGGCTGATTGGTGCTCCTTCCAGAAGCCGTCCCTGGTGTTCATCCTTGTCTGTCCTACGAATGTGGCTCTGGGACAGTTCTGCCTGCAAGGGTGCAGGGAGACAGTCGAACCAGAACCTATGCAACCACTCACTTGGTTGTAATTAATAAAGTTGTGGCCTAAATTCTGCCAAAAACCAAACCAAATATCTGACTCCGCGGTGAATTTATTTTGGGGAAGGGTAAAAGGTCTAAACATGCAAATGGTAGGCTCTTTGTTCATTGCAATCCTGATGGCCACAAAGGTATTGCAAATTACTGGGGGGGTGGGGTCTGGAGATAGTTCACAAGCCACCCGTTCCATCATTTCAAATGGTGATGGAAGAACTCAACTATCACCGCAAGGAAAAGTCTGCGGAAAGGAGAGGTGAGCGGGCAAAATTCCCTGACCTTGCAGACCATTTTTTTTCCATCTGTCCCAGCCACACACCAAAACCGAGACTCAGAAAATGCCGCGGTGATTTGCTAAGCCATGCCTGGATTATCTACTCCTCAAACTCACTCGCTGCACAGCTAGGAAGCCCAACGTGGAATCTGCAACAACAAACCACACAAAGCAAGCTCGACACATTAAATCATTACACAACCGTTTTACAGCCTTCAGTCTTTCATAACAGACGAGACTGTGGGCTAGATCCTTATCAGAAAGCGGGCACAGCTCCATGGGCTGCAATGGAATGGTGCCCATTTTTTATCAGCGAGACGCCTAACCTCATTTGCACGAAGCAGAAACTGAAGTGTTAGTGCCATCTCCTTCTTAGCCTTAAGGAAATATGGTGAATAGCATATCATGCTTGAGCTTCACAGAGTGCCTCTTAGAGCTTTAACAAACCACAAGTGAATTGGGCTGCTTAATCAGCATTTATGGTAGACGTTCATGCACTTCCCCATGGTACCTGTTCAACTGACACACTGATCACTTTCTGTATGTCTGCCTCATGCTGTGTGTGTGTGTGTGTGTGTGTGTGTGTGTGTGTTTCCCAAACTTGGGTCTCCAGCTGTTTTTTGGACTAAAACTCCCATTATCCGTAGCTAGCGAGACCAGTGGTCAGAGATGATGGGAATCGTAGTCCAAAAACAGCTGGAGACCCGTTTGGGAAACACTGAAGTAAAGTATCGAAACAGGAAAAGCCACAAAAGGGGGGGGGGACATGATCACAGATATAATGCCACCCCGTTTCCAGAACAAGAATCTGAGCAGCGCATGCCCACACTCCCTCTCCTGCACATGCATGAACGTATGAATGCTTATTGCTATTTTATTGATTGCATTCCTACCCCACCCCTCCAAGGAGCTCAAGGTGGCACAACAACCCTGTGAGGTAGGTTAGCCTGAGAGGCAGTGACTGGCCCAAGGTCACCCAGCGAGCTTCATGACTGAGTGGAGGTTCAAACCCTGGTCTCCCAGGTCCTAGTCTGACACTCTAACCACTATACCACACTGGCTCTGTTGTCTGGCATCATTTCAGAAATCTAGTACCTGGTTTCCCACTGAATCTTATTACCTCCCACCCAGTGAACTGCCTGCAGGCTGGTAGTTTCACCAGAGAAGACAAGTACTTATCCTAATTTAATACTTGTTCAGATGATTACTGGGGAAGCCACAGTTGTCATTCTCCAGGATTAAATGCATGTTGAAATTTAGAATGATAAGGTGCTCTCTGAAGAAATCCATAGACTCAACTCATTCTTCACAAAGACATGGCAATACTTCATGAATATCATGCTGACTACATAGTTCTGGCCTTTTTTCATAGTACTAAACATACTGGAAATCGGGGACTCTGGGATTATTTGTTCATTTTGTTAATTGCCTATTGTTGGGTGGCTCTTTTTTGACATGATGGTGATAATGCAATGGTGTTTTATAATGCACATGCTTCAAGAGTTTTATTTATAAATCTAAATGAAAAAGAAAGAAAACAGCAAGCAACTCAAGTGAATATGGTGGCATCAAATCAATAAAATACTTAATATTATGTTACCAAACAGTCCAGGAAACCAACAACTAAGACTTAAAACTTCCAACAGTAAAGGGTACCATGCGCAGTTTTTGAAAACTTCTGAATGTTTTGGTGTAATGCAAATAATAGGGACGTATTTGAGAATTCGAAGGATGGTTCACTGAGACCCAGCACAGACTTTTTCTTCTTCTTTTACTGTGAATTCTCATGTTACAATGTTGTTCATTCTTACGGCTTTTACCTTTCAGTTTAAGAGGTTCAGCTCATGCAATGCAATCCCAGTCCTATGCTGATTTATGTGGGGGCCCCCTTAAGTTGAACGGGTCTAGAGAAGGCCCTAGCTACACATTATGTTAACCATACTTTCACAAAAAGTGGTGCTTAAGGCTGTCGCTTTTATTTCGAAGGAAAGGCATCTGAAGGGGTTCTGTTCTGTTCCGAGACCCTACACCAGTTTTCCACTGAAAATTCACACATAGACACGCCTGTTGTTATTTGCTCCTGAAGGTGTTGTCTGAAGGAAAGAGCATAGGATTGCAGCCTTAGAAATATGAGTCATATAACAGAGATTAAAAATAACAGTGAAACAGGGTTTTAAAAACTGCTGCCCCGGCACATTGAAAAGCAACAATACCCAGCTGGTTCACACGTCTAGAGCAGTGTTTCCCAAACTTCAGTCTCCAGCTGTTTTGGGGCTACAAGTCCCACCATCCCTGACCACTGGTCCTGCTAGTTAGGGATGATGGGAGCTGTAGTCCAACAACAGCTGGAAACCCAAGTTTGGAAAACCCAAATGCTTACTCTGCCACCCATCTGAGTCCGAAGCCCTGGTTTGCAAACTCCACTGGCTTTTCTCTGGTGATCAACCTTCCTGTTATGAAACTTGCAGCCTGGCCATTTTTCCTTTTCCAGGCTTGATTCAACAACGCTGTGGCAATTTTCTCCAGAGCTAATATGAAAAACTCCTTACTGCTAACAGAATACTAATGCTTTGCATTTGAATAGCACCTTTGATGTGAAGCTTTCTAAGCGCTTTGCACATTAATAAAATGTCTCAACCCCACACCCATCGGAGACAGGCAAGTATCATTCCCATGTTATAGATGGAGACACTGAGAATAAGATAGAGTAATCCTGACAGCTCAGAGCATCTGAAGCTCAGGCAGGCAAGGGGCCAAGTGTCCTCTATTCCCAAGCAGGAACAAGAGCTCCTCTGCCTCGGGGCCACTTCTTGCATTATTACATACACCGGCATGACCCCACACTTATTCTTGCTGCCAGTTCCAGGAAATCTGCAGCAGGAACGGCAAATTCCACCAACCTGGAATGTAGTACGGTATATACCAGTGGGTTTGACCATTTCCTCATCAAATGAGACTTCATTTGGTGTTCATTAGAAAGGTCCCTAAAAGAATGGTGGAACCATACAGTGCTTAGTATTGCTTTCTCCCCAGTGTTCATGCTGCCCTTAGGGCCAAGCTAAATGTGATGTGGAAAGTCAGTCGGTATTCAACTAAGTTCCGCTGAAATTAATGGGCCTTAGTCTAGTCATGTTCATTAATTTTGATGGGTCTACTCTGAGAAAGACCCAGCTCTTTAGCGTGGTGCAGGAGAGTCAGGGGTGTAGGTGAACTCAGTTTGTGATATATCAACGTACTGAGTGGGATGCACAAAGAATTGCCACTGAACTAGGAAAGCTGCATAATGATTTGACAAATGATTTGCTCCACATACAAGATCACATAAGAAAGTAGTTTCAACCCATCATTAACTTACACATGCGTGCATACATGCATACATATATACATGCATGCATAATTTTATTTGAATGCTACCTTTCCACAGTTCAAACCATGCTCAAGGCGGCTTACAACCTGGAAAAAAAACAGAAGAAGAAGAAGAAGAGGAGGAGGAGGAGGAGGAGTTTGGATTTGATATCCTGCTTTATCACTTCCCGAAGGAGTTTCAAAGCGGCTAACATTCTCCTTTCCCTTCCTCCCCCACAACAAACACTCTGTGAGGTGAGTGAGGCTGAGAGACTTCAAAGAAGTGGGACTAGCCCAAGGTCACCCAGCAGCTGCATGTGGAGGAGCGGACAAGCGAACCCAGTTCACCAGATTACGAGTATACTACTCTTAACCACTACACCACACTGGCCCTCATAACTACACCATAACAAAAGTAGCCATAAGCAATAAATTAAGCAGTAAAAATACAAAACCAAACTGAACAATTTCCACATAAATCACAACGAAATCTAAAATAAAGATACAAAAAAGCAACATTAGCAACAACAACACCCCACCATGCCCCAACAATACCCCCCCACCCACACAAACAAAAAAAAACACAATACCCCAGCACAAGAGTCTGTTCAGCAGCCTCAGGTTTTTGTAGCTGGAGTCAGTTAGGGCCAGATGGGAAAAGGGCTGCAAGGCAGGGAGCGGGTCTTCCAGGACTCGCAGCCCTGATGCAAACATTGGCAAGAGTAATAACGGGAGCAACTGTATTCTGAAATATCCCTTTCTGTTGCAGGACAGCTGCAAGAAGCTGGATGGCAATTTAAAAGGAGTTTTGATTAAAAGCAAAAGGGGCCGGGATCCAAGGACCCATCCAATTAATTTCATGTGCCCACGGGGGCTTAGAGCTTGTTTGCGAAGGCCCCACCCACCATGCCATGCACAAATCTCTTTTGAGAGCAAGGAGGCTTCCAGAGCAGTTTGGGTATGGTGTGGGGGAGGGGATTGCTGTTCAAAGGTAGTGGTGGTGGTGGGGAATCCCCACTGGGCATGCCCAGACTGTTCCATGTGCCTCATGAACCTCTTTGGATCTGGGCCATTATCAATGGATGTGCGTGTGCGTGCGTGCGTGCGTGCGTGCATGCATGCATGTATTACTGTAAAACACTGGAGTGGATACAAAGGTTTTCTTCTCCACGTACAAAATGCCTTCTGCTTACAGAAGGGCAGTTTAGCACCATGCAAGAACACTGGGGAGAAACATGGGTGTAGCCAGGATTTATGTTGAGGTGGGGAGGACACCCACCCACCACCATCCTCTGTCTGGCTCTGTCTAGCAGAGTTGGAACGAGATATTTTAAATTACTTTCTTTTGACCCCAAGCACTCAGAAAAATCTGTCAAAATCTCCAGTCATTCACACCAAAATCTTCAACACATCATTCAAGTGACCTCAGAGAGCATTTCAATTTCAAATATTCAGATGGTTTCTACTTTTAGTTAAGTCTTTTTATTTATTTATTTGGTTTAGGGGGCCAGCTGCCCCCCTGGCTACACCCATGGGGAGAAATCCAAAGGTGTCTTTCCACTTGAGCAAGAGCTTGTGCAACCCAGGGCGGAGGCAGTATCCTGAGAAATGCCACAGTCCGTTCGGATGATGACACTGTGTGAACTCTTGCACAAGCATTTGTGGGGGAAAGCGGAGCAGCTCTTTCTCTTCCACTTGTGGTTCTCTTGGATCCGTTGTTGTTGTTGTTGTTGTTGTTGTTGTTGTTGTTGTTGTTGTTAACCTTTTCCCATGGTTTTTGTCCAGCTTTACTTAAGTAATCCAATTTCGATTGTGTATTTTGTGCCAAAGATGTAAAGGTAAAGGGACCCCATACCCATTAGGTCCAGTTGCGGACGACTCTGGGGTTGCGGCGCTCATCTCGCTTTATTGGCCAAGGGAGCCGGCGTACAGCTTCTGGGTCATGTGGCCAGCATGACTAAGCATGACCAGAGCAGTGCACGGAAACTCCGTTTACCTTCCCGCTGGAGCGGTACCTATTTATCTACTTGCACTTTGACGTGCTTTCGAACTGCTAGGTGGGCAGGAGCTGGGACCGAGCAACCGGAGCTCTTGGCAAGCCCTAGGCTCTGTGGTTTAACCCACAGCGCCACCCACGTCAAAGATGTATCACAACACATTTGCTTTCCCACTCAAGTAGCTTGCTGCAGGCCAACTGAAAAGACACCAAAATGACAAAGAAATTTGCCTAATAAAAGATAGAACCACCTGATTATAGAAACCATCTCCGCAATGTTATTTTTCTCACACACACTCCGATGCGGGAGCTGTAGCACTGGAGTTAAAACACCATTAAACAGCTCACCTTTTGCTACGTACATAAAGAACTCAGGGACACAGGGCCGAGACACGCATTTCCGTAAAAACTGCATATGCTAATTTTTGATTTATTTATTTTTATATAGTTTTTTTTCCTGAAAACCACAAGATAAGGTACAGTACAGGGGAAAATCAGCAAGTGTTACTCAGGGTAGACCCGTTGAAATTTTATGGACCTGACTCAGTCACGCTCATTAATTTCAGTGGGTCTACACATAAAACTTAGTTGAATTCAACCCAGTGTGCACAGATGTCTGGTTGAAATTCACTGGGGTCTCAACCAGGACTTTATTTTGCAGTACACCAGCTGCCCTACAAGCTAAGTTTTCATTTTTTTTTAAAGTGAGGAAGAGGTAGAAAATCTGGGGCTTGTCACAAAAGACTTGGGCCCTCTGGGTCACCCCTTAACAAACACAACCATCTTTGTGTTGTATTCACATGTAGATTAATTTCCCCCTTATTACTTATTATCTGTTACATATCCGGAGGAATCGCTGAATCCATCAGGCAAAGAAGGCACAATATCATTGCCCTTTTCTGGTACACAATGCAAGCATGTTTGATACAATTGATTTTCCCAAAGTGCAAATACCACTTCATGGATTTGTGTGTGAGAGCATCATTCTGTTTCTACACACATTTCATAATGAGGAATCTGCTGGTTTCCAAATGTTAAAATCATCTGGAGAGCCCAGCAAGGGACAACCAGAACTATGGTAATCATTTTGGAGATGATTTGAGGCATATAAAGAGCTGGGAATGGATTTTCTGAAAATCGTGATGTCAGGTTTAGCCACATAATACGCCCCCCCCCATTCCTGTCTTTCCCCTTAATCTCAGCTAAAAGCAAACCCTCCCCCTTCCACTAAAAATTTGAAGAATTCTTGTATGTTATGAATTATTGTATTCATATATACTCCATTTTTGAATGCAATGAGCACATAAGCAGGTACATACGACAATGCATATATCTATAAAATATGTATGTATTCATATAAGTAACAACATTATGCAGCAGAAATATAGGACGGCAAAGGGATCAACTAATTTATATGTATTGTCGTGCATAAATTTGCACATAATTAGTCAGACTTTTATTTTTAAATCTGACAGTGTGCAAGGCACTCAGTACATATGCAAAGCTTGGACTGGGCCGGAATAATCAAATTCCATGTATAAATCCATGGGGGAGTGCATTTCAAGAACTTCCTCTCCCATACCAAATGCTAATGTTAACTCTTTCAGGATGTGTGCCAACTGGGCTAGAAACAGGGCTTTTTTTCAGTTGGAATATGCCAGAACTCAGTTCCGGCACCTCTCAGGTGGATCTCCGTGCCATTATAAGACAATAAGCGAGGCATTCATGGTGGGTTCTGGCACCTCTTTTTCTAGAAAAATTGCTCTGGGTAAAAATGTCTGTGCCTTACCCTCAACTTCAGCACTGCCCTCATCTGGAAGAGTGTCATAACACGATACAGCATCATTCAAGGGAAGTGTTGTGGGGAAATACTGCAGCTGCCTAGCCACACATAGGCAAGGCATGGCTTTCACTTGCAGCGGCAAAACCACATTTATGTGGAGGAGTTTGGATTTGATATCCCACTTTATCACTACCCTAAAGGTAAAGGTAAAGGGACCCCTGACCATTAGGTCCAGTCGCGGACGACTCTGGGGTTGCGGTGCTCATCTCGCTTTACTGGCCGAGGGAGCCGGCGTACAGCTTCTAGGTCATGTGGCCAGCATGACTAAGCCGCTTCTGGCGAACTAGAGCAGCGCATGGAAACGCCGTTTACCTTCCCGCCAGAGTAGTACCTATTTATCTACTTGCACTTTGATGTGCTTTCAAACTGCTAGGTTGGCAGGAGCAGGGAGCTCACCCCGTCGCGGGGATTCGAACCGCCAACCTTCTGATCGGCAAGCCCTAGCCTCTGTGGTTTAGACCACAGCACCACCCTAAGGAGTCTCAAAGCCAGGTGGAGCCACAAGCCACTGGCAGAGCACATGTGCTTTCAGGCAGAAGGTCCCACATCCATCCCCAGACGTCGCTGGGTAGAATCGCTGGGTAAGGTGCCTGCCTAAAGCCCTGGATTCAGAGTGACTGCTAGCAAGTGCAGGAGACTAGGGGTGAAGAATTGTTTTCGGCCTGGGGGCTGCATTACCAGTTGCTCCCATGGCTTTGACATCCTCCTCATGCATGGAGACAACGGAGGGGAGGATAGGGCAGAGTCCAAAGGCAATACCCCTCTGGGACCAATACAGCCTCTGAGATTCCCTGCATCTCTTCTGCTTCCTTTCCACTCCCCCACACCTTCTATGGCTGCCTGGTCTCTTCCCCTCGACTCCCCTCTACCACCACCCCTGGCATCTGCCTCATGGGTGGCACTTGTTGTTTAGTCATTTAGTCGTGTCCGACTCTTCGTGACCCCATGGACCAGAGCATGCCAGGCAATCCTGTCTTCCACTGCCTCCCACAGTTTGGTCAGAGTCATGTTGGTCGCTTAGAGAACACTGTCCAACCATCTTGTCCTCTGTTGTCCCCTTCTCCTTGTGCCCTCCATCTTTCCCAGCATCAGGGTCTTTTCCAGGGAGTCTTCTCTTCTCATGAGGTGGCCAAAGTCTTGGAGCCTCAGCTTCAGGATCTGTCCTTCCAGTGAGCACTCAGGGCTGATATCCTTCAGAATGGAGAGGTTTGATCTTCTTGCAGTCCATGGGACTCTCAAGAGTCTCCTCCAGCACCACAATTCAAAAGCATCAATTCTTCGGCGATCAGCCTTCTTTATGGTCCAGCTCTCACATGGGTGGCACAGAACCTCGTAAATTGCCTGGTCCTCCTCCTGGATCCTCCTCCTGCCTCCTCTGCTTGCACATATCTTAAGATTTCTGCCTGCCCCTGACACTCAGGCTGGTAAACTGTAAGAAGCTGAATGGGCAACAGCCACTACAATGTCTCAGGGTGCTTGTCATTGTACCCCAGGCTTCTTTTCTCTAACCTTAACCAAATGGGCCATTAACAAAAATGCCCTAACCCAGGGGTAGCCAACATGACCCCACCAGATATTGCTGAGCCACAACTTCCACCATGCCATGGACTGTGCCACCTGGGGCTAATAATGGGAGTTGGGAGTCCAAGCTGTCAAAACCGAGCACCCATCCAGCAGCATGGAGTTCTTTCCTTCGGCAATCGAAGGAAGGCAGCCAAAAAAAAATCCACACTGGGCGATCAATTAATCCCGTACTGCCTGAAGGCTAGACAGGTGGGGTAGTCCTGCTGGTTCTACCTCTAGCTGAGGCCAGGAAGAGGTGTGGCCACCTTAAGTAGACATCCCTCTGGTGCCTCCCGATTGGCCAACTGACAAGAAGCCATTGCCAGCTTAGCCCCACCTTGTTGCTGCACGCTCCGCTCTGACAAAAGGGGGGAGGCAAAGCTGCAGCTCCATGCATGGGCTGGGGAGCATTGATTTCCTTCATATCTCCTCCACTGTGTAGCCGAAGGCAGGGGAGGTTTAGGATCAGAGTTTTCCTTCTCAGTGCATTACCTTCCCAGATTGATGAGCCTCATCTGCCCCTCACTTCCCTCTGCAGCATGTGCAGTAACCGAATTCTTGACCATCGGACCCACTATTGGTCTCATCTGCTCCAGAGCTTGTATTTGCATGTAGAATTCCACTGAGGGTTTGAGACCCATTGGCTACCCTCACCTGGTTTAGCCAGCCAGTTGAAGCTGTTCCCAGGGTGTAGCCGCTGTTGCATGCTGACAGCTTCTAGGAGTCACAGGTGATTGCTGAGTGCAGGGTGGGGACCAAAGGTGGACAAGCTACCCCAGAAGAAGCATGATGTGCTCCCCCACCAGAGGTATCACCCCTCCCTTACCACCCCAAACAGCATGCAATCTAAAAAAATTGACACGGAGGAAACAGCATAGGAAGCGGAAGGAAGAGTAAACGGGAAGAACATGTCCTTGTTTCAGTTGAGTTGCACAAGCTTAGGGCTTAAGTCAGCCTTTGCCATCTAGGCTGGCTGGGGCTGATGGGAATGGTAGCAACAGGGGCTGATGGGAATTGTAACACTAGGTTGTTGAAGACTGTGTTGTCTGTTTATTCAGTCATTTTTGTTCTCCATCAATCCTTCTGTGCCAAGGGCTTCCTGAAAAATATGGGCCTTGAGGAAGGATTTGGAGTAAATGAGAAAGGTGAGATCATGCAATTAGAGTATTGAAATACTGCCTATTTTGAGGGAGGGTAGAGTTGTCCCACATCTACACTGTAAACAAAAGAACAGTTTAACACAGGGAAATTGTAATAATAATGTTAAGGGGTGGGTGTGTTTTAATCACTGTCAAGTATCGTTGGAAACTAGAAAGGTAAAACACTGGGCCAGGCAGGTGCAAGAAAAAGGTAAAATACCCCTCTCAAGTAGTAGGTCAGTAACTGGCGTGGGCGAGCCCACCTGCTTAAATGAGTAATTATTACACATTGATTAGAAAGGGTACTCAGGGTGAATGCAAACACTATCTCTAAAAGGGAAAAAAAGAAATACTACTGCTGCCATCTGCTGTGAGTAAAACAAATCAAGCTACCGGTACTTCTCTTTTGTGAAATTCAGGAAATGACAGCACATTGCTAGTTGTAGGGCACACACACTTCATAAAGGGACAATGGGGTGGGTTAGATGTCTTATTTTAACAGATCAATAATAAAAGCTCCAGTAACTCTCCAAAGACTTTATTGTGCAAATGCACAGCACTCAGGAAGCTAATCATCCCCTTGTCAATTAGCCCCATTGAAGCTAATCACCCTTTTTGTAGAAATCCCATTTCAAATGAATAGGCGCTGCAAAAGTGGCACAAAGAGTCTCTCCACCGCACCCAAATAATGTTTATCCTCTGCCCCCCTCTTAAGGCTTTGTTTTGAATGAAGCCTCCTAGGGTGGTTGGGGGGGGGGGCGGAGCTTTGACAAGCACACCTACACCAGGTGAAACTGCCTCTTTCAGGGAAGGAGGTTAAGAGCAGACACAGGCAGCAGCCTCATGCTTCACGGCCAATGGGAATAGGACACACTTGTTTCTCTATTTTGTAAGCTTTATACACTGCTGGATTGCAAAAAAGCTCAAAGCAGTTCGCAAAAGGAAAAAAACAACAGGAAAATTAAGAAAATTGCAACCCTATACAAAATATACCAAACTACCTCAACTTTCTAAAACACCTGGGTTGGCTGGTCTAAACATGTTTTTAGCAGGTTCCAAAGAGAGTACAATGAAAATGCCTGCTGGATCTCAACAGGCAGGGAGTTCCAAAGTTCAAGTGCTGCCACACTAGATACGGAACAGGTATTTATTATTATGCGGCACTTGTAGCAGTGCCAATTCTCCCAATCAAAGCTGTCCAGTAGGCACCGTGGGGCTAGGCAATCTTGGAGGTAAACTGGTCCAAAGTTGTTGAGGGCTTTATATGCTAATAGTAACTCTTTTAACTTGGCCTGGTAGCAAATCAGCAGCCAGTGCAGATTTCTGAGCACAGGTGTCATATGCAGACAAGGCCTCAGTCCTATCAGCAATTGTGCTGCAGCAGTCTGCACTAACTGCAGCTTCCAGGTCAGTCATGAAGTAGCATCTTAAGCAATGTCACTCGAATGCCATGTTTTAACATATGTCTTAAGTTTATGAGATCTGATGCCTCTGCTGAGATTTCTCATTCCATTCTGGGTCGTGGTGACGGAAAGAGGGGGGAACTCGCAGGGAGGGCCATCAATGGCTATATCCCAAAGTTAAGCCACAATTTCCTCACGTGAAATAATGGAAACAACATAAGAAGATATCTAGATACTTCACCACATCATTGGGATATGTAAAGCGAACAAAGAACAGTAACAAATCCTACCATGATAGAATGCATTCATGGGTGTTGAAATTTTTATTTTTAAAACATAGACTCAAAGTCCTGTATTAAATATACATGCTATTTAGACTTGCAAGTAATATACTAGCTAGAGTAAGCTTTTAGACTGCGTACCAGAAGGAAAAGAATTGAAACTCCTGAGGTTTCCAGGAGATGGAAATGAAATAAGGAAAATTGATTCAGTCCTTCCAGGAACGGGCTGTTCTGCTACAGGAACGTTCAGAGATTGATGATTTCAGACTGTTCTGTGGCAGCTTACAGCCGACCTGCCCATCAGCTAAAAGCCACACATTTTAGGCAAACCAAACCAAAAACCAGCAATATGATGGAAAGGAATCTGACCATATCTACACGACAAACTCATATCTGTTTTGTATTGCTTTAACTGTCATGGCTCTTCCTGAAGGAATTCTGGGGATTTTAGTTTGGTGCGGAGAATTCTCTGCTAAAGGTCCTTGGCGCCATCTCAAAGAAGTGCATTTTCCAGGTCAAAGAGACTTGCTGTAGAATCAGTTTATGTCTGCAACATAGATATATATGCTTTAAATTGGCAAAACTGTGGCTAAAGCTGTAGCTACGAAGACACCCTCCTTTGTTCCATCCATACCAAATATAATGTGAGGTAGCCAGGCAATTGCTGGGTATAAATAACTACAACACTCATCCAGATGAATAGCCTTTTGGTCAATGGTGCCTTCACAACCCTTTACCCTCCAAACTGCATCAAGTGTTAAGTAACTGGGGGAAGGACCACAGCAAGTTTATTAGCCAACAGGCTATTCCAAATGCAGCTGATGACCCAGTCCCCAGTGTCAAGTGCAACTCTTGACAATGTTTCTGAGACACATCCAAGTAATTTCAGTGCAGTTTGATCCTTTACGCCAAAGTCATGAGGTCAGCCAGATAAGCCCATCTGTCTTCAATTTACCATGCCTACCTCATGCTGACGGTGAAATCATACATTGCCAGTGCTGTTATCCATCAGTGAGGGGTAGTCTACAAGCTTGCTGTTTAAAGAATACAGGTTAAGGGACTGTTATCAATTTTAACCTCAGAGTTCACTGCAAACAGTCATTGAGTTTCTCAGATATAGCAAATTAAAGGTCAAGGAACTCAAGTTTAGGCACAGAGGATTTCCTTTCACTTGCACTTCATCCTTGGCTGACATATGTAATGACTTTGAGATATCCTTCTTGTTCTTGACCCGGAGCTCCCCTAATCTTGTCAAGCCAGCATCTGTATGTAATATATGGCAGCTTCCACTCAGCAAACCCTAAGACACATTCAGTTGTCAGCACTTGTATTATGGGTTCAGCTGCTTCTTGATGCTCATCAGTCCATTGATCTTTCAGTTCTGGACAACTCCAAGGCCATGGTATCCTTCCTTCCCTTCTTATACTGTTCCTATCAAAAGTAACATCAAATATTTATTACTAAAATAGTTCAGAGGCTCCCAAACTGTGGCCTGTGGACCACCAATGGTCCACAAGCTACATTCAGGTGGTTCTGCGGAGTGTCTGTGTATTTGTGGTTGAAGATGGGAGAGGGAACATCAATCTCTTTACATAGACATATTGGTTTTAACTGAATTTTACTTTACAGTACTGCATTACAAGTTGAATGATACGGAATACAATCAAATACAGTATATAAGAAATAAAAGAAACCACAAACATACCATTAAATATCACCCAGCACCTAGCACAGTGCATTACAGTTGTTACAACAGGCAGAAAAAGAAATCATTAAGTCATTTGCCAAAATGTTCAGCAGTTTTCAAGTGGTCCACGGGAATAAAGTCTGGAAACCACTGGGCTAGCCTAGCTCTAACTCAGACAGTGAATTTTTGTCTGCACTGTACCACTTGAGAATGGACATGATGGAGGAAACCCATAAACAAGCAAAACTAGCAAATCAAGGAGAAGGCTAGGATAGAACCTCTCACCCTGACAGGCTAGTTTTCTAAGTGCAGGGATATTTCCCCCTTGGTGGAAGGCTCAGTAAGAGGAGCCTCCACCTGCAGTCTCAAGTAGTGCAGCCCAGACACAGGATGACCATCTCATCAGTAACCAGACCATTCTACAATGTACCTTCCAAATCCCAGAAACATCCTTACTGCTTTTAACCTTGGACAGTCCTTCAAAGCTGATAACTTGTCAGGGTTAGGTCATACACTTGCCACTCCAACAACTCATCTGGGACCAGCTGATATTTGACTTTTCCACTCCCAGTCCTGTTTTCTATTAGAAGTCATTCCATCTTGTCATCAAACATTTGTGCAGTTTCATGAGGAATTATTGCCTGAATTTGCTTGTTTTCCTGCTCCTTCCCCAACTCTTTTCCCTTCTGAACTGTTAGATTGGAAGTCTTCAGGCAGGAACTTAGTTGATATTGCTATTCTTTATCATTGTACAGTGCCTGTAAAACTTTGCTACAAAGCTTCCATCTCTCGCTCAGCCTGTATGCATTGTGTCAATAAAAACCTTGTGTCACATAAACCCCATCAGTGATCGTCCTTCCAAGGAAACTCATTCTGGGCTGGAACTGCAGCAACATCTTCCTCCTTAAAGACCAGAGTGCACCCTTCCGTATTCCAAAACTTTAGCAGATGTTTTGAAGAACTTGCACTTGGGAACTGACAGTTTTAATCCTGCTCCACTAAACATGGAAGAACCTTCATACATCTTGCTTAAGGATCATCAGCAGTTTCTGAAAATATTAAGTAATCCAAGAATCCTATGACTTCAGTGATACTGATGTCATTCTTAACATGTTGCACCATTCTTTGGAAGACTGCCAGAGCATTTGTCAATCCCTGTGGCATCATCATAGGAAACTGCCAAATACCCACCATAGTAATAGATGTTTTGGGTCTTTCTTCTTTTCCTACTGCAATCTCATGACATTCACTCTTCAAGTCAAGTTCAGGCTCCTTCTATGCCTGGTAAAAGATAAGCATTCTTCATGCCTAAGCTGTTTAGAAGCCTTTAGTCCATCACGATTACCAACAAATTTGTCTTCTTCCTGATTAGAACAATGGAAGATGCATACAGACCAACTTGACACCTCTTTGAGGCCATGATGTTGTTGTTGTTGTTTAGTCGTGTCCGACTCTTCGTGACCCCATGGACCAGAGCATGCCGGGCACTCCTGTCTTCCACTGCCTCCCGCAGTTTGGTCAGACTCATGTTGGTAGCTTCGAGAACACTGTCCAACCATCTCGTCCTCTGTCGTCCCCTTCTCCTTGTGCCCTCCATCCTCAAAATCAACTGGAGAAACTGTTATTGTTATTTCGTAGGAGGGTATGTTATCTGGCGTACACATGGCCCAAATCTAAGCCAATGTTTGGAAAAAAGCTGATTCTGTTTCACGTGATCCTATTTTCTATAAAAATGGTTAATATTCAGAATTTATGGGTGCATCACTCAAAGTCTAAGGGAAGGGACTGCTTTTCTCTTCTAGCATTGCTCCAATGTACAGTGTGAACCTACACACACTTACCTGGAAGTAAGCCCTATTGCACTCAATAAGGCTTACTTTTGAGTAGACATGAATAGGGTTGTGTTGCCTCTTTGTAATTTCCTCTTCTGCAATCAAACATTTTGCACTATGTAATTTCATGAGAAACCACATTCTGCAGGTGTATAGTGATAGTATAGTAAAGTGCAGCAGATATCCTGGAAACCTGAGTTTTTCATCACAAGATCCCCGGGAAAACCTCTGTTCTCTGCGTGTTCTAATACAGCATTGGTCAATGAGGTGACCTCCAGATGATTTTGGATGACAACTCTCCCCAGCCCCAGCCAGGCACCAGGGTGATGACTATTCTCATATCTTCTCAAGTACCATAGATCCTTTTTTAGCTATGTCAGTTCCTGGCAGTTCCAGTAACCTCATCTGGAGATAGTGCTACTTGCTTTCTTCCATCCTACCACCCTTTGCCATAAGTTTATTCTGTACCTTTTCTGTTTACTCACTTCAACCCAAATAGCATGAATCTAAAGTCTCTTTTGGAAAGTTGGGGCTACTATTAACTTGCTTAAAACATTATTCCAATGAGTATTTTTTAGTTTGACTATATCTTCTTGGCTATTTGCCTCTTAGAAAAGTAGCTTCAGGTTGCTGTAACCCTCCATTAATTTGTCAGCCAACTCAACGCCATAAGTTTACCCATAAAGTTTGCTTTACTTCAGGTGTATAGCACCTAATAACAGTATTTGTTAACATTTTTCTATTTTTGCAAACTTATAGTTGTATACATATTCCACTTTGGGTTATGCAAGTCTCCACAAAGTTCCAGTCCTATAGTTTTGTGTGAGCAAGATCTAAATGCCTTTGATTCCTTCTTCCTTGCTGCACAGGCTGCTCCCTTGATAATTCCTTCCAGTATGGCATATAGCAGGAGTCAGCAACCTTTTTCAGCCATGGGCTGGTCCACCATCCCTCAGACCATGTGGTGGGCCGGACTATATTTTTTGGGGGGAAATGAACGAATTCCTATGCCCCACAAATAACCCAGAGATGCATTTTAAATAAAAGGACACAGTCTACTCATGTAAACCATGCTGATTCCCGGACCGTCTGTGGGTCGGATTGAGAAGGCGATTGGGCCGCATTCGGCCCACGGGCCTTAGGTTGCCTACTCCTGGCATATAGCCTCCATGATATACCTATGTGATGTAGGGACGCGGGTGGTGCTGTGGTCTAAACCACCGAACCTCTTGGGCTTGACAATCAGAAGGTTGGTGATTCAAATCCCTGCGACGGAGTGAGCTCCCGTTGCTCTGTCCCAGCTCCCGTCAACCTAGCAGTTTGAAATCACGCCAGTGCAAGTAGATAAATAGGTACCACTGCGGTGGGAAGGTAAACGGCGTTTTTGTCATGGTGTTCCATTGTGTCAGAAGTGGTTAAGTCCTGACCCGGAAAGCTGTCTGCAGACAAATGCCGGCTCCCTCGGCCTGAAAGCAAGATGAGCACTGCAACCCCATAGTCACCTCTGACTGGACTTAACCGTCCATGGGAATAGGTGTGCTGGCTTCCACTAGCAGAAATATTTTGTTGACTGTGGCCCAGAATATTTAAGTGACTGAGCTATACTAGTGGTGAGTGAAGCACAGACAAGTGAGGAGTGGGAAATCCCCCTGCCTGTGGTAAGATTTACATCAGTGGTGAGGAACCCTTTTCAGCCTGAGGAGTGAGCCTTATTCTGAATGAAACAAACTTTTTATCTTTGTACAGTACATCTTTGTACATGTTTTGGACTATAATTCCCATCATCCCTGACCACTGGTCCTGTTAGGTAGGGATCATGGGAGTTGTAGGCCAAAACATCAGGAGGGCCGCAGTTTGGGGATGCCTGATCTAGACAACCAGGAGCCAATATCAGAGTGCAACATCTCAGCCAGGCAAAAATATTTCAGGTGCAAAGCTGGGCCAAGTGAGAGTAGTCCCAAGGGCCAGACAGCAAGAATCGGAGGGCCACATCTTTCATAACTGCTCTCTATGTCAAGCTGTATTCTAGCGTGTATAGTTGTATGTAGGAGGGTATGAAGTTTTTCCCAGCAAGAGGTCGTTTTCTGACTAGGGCATAAGTTACCCTGCGGAGCATGTGTCTCCAGCATATCAGCTGTGGTCCAGTTCTGGGAAAGTGGCCAGCTCAAAGAAGACTGCATGAATAGTGGCATAGCATGGGGGGCACAGGGGCAGTTTCCCCAGGTGCAAAATCATTAGGGGCACAAAATTTCAGCATCTGGTGCTGCCTCAATACAACCGTGTACTTCCATTGCTGGGCTCCTTTGAAAACAGCTTCTGCATGCAAACCAGGAAGTGACCTCTCCAGACAACGGAATGACTCTTCTTTTCTTATCTCTGTGGCTGCGATCTCCTGGGTGACGCAGGAGATCGCAGTACCACCCTCTGTGTGGGTATTAGGAACCCACGTTATGCCAACATGCATGAAAACTGTTTCAGTAGCTGAAGAGACCAGCATAGGACCAGATTCCTAACACATGCTGATTGTTTTTAGTGTGTGTGTATTTCTCATTTAGTTTTCTACTCTATAAGGATGTCCCAAAGGTCATGTGGGAAAGTGCCAGTAAAATCTTGCTCAGCATTTATATGGATTACTCTAACACTGTAGTGTTAAGAGATCAAGCATGCCGTTGTACTTCATTTACCAAAAATATGTGTGCTTCTTTGCTTTTTGAGCAGTCCGGTGAGATGAAGCAGATTGGGTCAGCTGGAAGAGCTGCACTCTCCTGGCAGTCTGAACAAACACCAATTCCACCTCATTAAAGATGTGGTGTGTTGGGTGATGATAACCGGAAGATGGTGTCTGGCAAAAACCACCATTCATATCCATAGTTGGATTTAAGTGAATTAATAACCAGACGAGGGTTATTACTGAAACAATATTGTGCTGAAAATTTGATCTCTTTTGTTTATTTGGGTTTAAAAAATAATAATCTTGGTATTTCCGACAGATCCGCTACTTTTACTATTGATTTTGTCCAAATCATGCACAGGACTTGGCATGCCATTTCAGGTGATCAGGGTTTGACTTTTCATCACTTCATTTAGCTCAGACAAGTTGACCAAAAAAAAAAGTGTTGACACTTTTTTTAAAAATAGAAAGCATATGGTTAGTTAATCATTTAGAATCACTGAACACCTACCTAGAGTGGTCATAATTATAGCAATAGTCACACAGTATGTGAAGCCCTACCACAGATTTCTTGGGTGTTGCTTGAACTGCTGTGCTTCTGTGTCTGGACGACTAATTTGGATGGTGATTCGTCAAGTAATGTAATATTCAGCGGTTGCAAGTGAAATGAAAACCCGAGGTGTCCTTTATGGTATTACAAGAACAGGAAGGAGCTAGCAGACTTCAACAACTGCTTTCACAATTGCTGTACTCCTGTAAACTTCTGGGGCATGAAAGCAATTAACAACTAATATAGGTTAGGTAGGACTCCTTATTGGAAATTATGCAGCCTCTGCTCAACAATCCTTCTGGAAAGTAGACCTAAAGTTAATTAAAGATATTAGAAAAATACTAGTTGTTCTCAACTAGTGCTTGGTCATGCATAAGGTAAAGGTAAAGGGACCGCTGACCATTAGGTCCAGTCGTGACCGACTCTGGGGTTGTGGCACTCATCTCACGTTATTGGCTGAGGGAGCCGGCATGTGGCCAGCATGACTAAGCCGCTTCTGGCGAACCAGAGCAGCGCACGGAAATGCCATTTACCTTCCCGCCGGAGTGGTACCTATTTATCTACTTGCACTTTGACGTGCTTTCGAATTGCTAGGTTGGCAGGAGCAGGGACCAAGCAACGGGAGCTCACCCCATCGTGGGGATTCGAACCGCCGATCTTCTGATCAGCAAGCCCTAGGCTCTGTGGTTTAACCCACAGTGCCACCCATGGTCATGCATACCAGGCACATAAACAGCCCCTCCAAACTGCTTACGTTTCCAGGAGTCAAGCAGGTGATCTCCAGATTTTGGAAAGTTGAAACTCTCCCCCGTTGGTGAATTGGCTCTCTGATACCTGGGATCCTTGGAGAAATGTTGCCAATTTAAAGTGGCCAGAGGTTTCCACAAAGCAGAGGTCATCCTCTCAGTATGGCTCTCTTTCATGTTGAATTGAGAGGGGGGTTAAATAAACCTGAATGCTATCATCTATCTGTACATGCTGAGATGTTTAATAGTGCACTTTTGCCTCTGCTACTGGCCAAGGGTGACTCTACCTCACTCCTCTGAGGAAGAAGATCATGGCAAGAACTTGGCCCCATCCATTGGCCAGTGAAGGAGCAGCTGAAGGAGGTTGGCTTCCACTCTCCCTGCCAGAAAGAAGAGTCTGTTCCAACTTCCAGTTGCCCTGGGACTACAGAGCTACAGGGAGATTCACTCTGGCACCATCAGTCAGCCAGAGGACTACGCCCTGCGGGGTGGGGGAGGAGAGTTCGGGGTTGTTGGTTTTTTGCATTATTTGTTGTTTGTAAGCTGTTACGATAATGGGGTTGAAAAGAAGGGCATAAATCTTTCAAATTAACAGAAGTATTGTTGTTTTAGCACTATAGCAATTGTACATTATTCGGCTTAATAAGCACGATAGATGAAGTGTTAAACTATGGGACGTAGAGTCCTCCAGATGTTGTACAAATTCTGTTCACACAACCAAGAGTGTGCATGAAACAGCTTGGGTTGGGCCCACCCATTACTGCCATGCTGCCTCCAGAAAGTTGGCCAAATAAAGTCACAGTACTGTAAAATACAGTAGAAATGCATCAGTGACAAGTACATTGAGAAGAAAACATAAAATGCCAGATTCTTGGCAGGCAGCTACCTGCCAGAATAAAAATAATAATAATATGTATTTACCAAAGAGAGGATCACCTGTACTTGTTTCACGAGTCAAGGTGTGCTGCAAGTAGCCTTTTCCTTCTCTCTCTTCATCTTAGATGCAATGTTGTGGAAGGAAAAGGAAAAAAGAAGCCCCCAAAGTCTGCCGAACTAACTTCAGCTCCGAAAGGAGCCACCTGTACAAATAGGAAACTTCTGCTCCAGTTTCATTTTAATGAATCTCCTGAAGAATCCAAGAACCTTCTTCCTCCTCTGTACATGGAAGGCATTAAAAATTGACATCCATGTATGATAATAAGCTATGTGCTTAAAACAACAATAACCCTGCTGTATCCCGGAGAAGTGTCACCACTCTATGTGATGCTTAGTTTGGATGTCAGAGAACCCACTGGATAACACAGCTGAGTCAAAAGGCTGAACTAAGTTGAGAGCTCATGATTTTGGTGGCACAGCTGCCCAGGCAGAAGTGTCTGAACCATGTATTTAAACAAATCACCAATGTATATGAGACAACAACACCAAGATGGCCTCAGGCTCCTCGCCCTACCCAAGGCCATCCAAGTCAATGGAGCTAAAGAGGGTGATTTTCTGCTTTTTCCCATTCAGCTCAAGGGCCAGAAATGCCCATTTAGGATGGACTAGCCCAGGTTTTCAAATTTATTCCCTGCAGGGAGTAAAAATTGTTTTAGGGGAGTCAGTTCAGTATATGCTATCACTGACCCACTTCCACCTACCAAATTGCCCACAAACCGCTTTCATCTGTGATCTCATGTTTTACATTGCATTCTAGCAAATCTGATGTTCCTAGATTATCCCACTGGCCACATGAGCCTGTGGATGTCCTGGGAGGTGGCATTTCATTTTAGGTCGTAGAGCAGAGTCAGAATGGAAGGAGAACACCTTTGACAAATACTTTCTCCCACTGTGAAAAGCACCACCTTTGCAGGGAGCTGCAAACCATTGATAACTGTTTTGCCGTTCAGAATGAGCAACAGGCTTCCTGAATTTTCTTTGTGATGTCATGAATGGCTACATGGCTTCATTTGTGATGTCATGATTGGCTACATGGCTTCATTTTATCGTCATGGAGCCAAATCCATTTGGTTTTGTGACACTGTCGTGCTACCTACATGATTTGTGATTGGCTGGGATTCTTTTTAAAAAAATGATTCTGATGTCACTGATGCCAAGAGGCACCAGACAGGTATTTAAAAGGCACAAAAATGGTGAGCTTGGACAGGAGATATTTGGAAGGTCCTAATTACAAAATTGCCAATTGCAAAAAGGAAAAAATAGTTTGCTAACAAATGTACCACAGCATGAAAGTTTTCACTGTATTCTTCTGACCCCAGCACCAAATAACATTAACAGTTTAAATTTAAAGTATAAAATACCCAATTCCCTTCTGGATGAATTAAGTTTCTGGTTGTTGAAAAATGAGTTTACCATAAAAATTAAAAACTAGCTTTTCACTAGAAATACAGGAATGTGTGGTTCTCACAAGCAAAGCCCTCCATAACTAGGAGCTAGAGATTTTGCAGATTGAAGAGCTAAGCTGTTAGATTCTAAATGCAAGGCACTATGTCGTTTGACGAAAGCAGATGATGATACAGATATAATACAATGGGAAGACACTCATGGAATAGTTTAAAACATGCAGTGAATGGAGCCCTACTTGATCTAAGGTCAAGTCTGTTAAAGTGTAGTGCTAAAGGTTTACCAAACAACCCTCTAACTTTTCCTCAGAATAACTTGGAAACAAGACCAGCAGACGGTTTCTATTTTTATGTTAAAATGGAAACTGAGATGGCAAGGATTCGTGGAATTTACTAAGTGAGGGAAATGCTTTTTCAATCTTAAATTCAAACAGAATAGAAATTATAGCCTTCCAGTGTTGTGGCGCTATAATATTAGCCTTCCTCTTTCCCAGCTGCTAGCAGTTGCAGCAATTGGAACCTGGAAGTATATTTCCTAAATTGACCTAATTCCTTTCAAAGTCTTTCTATGTGAACTACTACACCACTTGGCACAATTCATGTTATTGATTCTGGAGAAAGAAAACCAGTTTTGTAATTTATTTTTTTGCAGATAGTTACAGGAGAAACAAGGACAAATAAATTAAACAATTGGGGAGTTTCAAACAGCATGGTTTTTTCTGCCCTCCGGCTTTCTCTGCCGAGATATTTGCAGTGCAACATGTCTACTCAGAAGAAGTACCGTAAGTCCCTTTGTTTTCAATGGGGCTCATTCCCAAATAACTGTGTATAGGATTGAAATCTTAATTTAGTTGTAGCTGTTGCGGTAAGAAAGAGTTTGCATTTGTGAAACCGAACCACGTGGCATGAGGCTTCCGCAGATTTTGTTGTGATTGCATCTTTCTCCCAAGATGGATACATTTTAAAAGGCTCAAATAATGGAGAAACATTTATGATCTAGCCATTTCTCTCTGTTAATGCAAATATCAAATACATTCAACCACTTGGGTTTGATGTAAAAGTTATGGGAATGTTATATCATGAGCTTTGAGTACTGCATTGTTTCAAATATTGTAAAAGTTATTGTAGGCACAGGTGAGCACTGGGGTATGGGGGACCTGTGGAGCGTTTATCTCATAGCCTGCCTAGAGAGAAGTAGCATGGGAAGAATAATTTGCTATTAAATTACCATCACATAGGTTAAAAAAAAAAAAAAGGTAAAGGACCCCTGGAGGGTTAAGTCCAGTCCAGTCAAAGGCGACTATGGGGTTGTGGTGCTCAGCTCCCGTTGCTCTGTCCCAGCTCCTGCCAACCTAGCAGTTCAAAAGCACACCAGTGCAAGTAGATAAATAGGTACCGCTAAGGCAGGAAGGTAAAAGGCATTTACATGAGCTCTGGCTTCCGTCACGGTGTCCCGTTGCACCAGAAGCAGTTTAGTCCTGCTGGCCATGTGACCCGGAAAGTTGTCTGTGGACAAACGCCGGCTCCCTCAGCCTGAAAGCGAGATGAGTGCTGCAACTCCGTAGTTGCCTTTGACTGGACTTAACCATCTAGGGGTCCTTTACCTTTACCTACCTTTTGTGTACAAATAAATGTGGTTGATTCATTACCTTGTTATAATAGACCTCTGGTAAGGGAACCTAATATGCAGGAACAGGAGAGTAAAAGCAAGTTAAGAAACCCCAGTCTGGTCCAAGGTGCAAAGGACTTAATTCTCATGAACATGGTGAGCCATGTGTTGGTGTGCCAGGCAGTGTCTCCTTGTTATTCAGGTGAACAGCAGTCGTGGGCTGGTACATTGGCCAGTTTCTCTCTCCTTCAGCATCAGCATGACATCACAATGGCCTGTGTCTCTCCTTCTGGTTGGACACATCCGTGTGAGAACACAGTGGCCAGTCTGTGAAATAGGCAGCATCAGCATGAGATCACAGTGGCCAGTTTTTCTCCCTCAGGTGGCTAGCATGGGCCACAGTGGGCAGCCCCTGTCCTTCAGGCAGGGAGCATCATCTTGTGGGGAGAGGCATTCATTCGTCTTCATTCCTCTTCCACTCAGGCAGGCAGTAGCATGTGGGCAGAATATTTATTTCTCTCGCGGAAGCTGCCAAAAGCAGGTACATGTCAGCACAATCTCTTTCTCAGTGAGGTGGGCTTAGTTGGGAGCAGATGGTGGACCCTGTATGTTCTTCTCTTAGTGAGGTGGCCAGCAGAAGTATGAGTGTAGTGGTCACCTCACCGAAATGGGCAGCAGCATGCGGGCAGAGAAGCAGCAGGCAAGGCAAAGAGCAGGCAAGTAGGCAATCCATCTATTACAGGGCCTCTCTACCTACAGGAAGTGAACGCAGGTGGCACTGTGGTATAACCCCCCGAGCCTCTTGTGCTTGCTGATTGTGAGGTCGGCAGTTCAAGTCCGTGCAAAGGGGTGAGCTCCCGTTGCTCTGTCCCAGCTCCTGCCAACCTAGCAGTTCAAAAGCACACCAGTGCAAGTAGATAAATAGGTACCATAACTGGAGTTTCCATGCACTCTGGTTTCTGTCATGGTGTTACGTTGCACTGGGGCGTATCCAGGATCAAAACTAGGGGGGGGGGCAAGCCATGGTGGTTCAGGTTTGCTTTCAACGGACGCTGATCATTTTTGCTTCTAGGGGGGGGGCAGCTGCCTTCTAGGGGGGGCAGCTGCCCCCTCTGTCCCCCCCCCGGGTACGCCCATGACGTTGCACCAGAAATGGTTTAATCATGCTGGCCACATGACCCACAAAGCTGTCTGTGGACAAATGCTGGCTCCCTCGGTCTGAAAGTGAGATAAGCGCCACAACCCCATAGTCGCCTTTGACTGAACTTAACCATCCAGGGGTCCTTTACCTTTTTACCTACACTGAGTAACACCCCACAAACATCAAATTAATATGCGTAAGTTGGGGCTGGGGTAGTGTCTGCCACCTGCCTGCAAACCTGTCTGTTTGCTCTCCCCCCAAAAAATTATTATACAAGGCTCTAGCTATGATGGCATTCTGTCACACTCCAGCATGAAACAGAGCCCATGTGGAATAGTGGTTGGAGTCTTAGACTAGGACCTGGGAAAAGGAGGGTCAAGTCCTCACTCAGCACACTGGGTGACCTTGGGCCTAGCACATACTCCCAGCCTATGCTACTTCACATGGTTATAGTGGTGATGAAATGGGGAGCTGGAGAACCGGGCATAACATATTGAGCTCCTTGGAATAAAAGGTAAGGTATAAATGTCATGAATGAATGAATGAATGAATGTTGCCCCAACTATGTAAAGTAACATTTAAAGGTCCTCTTAGCAGAGGTTAAATCCCACACTTCACTCATCAGCACCCACAAGAAGACCTAAAATGTAACAATGGGTGGTTGGCTTTTCATCCCGAGACTTCTCTTTTCAGAGTCTTGCAGAGTGACATCTTGTCCCCAGTTGTGCTTAATGAATATAAGTAGCTGTTCGGCAACTTTCAGAGGTAGAGCCTTAGGTGTCATACCATATGCTAAATAACCCATAGCTGTTCCTTACATTCTCGTTCTCCCCTGCCCCTGGGTCCCAGAATCTGGTTTCTTATCCATTGTTTGATCACGCCGTGAAACTGGATGTAGGCAAGTCAAAAGAGAGGGAGAGAGAATCTCAGTCAAGACTGAGGCATTAATGGTCAGATAGACTCATCATTTGGAGTTGCATAATAGGTAGTGTTCACCTTCCCTCAGACTGGTGGTTGTTGAGTGCTCCTAATTATACATGGAAACACAGGTTATGGAGATGAGCAAGGAGCCATTTTCATCAGACGAACCTGGTGAGATTTGTCCAATTCAGATCTAGCAATGGCAATTAATGGCTTTGCAATCTTGAGGTTAGATTACAGATGATGAATTTTAGGCAAGACTGGCCTTGCTTGCTTGGTGCATAATGACCTCCTCCTGAGAAGAGAACACACTGCATCCATGTTCCAGCACCTGCACAGGATCACTGTTACCTTTCCTGCAAAATTCAAGGTGCTGGTTCTGAACTATTAAGCTCTAACTGGCTTGGATCCCACACACTTTAAGAGTCACCCTCTCAGTGAACTTCAAGGCTCAATGAGGATTACCCCACAGCCTTCTGAGTGGTAGCCCCCAGTCACACATACCCTTAATGATGTTGCAGCATGACATTCGCCAGTCATCATTTGCAGGGTTAAGTAGGAATGTTTTTCGATACCCTCACAACTGGAAAATCGAGAGCACCTACCCCACACTATGGAAGTTGTGGGGAAGAATAAATTCATTCGGTGTGATAATATTTGGTGTAACAGAGTTACAGTTGTCAGGTGCAGGGAGAGAGGCTAAGCTGGGGAACCTCCTGAGGCATCTCTGTGATAAGGGGACCTTATTCCAATGATATCTCACACCCTACTGACAGAAGGGGCTACTTGCTCTTGAACCCTGTCCATTTCATTATATCTGTGGCTGGCAACTCCAGATGACATGGGGTGATCAGGTGTCTCCTCAGCAATACCTTCAAGGGGTGCTGGCAAATACAAACACAGATCAGTCAGCAGATTTTCTGCCACTTCGAGCCAGACTGGAATTGTCCATGTCAGATAAATAGTAAAACAGGTATTCTTCAGATCAGGTACCTACGCTGAAGGGTTGGTAGCTTTCCAACATATTTATCCCCTTTGCTGATTTTTGCTAAGTTAAGAAAGCTGGTGTCCATGCCTCATACTATCATCATGACTATTATTGTGGGTTTAAGGTAAAGGTAAAGGGACCCCTGACCATTAGGTCCAGTCGCGGACGACTCTGGGGTTGCGGCGCTCATCTCGCTTTACTGGCCGAGGGAGCCGGCATACAGCCTCCGGGTCATGTTGCCAGCATGACTAAGCCACTTCTGGCGAACCAGAGCAGCGCACAGAAACGCCGTTTACCTTCCCACCGGAGCATTACCTATTTATCTACTTTCACTTTCACGTGCTTTCAAACAGCTAGATTGGCAGGAGCAGGGACCGAGCAACGGGAGCTCAACCCGTCGCAGGGATTCGAACCGCCGACCTTCTGATCGGCAAGCCCTGGGCTCTGTGGTTTAACCCACAGCGCCACCCACGTCCCTCTTTATTGGGGGTTAGAGGGAACAATGTGTGTTTGCACAATTTTATGGATACCTCACTAGCATCAGTTAATCTAACAGATCAAATTAGCAGGAAATGCAATATACAGGCCATTTGACTGCATTTCCCCATTTAATCGCTTCTGAAGCGATACCATTTGGGAGGGCAGGAATCGGGCGCTTGTAAATATGCATCCAAGGCTGGCAAGAAACAATTCTGTATGCTCTGCATTATTGCACTAATCCTCTTTAATTTTTCTTAAAAATAGAAAGCCTGTACACCACGTAAGTAGGCAGCCTGCAAGCCATTTTATTTTCTTTAGAGTAGAGCTTGTGTTGCAAATGGCAGGAAGCCATGAGCCACAAAAATAAAACCATTCTAACCCTAGTGCTAAGTAAGGAAAACAAAGATGTCTCAGCAATTAGCAATATTATATATGTTAGTACTAAGTAACAACAGATGTTTCAACCAGAGCCCAGTACATTCCTCGCAATCCTTCAGAAACCAAAAGCCTCTTGCTGTTGCTATACATTACAATTATCTTGGGCTTTCAGTCCTTGCAAATGCATTCAGAGTGGCGAATGCTAAAGTTTGTTAGTATCGGGTGGCTCTTACCTGTAGCTACATCAGCATGCTGCATACTTCTGCTGACTTAACAGACTAGCAACAAGTGTGCTCTGTAAAGACATGCGCAGGCTATGAGTCATTAGCAAGCATGCAAAGCTAATTGGCAAAACACTCATAAAAGATTCTGAAGGTGGGTTAATTACAATTCATTACGTAAACTGTCCCTGGGCTATTGTTAAAAAAAATATGCATTAACTTTCAAGGTCCAGTATTTTATGATTCACTTTGCCATGTTGTGAGAAAGTCTTTGTATCAAACTACATTCATTACAATTCAGGCCACAAAAGCCTTTACGGGGTTTCTCAACATCCTTGTTATATAGGAATTCATATGGGCTGCACATTGCTAACAACTGGCAAAAAGTCAAAAAACATTTATGGTATTTTCTTACCATATACACAGGCCAGCTTTAAAAGCTACAAAATTTAATTGCTTCCCCTCTCCCATTTGTTCCTTTTAGCAAATAAAAAGCTGAGGGTGGAGATACGATGGCAGGCATGCAACAGGCAAGAAGACTGCATTTTTGATTGCCCAATTGATCTTCATGGACTTTGCCTATCTGACATGCAGACATTCACTATGAGTCCCATCATCGGGAGAAATACAGGATGGCTAAGCAATAGAATAAATGCTCAGTGCATCATTGCGAGAAACATACCTGATTGCCAAAATTGGCAAAGCAAATTCTGTTGGTGCAGCAGGCTGGTAGCTACACTCAGATTGTTCATATCTAATATTTATTGATAGGGCAGCCTGTCCGTCAATGCTGAGCTGGACAAGTGTATTGGCAATGCAATTACATCAATGGCTCACCTCTCCAAAAGGGTATGGGAGAATGTGATGCTAATGTCCAATGCAAAGATAAAGGCCTACCAGGCTTGTGTGTTGAGCACACTGCTTTATGGAAGTGAGTCATGGGCAACTTACAACTGTGAGGAGCAATGCCTCAAAGCCGTCCACATGCGCTGTGTCATGAAGATTTTGGGTATCACACGGCAGTACAGTGTTGCAAACAAAGAGTCCACATTCCCAACATGTTTGCACTCCTGTCTCAGCGACATCTACGGCGGCTTGGTGGTCATGCCTACAGAATGGAAGATGGCAGGATCCCGAAGGACGTGCTCTACGGGGAACTGGCTCCAGGCACCAAGTCTGTGTTACAAAGATTTCTGCATATGTGACATGGAGGCTGGCAACATCAACCCCATTGTGTGGGAATCCCTTGTAGATTACTGCAGTGCTTGGAGACAGATAGGCAGGTTGTGTATCCATAGCAGTGGAGGAGCTGGGAGGAGCTCAGAGAGAAGGAACGCCATGGTGCATTTGCAGCAGCACAACCAGATGCCTTCATCTGCCCCAGCTGCAACAAAAGATGTCACTCCTGCAACAGTCTCTACAGCCACAGCAGGTGCTGCAACCTTCCAACAGTTTGACTTCACCCTCAAAGGCATGCTCCTCCATTGTCTCCCGAGATAGACGTATATCAACATTATTTAGCAGAAGTAGCCAGAAGATTGATATTGTATGCTTTGTGTCCACTTATTGAATCTTGGTGAGCCAAATTCATAGAAGCGATGGAAGCCAAATCATTCAAGAGGAAATGATAAAAAGGGGCTGAATAAAACCCCTCTGATGTATATGTTGTTATAGCCTGGGATAGCTCAGTTGATAGAGCATGAGACTCTTGATATCAGGGTCATGGGTTTGAGCCCCATATTGGTGGAAAGATTCCTGCATTGCAGGGGGTTGGACTAGATGACCCTCATGGTCCCTTCCAACTCTACAATTCTTTGTGCCACACACATCATTTTAACTGAGAAGACATAGTCTGATCATTGGTCCATCAAGCTCTGTATTGTGTACACTGGCAATGTCTCTCCAGAGTTTCAATGGACATTTCCAGTCCAGCCGAACTGTAGATGCTCAGAGCTGAACCTGGGACCTTCTGCATGCAAAGCAGATGCTCTACCACAGAGCTATGGTCCTTCCCGTAAAATTTAGGGCCTCCATATACTGGTATGTGACCGAAGCCTTAATCCAACCCTTTAGACCACTCAGTCACACTACAAAAGCAAGACTTCCGTTGATCAGCTATATTATCAAAGAGCTGACCTACTGGCAACCAGTGATGGAAATATGTGGCAATGTGACAAGTGGAGAACATAAGAAGAGCCTGCTGGATCAGGCCAATGGCCCATCTAGTCCAGCATCCTGTTCTTCCAGTGGCCAACCAAACCATACAAGCAAACTATTGCAGTTGTGTGAGGGCTATGGACTTCATTTTGGGCTTCTAGAAGCCAAAGGGTCCTGAAGTTTAATGAACTCTCAACTTCATGTTTAAGATGTGAGGACAAGATCCACACTATGCCAGGGATAATGCAACCTTAGTAAAATTCTCTAGGCACCCTTTCAAACAACTGCGTCAGTTATAAATATGCCAGTCTAATGCCAGCTAATTTCTTTTATGCCATGGTTTTGCCCTCCGGTGTCAGGTGATCCTAGTATTACTGGAAACATAAAATGTTATGTTTTCCTGCTATTCCCGTTTAAGGCCTACATTTTCTAAAAGCCTGGCACGTAGATATGAAATTCAGCATTGTGCCCTGAGTAAGGACCCGTGGTGCTTTGACATTTCTGCAGCAAGATACTGAGAGCAGATGAACATTAGTCAGCATTTGATTTCTAATTGCAGTCTCAAAGCTTCAGGGAGAATGTTCAAGTTGAAAGAGCACAGCCTTTGATGGTAGCTCTCCGAGGGAGAAATTTGTTTTAGCTTTTCTCAATGAATGTGATTTCCAAGGATAAAGATCAAAGTGATGTCAGTGGCCAGAGCTATGGCAAATGCAGAATGCAGCCTCTTGCAACCTACAATTAACACTACAGTTAGACTGAAGTCTAGACTAGAGGCAAATCCCCTGCCAGCTTTAGCTAACACTGACAGAGATGTGGCAAGACAGGATATTGCTGTGGTGGCGAGAACAGAAAGATACAAGCTACCCGAGTGGTAGAGGAGAGACCGGATTACACTATTAATCTAACAGTTAACTGTGTATGTGCATTTGCATATAATTTTATCTATTGAAATGTTTATAGACCACACTTTCATACAGCATACAAAATTGCAAGGTCAATAAAAGAATCAGTTGAAACACCAATAAGTACTGGCTGAAGAAATTCACATTGCAAAGGCCTGTTTGAATAATATGCTTTTAAAGTAACGTCTAAAAGAATGCAGAAAACAAACTTCCACTGGCATGAAGCTGAGAATGGGTTTTTGTTTTTTTAAAAGATTTGCTTACCTCCTCTATTACACAATGGGATGTACACACTGTTAAATGGAGATAGAAGCCGTATGTATGGGTATTTGTGGAGCTTATCAATCAATCAAAGTTTATTGCGTTAGCCATTTGGCCATAGCACAAGTAATAAGTCCCGGCAGTAGCCTGCCATTCTTATACATTTGCGAACATCAGGTATAAAATCATGGTAAATAAAACAGGTATGATAAAAACAATAGCAATTATGTAAACTATTGGAAAGTTTACAAGTCCAGGGCTAAGGAGGTTAACCTATCGAGGTGGCCCTGAGTTTCAGGGCCTGCAAGATATAGATGGCTACGCCACGAGTGACTATGGGATTGGCATCCACCAATAGATATTTCAAGCGGTCATCTTCCATGGCAATGGTCGGAGGAATTAGTAGCAGGAGCCTCAATCTTATTGAGTCATAGAGAGGGCAGTGGAAGAAAAAGTGGGTAAAATCCTCTATCTTTCCCCTGATGCACGGACAAAGGCGGAGGTTGAGAGGGGTTGTGGAGCTTATCAATGCAGTATGCAGATGACACTTCTCTCGCTTTCATGTGGAAATCAAGTTATGTGAGACCAAGTCCAGCCCATGTCTTCAATTCAGTTGATGTGAGAAGCAGTACACGGGGAAGTTCTGAATGCACCTCATACCGGTACATACAGGAGAAACTGGAATGGCAGATTTGGCTCTGCAAGGAGGGAGGGAGGAAGATGTTACCTGACCCTCTAACTCCTGTGCCTTGATTTGCTAATTGTTTTCTGAAATAGCTTATTTTATTTTATTTAAGATTCATTTTGTTAGTTGCCTTGCGAGGCCCCACACCCAAAAACAGGGGAATAAGCATTTTGAAGCAAGCAAATAAATATACAGATGTATGGAAAACCCTTTTTTATTAGCACTTATGTACATTTTTATGTTGTGTAATTATGCAATGTCCAAATGGATCCCCCTTCCTTCCCCAGAAGAAAGCAACCATTGAAATTGCAGGGATGCCCACAGTGTTATCTCCTAATCCTATATGGATCCACTACAGGATTTGTGAAATCTAGGCAAGCAACCAAAATTCTCAAAAAGTGTCAGCGCAATCTAGAAAGGCTGCATTTACCACTTTCTTCTATAAATGGCTCTTCTGGGTATTTACATTTAATTTAAATTACCCAGTACTGTAGCTTTCAACACCAATTTGGGTAGCACATCAAAATGGATTCCTAGAACAGGTAGCCCAAACAGCACCAGGCATCTGACATGGCACAAAACAAGTCAGTGCCAGAGAGCTAAGAGCACCCTAACTCTCTCCCATCACCAATCCCAAGGACTTCATTGCTTTCTCAACAATGTTGCACACACATTTGCAAGCTATCAGATCATGGTAGATATTTGACTTGACCCGGGGCAATGAAGCCATATAAGAAAGGAATGCACACAGCCGAGGGGTAGGGCAGATATAAGAAAGCAGTGCATATTTAAGCAATGGGACTCGATCCTACAGGAGGCAGTAATGGCCACCAACCCACATGGCTTTAAAAGCGGTGTAGACAAATTTATGGAGGAGAGGCTATTGATGGCTACTAGCCACAATGACTGGTAATGCAGGAATGCTTCTGAATACCAGCTGCTGGAAACCACAGGAGAGACAGCTCTTGTGCTCAAATTCTGCTTGTGGGACTAGATGGGCCACTGGCCTGATCCAGCAGGCTCTTCTTATGTTCTTAAGTGGGGCAACAGGAGAGAGAAGGCCAACTGCCCTAGCTGGCTCTATTATGCATCAAGCTCAGGGGGTTAAAGCCAACAAGCATTGCCTTCCTGAGGGCACAGCATTTCTCAGAGGACTTGCTTTGGAATGAGTAGACTCTTGCCCCCCTGAGAGAAGCCTGAGAAGCCAGTCAGCGAAGCAACCACTGAGATTATTTCCTTCCGGTTAATGTGAATTGGAGAAAACCAGGAGGTTCTGCTCATCCTTAGCTGAAGCTTCTGCTTCGGATGCAACATTGTGACTTGGCAACCCTTTAGGGCAGGCATAGGCAAACTCGGCCCTCCAGATGTTTTGGGACTACAATTCCCATCATCCCTGACCACTGGTCCTGTTAGCTAGGGATCATGGGAGTTGTAGTCCCAAAACATCTGGAGGGCCAAGTTTGCCTATGCCTGCTTTAGGAGGTAACTGAGGTCAAGAAGCAGCAGGTGATAGGGCCAAGTTTTAATAAATGATAATAATAATTTTATTATTTATACCCCACCCATCTGGCTGAGTTTCCCCAGCCACTCTGAGCAGCTTACAGCATATATGAAAACATAGTAAAACACCAAAACTTCCTGATACGTACAGGGCTGCCTTCAGATGTCTTCTAAAAGTTGTGCAGTTCTTCATCTCATTGACATCTGATGGGAGAGCGTTCCACAGGGAGGGCACCACTACCCAGAAGGCCCTCTGCCTGGTTCCCTGTAGCTTCGCTTCTCGCAGTGAGGGAACCACCAGAAGACCCTCGGAGGAGGACCTCAGTTGTCTGGGTTGAACGATGGCGGTGGAGACGCTGGGCTGTGGCCGTTTAGGGCTTTAAAGGTCAGCACCAACACTTTTACATATTGAAATGCTCTGGCTGCAGGTTTCTGGTTGCTATTAGATTCCAGTTTCTTCACAGATATTGAAAAATAGATTGTCTTAGCCTTCCCCAATCTGTTGCTTTGCATATATTTTGAACTACAAATTCCCTGACCCTAACCATTGGCCATGCTGGTTAGGGCTGATGGGAGTTGGTCTCTAGCAACACCTGGAAGGCACCAGGTTGTGGAGTGCTGGTAACCCCTTTAAAGTGCTAGACATCTATGTAGTTGCTGAGGCAACACAGGTTCTCAGATCAGCTAGTTCTGTTCAGTTCTGCTGATTCACCTGTATGACCATATGGGAATAAACTTGACCTCCATACCTTCATGAGCCCATCAAGGATACAGAAGATTATTAATATTCACATGCCTCCTGGCATGTTGAGAGAGTCTTCATTAATTAAAATTTGGAGGAGAACTCCTTGAGAATGTTGGATGAAAGTTGCTCTATGCCTGAAAGTTATTAAGAATATCTCCTAGGCCTTTGCTAAATGAGAGCAGGTGCAGATAGTAATTAAATTCATTAAGTGATAACCACTGCGTGCCTTTCCTTCTCCTAGTACTATCAACATTCAGTGGCTAAAACAATTGCAAATTTATGGGGTTCAAGATCTCCAGGCCTGACTCTTCCTGCTTTTTGTGCTGTGGCTTGAAGCCATGGGGGTGGGAGATGCACTATATTGGAATAGTTATCTCTAGGGATTTGTCAATCCTGTCTCTTTATATCTGCGGCGTTGCCTGTGTCCTGCCTTTTGATGTCCACAAAAACTCCATGGAATGTTTATCATAACTTTACATCAGGAATTGCTGCCATAAATCAAATGCAAAATGCAAATCTGGATGCTTTCCATTGCTCTCAATTGATTGCGAGTCCAGATTCAAATTTAAACCTGAGGCTCATTTGGGAAAGAGATTGTGCACCTATCCATGTTCTGTCCCTATTCCTGAAGTAAATAAGCCTTTAGAAAATCATGCTGAAGACGATCCCAGGATAATTGTCCTTACCAGTAGGGCTACAATATTTGCATTTGTCCTGGGCAATGCAATTCAACTTGGGGAGGGTGGTGACCCTTTTTCCTGAGCAGTTGGTGGTTTAGGGATATTTTCTGGGCATGGTTTTCTCCATGAGAGCTTGAAAATCAGTATGTAGGCATTCTGCAAACACCTCAATGTATTCTTTCCAAAAAGCTGAACATCTCACATCAAAATCTGCAAGGCATTTGCAGGCCACGCTGCCTTTTTCTGGCTACTGTGCTTGCACACCCAATATTGTTTGTGAAATCACAATCCTGCCATGTGGACATCTTGAATGGCTAGATTTCCCTGTTTACAGAGGTACGGTAGGCCCACTCAAGGGCACTTAGAACTCAAAATATCCATGCTAGTACTGTAACTTACCGATAGCAGTAGTGTACACTATCTTGTGGATGGACTAAGGTCTTATAGAGAAAGGTAAAGGAAAAGGACCCCTGGACGGATTAAGTCCAGTCAAAGGTGACTATGGAGTGTAGCGCTCATCTTGCTTTCAGGCCAAGGGAGCCGGCGTTTGTCCACAGCTTTCCGGGTCATGTAGCCAGCATGAGTAAACCGCTTCTGGAACAACGGAACACCGTGACGGAAACCAGAGTGCACGGAAACACCGTTTACCTTCCCGCCACAGCAGTACCTATTTATCTACTTGCACTGGCATGCTTTCGAACTGTTTGGTTAGCAGGAGCTGGGACAAAGCAACGGGAGCTCACCCCGTTGAGCGGATTCGAACTGCCAACCTTCTGATCGGCAAGCCCAAGAAGCTCAGTGGTTTAGACCACAGTGCCACCCGCATCCAATAGTACACTATCTTGTGGATGTTCTTATCTACACCATACACTGAAAGCACATCCAACACACATTTTCCCCAAATAATCCTGAGAACTGAGGTCAAAGCTACAACAAGCTATATCCTTTACAAACTACAAATTATCTCCTTTTCTCATAATTCCAGAAAACAAGAACACCCAGTGACGTGAATGATGGGAGACTCAGGACAGATGGAAGGAAGTCCTTTCTCACTTCATGCAAATGGTAACAAGATGTGGTGGTGATATCTGTACTGAATACCACCACAAGATGTGTTGATGGCCACCAACTTAGAGGGCTATAAATGGAGATGAAACAAATTCCTGGAGGGCAAGACTTTATATGGCTACTTGCCATGTTAATGACTGTATGTTACCTCCAGGATAAGAGGGAAGAGTGCTGTTGTGCCCATGCCCTGTTTGTAGGCTTTTCATAGGCAGCTGATACCCACCATGGGAACCAGGGTAGATTAGAAAGGGCTTTGTTTTAATCCAGCAGGGTTCTTCTTATATTCTTATGTGATCTCTATTTAAAATTTGTAATCATCTGCAGATTAATGAATCTATTAATTACAATAATTAATGTTTTAACCCTCATTAAACAAGGAGATACTTCCTTGTGCAGGGAAGGCAGCCCAATATACTCCTCCTCGTTCACTCTGGGCAGGTTTCTGTGGCTGTCTGGTGCTTTGCAAAGAGATCTGCACAGCACCAACGGCAACCTCAGGATTGCCAGTAGCTACAGAGATAAAATGCCACAAATTGCTTGTGAGCCAAAAGGAATTTATAGTAAACTAGCCACCCAGAGTTAAAAGAGGAGAGACTTCTCCATTTATTAGCTTAGCAGAAGTCAACAGAGCACTAGATGCCTGCATGAACTTGCTTTACTACTTTATACTGTGTTATCTGAACCATTATCGTAAGAGCCAATGGGCTTGGAAGTCTACCTACCCTTTCCCTGCACACTGAAAAGTCTTTTAAAAATAGATGAAGTGATTCAGTTATCCACTTCTCATAGATTTCCCTCCTCATGCACCCATACAACTCTGAAGAGGCAGAATGTCTAGGTTTTAAAAGTCAAGCAAACCATATACACCATAAAAACCACACAACAAACCATTAGATGCCTGGACCCAAATAACTGGTTGGTTAGTCCAAGTCAGTATGGGTAATTGAGCCCCACCACCCACTGCAGGCTAACCTTTGTTGTAGCCTTAAGGTTATAAGGTCAAACCATTGCCGTGAGTAGAAGATACCTGAATTTATAGTGCTGGTTCTGCTCTGTAATTACTTAGTTCTTACAACGAATTGCCTTTCTGATTCATATCAATTCAGACTCAAATGTGTGCAGCTTCTTCCACACCGATGATGTCATCGGTTTGCAGGTGTCTTGTGAGCATCGATGCAAGATGCATCATGGGAAATGCAATTCATGGAGAAGGCTCCACAATGAACCTAGCAGTGAACCTGCCCACTCACCCACAGCCACCCATGGCTGAAATGGTGACAGCCATAAGCCATAAGCTGCTTTGCAGGGGATTCAGCAGCCCTGACATTCAAATTGATCAGTGTCACATGACAAGGGATCTCTGCATTATTTCAATGTCACTAGCAAGTGTTCCACAGAGTCTGTTGAGCCAAGAGCACTGCAGATTAGAAACTTGTGAAAAGAAGCCAACTCTGAGAGTATCATCACAGCTGGCAATTTATTCTGGGAGTTAAGTTTGAGATGAATATCCAGTCCCCCCTCTATTCCTATCACCTTCCTGGTTGTGGACAGAGACCGCAGAATAAATATTCTGCTGAACCTGATGTTCTGGCAGAATGATCTCACCTATTGGACAGAATGATCTCACCTATTCAGCCATATGGGAAACTGCAGATCTGAAACTGTGGTGGAAAATAGAACCCCCATTTTACAGAGAAATCTCCTCCTGTTGGCTTTGAGGCAAGTCTTCCTTGTGAGCAGTTCCTAGGTGAGCAGTTACTTAAAAGCCTGCATGGATGCGTAAGGCAGCCTAGGCCAAGGGACACCTCTCCCTGCAAAGTAATGATTTTAGAGATCTGGAAAAAGTCAAAATATTTGGGACTGATTTGAAACCTCCACCCCCTAGCTTCCTTAAATTAATACTTTGCATTTCAGTTGTTCAAATAGGAACTCCTGTACAGCAGACTCCCAGGGGAAGGAAACTGAAATCATATTGATGGGGACCCAAAACGACAGAGCATCATTAGAGTAAAAAAGAAAGAATAAGTTGTTTTCACAGCTGGGGAGCAACCCATTGCAAACAAGGAAAGCCTTACGAGTGGAACTACATTTTTAAGTTATAAAAAAGCCACTCAACCCCCTAATCACATACTAGCTGTACAAACAAGACACAAAACTCATGAACTATACTCTAGTAGTAGGAGACACTCCTTTCCACCTTTGGCCCACTTCCTGATACATACTTGGTGGTAAGGCATATCATAGGTCCTCCCATAGCTAGCTGTAGCCACCTCATTGTGATTCGACACTAGACTCCACCCAGATAAAGATGGAGATGATTACCAGAAAAGAAAAACCTCACCCTCTGTTGAGAAAGGCTGCCCTCCATCTAAGGCAGATTACAGTGCTCCAGAACACCACACAAGGCAGAGTTTGGAGCACGCCCTCTGGTCAGCTCAGCTGACTGCAACTCAAAATCCTCAAATGCGCATTATTCCACAGTTGTTCTTCTCCCGCAAAGAAAGCACCAAACTATCAGCAGCTGTACGAGAGGTAGGTTCTCACTACAGCAGCAGTTGCCTGTTTAGACCTTTTAACCACCCCCTAGAAATAAATTCAGTCAAGACTCAAATTTTGGTTTGGTTTTTGGAAGAATTTAGGCCACAACTTTATTGATTACAATCAATTGAGTGGTTGCATAGGCTCTGGTTCAACTAGCTCCCTGCACCCTTGCAGGCAGCGCTGACCCAGAGCTCTATCGTAGGTCAGCCAAGGGTGAACACCTGGAACAGTGGAAAGTGGAGACATACTAGTCCACCATCCAGATGCCCCCCTGGACTCTGGCACGGGCACAACCCCTCTCAGGGTTGACCAAACCATTGAGTCCCTGGATTCCTTTACCGGAATACCCTTCACATAGGAGTGGCCAGACCATTCTGCCATCCCTATCACCTGAACCAGAGCCTATCCGCAACCTTACAAGTTGTGACAATTTGCTACGCGGCAGGCGAAATCCAAGTGGCAACAGCCAAAGTGGGGAAAATTCCTGCCGTGCCCCTGTCCCAACGACAGGCAACACACGACGGCATAGGAAGGTCAAACGCAAGCCCTAAATATAGGGAGAGCCCCAAGAGGAAGCTCAGGATCACATGCAAAGGCTTAAATAGGTCCTTCGGTGTCCTTTACTTGCATCCCCATTGGTCGGATTGCTCCCAGCATCGAGGGACCTACCAATAGGGTATTGTGGCTATCCAAACAATCCTACCCACAACACAGGGTTTGGTTGCCAGGTCGCACCGCAACACGTGCCCTCTTTGAGGGAGGACCTAATCAAGCGCAACAATACATTTTAAAAAGAGAATTTCATTTTTAAAAAGGCAGAGTGAAGGGGGGACCCCAAAATGATTGAGAATGAAAAAAAGGGGGGAAAGTACTGCCACATTATCATATATTAATATGCAGATGTGTCTATTCTTATTATCCTAATGCAGATATAATTGCCAGTAACTATAGTCTGTGAAAACTCATTCCAAATATCATTGCATTTATCCAAAGAAAGTCTGCATCTATAAGCTGTCTGTTCATATGTTGCCAATGTTGTCATGCTGTCAAGCCATTAAGGGGAATTCTATCTCTATTCTTCCACGTCATCAGTATCAGTCTCTTGGTCACCATTAGGCTGTGCAGAATCCATTTTTGCTGTCCTGTTGTCAGTTTCCACACAACAGGTACAGAGTTCAAGAGCATATTCACCTATGAAAATCATTTTCTTCTTCTTCTCTGCAGTGTCTTGTTTATGTAGTTCAGCACTTTCTCCCAAAACTTAGTAAGTGTGGGACACAGAGATGCGCAATGATACATATAAATTCAAGCTAAAATACTCTGTGGTTACACACTGGCTTCATTCTGCAATAGCTGCTCCAGCACATGCTACCCGAGTTGACTAGTTTAAGCATACCATAGGCACACCCACCTCTGCATGCCCCACACTTCCCTAATTGACATACCTCTGATAAGCGAACATGCTGAAATATACAATTAAATTTCGACTATGTCCCTGTGTGTGTGTGTGTGTGTGTGTGTGTGTGTGTGTGGTTGTATATGTAGGAGAGGAAGAATAAGAGATGGAGTGAGCAGTTGGACTTTGGTTTACACTAGAACATGTTTGGAAGTAACCCATCGGGATATTATTATGCAGATCTTCCCTGTTGCATTCCCATATTGTTTTGGAATTTCACTCCGTGCTGCCTCCTGCTGCTCCTTGATGAAGGAGAATCTTTAGCAGGGCTGGATTTAAGTTGGATGAGGCCCTAAGCTACTGAAGGTAATGGGGCCCTTTATATGTCCAGCTGTCCTTTGTCAACAACAAATTGTCACCGTATTTTGTGTTGAATATATGCTAGATCAGGCATAGGCAACCTTGGCTCTTCAGATGTTTTGGGACTACAATTCCCATCATCCCTGACCACTGGTCCTGTTAGCTAGGGATCATGGGAGTTGTAGTTCCAAAACATCTGGAGAGCCAGGGTTGCCTATGCCTGTGCTAGATGGTAATTTATGGACCTAATAGGTATCTAAAGCCATTTACACATAACAAAGTATGTATTTTATCAAAGTAATTGATACAGAAATGAGCAAACCAGTGATATTTTAGGGAGCAGGAGCCTACACAACACAAAACACTGTTGCTGTATGTAGGTTTTATTTTATTTGTTTTTTATCTTATATTTTGGAAATGTACATCCATGTTTTTTCCTTTAATTTTTTTGCCCCCCCCCCCAAGAGAGTGGGGCCCTAAGCTGTAGCTTGTTTATCTTGTACGTAAATCTGGCACTGATCTTTAGCATTAATTCTGGAACTGGAATGTATGCAGCTTGCTGCAATTTTTCAGTTAATTTGTGCCTCTCCCACTCTAATAAGAATTATGTTGCAAAGTGCACATGCAGATTGTGAAAAACTGCAGAAAAGCAACCGGTAACATTTATGTGATTGCATGATGAAGGTATCAATATTTTTCTTTTCTTTTTTTCCATGGTGCGGTGAGTGTGCATGTGCTGCTGAGCACTGGCAACTGTTGCATCGAACATATAATCACATTAGTGCACATTTGAACAATGCATTTGTGTACAACACTAAAAATGCAGAGTGGGGGCCGGGGGGAGGACACACATGAACTGAATTGCTATTGAAAGGACTGCAAGACAACATGCACTGAAGCACTTTGAATGCCCACAAAGCTTAGGCCTCTTTCAGAGCTAGATCCTTCTCTGCTTTATTCCAGGGAAAGCCCATCTCAATTAGACTCTCCAACCCTGTGCTCCCCATTATTAAGCAGATACTTCCGAGATTTTGTTGTGACTGGCAGTTCAGTGTTCTTTTTTTAATCACATAAAACCAGAGTTCCCAAACTGTGGTTTGCAGACTATAGGGTTGCCATATTCCCCAAAGTGAAAATCTGGACAAAGTTGTTGAGTAACCCCCGGCACTGGCAACCGGGAGCCTCGTGCAGTGTGGTGTAGTGCTTAAGAGCGGTGGACTCGTAATCTGGTGAACCGGGTTCACTTCCCCGCTCCTCCACATGCAGCTGCTGGGTGACCTTGGGCTAGTCACACTTCTCTGAAGTCTCTCAGCCCCACTCACCTCACAGTGTTTGTTGTGGGGGAGGAAGGGAAAGGAGATTGTTAGCCGCTTTGAGACTCCTTAAGGCAGGGGTCAGCAAACTTTTTCAGCAGGGGGCTGGTCCACTGTCCCTCAGACCTCGGGGGGGGGGCTGGACTATATTTTTTTGGGGGAAAGAATGAATTCCTATGCCCCACAAATAACCCAGAGATGCATTTTAAATAAAAGCACACATTCTACTCATGTAAAAACACGCTGATTCCTGGACAGTCCGCGGGCCAGATTTAGAAGGCAATTGGGCTAGATCCGGCCCCCGGGCCTTAGTTTGCCTACCCATGCCTTAAGGGGAGTGAAAGGCGGGATATCAAGTCCAAACTCTTCTTCTTCTTCTTCTTCCCAGCAAACAGCACAGCCAGGAGCGGGCACTGGAAAGGGGTGACAGCGGCAGTGCTCCAGACCCCGCTGCAGCCCTTCTGCTTCCGGGGCACAGCCGCGACGCATGACGGTGGCAGACAGTGGCTGACTCTGAAGAGCGCCTGCCCTCCAGCAGCATGAGCATGCCCCCACCCCACCCCCAAACCCCAGACATTTCATTTAAAAATGAAGCATCTGTTCGGATGGGCACACTGGTCCCCCAAAACAGGACACATCCAGGAAAACCTGGACGTATGGCAAACCTGACAGACTATCAGTGGTCCATGAGCTTTGTTCAGATGCTCCGCCGTGTTTCTGTCTATTATGGTGGAAGATAGGAGAAGGCACATCCATTGCTTCAAATGTTCATCTTGCTTTTTTACTGCATTTTTTTATTACTTCTCTTATTGTTTATATTGTATTTTATTACTGCATAATATCGCGCCATAGGAAATTCAAACTGCAATGCTTAAAAATGCAGTTTAAAAAAATAATATAAAAATGCAATGAAAAACCATACAGCATCTAGCACAGTGAATTACAATTGCTACTACTGGCGGGGGGGGGGACCCACCAAACATTAAGGGGTTTTCCAAGCGACTCAATGATTTTCAAGTGGTCCACAGGGGGGGGGGAGTGCAAAATAATCACTGGCTTATGGTTTTCATACCCCCACCTCTCCCAACTTACCCTCTACCTTCCCTTTGCCCCAAACTATTCCCTAAATATATAGTAGTTGGGGTTGACTGAATCCTCTTTCTGGAAGCAATGGGGGGGGGCTAATTAAATATAACAAACAATATAAAAGTAGGAAATAAAATAATAATAATAATAATAATAATAATAATAATAATAATAATAATAATAATTTTATTATTTATACCGCACCCATTTGGTTGGGTTTCCCTAGCCCCTCTGGGTGGCTTACAGCATATAAAAAGGAGGGGGAAGTAGAGATTGCTACTTTCCTCAGCTTTTGATCCATGCAATGATTGGGTGAGCATCTACCGGTACAGCCTGGAAGCAAATAAATTCACACATAATATGGTCCCGCAAGCAATTCTGGTGTCTTGAAATTAGGCATGTCAAGTTTCAAGTCATGCAGTCAAGTAAGAAGGCAGAGTAGCGTCATAGGATGAGGTCTCCCCAAGCACTAAAAATATTCACATAGGAGAATCTAGCATGTTAGCAGTCCTTGAACTTCCTGGTTCTCTTTGCTGAATCATGTGGAAAGACTGCATTGCAATAGTCCAGTTTGGGTGTGATTAAGGCACAAGCTGCTGAGACTAGGTTGCTTCTCTTCATGAACAGGCATAGTTGGCGAACAAGCCTAAGCTGGTTAAAGGCATCCTTGGCATCAGCTGCCACCTGAAAATCAAGAAGCAGCATGGAATCCAAAAGCACACCCAAGCTGTTGTTATTATAAGGTATGACCACAAACCACAACAAATGTTCTTCATTCACACTGATTTGGGGCAATTTAATCTTGGAAAATGCCCAAGAACAGGCTTTTGAACCTTGCTGTCAATCATAACATATATATACAGAGAACGTACAAAGAGATCTGCTTGATCCATTCTAGTCCAGCGCCCTGTTGCCAAACAGATGCCTATAGGACACCCACAGGCAAGGGGAACTGAAGTGTGACAGCACTCTCCCCACTTGTGGTCCCCAACAACTGGCATTCGGAGCATGCTGCCTCCGACAGCAGCTACGGATAGCTAGTCCCTGCACCTTGCCCCTGAAATCTCTTGCGGCCTCCCCTATCGAAATCTGACATGGTGTCTTTGCACCTGAAAGTATTTCATTTGTTGATGCTTTCCTGTAGCGAACCCCCTCTACACATGCTTATGAACTTTGCGGAAAATAACCAGCAAACCGTCTCAGCCTCTCCATTTATGATGGTGCGATTAAGGCTGAGATGGGGAATGTGAGGCCAGGGAATGACCTCTTGCCCTTGCATCCTTAGAGTTTGTCCATAGTTCTCCGATAGTCATTTTAACCAATGGTGGGTTTTCTAACATGCATGAGAATGACCTGGTTTGAGAAGGCTTTGAAAGGAATGACACTAGTAGCTGCTGGGTACTTTCCCAGCAAAGGGCTTCTTTCTATCTATTGATTGCATGTACTAAGTTGGTACGCTGCTCTGTAGGGGTCCTATAAATGAAATGGATCTGGACTGCAATTTATCATTCCAAGTTGTCTGGGAATGAATCCTACAGAATTCAGTAGGGATGTACCAGTAGTTTGGAGCAGTCAGGTATAGGATGGCACTACAAATATGTAGAGGGCCTTCTCGGTAGTGGCGCCCGCCCTGTGGAACGCCCTTCCATCAGATGTCAAGGAAATAAGCAGCTATCCTATTTTTAAAAGACATCTGAAGACAGCCCTGTTTAGGGAAGTTTTTGATATTTAATGCTGTATTGTTTTTAATACTCGATTGGGAGCTGCCCAGAGTGGCTGGGGAAACTCAGCCAGATGGGCGGGATACAAATAATAAATTATTATTATTATTATTATTATTATTATTATTATTATTATTATTATTATTATGTGCACGCACACATCCCTATAGCAGTGCGAAATAGGTGTTGTCTACACACGTAGCAGAATGATGAGGCAGATGTCCCTATTTTCATTGGAGAAATGTTGGAGGGTATGAGAATGGCCAGCACCATTTCACCCTGCAGTTGGCTCTGGGTTTTTTATATATATAATTTTTATTTATTTTCCATTTAATAATATACATTCACATCATGATTATCCACTTTACCTCCCTGGCTCTTTACTAACTTCCTTCCCTCCCACTCCATGGCTTTCAAAATTGACCTTTATATCATTGCATTTTGTACGTTTTCCAATTCCAGTTACACTCATTACAAAATAGCTCAAAATTTGAATAAATATAGAAAGGCAGAAAACCTCTCATTACAAGTCTTCAGATAACCCTGCTAGTGATGTTATTTGCTTACAATAGTCTTTCAGATATCGTATAAATTTACTCCAGCCCTTTTGGAATGCTTGATCGTGCTGGTTTCGGATTTTTCCTGTCAGCTTCGCCAATTCTGCAAAGTCCATCATCTTCATCTGCCACTCTTCTTTCGTCGGCACTTCTTGTTGTTTCCATTTTTGGGGGCTAAAAGAATTCTTGCCACAGTTGTTGCATACATAAACAGTCTTTTACCTTCCCTTGGTATCTTTTCACCCATTACACCCAATAAAAAGGCTTCTGGTTTTTTAACAAAAGTATTTTTAAATAGTTTTTTGGGTTTTTTTTAAAAAAAGAATAGTCTGCTGTGTTTTCAAGTTCCTTGCAAACAGAAAATAAGGAAAAGTCAAAAGGCTACTTTTCTTCCTGGTGTGCTAGTTTTCTACTTGCATGGAGTTGGTTATATTTGGGGGGGGGGGAGTATTCCAAAGCGGCATTTCCCGCTTATAACCCGGAGTGATTCACTCCATTCTTCCACCTCAGGACTCATCCACCTTGAATTGCTTCATGGGTAAATCAGGGCACACAGGTTCTACCAACAGGATTTTAAGAGCACCAGAACACTGAAGTATTGCAAAAGCCACCCCTAAGTTGTGCAAGTGACAACGAGAAAGATCCTTTCAGCAAGCCCTCAATATCCTGATTGCTCTGTGCTGTGCACCACATGTTTTACATATATATTATAAACTGCATGCATATCTTATATTAAGACATGTAAACAGCTCTCTTAATTGGAGTGACAAATGAACCACTTACAATTCTCTGACTGCGTAATTTGCCTAGAGGTTGGGTTCACACTGGCACAAGGATTACATGTGATCAACCAAGGAAAGGTGGTTTGAGAAAGGAAAGTTACCACCACCCCAACCGCAGCTCCAGAAGCTTTTTCTCTAATTAAGTTATTTTATTAAACAAAATGTTCCTAAGGTGGGTCTCTTTGAAAATCCTCATTAGTGTCTATATGTAGCACAATTTACTTTATAAGGCATGGCTTGTGTGCTAACAGATGGTATCTAACTGCACCCATTAAATATCCACCCATGGGGCTCAATCCTGCAAAATGTTGAGTGCCTCCTTCTTTCATTAAATATTAGTTGCTCAGGTCCTCAGCATTCTGCAGAGCAGAAAGAATTCGCTCGGCTTTTACTTTTTTCCTGTGATTTATTTCCCTAATTAAGGTGCGGGGTGGGGGGAAACTTGGCACAGATGGACTCTGTTTGAAGTCGGCAAAAAATGTATTGCATAGGCAACAGAAAATTATAAGAACATGGGAGCAGATACATGAAGGTAGATCTGGGCATTTAGCTGAGATAACCTGCATGGCTCACTTCCGGTGGGTCAGACCCCAAGCAACTTTGACTGGTATCATATGAGACCAGGATGGAAGAGCTATCTGACTTTTAGGCAACACCTGAGAAAATCTTGAGTTCAAAGGAAGTTGCTTGCATAGGACAAAGCATTCTGTACCAAGAGAAATCAATGTAGTCGTTCAGTAACACCTGTTGATGTGCATTTCTTCCACAAGATGTGAGAGTTTATTAGGAGCTTTATAAACCACACACTCTTTCTACGCAGATATATCACATGATGCCATGTAGACTCCATGTCACTGCTCTGTTAAATAAAATCTATCTTATTCTACGGTAACAGATGGTTGGACATTTTGGGATGTCTCCCAGGCCAGTCAATATATGGAATTTCCCCGTTTAGTATAAAGTTTTACTACTGCAATTTTCCAACTAGAATTAAAATAAATAACTAAATAAGCATTTGGATACTTGGTTTTTTTCATATAGCCACCAGGTGCTTAATGTGAGACATCTTTCTATCTCCACAGTTCATTCCTTAGAGTGATAAATTCTGTGGCTCAGCCAACTGAAAATGACTATGGCAATCCACTCTGCAATATGGCCAACTTTTTTCTATAGACTCCATCATCCTATGACTTATTATTTATCATATCCCATTAATTCTGTTAATGTTGAGTTCATAGGGGGCTGGGGGCAAACACTACAGATTAAAATATTGTTAGTGCCATATATAATTTATTATCACCTGGAAACCACATTTTAATATTTAGCAACCACAAATTTGCATATTTTTAGTGGTCACACAATTCCAAATTAAACACACTGGCATTCTTCCTACTAGCAAAATAAGCACCTTATAAATACCGGTATATCACCACCACCAGCAGCAGCAGCATCTAGTAACCTACATTTGTTTTAAATAGTTTCACTGATTTTATCTGTGTTTTAACAACAATGTTTTTATGTATATCTGTTTTTTAATTGTTTTGTGGATTTTTGCTGTATTTTATCTACAACTTTGTTTGTCATCACTTAGAAAGCTCTTTGATTAAGTGCTTTACAGGTCTTCTAAAAAGATAAAATAAACAAACCATTATCAGGGCTGCGATGTTTAATTGATTAATGGGCTAGATTAGTCAGATAACACTTTTTGATTAAAAAGCTCTCCCCATTTAATCACGCAGCAGGCTTGTTTTTTTTTTTTTTTTTAAAAAGGTAATTATTTTTAATACAAATACTTAGATTTTTCTTGGAAGATGCCATCCTAAAAGGGGCATTACTCCTATCTCACAAAAGAGAGAATGCCTAGGCTAGGATGGTTTTGCCCACAGCCATGTGACTGCCTACAAAGAGTGCAACTTCTCTCCCATCTATAAGAGGAAGAAAATAGCAAACTGTTGCTGACAGATTGTCAACTTTGGCACAGGGCTGGCTCAAGACATTTTGGCACCTAAAGCGGACCACAAAATGGTGCCAGTGAAGAAGGGCTGAGTGAAGATCTACATGAGGACCAAAGGGGAATAAAGATTGACATTGAGAACAAGGGTGGGAGGAGACCAGCAAGGCCTCCTATTTGCCAAGAGGCTGCTGTTGAGGGGCATGGGGATGAGCTGTCAAGGAGACAGCAGATCCGGCCTCTATGGAGAGTGCTGCAGCTGTTGTTGCCACCACAACGTTGCCACCACAGCAGCACCAGGAGATGCATTCCTTGGAGGCCGGATCTGCTGTCCGTGTGGAGCATGCCACTTGAGGTGCCTTATTCTGTGTTCCTTTTTGTCCTTCTGCCTGCCTTCCCCCTATCTTTTATTTCTAACAAAGTTCCACAATTTGACTATTGAAGTGTGTGCAACAGCCAACCTCAGGATTCTAGAAATGGCACAAGGAGCCACCCAACCTTCTTAGGGACTCCACTCCAGCTTTGTGTAGGGTTTACTCCTTAGCCGTTTCTTCTCCCAAAGATGTCCCTCAAGGCACTAGGTATGGACTTTTCCTTGGGGTTTACTCTCAAAGCCTTTCTCACAAATCAGTGTAGCTACAAGGCAACAGATGTTTAGGATCAGGGTTTCCCTTCTCTTAGATGGGCTACCTCCCCAGATTGAGGACCCCCATTGGCCCCTCATTTCCCTCTACAGCACATGCAGAAACTACCTTCTTGACCATTGGAACCCACTATTGGTCTTGTCTGCTCAATCTTCCAGAGCCTGTCTTCACATGTAGGGCAAGTCCCTGACTCACCAGGGGTTTGAGAACCATCAACAAACCTCACCTGGTTTAGCCAGCCAGTTAAAACTGTTTCTGAAGTGTGGCTGCTGTCATATGCTGACGGCTTCTAGGAGCCATAGGTGAAAGTTGAGCACAGGGTAGAGACCACAGGTGGTCAAACTACCCCAGAAGGAACACAACAATCCCGCAATGGAGGTACCACCCCTCCCCTAACATCCGATACACCCCATTCAGAAGTAAATCCTATTGAATTTAGTAGGGTTTATACCCAGACAAGTGGGGTTAGGATTGCAGGCTTCATTGCAAACTTTTCTCTATCCCCTTATTTTCAGTTTTGTTTCCTCTGGACGCACAGCAAGCATTGGGTTGAGGTGGAATGAAAGCCTCCCACACAGATTATTCCTCAGCAGCAGACTAATATTCCTCTATGCACCTGTCTCATTTAGTTAGGTCTCCTCACTTCTCAAGGAAGAAGCCTCTGGCAGAGCTACTTCAGATCGTTTATACAGAGTGACTAAGCTGGTTTTCGCTGTAATTGCATGAAACAGAGTTTCGTCCTTATGGTCTCATTAAAGTACTCTGCATACAGGAAAGTCCAAATATACAAATGAGTTAAGTTAGGAAGGCAGAAGGCATAACAATGATTTAGGCCAAAAGAAGAAGAAGAAAAAGATCAAAGATTGAGCTCATCATGAATTCCAGTTCTCAAGGAGACTGCTAAGGAGAACGCCAGGCAACCATCGCTTCAGAGTATTCTACCTGGCCCACCCAGCCAGGGAAAGGCTATTTCAAGGCCAAAACAGTAAACCTAAGCTTTATGGAGCTAGATGGCCCCTTTAATCTAACGCGAGTTGAATGCTGCTAAGCCTAATGTTTAATTTGAGAAAACAACCTGAAAATAGCACTGGAGGAAGTAGTGGATTTGTAGAAATCTATACTTTTCCAACGGCGTTTCTGGAAAACACTAGGTTTGATGGTTGCGCCTTATTCCGTGAGTTTACTGAAACTAGAGATGCATCGCTGGGCTTCCTGTGTGATAAGGCTTGTAATTTGGTCCTTCTGAGGGACGAAGACTAAACAAGGTCCATGTTGTATTATTTAATCATTTCTTTGCATCGAAGTCTATCTAACCCCCCACAAGATGTTTGAGGTAGATAACCATTTAAAACCAGAAAACAATTCTTTAGACGGCAGAATTGAGCATTAACCACTTCTGACACGAGTCAACCGTTGGCAAACTATTATCTCAGCCATAGCTTGCCACCTACAATATTTATTTACGTGATTTTTTAACACAACTTTCTTCCTTGCAGCTTAGGGGTAGCAAACTTGGGGCCCTCCAGATTGTTGGTGGACTACAACTCCTATCATCCCTGATTATTAGAAATGCTAGCTAGGGTGGATGGGAGTTAATATCCAACAATATCTGGAGGGCACCACTTTGGTTTGTGTTGTTGTTTAGTCGTTTAGTCATGTCCGACTCTTCATGACCCCATGGACCAGAGCACGCCAGGCACTCCTGTCTTCCACTGCCTCCCGCAGTTTGGTCAGACTCAAGTTGGTAGCTTCAAGAACACTGTCCAACCATCTTGTCCTCTGTTGTCCCCTTCTCCTTGTGCCCTCAATCTTTCCCAACATCAGGGTCTTTTCCAGGGACTCTTCTCTTCTCATGAGGTGGCCAAAGTATTGGAGCCTCAGCTTCAGGATCTGTCCTTCCAGTGAGCACTCAGGGCTGATTTCCTTCAGAATGGATAGGTTTGATCTTCTTGCAGTCCATGGGACTCTCAAGAGTCTGCTCCAGCACCATAATTCAAAAGCATCAATTCTTCAGCGATCAGCCTTCTTTACGGTCCAGCTCTCGTACAACACTACTGGGAAAACCACTTTGGTTACCACTGTGTAACTCATGACAGTGTTTCCATGTGGACTATCATCCAGGGACTGATCGGACCCAGATTTGCACGGACATTCAGACTATGCCTTTGGGCATAAAAGGATGACCTATTTTACAAGGTTGTTGTAATAGCGCACGAGAAACCCTGAACAATCTAAACCTAAACCATAGATAAGCTTATCACAGAGCCAGGTTCACACATGACAACAAACCATGGTTAGCTGAAAAAAAGTGCAAACGCTTCTGATTGCCTCTTTCTTGCTGCACATGCAAGTTGTCACCTAAATGAAGTAACATAGTGTTGCAGATTTGTTTTCAATTGAAAGTTGAAATAAAATACAGGTATTTAATTTTATTTCTGATTAATTAGTCTGAGGAAAGGATAAATAAAACCCCTATGGCTTGGATCCTAGGATGTGCCTGCAAGTTGGATGGGGGGGGAGCAATGTTCACTGATTCTCCTTTCCTCCCCACAGCCTCATGAAAATATTCTCCAGAAGGTTGGTGGACACCCTGGAAGAGGAACCTCTCCTGGGCAAGAGTCCATTTCTTGAAGAGAAGGGAGATTCAAGATCTTAACTGCCTCTCTGAGATTTCATTCATTAAGCCTGCAATAAGTAATTTTACAATGGGATAATGAGGTGTTAAAGAAAATCCTGGACATTGATTCACTTGGAAACTGATTTACAGGATCCATAACTGATGTATTTCTTTCATGGTTGATTATTAATCAGCTGATGACTGGAGACACAACAGATCCTGGTTGGAGCAACTGGGGAGCTTCACTGGTGATGTTAATGATTGACACTTGAGGATTCAGAAAAAGAGGATACAAAAAGGATACAGGCCCTGGCTTAATGCAAACACATTTAAATGACAGCTGTATTAAGAGAAAAGATGTGTATGCAAATTCTATTATACCCATATCACAGATGCAGGTACTGTGGGTGAGAGAACAGTGGTTGCCTAAGGCCATCTAGTGAGTTGTAACTGAGGTAAGATTCGAATCAGGGACTTCCCATCTCATAGATACTTAGTCATTGCACCGCAATAGCTCTATGAGTAAGATTTATATTGTAGTGAAACTTGGTGATTGCAAAACTAAAATACCAGGGGTCAGAAGCCGGAATGCATTATGAGGAAAAACAATTAACACTCTAGGTTTCCATAATAAGGTCTCAAGAAATGTAGCTAGCTAAAGAAAGCACTTTAGATGATGCTAAGAGAGAGAAATGGAATAAATGGTATTGGAATCCACCAGCACAATCCTTTGTGCATTTACTCAGAGTATATCCCACCATGTTGAGTGGGACTTACCGGTACTTCTAGGTAGCTGTGCATAGAATCACATTCTGAATTACTTTTCTAAAGCAGTCCCTCAATGAAGTCAAGCATCTAGTAGTTTAATGTGATAGATGGGAACCTTAGAAGACTGCTTCATCTTGCTCAAGCAAAACTAATTGGCACAGAGACAAGCTTAAAGTAAATATTACTCTAGCACCGATAAACTGAAAGGGACCTTTAAAAAGTATTGTTGGTATGCTAGAAAACTTGTTTTTCAGATAGCTTAGGAGTGTCAGCTACAAATGTATGCTAATGTCACTAATTCATCACCTGATACTTTTAAATAAACCATAGAAGAACTTTTTTGTTTTGGCGTTCTGCCTCTCGTAGCACTATGCCTTAAAGGTAAAGGTAAAGGGACCCCTGACCATTAGGTCCAGTCGTGTCCGACTCTGGGGTTGCGGCGCTCATCTCGCTTTATTGGCCGAGAGCCGGCGTACAGCTTCCGGGTCATGTGGCCAGCATGACTAAGCCGCTTCTGGCGAACCAGAGCAGCGCACGGAAACGCTGTTTCCCTTCCCGCCGGAGCGGTACCTATTTATCTACTTGCAATTTGTGCTTTCGAACTGCTAGGTGGGCAGGAGCTGGGACCGAGCAACGGGAGCTCACCCCGTCGCAGGGATTCGAACCGCCGACCTTCTGATCGGCAAGCCCTAGGCTCTGTGGTTTAACCCACAGTGCCACCTGGGTCCCTCAGGCACTATCCCTTATTTTGGGCAAATGTGTTTCCCCAAACCTGTGTTTGCCAAGACAACATGGCTATGATGGTAGAAAGGGTATTTGTGGGAAAGAATCTGTAGGTGGGGGGGGCAGGTTAGGCACCTCCCCTGTCAATAATCTTGGCCCCACAGCCAGGACCACATCCCAAGCTAGCTGGCCTCCTGAACTTGAAGGTAGAATGGTTAAACATCCATCCTGTTAAATACTCCCCAGCACATATCCTCTGGGTTCTGGCAACTGCATTTGCTTTCTTGGGATAATAAAGGATTGGGAGCCCCATGTATTTATCATGAAGTGTAGATCTGCCCTAAGGCAAGCGAGCTGGGTTACTAGTGCAGTCATGAAACTACAGAGCCTAGGGCTTGCCGATCAGAAGGTTGGCGGTTCGAATCCCCGTGACAGGGTGAACTCCCGTTGCTCGGTCCCTGCTCCTGCCAACCTAGCAGTTCGAAAGCACGTCAAAGTGCAAGTAGATAAATAGGGAAGGTAAACAGCGTTTACCTGCAGTGGGAAGGTAAACGGCGTTTCCGTGGGCTGCTCTGGTTCGCCAGAAGCGGCTTAGTCATGCTGGCCACATGACCTGGAAGCTGTACGCCGGCTCCCTCGGCCAATAAAGTGAGATGAGTGCCGCAACCCCAGAGTCGGTCACGACTGGACCTAATGGTCAGGGGTCCCTTTACCTTTACCTTTAAATATACAAATAACAAACAATACTTTTAAAAGGGGGGGTGTTGAAGGGAGCCAGCCAAACCTTAATTAAAATTGACCTCAACTTTTAATAATAATAATAATTCAGCTAAAAAGGAATCAGCTAAAAAGCCCAGCCCAGCTGTGATATGGTAAAACACTACCCAGCCAGAATGAATCATGAACATCTAAAGCCATCACTGTTATGGTTTAGTCTCGGCTTCTGTTCTGTGCCATCTTAAAGAGCTGGGAATTGGAAGGCAGGACAAAAGCCCGTGGCTTCAAGGATGAAAGATGCAACCCACTGTAATTAAGCAGCACAAATTAAGAACATGTTACAAATTTAATACTGAATGTTCTAGATATTTTAATTTGCTATGTGCTCTGTATAACTCATGGGTTAGGGCTGGCTGTCATATCAGGTCAGACCCATTTGCTTGCTCCACACCCCACTTTGCAAACTGGCACAGCAGTGTGAATCATATTTGCATTTTCCTATATGGACCAGGAGGGTTGCTCCACACTGTGGTTTATTATGGACTTGGTGCATTTCGAGGAGGATGACATCCTGTGGACACTGCACAAAAGTTTCATGAATTAGGAGCAGATGGTCCATAAAAAACAAATGCACGGAAGCATCCAAGGTACCAGTGACCAAATCTTTGTTAGACTGCAGGAATCCTGCTTCATAAAGCATGCTTCAAAAAACTTGGGGAGGGTATGCCAAAAATAAATGTAACACTAGCCACTTAAAAGCGGCTAATCATTAGATTCTAATTTATTCATGGAATGAATTGGGAGTTCCTGCCCAGGTATTTCACTACTTCTATATTACAATGCTTAATTTAGCAACATAATTGGTTTATGCAATAATATTAAGTGGGAAGGAAATCTCAGCACACTGGGTGTTCTGATAAGAAATAAGCAAGTGTATTTCTACAAAAGCATAGGCAAATGTATCTACATTATATTAATTATTTCAAAGAGTTCATTCTGATGCTAAAAACATTCATAACAATTACTGGAGAAAGTCACTTTAAAAAGCGCCAATTCAAAATGCCAAAGGTCTTGACGTGTAAAATTGACAAGTACTAACTAAAAAAAACACTTCACCTATTATGATTTTAATTGCTGCGCATTGCTGACTGCTATAAGCTGTGTTAGAAGCACACAAGCTCTCCATCCCCACTTTAAGAAAATAACATTAGCAACCTAAAGGGACATTAATACAGTATTCTGTTTCCATGTATACACCAAGAACGCAAGTAAATTGGGGCTATCGTTCAGCCAGATTTCCGCAGAAGTGAGAACCTACTCACAAGGTCCGTCTGATGATGCATGAAATCAGTCTCAAACCACTATTCGCACCTCAAGTTTGTATCAGCAGAAATATTCAAAGGAAGGAAGAACCTACAGAAAGTCACAGCTGATTACTGGTCAAATAAGGTCAGTCTCACATGGCCAAGCCTGAAAGGAATTTTGAATCTGCAACAGGGTGATTAGGACACATCACCCAAAAGGAATAATTGAAAGCATGCAACCAAATCTGAATCAAAAACTGAAAGTGAACCTTTACTTCTTCCTGAATCAGAGCAGAACCAAGCCTAACAAGAAATCATTACAGGTTCAGAACACGGGTTTTGCTTTGTTTTCAAAAATCCAGCAGCTCTGATATGGTTCCCAAGGTCCGTGATGCAGCAACATTTCTGAAGCTAAGGAGGCCTGTGGGACTGCCTAGGAATCCCCTCTTGAGTTTCACTACGGAAGAAAGCTTGCCATATAAATGTAAGAGAGAGAATGTAAGGGCTATACTCTGACTTCTATGGTAACGAATCATGGGCATGTAAACTAAGGTTTGCCTAAGTTTCTGTATTCTGTCCTCTTAAAGGCCAAAATAGTGCTCCTGTTCAAAGAGACGCGGGTGGCGCTGTGGTCACTCTAAACCACTGAGCCTAGGGTTTGCCGATCGGAAGGTCGGCGGTTCGAATCCCCATGATGGGGTGAGCTCTTGTTGCTCGGTCCCAGCTCCTGCCAACCTAGCAGTTCAAAAACATGTCAAAGTGCAAGTAGATAAATAGGTACCGCTCCGGTGGGAAGGTAAACGGCATTTCCGTGCGCTGCTCTGGTTTCGCCAGAAGCGGCTTAGTCATCCTGGCCACATGACCCGGAAGCTGTATGCCGGCTCCCTCAGCCAGTAAAGCGAGATGAGCACTGCAACCTCAGAGTCGTCTGTGACTGGACCTAATGGTCAGGGGTCCCTTTACCTTTACCTTTATTCAAAGGTACCTATGACATTATTTGGATCAGTAAGAAGCTAATCACTTTCCCTGCTGTGAAGCCACCAGTACTCTCCCACTTTGAGGTTTTTGTTGGACTACCAACTCCCATCATCCCTGACCACTGGCTAAGCTGGCTGGGGATGATGGGAATTGTAGTCCAACAGTATTTAGGGAACCAAAGTTGAAGAATACTGATCTGGCTGGCAGCAGCTCTTCAAGGTCAAAAGTCGCTCCCAGCCCACCAAATGACAATTCTTTTTAACTGGAAGTATCAAGTATTGAACCTGGGGTGTGGACGCATGAACCCTTACAAGAAATAACAGAATGTAGTTTGTGGAGTGGGAAAAGAAACTAAGGCAAATGCAGTAGCCAGTCTGCTTTCAGTTCTCTTAAAACCCTCCATATCCTTCCCACAGACTTGAAGGAAATGCTCTGTGCTGGCGTTGGAAGGAGTAAAGAAAATGTGTCTGGGCTGTGGGAGAAATCCGGGAAACAATGAGTGATGCACATGGCATCTTCACAAATCTGAGTATCTACCACACCCATCCCTCCTTTGGGCAAGATCTGTTCCATTAAATGTACTTCAAACAAGATACATTACTTACAGGTATGAAAGCAGCCTGGCTACATCAATTTGTCAGTAAAACCATCCTGATGAACTAAACCAGTTCATTGCATTATTCTTATTATTAAACAAGCCCCCACCTACACAAATCCACAAACAGCTAGCTAACACACAGGTACACAACCACTGGGAGGATGCTATCTTGAATCACTGATCAAACTGCTTTGTTTATCCTAAGTACAAGTAATTACATTTGGGTGGTTGTAGGCATGGCTTCCGAACTGGCAAGGGACCTCAAGGTTCACCTAGCTCAACAGCTTGCAATGGAAGGCTTCTCAAGAGTCTAGCATTCCAGATACCAACCTGGATTGCTCTAAAAAGTTATATCAGTTTCAGCTAGGCAGCATTGGCTGATACCCATCTTACATCTGTTTCGAAGCCTTTGCTTATCTATTCTGCAGTGGTCCTAAAACAGTTGGCTATCCTTTTTAGAGAACAATAAAATGTCAAACTTTGCTCCCAGCTAAACACATCCCAGCTCCTTCATTCATTCACCTATATTAGGCAAATGACACCACCTTTGCAAAAATGTTCTTTGTTCTGTATAGAAAATTCTCACCTAGCAACTTCAAACACAGTATTTCTACTGACCCACAGCCACAACCATGTAGAGATAGCATAACCTTCTGTTTTAGTCTATTTTATTATGGTTTTAACCTTCTGTATTTTTAAATTACAGTAAACAAAATTGTGATAGTTTTATTGTTTTATCTTTTTTCTCAGCCGCTTTGAGTCCCCCCCCCCCCTACAATCAAGTTGTAGAGAAGCCATGAGCAAGATTCATGGGTTCATAGTGCAACTGTGCACATTTCCCCCCTCAGAAGTATGTCCCCACTGAGTTATCTGAGAACTCTAGGATAAATGTGTATAGGATTGCAACCTAATAAGTTTTTTAATTGGCCAAAAGGGCACCCCCGCCCCCGAATCAGTCTTCACAATGTCATAGCAGTTGTCAGGGAGAAGAGTTCTAGTCTAGTCTTCTCCCAGACTCTGACACGCCAGTTTTATAGGTGGAGAAGCATTTAGCCATGCCACACACCCACAACCAACACAGCGCATAGCACACCTACAATCTGAAGTGGTGCAGCCCAGGCATAGGTTGATCAGCTCAGAGAGAACAGGGCTGTGCAAATACCCAAGACAAGAGGCACATACCATGGTAACGTAACCCAGTAAGAAGCCATGTTGGATTTGCTGCTCTTTCCATGGAGAATTATTGTAGGGAAATCTGGTGCATATTTTGCAAGCTTTGCAGGAAAGACCAATGTAGCAAATAATCACTTATTTAAGCTCTTTGCATTTTGCTTTAAAGGTGGGATTCCCCCTCCCACATGTTCTGGGTTTGCTGGATGAAGGAAAGATTAAAAAAAAAAAAAAATCCAAGAAGAAAGCTCTCACAGGGGCAAGAGAAGCTGCCTGTTCTTTTGCCAACACACCTGCACCAGCCTTGGGTTGTGTTTGACATATTGTGCAACAACAGTATATCATTTGTGAAGGCTGGCAAGAAGATGCTCTAATGACAGTAGCAGACTGGTTTGTGTACGGTATTGATTTTCCAGCTAAGCCACACACTATGCTCATCTATTTGAGTGCATAGCTTTTCAAATAAATAACTGAGGCACCTCAGGAACAGTGGGGCATAAGTAGGAATGACCCCAAATGCTTTGCCATTGCAGACAAAAAAAACAGTCCTCCCTGCCCCCTCAATGCTACTCTCTGTGGAACCAGTTTCCCACTCCACACCCTTCCTGCCCCTGTTGTTGCCTGTGCCCGATTTGCCACTACAACATGGCGGCACAGCGCCAGCGGGGAGGAAAATGAGGCTGTGTTTGTGGTGCAGGTGAAGCCCCAGAGAAATGGTGGGGGGTGGGGTTGAATCTGCCACCTGAAGCACATGGCTTCACCTTGCATAAAGCACGGACCACAATGAAAGTTCATCGGCAGAGTGCAACCGTGTATAGAGGTCTGTCAAAGACTACTCTGCTTGACTTCATGTTGACTATGGCCCGGGATCATATTAAACAACAGATGAAACACACTCCTTCTGTTGCCATTGAAGCTGACGACACCGCAGGTGCTGCCACCCACTGCCAATATATACTGGTTTTCTTGCACATTTGATGATGGCTTCCGGGTGGTCAGGTTTTATGGATTCACACGACTGCAAGATTCTCAGGCTGAAACCACTGTGGCAGCCTTGCTTCTGTAGTTGAATGAGCTTTTGCTGCAGGAGAGAAATTTATTCCTCGAGCTACAATGGGGTGACTGTGATGCATATTAAGCACACAGGAATGGAAAAGAAGATACAAGATGCATTTCGCAGTGCCCACTATGTTCACTGTTATGTGCACCAGCTGAAATTAGACAAGCAGTATCCTCAAACAAGGAAGAGTTTTCTTTTCAGATCTTTCTTGGTTCCCCCATCATTTTTATTTTTTATAAAATAAAAATTTTTATACAGTGCAAAAAGCAGTGGAGTACTCAAGTCAGGTTGTGCACTGAAGGCTCCTAAGAGTGTCTTAAAAATGCTGGAACCTCAATGTCCACACAATGAATGTGGTGTTTGAAACAGGATTCATCAAATGTGAGACTGGGCATATGATAAGAACTCAGTCCTTGAGGCCAGGGAATTTCTTGAAATGCTGAAAAGAGACGGTGAGTTCATGTAGCAACCACCGTTGCTGTTCTACAGAATAATGCTCCATGTCAAAACACTCTACAATCAACTGACGAACAGACATCGATTCCACAGCATCACTTTGTGAATGCCATCAATTTGGCGAGTCAGTTGGAAAATTGTTCTCTGAGATACTTCTGGAATCTCAGCTGCCCAGAAGCAAATGAAAGGAGATCTCAGATCAAGTGGCATCAGAAATCTGCAGCATCATCATCACACATGCAAATGAGCAATTTGCATCCAATTTGCTGGTACAAGGGACTTTCTTTCCAGCGCACAGCCAGAGATCTCCACAACAGATTTAAGGAAACTCTAGAAGCCTATGCTGGAGGGTGAAGATTGATATCTTTATCCTGTATAGGAGGCAAGAACTGTACATCTGCATGGATGCTGCCATACTCTAGCAATCTGGAGCCAGCAATGGAAAAAATGATGAAATTGCTCAGAATCCTCATCAGCACTCCTGTGACAACTGCGGAAGGAGAGTGGATATTCTCGGCTCTGAAGAGGATTAAGATTTTCCTGTGGAACACTATGTCACTGCCTTGGCAATACAGCCGACTGGGAAATAGAAGATCAAGAAAATACCAGATTTCAGTCATAGGAACACTGAACTTTTTGCATGACAGAAGGAGCACCAGGCAAACTTTACATACAAGATGGCAGCATGAAAAGAAGAGGTGCTGTGCCAGACATCTGAAGAAGTGGAGGTTGGGGTGTTGAACAACACCGCTCACCTTTTCTCTCAGGGACCCCTGCTGAACCAAGGTAAGAGTCTATTCAGTTTAGTTTGATGCTAAATAATTGTATAACTGCACTGCTTATCCATCTATGGTACCTTTGCAAGGGAAGAAGATGGGGACCTTCTTGCCTTAGCCTATGAAACCTTGGCTGACAAGCAACCCCACCAAATCCAGCATACACCTGCTGCCCCTGACTAACAATAAATGTCACTGTATTTCCTTGAAATTAAGAGTGCCAACATTTCACTGATGGCATTTAAGCTATTTTTTCTTTGGACTTCTCAATAAGGCTACATGCTACATTCTAGTTATGATTTAACTTATGTGTTGCTTTCTTCATTTTGTAAACCTCATTGGGAACAGGATTTGAAGGGTGGTATAAAAGTATTTACAATATACAAACAAACCAAATGATCCATGTGTAAACACCTGAAACGAAATTCTTGATCACAATGCTCTCTCTCTCTCACACACTTCAATTCAAATTATGGTCTGTAGTCAAAGTTTTGCAATTGTGAACTGAATCACTTGGTCAAAGCGGGAAATGGCTATGTCTCAAGAACACATTTCTTGACTGCTGGTGGAGTTAAAATGACCTTGCATAATTAATAACTACTAATTAAAGGTTTATTTATGCACCTGTAATCCAACTACTAACTGGGTAAATGAGGGAAGGCATGGAATTTGCATTCAATCTAAAGTATAAATTCCAATATTAAGTAGTAAACTCCCAGCCCAAACACAGAATCAAAACGCTTCATAAAAAGTCATTTTGCAATAGTAAACTTTTATAAACTTTGCATTGTTTCCGAAACATAAAAAGCTGATACTCAGCATTTTCTGGTGAAACTCTTGAAACTTCACAATACTTTAGCACAGGTACAGCCCTAAGCATTTCCAGTCATAATCTCATTTTTGAATCTTAAACATAAATATTTTGCAGGGTTAGACCCACTTGCATCACAAATGAAACCAATGTGGGGTAATGTCCAATGGATAGTGAGAAAATTAGAAGCCAGTCATAACACTCCATAAATCAGGGGTGGGGAACTGGTGGCCCTCCAATCGCCACTGGACACCAACTCCCATAAGCCCAACAAGCATGGCCCATGGCCAGGGATGATACGAGTTGTATTCCAGCAAGATATAAAGGGCTACTTGTTCCCCACCACCACCACAGTCCATTCCCCAAGCATCATGAAACCCAGCTCATGTGACTGCCAATCGTTATGATCTTCCTCTGCACCAGAAAATTAAGGCCTGTCCATGCCAGAGCTTATTGTGTTTGCAGCTCTTTGTGTTCCCATATAATTTGAGTAGTTTGCATGGTATTAACCTCAAACAGCACTAATCTGGATCACCCTTGTAAATGTGGGTTTCCATGATATGAGGGTAAGTCCAGTCAGCTGAGGAAAATGGGGCTCCAAACCACTCCACTCAGGGTCACAGATGATTTGTTTTGGTGTTTTGCAGCAAGTGGATCAAATATCACTTTCTACTGCTCTCCTTTCCCTACCCACTACTTCCTCAATGCTTTCATTTCTTTTCCATCCATGCTCCCAACTATTCTGGAGCACTCCTGAATGGAGGAGTCTCTGCGTTTGTCTGCGTGCATATTATTCATTCTTTCAATCCCCCAAATTTGCACAAACCCAGAAAATTGCAGAAGCAAGTCATGTTAAACATTTCTACACTGTACATTGTGCAACAATCTGAAAAGTGTCTGCTTTCCGTTTCTTTTCCACCCATGCTCTTAACTATTTCCAGCATACTCCTGAACAGAGGAGCACGTCTATAATGTTTTGATACCTCAGATTTGCCCAAAACCAGAAAATGGCAAAGCTGTGCACTGTCACTTTACAACTGCCTGGCTGTGTATTTTCTTAAGAAGGGATTAAACCACCACCACCAAGGTGCATGTGCAGCTATCTGCACACATGCTGTGTCGGAACTTAATAGGCATCATAGAATCAACAAATGAGAAGGCAGGGATAACACTAAAGGGAACACTTATTGGCATGCACAGGGGGGAAACCAAAGTTGCTTCTCTCATACAAATCCAAATACGTGTGGGTGTGGACAACTCCAGTCTAATTCAAATGGGGGGAAAGTGGGTGAACAGCTAAATAATGCAGAAATGTGGGCAAGCCCTTAATTAGCAGCATTAGTATAGTTTGTAGGTGGAACAAATACCAAGACTCAAAAATCCTTACTTTCTCCTGTGTATGTGCTCTGCCCACCCCCATCCCAGTTTTCTCAGCCACATTCCAGAGAACTGTATAACGACATGCACTCCCCAGGGCTTTTTATGCGTGCTTTGTAAATAGTAGGTACCCATGCTACTCTTCTGCACCTCAGAAGAATTTCAAAAGCAGCTTGTAATAAAAGCAGGGTGTGTGCATGCTTTCCCTGCTGAAGTTCCGGGTGTGTGCAAGCCCTTGGGTGCACCTAAAGTAAACTCTCTGGGATGCAGCCCCCATGTGCAGGTGCAGTGCTAGGAATTCTGAACCATGAGTATATGCAGGCAATGAAGGGCAAATGGAGATAAACCCTGGGCCTAGTTCCAATGCGTTCTTCTTGTGCTTCCTTGCATAGCCTTACCTCGCCTCCCTGCTTCTTCCAGTTTCCACGACTTACACACTGACAGAAAATGTGTCACTTAAGCAAGCATTTAAGAAGACCGTGTGGGAATCCTCACACTCCTAATGAGGCCAAAGCGCCCATTGCAGAGGGTGTGGGTTGCTTGTTCAGGACTTCAGCTCAAAAGTGCTCGTCAGCTCAGGGCCACAGCCCACATCTTAATTAATTGCATGCAAAATCTTGGCAGCAATACTTAATGTCATGCACATGAATATTTATCAATGGGGCATTTGCACTCTATTCCCAGGAACACCAGTGTGTGGATACGAACAGCATCAAAGAAAGGAAGATGGATTTTAACTTTAGGGTTCATCGCGTTGAAGGTAGCCAATGATGATGGGGCAGAAGGCTAGTTCTTCAGGCTGGTTCACATATCTACTTCATCTCAAGATGGCTTGGGGCTGGGGCGGGGGCGGGGTGTGCTTGTCAAATGGTGGCTGGATTTTGAGTCTCTACTATCCTCGGGATTAGAACTGCTCTGAACATCTGCAAAAATGCTATTGCTTACCTCTCTGAGCACTCTAATGCTGCTCTAGAGGTTGATTTCTCAGAGCTCTTGGACGGAGCTCGTGTGGGAGACATGGCATCATCTGGCACTTGTAGGCAAAAGGCACAAAAGCCACTAATGGCCCCAAGGATTCAGAGAAATTTGTTGCCAAAATAAGGCAGGCTCTGGCAAATGACTGGACTGCTGCTCTGCAGCCACTTGAAGCTAACACTGAGATGTTATCCGATCGCATAGCTGATGTAACACAAATGGCAAATATCGCTTAATGCTAGCCTAACCACTCAATCTGAACTGCAATTACTCAAAATGACAAGTGGAGATCTGGAATTAAAGACTGAGGATCAGTCTCATAATGACAGCTGGAAAAATGTTCATGCATGTGGGATTCCGGAATGAGAGAAGGTGGGGGAGGGTTTTGTTTTGTTTTTTGTTAAATTGGTGGTTTGAATATACCACCCCCCTCACTTCCACTGACATTGAATGAGCTCACAGAGTAGGTGGACCCAAAAACAAGGGCTTCAGACATACCTAGGTACATTGTTGCAATTAAAAGATATCAGATCAAAAATTCCATCTTCAATGCCCTACTCAACTTCTATGAGCTTAAATATGAACCCTCAGTTATGGAGGTGTTCCTGGACCTATGCCCAGAGACCCTGGCCCATCACAGATCTTTCAAATACTACACTGCTGTACTAAAAGCTGCAGGAACTACTTACTTACCAGTGGGGCTTCCCACTTAAGATATTGGTGCAAGTGAATGGTAAATGCCTTGGATAGTTCACCATTGATGGTGAACAAATGAAAAATATTATGCATAATCTTGAAATTATCATCCCAGAATTTACATCAAAGGGAAGGTCTGTCCCCCTTTTCTCCTCAAAAAGATGGATAACTGAAAAAGATGGTGGCATTGCTCATTAATATTATGCCTCTCAAGCCTAAGGCTTGAAGGCATTCAACTTCATTATAAAGCCTTCAGGCTTTTATGACTTCCCAAGGAAGGAGAATGTGTGGAACACTAAGATAATCATCCACCCTAGCCACTCCTTCATCTCCTGGTGGTCCAGAGTAAAGTTATCCACGGCTTTCCCTGTCATGACTCAGTCATTTTCACCATGGAAAGATAGTTATGTTTTTATTTATGCGTTCCTATGACTCTTGTTGTTCTCTCAAGTTTACTGAATGCAGCTGCCTTTCCTGAGATCTGCCATGTATTCAACACTCACACCAAAACTCATAACATGCATGCTTAACAACTTCCCATGTCTATAATGCCAACAGCCTTCAAAGTTATGTCTCTCAACGTCAAAGGGCTGGGCTCAATTGTTACCGTAAATGCTGTAGGGTAGAATCCATCTTAAAAAAGAACACCCTGATATAATCCTTGTTCAGGAAATGCACAAAAAAGACAAGGAAATGTGGGATTTGTAACTCCTGTATTTATCCCGAGGACAACACAGCACATTCAAACTTCCATGAGATAAGAGAGCAGAGTTGAAATCTCTAGAGACAGATCACATTCTCCGACCTCTAGCATACACCAAAATAAGTTACTATGAGTTTGGAAACAAAGCCTCCAAACTGCTAGCATGAGCACTAAAGAAAAGACATTCAAGAAACTTGATTCAATGCATACACAACTCTGAAGAGCACCTCTGCTATGACACACCATCAAACAGCCAAGAATTTGAACAATTCTTTCAAAACCTCCACACATCTGCAGTTCCATCTAAGGATTATATTGACTCTTACCTGTTACGAACTGGACTGCCAACTTTGACTGATGACCTCAGGACCTTTTGGAATAGCGTAGTTTCTGAAACAGAAGTAAAAGGTGCAATTAAATGACTGAAAAAAGGCAAATTCTTAGGACATGATAGGTTTACCAGGGACTTGTGTATGCATTGAACAAAACCACTGCTGCCTTTATGGATGCTGGCTTGGATACTGAAGAAGACAAGAGACTTCAATAAAGTCAAGCAGCCCCAAGAAAACTTTATGAAATCCCTGGATAAGGAATTTGGTTTTCTTTGTCAGAAGGGTGAAACTGAACCCATATTCTTTTATGACCATGAAGATACAACTAAAGTTATGTTGAAAGCAGACAGTTCAGATCAGCAGCTCCCCAGTATAATCACAGAACAGCCTTATTCTGTGTACAGTGAGCCAGGTGTAATATATCTCTACCACTTCGAGAAAGGCTCAGAGAAAGAAAAACCAGCTGATGTTATTACGAATAACCTTGCAGATTTCATGAAGAAGAAGAAGAGCATTGATAAGAGCCTGCAGGCCATTGAGGGCGATTCTACAAATGTTTACACCAGGTACCATGCGTTGGGTAGAACTTAAACTTGGTTGTAAGCTGGTTTGGTTGGTTTGTGCCCTCCACACCAACGAGTTACCCTTGCAACACTTGATCACAGCACTCAATGGGAATATCTTGTCTAACAGCAAGTGGACAGGTAACATTGGAAGACCCCTCACTGAAGAAATCAGCAAAAAAATTACCGTACATTTCGCTCCCTAAAATGACACACCCTTCCACCACAAGTTCTACTGTACAGTGGACAGGCCTCTATCTGAAGGCATCTTTGGGCTAGATGACCCTTAGGGTCTCTTCCAACTTACAGTTCTATGTTTCTGCATCCAGAGTAATGGTAAAGAACCATACTGTAAGTAAGGACAGCAGGGACCTTGAAGTTGCCTATCAACAGTTGGCAGAATGAGCAGGCATGCAGGTCACCTGGCCAGCCTTCCCCATGATGTCGAGTGAGATATATTTTATTCCAACTTAAATTACACTAATTATTTCAAAGTGGTAACCTAACCATATAAATGAGGGTGTGCAGAATTGTGTCCTCTCGTTTCCTTTTTTTGGTGATGCATTTCTTCTTGTTTTGTGAAGTGTAAATGGCCACCTGGTACAGCAACCAGCCATAGTTAAGGAAGTGTTTACAGGGGAGTCGGAGCAGAGGATTCCAAGATGAACCAGAACTCTTAATTCTAATAGGGACCGTGAAGCAAAAAGCACCATTCAGAATTGCAAAGTGGAATGTAGGAAACAAGTGTATTTAACTAACTATAATAGTTAGAACTATTAAACGCTATGTTTGAAACATTTGACGTAAGCAATATTTCAAAACCAAAGCATTGGTGTCTGCATTTGTATCAATGCACTGCAGGGTTGGGAAATCTGTAACTCTCCAAATGTTGTTGGCCTTGCAACTCCCATAGTAAAGGTAAAAAATGTAAAGGACCCCTGGATGGTTAAGGCCAGTCAAAGGCAACTATGGGGCTGTGGCGCTCATCTCACTTTCAGGCCAAGGGAGCCAGCGTTTGTCCACAGACAGCTTTGAAACATTTAGTCATGTGGCCAACATGACTAAACTGCTTCTGGTGCAACGAAACACTGTGACAGAAACCAGAGAGCACGGAAACACCGTTTACCTTCCCACCGCAACGGAACCTATTTATCTACTTGCACTGGCGTGCTTTCAAACTGCTAGGTTGGCAGAAGCAACAGGAACTCACCCCGTCGCAGGGATTTGAACTGCCGACCTTCTGATTGGCAAGCCCAAGAGGCTCAGTGGCTTAGACCACAGCGCCACCTGTGTCCCATAACTCACACAGTCCCTGGCCATGGCCATGCTGACTGGGCCTAATGGAAGCTGGCAGCCCACCAACATTCTAGAGGGCTGCAAACTGTCCCTGATGTACTGCATGGCTGTTTTGGGGGTACATGCAGAATGCATCCCACTGCACCATGGCAATCTTCAGAGGTAAAGATGCAGCAGTATCTTCTTTGCACTCTGTAATAGCACACTGTGCAGCTGTGTTACCTCTCTAACCTGATTCAAAGGCTGGTTACTCCATATATCTATACTTAACAGTATCCTAAAAGGTTCTCAAACATTTAGCAGGAATCTCCTATAGTCTTAAGACTACACAAGGGATGGGAATCCTGTGCCCCCCCCCAAGATGTGCCTGGACTACAGACCCCATCATCCCTGCCCTTTGCCCACACCGGCTGCAGCTGATGGGAGTTGAAGTCTGGGAACATCTGGAGAGCCACAGATTTGGCCTCTTCTGCTCTATGCAGTCTAGTTCAATAAACAGGTGCTTTCTCATGCTAGGGTTCTGTCCATGTAATGTAGGATCTGGTCAGTTTGGTCACCTCTAACAGAGCAAGACGACATGTGTGTGCACATTATACAAACTGCAAACGAATAGTTTTACAATATATAATAATAATAATAATAATAATAATAATAATAATAATAATAATAATTTTTATTTGTACCCCGCCCTCACCGGCAAAGCCGGGCTCAGGGCGGCTCACACCACCAAAAGCACAATAAAACATGAAACATAAAAGAAAAACAATTAATTAAAATACAGATTAAAAGATTTAAAAAGATTTAAAAAGCCGCCTTAATGCAACAGCCCATGAATTTATAACATATAGGGGAGAATCTTATAATACAATGTTATATTATAACACAAGGGTCAGACTGAATCGGACTCAAAAGCTAGGCAGAACAGCTCCGTCTTGCAGGCCCTGCGGAAAGCTGTCAAATCCCGCTTGCATTATGTGTATATACAAAATATACACAAACAAAAGCAAGCATTTAAAAGTTGCCACTACAGTTGCCTATATAGAACATTTTGTCCTGCCATAATGCAAGTGGAGTACAAAATAGAATGACATTTTGATGGGTTTTGGCCCAAAATTAGGACCATTTTGTCCCCGAAAAAGCATCCAAGAAAGTTGCTCACATCTACCTGCATCATGTCGTTTTAAGTGGAAGATTTTCCATTGTCATTAAATACTATTGCGGCAATGTCTATAGTTTGAGGCTCTCCTATTTTTAGCTGTTCTTAGGTGTTACATCAGCCTCATATTTTCAAAGAGAAAGTGGCCCTTGCTTTGTTGTTGTTATATTGGTACAACCTGTGATCTTCTACACTCAGTACAAAATAACTTAACTAGCCAGTAGAAATTAGCCTGAAACATCTTAAGACTGCAGTCCTCTAACCAGCAGCCTTTTTATTTCTCCCTCCCAATTTTGCACTTGTTGTTGCTTAACCCTGAGGAGGAATTCTGTGAAGTTCAGAAGCTAACTTACCTCTTTTCAACTTTTAATTGGTCCTAATAAAATTATTTCTGTTTTGATTGCCCCCCTCTGCAGAAAAAAAAGAAAAGCAACCTGGACCAACAGGGCTGCTGGCATTTGTTTTCAAAAAAGCACGTTTCTTGCATGCAATTAGCCTGTGTCAGGAATGTTATAATGTGTTTCCTGGATTCAGCTCAATCTTATGCCTGGTTGTCTTCAATTTTTCAGGTCTGCTCTCCAGGAGAATTGCATTCATGGACATTCCCCAACACATCTGCCGATAAGTGTTGAGGAACTAGACACCGGACTGTTTCTAAGGGCAGGCTCCTGTTACTCAGTTTCAGTAATGCAAGTGTTTTAAGGCACAAGTACAAAATTCAAGTACAAAGCAGCAGGACACCCAAGTACGTAATGTTGAAACAATTAGACACATGTGCCTGACATGTGCCTGACACATGTGCTGTGCAGAAGTCCCAAAGCAGTTATGCAAAGTGTATGTTTTTGGATTTTCCTCCTGCGGAATCTGTACTTTTTATTCTTCAAATTCACATACTGACATTGGAATTGGTCCTAAGACTCGTGAATTCCTGCTGCCTTCCCTTGTACAACTACAAAGAGTTATTGTTATCCATCACATTATCAGAGTCAAACGCAGGGGTGGCTAAACTGTGGTCTTCCAGATGTTGCCAGACTCCAACTTTCATCAGCCCCAGCCAACATAGCCAAGGATCGACAATTATGGACATTGGAATCTGGAAACAGATCAGTCATTCTGGAGTCAAGGAATAGCATGGATGATATACATTCAAGTGGCGTCCTTTTACACTCCTCTATGGCTGCCTTTTTCCTGAAGAGCATAGGTCAACATTTTCAATTGACTGTACTTTATTTCTCCAAAGCAGTGCTTCTCAAACATGGGTCCCCAGCTGTTGCTGGATTACAACTCCCATCATCCCTGACCACTGGTCCTGCTAGCCAGGGATGATGGGAGTTGTAGTCCAACAACAGCTGGAGACCCAAGTTTGAGAAACACTACTCTAAAATACGTCCCATCTCATAGCCAAAAATAAAATAATGAAGTAAAAACCAACCATACAATAAAAAATATTCTAAGTATCTGTACTGATTTTCAATACTGATGTGCCAAATTACACTTGCACAGGCTCTCACACCTGCAGTATATTGAAACTTGAAAGTCTGGCAGTGCTGGTAGTGAATTGTCTAAGCTCCTAAGCTTTGCAAAAGCCTTTTCCTTAAATGTAAAGGTAAAGGGGCCCCTGATCATTAGGTCCAGTCGCAAACAACTTTGGGGTTGTGGCGCTCATCTCGCTTTATTGGCCAAGGGAGCCGGCGTACAGCTTCCGGGCCATGTGGCCAGCATGACTAAGCCGCTTCTGGTGAACCAAAGCAGCACACGGAAACGCCGTTTACCTTCCCACCGGAGCGGTACCTATTTATCTACTTGCACTTTGACGTGCTTTCGAACTGCTAGGTTGGCAGGAGCAGGGACCAAGCAACGGGAGCTCACCCCGTTGCGAGGATTCAAACCGCCAACCTTCTGATTGGCAAGCCCTAGGCTCTGTGGTTTAACCCACAGCGCCACCCATGTCCCTTCCTTAAATGTACTAAATGCCAAAAAAGGAAACCAACAAGAACATCTAGACATCTGAAGGCAGCCCTGTTTAGGGAAGTTTTTAATATTTAATGCTGTATTTTAATGTTTGACTGGAAGCCGCCCAGAGTGGCTGGGGAGACTCGGCCAGATGGGCGGGGTAAAAATAATAAAATTATTATTATTATTATTATTATTATTATTATTATTATTAGCGTGAGGGTACACAGACAGTGCCATAGCTGTCAACCTTTCCCTTTTCTTGCGAGGAATCCTATTCGGAATAAGGGAATTTCCCGCAAAAAAAGGAAAAGTTGACAGCTATGTACAGTGCACAGATATATATGGAAACCTTCCAACTAAATTGAGTCAGCTCTGGCATGTTTGATGCTCAGCCATAACATGCAGTCAGGTGTGGGGCAGATTAATAAGGCACTCTGGATTTTCATATGGCTTAAACTCCCCCACAAAATTGATTGGCATTCCCATTCAAATGGTGTGTGTGCACTGCATACATGTGATTGATTATGCATGGTGGGCTCACCTGGGCCCCCACAATATTTTATTCAAGTTGGCACCCCTGTTTGGAGGGTTCCATAGACAATACTAAGCACCCCCTTCTCCCTTCAAATCTCTTCCCCGAACCCACCTTCATGAAACCTTTGACAGAACCCCTCAGTTATCGCCTCCTAAGGTGAAACTAAGCCTAAGTATGAAGAAGTAAACAAAACGCACATGCCTCCTCAGTCTGCCCTCTGCTTCATGTTCCGCCCGTCTTTCAATTGCCTGCTCTCCTTGGAGCAAGCAGCAGTCTTGTTCCTCAGTAAAGTATCATGGACTTTGATACTGCAATACAAATTACAAACTATAAAAAGCAGTGGCTATTAAAGACTGCAAGTGGGAGCTACAACAGTGCACAGTGCTCCTGTTCAGTGTTCCAGCCAGCCAGCCACGCTCTCCTTCCCAAAACTCCACTCCATTCCCTCTCCTCCCTAGTTTGCTGTTCCATCTCCCAAAGAGCCAATCAGCTCTTTGAGGCTACTGAGCATGCTTAGTTTTCATTGGGGGCTTGCTGGTGTTTCCACACGCACCCTTAGTGTTCACCAACCCACCCACCAAGGATTGCTTATATTTCTGCAAATCTTGGGGTTCCAACAAGCCTCTTATGTACGGACAGTGTCATTTCAGCAGTTTAAGTATCCACACTCACCTTCAAACTTTGGAAACAAAGGGAATTATTTTTCTTCTCCCTTCCAGCTTTACATTTGATAGATCTTTGCTCGGTCGTTTCGCTCATTTTTAATGGATAATTCTTTGGTTACAATGTATGCAAACTGTTTCTAGGGTATGTCAATGTGAGAGTCAACTTGCCAAATGCAAATTGGCATCTTTCTGAAATTATCCTTGGGAGGTGGCGGTGGTGGGGAAAATCTTATTCTCAGAAGTGGACACACGAAATTGCAGCATAGAGACACCCACCCATCCAGAAAATCAGCTTAAACACCAGAACCCACTATTCACATTTGCAGAAACATAGAATCAAAAGCACACATAACAAAATAAGATGCAAGGTTGGCTGGCTGATCTTTACAAAGTATTTTCTGCAGGGAAGAAACCACATAATATATTCAAGATGTCAGGGGTTAGCCGTAGTGCACGTGAATCATGCTGTGAATGCCTCACCTTTCACTTTTACTGCTGTAATTAGATTACAAAGTTTTTATTGCCATTTTAAATTCTTCCTTTATAGGTTGCTACCCAGCTATGGGCTGTTTTTTTTCATCACACTTGGAGCTCAGCGTATTTAATTTTTGCTCCTACAATGCTGGATTAACTCTGAAGGATTGTTGAAGTCACAAGTCAGTCACCCTTGCCCTCCTAATGGGATCTCACTGCTAGTACATGACCCTGAAGTGTAATATATACAATCAGCTATATTTATTGGTGGTGGGAGTAAGGAGGGAAGTGGGAGCAGCTGGATTGCATAAACATCGAGACCATTTGTCCTGCCTACAGTAGCCATGGCATGTTTAGACTAGTGCGACACAGTCCAGCAAAACCTTCTTTCCACTAGTGGTGTATGATGAACTGATAAGGAGATGATACCTCGGAGGACAAAAAAAGGTTATGAGAAAGGATACCGTGGGCTCAAGGAGTAGAAAATTAGTTTCCAGATTGTAAATAGTTGAAAAGTGGTGATGGAGGTTTGAGGAGAAACTCAAATGTAAACCTCAAGGCTTCAACATCTAGCCTAACTTTTGTGTTTTCCCTCTCGTAACCTCCACCACCCCCAACTAGCTTGGCAGGAGAGTTCTAGACAACTTGAAAATTTGCAAACTATTTTGTGACAATTTGGGTTAGTCCTAATAAAGGTATTTCCCAGCTGTGGATTTTGGAGAGTGCCCCCTCCTTGTGCTTTATGGCTGCCTTTATTTTTTATGTAAACAAGGGCATGTCAAAGAGATTCTGGAGCTCTGCAAATCAGGAACTGGAGAAACAGCAGCATTTTTACTGCCTCTTGTCGCAAACTATTTCACTTGGATGTATACATATACCAGTAGGGTCAACAAGAATGGCTGCTTGCTAAAAACAACAACAACACTGCCCTGGAGTTCAGACAGTGGGCAGCCTTAACCTGCAACTAAAAAAAGCAAACCCAAGAAAACAAATTCAAAATATACTGAGCGGCAATGCTTAGCATTGTATGTATAAAATGAACACCAGAGGTTTTTAGGCATTATGACAAGCAGAAGTTGTGTTTTGTACTAGAGCTTTAGGTTCAAGGCAAATTGGTTTCCAGCAAGTATATATCGCATATCCTGATCATATACCTGACCAATACATGTTTGCACTAACGTAGTGCTACTTGAAACAAGATAATGTTCTATTCGGACACGACAACCTGTTAATGGATTTGGACTATAGCTTTTATGGAAGCTTCTTAAAGCAGGGGTGAGAAGCTGTAAGCTGTCCAATTGTTGCTAGACCACTCCCAACATCTCTGATCACTGGCGATGCTTGTTGGGGCTGAAGAGAGCCAGTGTCCAATAACATCTGGAAGACCAAAGGCTCCCACTCCTCACTCAGAGACTCTCATATAGCCACGTCCTCTGGTAGAAGCCTTTCACCAAGAAGTTTATAAGCTTTGTGGAGAGGATAACAATGGCATAGTTCAGTGAGCTAGCTCCACAACCTATAAATGCGTCAACATGCACCTACAATCTGGGCAGGAGAGGAATCAATAGTTACAACTTAACAGGGCAAGAGAAGATAGACAACTTGTGCCCATTTCCTGCATGCTTTGTAATTTCATCTCGTTGTATAAGCACCCTAGTGGGGAAAGTCCTAGTTTTTTGCGCTTAATGTGTTTGGTAGCCCAATCGTATTTATTTATCAAGGATTTAGGAAACCAAGCAGCTGCAAAATCTAAAAAGAATTGCTGTGCAGATGTGATTACGAAAATGTCCTCAAATGCTCAGTCAGAGAGCGCTGTGAAATTGATCAGGTTAGCTCCTCTCATCGTCAGGGTCTGGATCTGCCAGTGACTCATGGACACTGGCTTCTGGAGAAAACGAGACACGTTCCTTTGTCTGAACAGAACCTTCCCATCTGGAATGTGTGGTGATTAAGATAAAGAATTTCACATGGCCACAGAATAACCGAGAGTCCTGGGCTTGTAAAATACGCCATTTCCTCCATTAATTGTGTCCACGTGGAGTTGTAACCAAGTAGCTGGAACAAATAAACCTGAAGCAATATTGTTTCCCTTTAAAAAACATTTCACTTTAATTTCTGTAAGAGGTTTGAACCCATTAAAAAGAGACCATCTCCCACGGGAGCTTTTGCTCACCTTCCCGATCATATCACCTTAGCTATGCATGCTGCAAAGCTCCTCCACAGCAGGGAGTATATATTAGTCTATTAAATGCTTGCCATTAAACCTCAGGGTGACCTGAGCTCCTGAAAGCAGCTAAACTATTGGTACAATAGCAGTAGGCCTACCTGCCCCTCCTACGAAACAAAGGTTACCCTCGTGTAAGAAAAGAAAGCAGGAGAAGGGGGAATTCAGTACCTAACCAGAGCTAAGGCCACAGTCACACCATTTATTCAAAGCACTAGGGTACCACTTTAAACAATCACGGCTTTTCTCCAAAGAATTTTGAGAGCTGTACTTTGTTAAAGGTGCTGAGAGTTGTTAGGAGACCCCCATTTCCCCAACATAGCTCCAGTTCCTGGTCTGGTTTAACAATCCCTCTTCACAAGGAACTCTGGGAATGGTAGCTTTGTGAGGGGAATAGGGGTCTCCCGCAACAACTCTCAGCAGCCTTAGCAAAATGTAGTTCCCAGAATTCTTTGGGAGGAAAGCCATGATGGTTTAAAGAGGCATCATAGTGCTTTAAATGTATGGTTATGAATGTTTCGTTAAATCTCAATGCAATGATTGAATCAGACATTCGGTGGTACGCTGACCCAATCACATCCTCCCCCCTTTACACCCCATTCTCTCTCCACATGAAGAAATAAAGAAGAAAAATGGACTGTCATAAACGGATGAGGGGAGGGATGCGGGTGGCACTGTGGTCTAAACCACTAAGCCAAGGGCTTGCTGATCAGAAAGTCGGCGGTTCGAATCCCCGCGACAGGGTGAGCTCCCGTTGCTCGGTCCCAGCTCCTGCCCACCTAGCAATTCGAAAGCACGTCAAAGTGCAAGTAGATAAATAGGTACTGCTCTGGCGGGAAGGTAAACGGCGTTTCCGTGCGCTGCTCTGGTTTGCCAGAAGTGGCTTAGTCATGCTGGCCACATGACCCGGAACCTGTACGCTGGCTCCCTCGGCCAATAATGAGAGATGAGCGCCACAACCCCAGAGTCGTCCGCGACTGGACCTAACGGTCAGGGGTACCTTTACCTTTAAATGGATGAGGGGAGCAGCAGGGCACAGCTCAATCATAAGCAAAAGTTGTTGCATGCAACAACTGCCCGGGTTCAATCCCTGGTACTTCCAGTTGCAGAATGTTAAGCAGCAAATATCTCCTCTCAAGACTTTGTGGAGGTATTGCAAATCAGAGTACACAGAGGAGCATGTTAGATGGACCAACAGTCACAGCCAAGATGGCAACAACATATGTTCAAGTGATGCTCAGCTAGACCTTCTATTCAGCTTTTTATTCTACAATTTTTTTTATTAAAAAACCCCTTGTTGTTTCAGAAACATTAATATTAACACTGCGGTAATGAACCAGTATCAAACTCTGGAGTACCATTGTGTTTTTCTGCTTCTCTGTTATGGCGATGACTGCTCATCTGTAATAACAATTTCCTTTCTGTTCAGTTATGGGAAAAGCTACTGAAAGACATTAACTCTTCTGTGAAGGAATAAGGAAGAGTAAAAAGGAGCATACTGTGCCCATAAAACTCCTTCATATGGCCCTCTGAACATTTTTCACTCCTCCCCTGTGCTCAGTCATGAAGCCGATGCCAATGTTTCTGGGCAGTCCACCAGAACCGCTGTGGAAAGTGTCCCAGCCAAAAGGACGTAGAAGAATTCTGCCCCCCCCCCCCGGACTAGGTCGCTGCCATTATTTTCCTGGTTTTAGTGTTCAGGTCATCACATCTGGAAAAATCCTAGCCTCACCAGAGAAATGATCCTTACCTCAATGAGAACTGATATGCTGCTTTGTAAGTTAAGATCAGAATTTATATATTACAGTCATAATATCTCATCGTAGCCAACAGGCCAAAGGTTTCCTTCCCAACAAAGGCTGAAGAAACAAGAACATGAGGAAGCAAGTAGCTGAGGGGAAGATCACTAGCAGGAAATGGATAAATCTATTCCCCCCCACCCCCAACTATCCCCTATGAAGCAGTATTCTTTAAAGACGCCTACTTCTGATTTTGGATCCTAGCTAGTGTGTGAGACCCTTAACAGCTAAGGGTGTGCACTGGGGAAGGAGGGGGATTATTGGGTTGTTCTTGTTCTTGTTTTTATTTTTATTATGATTTTTTCATTTTTATATTGTGATTTTATGTTGTGAACTGCCCTGAGACCTGCGGGTATGGGGCGGCATTTAAATTTAATAAAAGATAAAAAGATAAACACACCTTAAGCTAACAGCTCTCTCATCAACCAGGCCTTCTTGGTCACGAATGGCAGTGATAAGACAGCAAGCTCCAAATGAAAAGCTACTGGAGTGAGGAGGAATTAAAGAACCTCTTAATGAGGGTGAAAGAGGAGAGCGCAAAATATGGTCTGAAGCTCAACATCAAAAAAACTAAGATCATGGCCACTGGTCCCATCACCTCCTGGCAAATAGAAGGGGAAGAAATAGAGGCAGTGAGAGATTTTACTTTATTGGGCTCCATGATCACTGCAGATGGTGACAGCAGTCACGAAAATAAAAGATACCTGCTTCTTGGGAGAAAAGCAATGACAAACCTAGACAGCATCTTAAAAAGCAGAGACATCACCTTGCCGACAAAGGTCCGTGTAGTTAAAGCTATGGTTTTCCCAGTAGTGATGTATGGAAGTGAGAGCTGGACCTGATCGCCGAAGAATTGATGCTTTTGAATTATGGTGCTGGAGGAGACTCTTGAGAGTCCCATGGACTGCAAGAAGATCAAACCTATCCATTCTGAAGGAAATCAGCCCTGAGTGCTCACTAGAAGGACAGATCCTGAAACTGAGGCTCCAATACTTTGGCCACCTCATGAGAAGAGAAGACTCCCTGGAAAAGACCCTGATGTTGGGAAAGATGGAGGGCACAAGGAGAAGGGGACGACAGAGGACGAGATGGTTGGACAGTGTTCTCGAAGCTACCAACATGAGTCTGACCAAACTGCAGGAGGCAGTGGAAGACAGGAGTGCCTGGCGTGCTCTGGTCCATGGGGTCACGAAGAGTCGGACACGACTAAACGACTAAACAACAACAATAAAGTAGTTGGGAAATGCAGCAGTGTGAATGGAACTTCCAATGGTGTTTTTGACTTCAAGATCCCTTGAGCACTTTGGGGTGCTGGGAAAGCAAAGGAGCTTCCAGTACAGTGGAATTTTCTGCAAAGACCACCCAAAGACAGGGCTATACCAGGGGATACAATGGCAATATTGCAGCACAAAGAAGATAGCTAAGGCATGAACAATGGCAAATTGGCCGGCTGCCCTTTGAAGACAAATCAGCAGGCATTATGTTATGTACTGAGTTGAATAGGATTCAGAATGCAGCAGTCTGATTGGTCCTAGAACAATAGGATTCAGAATGCAGCAGTCTGATTGGTCCTAGAACAATAGGATCCAGAATTGTTTGGGACTCCACCCCCAGCAGTCCCAGCTGGTGTGTTTTGGACCAGGCTCTTCTAAGGAGAGGTTGCTGCAATGTAATCAGAAGTATTTCTTAGAAGGTTCTTCCTTAGAAGGACCTCCAAAAAATAAATATCCATTCACAGGAAAGGGCATGAACTTTATACAGTTCCAAAACCACACAAACTGCTTTCCAGACATTAAAGATTTGTTGTTATTACGACCATTACAGAGCCCTTGTCATGAAAGGGCACAGCAACCATTAGCTAATCTCTACAGCAAGCTACAATAGGAAAGTGCCCATAGTTCCCTACTTCAGAGAGTAAGCAAGGTTGAAATCCCCACTTAAGGCCACAGGAAATTATCTGTATATTCAATTACAGTTCGGGACTTTGTTCTTAGTCAGTAGCCCTCAAACTGTAGGTCACATACTCCTTCTGAAACAAATCTGAAGGTATTTCCACGGTCCCACAACCCAGCCCTAAATAAATGCCCAGTTGTGCATTTGATGAGCAACATCCTCTAGATACGTACTTTCCCACAAAATTGCAGTATTGCTTTTGCAAGTAAGAGATGGAGCTGATGTGGCCAATAGCATCTAGGATTCTAGATTAGAAGACTTCTGCCTGGCATGCTTGCTTTCTATGTGCAGAACCTTTTTATTTTTTTAATGGCTAGGCTTTAAACATTTCTGAACTGAATTACTGGCAACCTGGCTATTAAAGAGTCCCTATATCAGAACCCTATATAAACCCTATATAAAAAGGTTCAGGGACCCAGGTGGTGCTGTGGGTTAAACCACAGAGCCTAGGGCTTGCCAATCTGAAGGTCGGTGGTTTAAATCCCTGCGACAGGGTGAGCTCCCGTTGCTTGGTCCCTGCTCCTGCCAAAATAGGAACCGCTCCGGCGGGAAGGTAAACGGCGTTTCCGTGCGCTGCTCTGGTTCACCAGAAGCGGCTTTGTCATGCTGGCCACATGACCCGGAACCTGTACGCCGGCTCCCTCGGCCAGTAATGCGAGATGAGTGCCACAACCCCAGAGTCAGACACGACTGGACCTAATGGTCAGGGGTCCCTTTACCTTTACCTTTATATCAGAACAGTACCATGATAGCTTGGGTAAGCACATGCAATGTCGCAAGTTATAGGAACTTCAGATATCCCTAATTAACCAAGTGTGTTGCTTTGATGAATGCTTGCTAGAGATCTTCGAAATATTTTGTTTAGATAATCAGTGTAGCATAAGCTTCCAGAGGTCATTGGTGCTTGGAGCAAGAGATTACAATTGCCAGTAAGAAAGGGGAAAAACTCTTGAAATTCCTTAACATCTTTTGCAAGTTGCACAGGAAGATCTCATGGCCAAGTTCAAAAACAGATAGGAAAGCTAATCTATTGCCAAATTTTGAGTGGTACCAGCTAACTCAAAAATAAGTGAGGTCAGGAGATCAGGCAGGGGTGCAAAGTTCAGTGATACTCCATGGTGGACATAAACCAATAATTTAATATTGTATTGCGTAACCTTATGTGGCTTAGATGGGTGGAAGGAGTATGTTTGGGAAATAAAAGATGGTGAATATGACTGACATGGTATCCTCTGTTCGAATGGCAATTAGGGGGAGAAATCCCATTCTAGGATGTGAGTATGTGTGTGTGTGTGTGTAATAGCGTTCTTTTCCATAACAAGGTATACCTTTGAAATAAATGTATTAAGCATGTGTTAAACATTTCAAGTGTTTACTGGATCTTTAAGGCAAATGATCCTTAATCCTCCTACGAAATCTAGAATCTCACCCTGGAGAGAGAAGTGGTCCTGAAGGAACCACTGGCCACAGAACTGTTATAATTATTAATAATTATTAATTAGCAAAAGTCAGGGATAAAGGCCTGTATTTATCCTTCAAAGTGCAGGGCTGTGTTTGTTTGTTTGTGTGTGTGTGTGTTTATCTGTAGATTACTGGATGAAAAACAACCTAATGCTAGAATATCATCCTGTAAAAACAGAACTCAAAATGGCATTTCTCCAGCCAGGAAAGAGTAATACAAACAGGAAGAAACATGCGCTGAGAAATTGATACTTTTTTTTTTTTTTGAACCAAGTTTAAATGGAATAATTAAATTTACCATAATCAGTAAAATGTGTGACTCAGATTTATTGGAGCAGCTATTTCCCATTGCATAATTTCCCTTGTGGACTTTCAGTTTTAATTTAAAAAAGGGTGAACACATAGTTTTATATATGCCAGCATGTGTGTGAGGTTAAAGAAAGCATAAGACTACAGGGGAAATCAAAGCCTGGCTTACCACTGGTCTGACACAAAACACAAGGACTGGGTATGTTCTGCAACCATAATAAAATCACAGAGCACTCCGAGGAGCAAGTTGAATCACAGGAACAGTAATAAGGTAATCCAAGCCACTCAGAGGTTCAAATTCAGTGCAAACTGGGAACGACGTAGAGGTGGATTGTCACTGGCTGATGCTACCATATACCCAATGGCGTAGCATAGGTTGCCAATGCCCGGGGCGAGGCAAGTATTGCCTCCCCCCCCGAGGACTGAGCAGCTAGGGTGGGGGCTAGTGCAAGGGGCACATGTGAAGGGTGAATAGAGCCCGCTTCCAACAGGCTCCTTGCCCCCTGTCTCCGTCCATCTGCTCACTAGACCAACCCGCCTGCCACCGCGGACTCAGCTGCCACGGCGCCTGTCGTGGTGGGGGCCTGGTTGCATGCCCCCTGCAAAATATGTGCCCTCTCATGCAATGTTCCGCAAATACATTAGGGGCGGGGAATCTGTGGCCCTCCAGATGTTGTTGGGCTCCCACTCCCCAAATCCTTGATGTAAGGTGGCTGTGGTGTCTCCTCGAGAGTAAACAGTCCGGAACATCTGCATCTGTATTTACAGCTTTATTAACAACTATATACGAGCAGAGCTCTAAAGTTCATTGACCGCTCGAGTCGGTACCAGAATCTGGGAGTGGCCTCTCACGGGTCCGCCCCCAACATAACAGTTTCGGTAGTCCAAATCTCCTCCTCGATTCCTTACGCTTCTTCCCTCTATGCACCTGGGGCGACAGAAGTGCCATAGCACCTGGCTCCTCCGTTACCCCAGGCGTTGCTTGGGGTCCTGCAGCATCTCCATGCCCTGTCTCCACCAAACTTCCTGGTTGCTCCTCCCCTTCACTGACGGACATCCTGCTTCCTTCGCTACTACCTGAGTGGTGCTGCGGCTCTCTCTCCCCTGACAGCCCTTGCGCCACCTCCCTGCCCAGCGCCACGTCCCTGACACTTGGCTTTGTTTCCGCACCCCGATATACATACTTTGTATGCCCTGGAGCCACAGCTGGGATAGGATGCCAACCCTGTTGCCAGGCAGTGGGTATCATCTGGAAGCACACATTTAAAGCAGGGTTAGGGAACCAATGGCTCTCCAGATGTTCTTGCACTCCACCTCCTATCTGCCCCAGACAGCAGGGTCTGTGGTCAGGGGTGATGGGAGTTGTAGTCCAGCAACATCTGTGGAGCTACCCTTGATAGAGGCAGCCACACTAGGGAGGATTCACCCATAGCTGTGCAGTGGGGAGGAGGGTTTGTCCCTGGGGTCTGCTTAATCCCCTCCTCCCTATCTGAGATCTGAGTGATAATCATGGGCTGGGACTTCCTGTTATGTCCTGCTATGCCCTTCTTTCATAAGCAGATTTTAAATTAAAACATTCTTCTCTCACAATCTCCTTGCCATATATTTTTATTGTTATCATCATCATAGTTTGGACCTGGGATTTTCCCTATCTTTCCCTTCCTTTTGTCCTTTCTCTTCTAAGATCAAATTAACTCTTTTGCATTGCCATATAGTTCAGACATCTCAGACATCACCATTGCTTTATTTTTGAGGTGGGGGTGCCCAAACAATAAAAGGTTCATAGAATTGTAGCGTTGGAAGGAACCCTGAGGATCATCTCGTCCAACTCCTGCAATGCAGGAATATACGGCTGTCCAAACCTGCAACCTTGGTGGTATCAGTACCATGCTCTAACCAACTGAGCTATCCAGGCCGTTGAAAGCAAAAGAGAAGCTTATTGTTGGGGTCTTGTAATGGAATGGTAAGGGGACCAGCATGTGGGTTATGATCTGAGCAAGAGTTTGATATTGACTACTGGGTTGAAGGCTGAAGTCAAAGACATTGGAGACAGTCCTAGGTTACTTGATTGCTATATTTTGGCCTACTCACTGTTTAGGTGTTTTGTTTTGTTTTTCTGCTTTATATTGTCTGGATGATTGACTTGCTGTATTTCTTTTACTTCTATTGGGGGTTTCAAAGTGTGCATTGCTATTTAAAGGTAATCCCTTTAAAGATTTAAAGGCAATACCTTAAACTGGGTAAGATGATCTGTTCTAGTCAATTAATGAATATTAGTAATCCACCCATTGCCTTAAACATCATGTAGATAAAAAAATTCCTTCCAGTAGCACCTTAGAGACCAACTAAGTTTGTTCTGGGTATGAGCTTTCGTGTGCATTCACACTTCTTCAGATACACTATACAGATTTGTATCTGAAGAAGTGTGCATACACACAAAAGCTCATACCTAGAACAAACTTAGTTGGTCTCTAAGGTGCTACTGGAAGGAATTTTTTTATTTTGTTTCGACTATGGCAGACCAACACAGCTACCTAACTTATGTTATCATTAATATAGCTCACCCTTCCATACCCTCCAATATTTCTCCGGTCAAAATAGGGACATCCTATTCTACATCAGGAAGCTTCTCCCGTGTTTGATCTCACTGCACACATATACATAACATACACATATACATCTATCGCCTTGAGTCAATTACAACCTCTCAGGGGTGTTGTAAAGGAAAATGTGCAAGGGGAGGGATCATGTATGACACCTTCAACAGATAAATGCAATAAAATAAAATTTGAGCTATAAATTGCCTTGAGTCCCTTTCCAGGGAAAAGGCGGGATTAATAATAATAATAATGTGAGAATGATCAGGAACATACCAGAGAGTAAACCCTATTGAACTCAGTGGGACTCACTTCTGAGTAAAAATGCTTAGGACTGCAGTGTAAGGCTGCACAGTCTTTACCCAGTTACATGGGAGTAAGCTCCATTGAATATAGTGGGACTTACTTCTTAGGAGACAGTGTAAGGCTCAATTTACACTAAAGGAATAAGCACTCCATGTTTTCCCCCCAAAAAATGGTTGGCTGCTGAAGCCTTGCAATTAAAGAATTTGAAGTGGATTGGTGACATTTCCCTTCAAAATTATAGGAACGGCTTCCTATGCCAGCTTCACCATTTCCTTCATTTGGTGCAGGAATTTTATTTTCAGTATAAACAGGATTCCATTTTTGCATCTAGAAGCACATCTACACACACACACACACACACACACACACACACACACACACCACTTTTAATTGTTCTCTGAGATGTGGAGGGGAGGAAAAAGGAAAACAGGGTCATTCGGACAGCTTCTGTAATTCTGGGAAATAGGGACACTTGGAGAGTACACACTTGTCACATTGCTTTCATGTTGCAGGACTCAAGATAGCTGTATTATTTCAATCCATTTTTGATGCAGCTCCATTACTCTGCAGCTTTAACATAGATCTATGACCTTGGATAGTGGAACTGCTACGCTAAATTTAACCCGGCAGTTCTGGAGAAACTGATTTCTAGGTTGTGAAATATCCTCCACCCTGCTTTATCCTCCCATACTATATTTTTGTACACTGAATCTTGTATGTTAGCAGAACTGTTTATAGCCCAGTTGTGGTTGAATGTATTACAGTCCAAGTTGAAGAGGTCTTAAGGACAATTTGTCCATTGCCCTCGACACATCTGGGTGGATGTTTCCTTCTTGGATTAATTTGTACCACGCTGTTCCTTCACTTGACCACATTCTAGCCTCACCGATTTCCCTCCATGGCAGCTACAGTGACATCTGTTTACTTACTTGGGAACTCATGGAACTGATATATTGGCGCTAGTCACAAATTAGTAGAATTCTTTCCAGATGCAGATGTCTTTAAGTATTCAAACAACAAGCCAAAAATCACTAAACTGTTTTGGCTATTTTGTCTCTTTACTGGTATCTCTCTCAGATGATGTAAACACAATTACCGGGGCAATGACCAGAACACTTAAGACATGTTGCTGAAGTTTAGCCTGGGGTGGAAGGGATCAAGTTGACAGCTCCCTTTACAGAGCCCAAGCCAAATCCTGACAGCCCATAAAGGAAAGTAAAAGAAAAATTGACTGATGTTAAAAGCAAGCAGGTGTTTCTTTCAGTCAACTCCGAGTCAAGCCAAAAGGCTTTCTGAACTTTGGTTGGCACAGAATATACAAGGGTGCTTCCAGATTTTACAGATGGCAACATCCCAAGCAGCAAGTGCTCTCTCCTGTTATGTTTTTCAAGGACCAATGCAGATGCTCAGCTCCATTGTGTGTTCCCATCAGAAGAGCGTAACAATTAAGCAAGTTGCAGGCAGCCCATGTTCTCCAATGTAAGCCGCCCCAAATTATTGGTCTTCAAACATCTTTTCACATAATCATGAAGCTGAAACAATTCAGTGGTGAAGCTGGACTAAGACCATGTACACATTCCCATTTACTCTGCATCCAGCGTGCTCCCACCACTGGTTTGCGAAGACATGAGCACATGCGTTAGCCACAATCCATATCTACCCTGTATCTGTTCTGTCATTTCTCATGAAATACTGCATTTGATGCATTTCCTTCCAAATCTGCTTCAATCTGAATTGAGTAAAAGACTGACCTAGCTGCATTTTAAGTGGTGATGCACACACAGCTTAAGGCCCTGCCCCACAGTAGGCATCAGCCAAGCTTTGATTTGTCACTCTGAGGCACAAAATTCAACCACAATCTGCCTATACCAGGCATGGCCAAACTTGGCCCTCCAGATGTTTTGGGACTACAGTTCCCATCACCCCTAACCACTGGTCCTGTTAGCTAGGGATGATGGGGGTTGTAGTCCCAAAACATCTGGAGGGCCAAGTCTGGCCATGCCTGGCCTACACCGTTGGCTGCATTGCAGAATGCCATACAGAACTACCTCCCCAAAGCCTACGCTCGTGAGGATGCTATAGTGATAGGAATTGTTGCTTCCTTGCATCCATTCATCCTTTCAGCTTTGCTGAAACAGTGGGCGCAAAGCCAATGTGCTCACAGTGAAGCGGATGTATGACTGCCTTACAGCTGTGAAACTCAGCTACGTTTACCATGCCATTGCTCAGTCCACTTTCTTGGCATCTTTTTGCAATGGTGTCATAATCTTGGGATTGAGTTTAGAGTTGTGTTTCTGGGGTTGCAATCGTTATGACCACACATTTGCTCAAAAACCACATTTTCACACCACTTGGATAAGAGAAAGAGTCTAGTCCATGCTGTGCGCCTATTTTACATCAGCCAGGGAATTCCAAGCTTCAACATCAGCTGTGATCCAGTGCTCTGTCATTAATCTCAAACAAATCCCACTTTCCCAGGCATGAACCAGCATTGCCAATTAGCTGAAAGGGCACTAGGCCAATTCATACAAGACATAAGCAATCTGTTAGACCCCGCCCCAAACACACACACACACACACACACACACACACAGAGAGAGAGAGAGAGAGAGAGAGAGAGAGAGAGAGAGAGAGAGAGAGAGAGAAGTCCAGAGGGGCTGTTCTTGCAGCTGCAGGAAATCACAAAATGAAAACTCACAGGTACTACCATCTATTTATTGGCAAATTATGTGCCATAGATTTTTCAAGCTGCTGCTGTTCCTCATGGACAGAGCAACATATGGGAAAACATATCACCCCAAATTCATTTTTTTTTATTTCACAAGGATTTCTACACTGCTTTAATCAACCAAACCCTCTAAGCTGTTTACAATAAAGCAATAGAAAAATATTCATTAAATTACAGGTAGAATCAATTAAAAACAAATTTACCTTACATTTATCAAAAAGCTGTGCAGTCACTGCATCAAGAGTGTAGTCTTTCCCATCCCAGCAAACCATTTCACAAAGCTTGCGGTGAACATGGGTAAGTTTGTCCCAGTGCTTTTTTTCTGGGGGTACGCAGGGATAGCATACCCCTAAACATTTTGTGAATCTAAGTTTGGCCTAATTCAGGTGCAGTATTTCAATATGAGTAGGAAAATGAGAGTACCCATAAACATTTTTATTTATTTTTTTAGAAAAAAAAGCATTGGTTTGTCCAAAACCTCCGTAGCTTTAGAATAAATGTTGGCTAGGACGCGGGTGGCGCTGTGGGTTAAACCACAGACCCTAGGGCTTGCCGATCAGAAGGTCGGCAGTTCGAATCCCCACAACAGGGTGAGCTCCCGTTGCTCGGTCCCTGCTCCTGCCAACCTAGCAGTTCGAAAGCACAAAGTCCAAGTAGATAAATAGGTACCGCTCTGGTGGGAAGGTAAATGCCATTTCCGTGTGCTGCTCTGGTTTCGCCAGAAGCGGCTTTGTCATGCTAGCCACATGACCCGGAAGCTGCACGCCGGCTCCCTCAGCCAATAAAGCGAGATGAGCACCGCAACCCCAGAGTCGTCTGCGACTGGACCTAATGGTCAGGGGTCCCTTTACCTTTACGACCAGTACTAGTGTAAGAAAATTCTACTGAAATCTAGACATCTCTAGTGAATTTCCTGAAGTCACCTACCAGACACAGTGGAGCCATTTTGCAGTACTTTCCCTTCATACTTAGCTCCTCGCCACAGAGATAACACCATTTCCTTGTCACCTAATTAAAGGGGGAACCCCACATTACACACGTCTTGTTCATCTTTGAACACCAGGGAGAAAATGTTATCTACATGGGTGTATCCAGGAAGCGAGGAGAGCAGTCTCCAAGCAGTGCTGATGTGTAATTGAAACCAACTCAAACAATGCCGGGCAACTAGTAAATGCATTCTGTTCTCAAGTTGCTATTAGTGAAATGAGGCTATCTTTGCAATAACATCGAATGGAAAACTCAAAGGTCATGATCTAATATGAGAACATAAACAGAGTTTTACATGCGTATATATAAAAAATATATCTATGAGCAAAAGGGACATCTGCAGGAAAAGACAGAACCAAATTCCTCCCCCCACTCCCCGCACTGCCATTTTGGGATTTGTGGTCCGAAGTAAAGAAGGTTGGCAGGAGTCCCCCTTATTACGTTTTCATTTAATGAAATCATGCGGCTGTAAATCAAATAGGAATAGGAATAACCAAAGTCACCACATCCTCCAAGAAAGCTCATATTGACTCTTGACTAGAACTGCTTCAGTGATGAATTATCAGTTGTCAAGTATAAAAAGGTCACCCAAACTTGTCCAACTTTTCCATAGCCACAAACTTCCTCAATTCCAAAATCTAATCTAATGCCAGCTGGAAAACGATCGTTTCATTCTACAAATCACGGCTAAAAAACCCCAACACCTACTTCTTTTGCTGAAATACCTGCACATTATCTAAAACTAGTTGTGCTTATTATGACAAACATAAGGAAAGGCATGGCACCCGTCCCAAAAACTTGTTGTAAATGAGTACAGCAAAGAACCATGGGGCAAATGAGGCAGGATACACTGCCTGGAGTCCAATTAATTCACCCCTTAAAGACTGATTAAGAGGAGGTCCACTTGACGTCCAACATTCATCAGTTTAAAAATCAGTAGCTAACTGGGGAGGTGTTCATGGTGCCCCAGCATGCTCCCCATGACATAACTGGGGTTTGAGTGTGTGCAGAAAGGATTAGAAGCTTGCCTCACTTCTCCCAGCATGGATGGGATTGCCATAGGAGGCAGTAGTGGCAGGAACAGTCCGGGATATACCGGTACTAAAAATGCACCACAGCTTCCAAGTGGAGCACGAATGGAGGACCTCAGACCCATGGGATGGATGAAGTACTCTTTCTGTTGAGAGCTGGGACTTTCTATCTCGCCAGCCATACTTTGCACCTTCCTTGAGTGCAAAGGAATCAAAAATGCTCAAGGAAGACTCGAAACTGTGCTCAACAAAGCACAACACTACATGACATCGTACGGCTCTCTCTTTTGGTGTGTGTTCTAGGAATTGTTTTGAATGCATAATGATGGGGTGAGGGTTGCCAAAAAAATCTCCCTCCCCACCAGCCCTCCTGGAGAGTTTCAAAATCTGGTGGGTGGATTGGGTGGGTGTTTTTGCTCTGGCAACACCCCAAGGAATGGCTTTGATTGACTGGCTAAATCAGGTGAATGAAGGTAGCTGATCGGTTAGGGAATTCCCCTGCATACAAAGACAGGCTCTGGAGCATTGAGCGGATGAGACCAATAGTGCGTCCAATGGTCAAGAAGGTGGTTTCTGCACGTGCTATAGAGGGGCAGATGGTGCTTGACAACCAGGCAACCCTGGCAAGCCCATCTAGGAGAAGGAGAACTCTGATCCTAAACATCCACTGTTTTGTGGCTATACTCATCTGCAAGAAAGACTTCAGGAGCAGGGCCATCTTAAGTACTGTATATCCGGCACTGTGGTGCAAAGATCCCTCCGGCGCCCCCCCCCACCATTCCCCAGAGTTGCTGACCTTTTTACGGCGCTGCCGGCAGCTTTGTGGGACTGGAGGAGGTGGGCAGCGGCTGGAGGGCAGCTCCTCCGGAGGGAAAGAGGCTGAGGCTCCGGGCGCAGCGCTGCTTCAGCGAGGCGAGTGAGGGCAGCGAGCTGATGCCAGGAGGCGCTGTGCCCAGCCTCCACCTCTTCCCTGGCGCAGGCAGGGGCTCCAGGCACGGTGCTGTTTCAGCGCAGCATGGCTGAGGCGGGCGAGGGCAGTGAGCTGATGCCAGGAGGCTCTGTGTCCAGCCTCCACCTCTTCCCTGGCGCCCTCCAGAACTTGCCACCCTGGCGCCCCATGCCACTTGCCTCTATGGGCAAGACGCCCCTGTTCAGGAGTATACCTTGAGGAAAAATTCATACCAGTTGCTTTGCAGGACATCTGTAGGAGAAGACAAAGCTAAGGAGTAAACCTTACACAGATCCAGAATGGATTCCCTAAGAAGGCTGGATGGTGCCTTGTACGCCTCCATCCGGCAACTCCTGTAGTCAAGCTGGTGCCAAACGTATTGCTCTGATTTCCTTTAGACCACATCAGTGAGGCCTTGGGGGGGGGGCTGTCATTGTCCTCTGGACATTGCCCAGGCTTGCATCCCGGGGAGGTCATTTTGGTGCTGCTAATGCAGTGGTTTGACTTCACCCCTTGACGTGCACTCCATTGTCTCTTAAGACAGATGGATGCCAACAACAGCAACATCATATCAAGCCAGAGTTAGAATCAGCAACAGAATTGCTCAACAGCTTATAGTGAGCCCTGCTGGATCAGGCCAAAGGTTAATCTAGTCTAAAACCCTGCTTTCCATGGGATAATAATAAAATAATAATAATAATAATAATAATAATAATAATAATAATAATAATTTATTATTTGTACCCTGCCCATCTGGCTGAGTTTCCCCAGCCACTCTGGGTGGCTCCCAATCAAGTGTTAAAAATACAGCATTAAATATTAAAAACTTCCCTGAATAGGGCTGCCTTCAGATGTCTTTTAAAATTAGGATAGCTGCTTATTTCCTTGACCTCTGCTGGAAGGGCGTTCCACAGGGCGGGCGCCACTACTGAGAAGGCCCTCTGTCTGGTTCCCTGTAACCTCACTTCTCACAATGAGGGAACTGCCAGAAGGCCCTTGGCGCTGGATCTCAGTGTCCGGGCTGAACGATGGGCGTGGAGATGCTCCTTCAGGTATATAGGAACCAAGGAAAGCCCATAAATGAGATATGAAAGCATTAGAGCTCTTCTGCTATTGGATACGAGCAGCTGATATGCATACCAAACTTCCTTTCATACCTGGGGGTAACATTACTAGCCATCATAACTAGTAGCCATTATCATCCAGCAAATCCCCTTTTCCAGAAGATTTAGAAAAAAGTGGCAAGGTGGCGAAGAGGGGGAGATACGCATGTTGTGACAAGGTGCAGAAGGCTCTCGCAGAGGAGTATGTCATGTCCCTCACATTCTGTAAATTTCCTAAAGAGGTGCTAGCGTGGTGCAATGCTGAAAGAGGAAGATGAAGTAGATGGCATCATGGTGAGGGTGATACAAGGGTTTGGTCCAGAGAAGTGGGAAGGGAGGCAAGCAAGAGTGCCCCATAGTGAAGGCAAAGGGCGTACTTAAGGAGAGAAGCTTGAAATAAGAAAATGCTCGTGGGAAGGAAATGCAAATGGGAGCAGAAAACAGAGTAAAAAAACAGGAAGCGGAATGCTTCCCATAACAACACTAGTACCATCCAGCTTCCCCCACCCCCTGCCTGTGGAGGGGTTGGTCAGATATTCCCTTCTGTGTCTTATTTGGACTAAGATTTGCTTTGGAGACCTTCCCCCCCCCCCAAAGGAAGCAGATGATGTCTAAGCAAGGGATTAACGTCGCACTAAGGTGATAGTCGCATTAGCACATGGGTAGGCAAACTAAGGCCCGGGGGCCGGATCTGGCCGAATCGCCTTCTCAATCCGGCCCGCGGACGGTCCGGGAATCAGCGTGTTTTTACACGAGTAGAATGTGTGCTTTTATTTAAAATGCATCTCTGGGTTATTTGTGGGGCATAGGAATTCATTCATTCCCCCCCCCCCAAAAAAATATAGTCCGGCCCCCCACAAGGTCTGAGGGACAGTGGACCGGCCCCCTGCTGAAAACGTTTTCTGACTCCTGCATTACATAGCACGAGCGTTTCAGCTTGCCAGCTGGAACGACCCTCTTTTTCTCACTGTGCATTGTTCTGAAGGTTCTCACCTCCCTCAAGAGTCAATTTCAGGGGCATGGGGGGTTCGTGGAAGTAGGAGTGGGGAAATCCCTGTTGTAGAAGAAAACGTCTCATTTTAAGATCCCCTCCCAGGTCTTAGCTTGTGCACATGCACCAATCGCAAATGTCTTATTTGGGCTGGATAACTTTGTTTCTGTGTAGGTCAGGAGCAAATTTACTACAAAAGCAGAGGAGCAGTGGAGAATCTGCTAGGTCAGTGCATGAGACCTGGGAGGTTTCGAATCCCCACTCAGCCAGGAAGCTCATAGGGTGGTGACCTTGGGCAAGTTGCTGCCTCTCAACTTAACCTGCCTCACAGGGATGTTGTGAGGATAAAATGAGAAGGGGAGAACCATCTTAAGCTCCTTGGATGAAATTATTACATTTATAAATTTAATAAATATGTAAATAAACACCTCTTTCTGCCCAATTCCGCACACTCCCTTCTCACTGCTGTACACAACTTGATTTTATGTTGTTGTTGTTGTTGTTGTTGTTGTTTTGTTTAGTCGTGTCTGACTCTTCGTGACCCCGTGGACCAGAGCACGCCAGGCACTCCTGCCTTCCACTGTCTCCCGCAGTTTGGTAAGACTCATGTTGGTAGCTTCAAGAACACTGTCCAACCATCTCATCCTCTGTCGTCCCCTTCTCCTTGTGCCCTCAATCTTTCCCAACATCAGGGTCTTTTCCAGGGAGTCGTCTCTTCTCATGAGGTGGCCAAAGTATTGGAGCCTCAGCTTCAGGATCTGTCCTTCCAGTGAGCACTCCGGGCTGATTTCCTTAAGAATTGATAGGTTTGATCTTCTTGCAGTCCATGGGACTCTCAAAAGTCTCCTCCAGCACCATAATTCAAAAGCATCAATTCTTCGGCGATCGGCCTTCTTTATGGTCCAGCTCTCACTTCCATACATTCCCTTATTTCCAACCAAGTGATACCGTTTTTGTCATTCTGGTTAAGCATTTTGCCAGGAAAAATGAAACATAAGAAGTGCAAGGACACATGTAGTGCGACAGTGAAAATCTAACTTTTGCCTGTGTCCCCTGCACCCAGCCCCTTCCACTAAAGGTGGGTTTAAAAATAGCTGGGAATTTATGTGAGCCTCAAACCAAACCTGAAAAGTACAAACTCAACACCTTATTTGTGTTGGCTTAGTGAGTGCCAGATTTATTAGCAATTTTTTCAATTTGTTGGTCACTTCACTTTTTCTTCTTCTCCTCCTCCTCCTGTTGCTGAATATCCCCCACCTATTTGATGACAGGACCGGGCAAAACCATCTGTACAAACAAAGCCTGGAGGGGGGAAAAGTACCTAAAGCACAGCCAACAGCTGTATGTCTGCTGCAGCAAAGATGTATGACAAAAGATTTCCACTGCTAGCTGTAAAACCACCAAATTCTAATTTGTCATACAAGTTAAGTCTGTTATTTATTATTTGCAGTGCAAGAGAACTCCTAGGAACTACCCAGGGTACGATTGTGTGAGGAAATTGACCCACATGAACTTCGCTCTTGGGCGAATTTGGCCACACGTTGCCCTCACAGAGACTTAATCACACACATTTTTGTGTGTGCTGTGTACTTGTGCACAGATGCCCTCCGAGGTTCAGCTGTTATAAACAGGGATGCTTGAGTGTTTTGAACATCCCTAATCTCAGACCAAGGACTACACACCTGAGCCACACACACCTTCTGCCTATCCCAGTAGGTATCATCAGAAGCTCATCTCAGGCCTGCTATAGACTATGCTCCAGACTCTGCAGCTTTCTGAAAGCAAGGTTAAAGTTAAAGATGTACTGGATAAACGAAAACAGTGGTGTGCGGCGAAATGTTTCGTAGGAGAACCGTTAGGGACAGAAGCGCCGGCTTGCAAGGGTCGACACGTGTGATATTGCAATGTCCTGATGCTGCGTGCATGAGGATCACACCTCCTTCCCTAAGCTGGGCAGAAGTTTCCTAGGCTTTGGGTAGGAGGCACCAGGGGAACATTTAGAAGACTAGCCTAGTCCCCCTGGTCTACTGACTGAACAAACTGTCATGTTGTGTGTCATCAACAGTTCAAAATAAGCCTCACTGTGTGTGAAATGGCAGGCATCACATAGTGCCTCAGTGCATACCAACATTTGCCTACAAATGCGTAAGAATGCATAAGAACCAATATACACTCACTATGCTTCTTGAGATATTGGGGTGGAGTGAGAGCTAAAAGCTGAAGAATGGCAACTCTAGTACAGTCATACCTCGGGTTGCGATTGCTGCGGGTTGGGTGTTTTCAGGTTATGGATGCGCCGAACCCGGAAGTACCGGAATGGGTTACTTCCGGGTTTCGGTGCTCGCGCATGCGCAGAAGCACCAAATCGTGTCATGCGCAGACGGGTTGCGGACGCTGCGGGTTGTGGACGTGCCTCCCACATGGATCACGTTCACAACCCGAGCACCCACTGTATTCCACACACTTCCAGGGTGTGGCTGCTGTCACATGCTGACAGCTTCTAGGAGCCACAGGTGAGAGCTGAGTACAGGGTGGGGACCAAAGGTGGACCAGCTACCCTAGAAGGAGTATGATGTGTCCCCCCCCAAAAAATGACCACCTTCAAAATCAGACTGAATCTGAGCAACATTTTTATAAACAAAGAACCAGCAACCGCATCACAGGGAGCAACAGTTATTTCACCTTCTGGGGATTCCAGCCTGGGTTTCAGCAACCCCGACCATTCCAACAAACACAGAAAATATTGAAAACAACCAGCCAACCCAATAAAAAAGACTTCTATATCCTTCCTTGCTGCCACCACAGCCTATAAAATGGGCCTATCTGGAGGAAAGACCTCACTCATCCCATACAATGGTAAACCAACTGCACATAGCGAAACATTGTACCTCCATTGCACACGCCACCCAATTAAAGTTGGCTGCCCGCTACACACCCAAGAGAGAGGCAGCTGCAACACTTCTGCTGCATTATTCAGCCGCAAATCCAGTATACCAGCAGCCTCCTTCTGAGTAGAAATTAATTTTGTTGTCTCGTCTTTCACCACTCCTGGGGAATTTATGTGGTCTTTTCCTGGATAGCTTTCCTCCTAAGAAAGGAACTTTTACAGCTATTTGGCAGGAATTGATTTACAAATTTGAAGATTGAAGAAAGACGTGTGAAAAGCAGGAAGCGGCGCTGGATGTGCTGTCATCGTCAGAGCTTGCGTTCCAACCCTATAAGTCAACTGAAGCCGCTGAAAAGGATTCCTCTGAAGGCCATCCCCCTTACACTTCTGGGGTCAGCAGGAACCTATTTCAGCAAGCTCTAATGTGCAGTTTCTCAGCTGCTGCAATCCTGCTCCCACCCCCTGCTATATTTTGTGTCATTTCTTTGAGCCAATCAGATCACCAGATCAGGGGTAGCTAAACAGGGGTGGAAAACCTTACCTGTAAATTTCCCAGTCATTAAACACGGGGAAGTATTTTCAGGGTTGGGGAACCTGGGACTGGCAAGGTGACAGTGGACATCAGAGATAATATGCCACACCTAGCTTTTATTTTCCAGAAACAATAAACTTGTGTGTGGAATGGGTTTCAGTGAAGCAGCTGGGAGTTTCGACCATCATAAATAGGAAATTGCAAGCTTTTATTACTTTTCCAAGGATTACAAAGGAAAAAGTAAAGAGCATGTGGGGAAGGGGGAAAGAGTACAATTTTCCTTCACCTTTCACAAATTCTCACATTACCTTTAAGTTATCCTTACCCCCCCTTTCTGGCCGAAGGTCTTTTGCCCTCTTCCCAATGTATCACGGGGGGCGGGGGGCTTTATAGCTTTTCACAACTGCTTAGAAAACAGTTCAGAACTTAAAACCCATGATCACCACTTCCTTCGCCTCCTGAATTTATTTTAATAGGCGACATTTGAGCTCAGGGGATTGTTTTAAATAACACTGCCGAGTCAAAATGGATCATTTTACTGCAAGCTACCTTTGGGTCAAGGGCATGAGGCAAGACCCCCCTCACATTTTCATTAGCCACAGATCGCATCTCCTTCACTGGTCCATCAATCTGTGCTTGGGCTCCTACATAACCCTTGTAGACTGACCGTGTGATTCATGCGGTGCCGTATCAACAGCATACTTCTCCCTCCCAACGCCATCTCAGCCCATTGTTTTTGTTTGCTTACATGTTCCCTGTTGTACCTCAACTCATAAATCAAACTTGGCTTATTTTTTTACAGACCCACTGAAAGGTTCAAGCCAGTTTCCACTGTTATGAAAGACTCAAAATACTACACATCCTTTAACAGGTGGAAAATGTCTTAAGAGAATGTTGGCTTGGAATGTTTTTCTTACTCAAGACAAAGTAGTACTTATTTATGACTTAATCTAATTCCAAAACAAAGTAACAGTTCCCTGCCTTGAATTATCTCCTTATGATGTTACCTCACCGCCATATGGTTTTATGATTTAAAATGCAAATGGAATACTGAAACCATTTATAGCTATTAAGCTTATGTAACTGATTACAGTCAAACAATGTTCCTGGGGGTCTTTGTTTTCCAAAAGGGATCCGAAAGATCCCTTTTCGCCTCCCCTTTCCCTAATAGGACAGCTTGCCAAGGGCTTCTCACAACCCAAAAGATGTTAAGGTTTGGCCGCAGCTTCGTGAAGAGCTGCTGAACTAATCAATCCTTAACGGTCCCAAAAATATTTTTAGTAACACGGGGCGCAACCCTAAACACATTTGTTCACGATTAAGCTCAGGTTTGAATGAGGAAATTGATGGAACGGCAGCATGTTCACATGCGGGGGATTCACAATCAATCCGTCACCAACATCGTAATATCAAAAGGATAAATATACGCGAGCCAGGTTGGAGAAGCTTCTGATGGGAATGAACTTGTCATGTCGTGAGTCATGTTTCCTCTGCATGTCAACATGGGAAAAGCTCTGCTGGGTTAGGTTACTGGAGGAGGAGGGGGGAAATACCCCTTTTACATTTGAGAGGGCAGTTACGCTTCCTGGGAATTGTGGTATTTAGACCCCTTGCCAGTATCTCCCCTCTCTCCCCTATTTTTAGACCATTTCTCCAAAAAGCTCAAAATGGCACAGATTAATTTTTTTAATAGCAGAAAATTGCCAACCAATGCACACACAATGAAGCAGAACAATCAGCAGGCAACTCATCCATAAAAACAAAATACCGGTAGTAGTCTGCTCTGCTTGACTCTACACTGTTGCAAGAGCCTTGTTCTCCCTTGGAGTGGGGAACATCCCATGATGTCTGTTGCGGTGAGATGCCCTGGATCTGAAAAGGATGAAGGCTGTAACTCCCTTAGGGAAATACTTTCTCCCATATTATACCTCTGATCAGGAGGCAGGAACATGCATCGTGGTACCCTTTCACAGAAGTGAGATTTGATTGGTGCCCAAGGCAAGGTGTTGTGCATAGCATAACCTCCAACATTTCTCCAATGAAAACAGAGATGTCCTATTCAGTAGTAGTAGTAGTAATTTTATTATATATACCCTGTCCATCTGATTAGGTTGCCCCAGCCACTCTGGGAGGCTTCCAACATATGCATATAAAAACATAATAAAACATTAAATGTTACAGAACTTCTCTATACAGATGTCTTCTAAAGGTTGTATAGTTACTTATCTCCTTGACTCATGGGTCAACATTTTTCCAATGAAAATAGGGACATCCTAAGGAGAAGTGGGACATTCCAGGATCAGATCAGAAATCCAGGACTGTCCCTGGAAAATAGGGACATCTGGAGGGTCTGGTATAGTGGAATCTATATCTGGAAATCGCTGCTCCAGGACCAACTCCAGGTTTGAGAGTGCTCTTAGCAGACGACCCTTTGTTTTAATGCATTTTTACAGCTTATGTATACATCATACAATATTCCTCATTATCTCTTATCCTCGGACTTCCCAGTCCATCTCTCCATGGCAGTCTTTTGTTGGCTGCATATTCTATTATTCCATCCATTTTCATCTTAAATCTTCCTTTATTTAGTGTTATCTGCTGCTCATATGTTCACTCCTACTCATAGGTCAAATGGACTATTATACCCTTTAAGTTACCCTTCCACTCATCTCTTATCCATGACTCATCCTTATTTCTTCATATCATGGTCATAGTTACTAATTCTGTGTATTCTATCAATTTACTCTGCCAGATTTCTTCCGTGGGTATCTCTTTTTCTTTCCATTTTTTCGCATATACCACTCTAGCTGTGGCTCCCAGTACGTTTCCGAGCACAATTCAAAGTGTTGGTGCTGACCTTTAAAGCCCTACACGGACTCGGTCCAGTATACCTGAATGAGCGTCTCCACCCCCATCATTCTGCCCGGACACTGAGGTCCAGCTCCGAGGGCCTTCTGGCGGTTCCCTCGTTGTGAGAAGCAAAGTTACAGGGAACCAGGCAGAAGGCCTTCTTGGTACCCGCCCTGTGGAACGCCCTCCCTTCAGATGTCAAAGAGAAAAACAACCAGACTTTTAGAAGACATCTGAAGGCAGCCCTGTTTAGGGAAGCTTTTGATGTTTAATAGACTATTGTATTTTAATATTTTGTTGGAAGCCTCCCAGAGTGGCTGGGGAAACCCATTATTATTATTATTATTATTATTATTATTATTATTATTATTATTATTAAAAGAGATTGCAGCAGAGAACCCTTTGATGGGTCCTCCTCCGCTCCCAAGCAGCTCTGTCTAGCTGCCACTTTAATTTCCTAGAATTCCCCCAACAGTGTCACTCTGGGGCATTGGGAGAAATTAAAATGGCAAACAGACCCAGCTGCCTGACACAGCATGGAGTGCCAGTCCATTTTTTAAAAGGCCAGGGCAGGCATCAGAGTTGGGTCCAGCCACAGTGCTAGGGCCCTGGCAGCTGCCCAAGGATGCCAGGTGCTGCTGCTGGCCCTGCCAAGCTCAAGAAGTATTGCCAGGTTCCTACTTTATCCTGCATCCATCAACAGGTGAAGACTTTTCTGTTTTTAGGAGCCTTTTTCCAGCTACTGTTGCCGCTGTGTTTTTCATCCTAGGCTTCGTGTGCTACTACTGCTTTGTTTTGAATTAGCCGTGTGTCCCGCCTTGGTTTTTAATGTCAGAAAGATTTATTTAATTATTGGATTAGATTTTCCCTTATTTGTGGCGTACAACTGTTGCCACTATTCCATTCTTGTTTTTCTTGTGGCTCAGCCGGGGACTGACTGAGAACTGCCCGCAAAATTATGGGACTCAGAACCTTGATATTGGTTAATTACAGCCAGTGCCGGATTTACGTATAAGCTAAACAAGCTATAGCTTAGGGCCCCATTCTCTTGGGGGCCCCCAAAAAAATAAAAAGGGGGAAAAACCTAGATGTACATTTCCAAAATATAAGATAAAAAACAAATAAAATAAAACCTACATACAGCAACAGTGTTTTGTGTTGTGTAGGCTCCTATGATACCTACCTATTAGGTCCATAAATTACCATATAGCATATATTCAACACAAAAAACAGCAACAATTTGTTGTTGACAAAGGACAGCTGGACATATAAAGTGCCCCATTACCATCAGTAGCTTAGGAGGGCCTCATCAAACCTAAATCTGGCCCTGATTACAGCTGATACAGTAAGACAAGGTTAACATCTCAGAAACTTCCTTTCTACTAACTGCAACGCTCATCATAGAAACCCACTCTTTTCATGCACTTCAACAGAGCAGAGGATCAGATAAAACTGATTCTATTTGCTAAATGCCCATTCCAGGTATTGATAACGGTTCCTCTATCCTAAACAAAATCACATCAAAGCCAAGCCAAGCCAAGCCACAGTCTTCCATATAATTTATGTATGAGTCCATGTGCTTGTTAAAGGTAAAGGGACCCCTGACCATTAGGTCCAGTCATGACCGACTCTGGGGTTGTGGCGCTCATCTCGTTTATTGGCTGAGGGAGCCGGCGTACAGCTTCCAGGTCATGTGGCCAGCATGACTAAGCCGCTTCTGGCGAACCAGAGCAGCGCATGGAAACACCGTTTGCCTTCCCGCTGCAGTGGTACCTATTGATCTACTTGCACTTTGACGTGCTTTCGAACTACTAGGTTGGCAGGAGCAGGGAACGAGCAACGGGAGCTCACCCCGTCGCGGGGATTCGAACCGCCGACCTTCTGATTGGCAAGCCCTAGGCTCTGTGGTTTAACCCACAGCGCCACCCGCATCCCTATGTGCTTGTTAGGGTTCCCATATTTTGAAGAGCAAGAAAGAGGGCACATTTGCCAACTTCTACTTTTAATTATGGATCGCTATGATGACTCTACCCATGAAAACGAGGATGTGCCCTTGAAAAAGAGGACACATGGCAACCCTCTTTTGCCCTGCATGCTAGGAATCGAACTGCTCTATTTTACAGCAGGGAATTTGCTGCCCACTTACACTCTCTTTGGATATATATCAGAAACATTTTGCTTTAGATCAGTTTTATTACAATCAAGTGATATATAAATATATTGTTAACTTAAAAACAATAGAAAAATAAAGGGTGCATTTGCAACCAGCCTATAGATATTAGCATTCTCCAGAACCAGGTTCAGATTTTTCAGGAGTGATCTGGTCACTGCTGCTGCTGCATCTTTCAAAGAGGCTTCCTCTTGCAAAGAGGAATTTACAACCTCCTAACCTAGCTTGGTAAACAAACACATTTTCAGTGACAACTTCTAAATCTGTCCGCATCTGCACTCATGCAGCGCAGAAAGCCCTGCATGCTGTCTTGTCAGAAGTAGTGTTCCCTTCCTATGTTGCAGGTACGTGCCAACATACTGAACCAAGTGTGTGGAAAAACTGCTGTGTCGACATGCTGCTAGTTATCCAAATTCCTTCAGGGTGAACAGCTGATGTCCCCTGGCAAAGATAATTTCAGCAGATTTGTACCCCTTTAAGCTAAATTAAAAAAAAAAGTGAAAGTTCTAATCTGCTTTAATGGCACTCTCTTAATTAAACATAATTTACCACCTGACTAAATCAACTGTATCAGAAACTCATCTCTATGAACAAGACTTCTCCTAATTTTTTAACCATTTAAAAGTAGAAGTTCCCCCACTCTGCAGAAGGCTGGGATTCTACTATTCTACCCTACAGAATGAACATGCAAAAAGTCTCAAACAGCAGAGAAATATCAACACATGATTACATTGGATTTACAAAAAATCACAGAGTTTAAAACAGTTTCAGCAACTTGTCTGCCAAGCCAAAGCAATTACTAAAGAAATACGTCCATAGTATATTACCATGTGTACATTTTTTTTCTACCACAAAACTCTCAAATTCATTTTGAGCGGACTAGAATCGTAGCCAAAAACATGCTTAATTGCTTGATCCCTTGATCTAAAGGAAAACAAGAAATGATACCTTGCCTTAGACAAAACAGATGATTCTTAATATGATTTATGGGGCCAAAAATGAAACCTGACAAATCTTTCACCTGTGATATAATCATACCAATACAGCCAACTAATTGAAATGTAAAAACTCTATGGAGGTTTTGCTCTTTATGGAGAGAGCTTGGCAAAATTGTTCAGAGAAACCTCCCGATACGGGCAATTACTTCTAGAGGCAACCTTGAAAGGCCTATGAAAGATATGTCAAGACAAGAGATGGTGTAAATCAGAATGCACCTGAGCTATATATATACATTTTCTCATCTTTGGTTTTGGTATATTTGTTTTAGTTGCATTCAACTTTTCTCAAACACACACACACACAACCCAATACTATTAAAAGACAAGATTAAATGTGAGAGGCCCCTTTATTCTGTCTCAAATTGTATTCCTAATGTAATCAGTTTTACTCTTGGAAGCCCAAGTAGTAATTTTTGCACATTTCAGTAGCCACAAAGCATCAGAACAGCATAATTGTACCTAGCTCAACGTGGAAAGTTTAAAACCAAAAGATGAACAATTAACCATGTGCAAGAAGTCTTTCCAATTCCTTATCCCCATGTAAGCCTTCAAAAACAAGCCAAGCAAAATTTTCAGGTGTGAAATAATAGTTCAATCTATTAAAGGAAGTGAAATTCCATTGGTAGTAACAACTTACAGTTATACTTAAATGAATTAGTTGTATCACTTCCATACATAAACTGACAAAATCCCTTTTCAATTCAGAATTACCAACATGATCACATTCAAAAACCAGGTTCATTCCTCCAAGCTATGTCAATCTAAGACAGAAGCACAAGACCACATCTAATTCACAAACATTTCATAAACACAATGTTATCCTCGCACTTCTTAGGTCCTGAACACAATCACTACAGTTTTTTTAATGTGAAACCTTCTCTGTACCCAACATCTGAAAACTGACAAGTACTTTCACCTGTTTAAACAGTACTAGATAGCAGCCTCTTTGACTTCCATATGCAATAGGACCAATAACCAGTTAACAACTTGTGGGCTTAAATTGTTAAGCCTCCAAGTTTTCACCTCTGCATCTAAGAGCAGCTCCTGGAAGAGTCAAACAGTCAGAAGTGGGGGCACCAGTCTAAGTCAGAGCCCCACAAAGCTGTTTGTTTGTGTGTTTGTTTTACAAAAAAAAGCAAATTACAATGAGAGTTGCAAATCAGTGTTAAGCAAAAACACCTCCTTAAATTCTCCACCTGATTTTCAGGCAGTGAAATTGGAAATGCCTCGTTATAAAATATTTTCCAGGAGGAGAAATTCTCCAACCATTGTATGGGGATGAGATTGTCCATCACCAGAGAGACATGAATTCTTTCCTCTCTTTTTAAGTTGTTGCATCTGCAAGCGGTACTTTGCACAAACACACACCCAGTGCTCCAGACCTAGAATAGTTCTAGGGAAATGGTGGTGTCAGTGGGGAATAACGGCTACTACACACAATGGCAGAGGGTATTTTGCAAAATGGCTGTCTTCATCAGGGGGTGAGGTCGGTAGAGAAAATTCCCAGATTCCCCCACCCCCAGGGAGATTCTCTTCTAAGAATTTTCAACTCAAGCTTTCTCCAAACATGAAAACTCCAACACAACATGTCATTTGGCCTTGAGTTAGTGGTTTACGTAAAGTTAATGTTTCTGGCTCTCCGTAAAGCCAAACTAAAGCTGTGCTTGAGAACTAGTTGCTTTCTCTAAAAGGGAGTTCTGCATATTGGCTACCTCCAGAACGCCTGCATAAAGCAGCTGCCCGCCTGTTTACGAGAATGCTCTTATTTAATGTTCCAAGTTGCGCGATTAGCTCATGCAAGAGCCCATTACCAAACGATACTTGTAAAAAGAGGTGAACTCACTCAGAACTTTCATCTCTTCAGAATGAAAACACTGCTGTCAAGCTACTGGAAAGGAATTCGTTTTGAGTACCTGTATAGATAAACATTTTTCAGCAAGCCTTTCAGAATGGGAGGAGAACTTTTATTTATAGAGCCCTCCAGGGAGCCATACCTCATCATTTTCATGTCAGTGGATCACTTATTAACAGTTACAGTGTGAGGTAAATGGATGTTTAGCCCAAATGAATTAAGGAGCTTGATGCTTAATGAATTCTTCTATTCATAGCGAAATGGACATCTGTAGAGGAGTCCTCCTCCTTGAAAAGCCAGCTGCTGTAATAACTGAACAGGTGTGTGCAGTCATCTGATGACGTCAGGCAGCATAATGGGAATTTAAAAGGTCTATTACAGATGGCTGTATAAAACCGTATCCAGGAGACACAAGAGCATCAGGAGGTAACCGCATACACAAAATGTTAAAAGGTCAGGGCTGCCTTTTTGCTCGGAATCATCATCTACTGTTTGGATTCTAGCCTTAGAAAGGAATGCTAATGCGATGATGCACACAAATGCATAGTAAAAAGTGTGTGTGTGTGTTTATGCACAATAAATTCTTCCCATCTCCAGCCTACCTCCCCAGACTTGATATACAGCCTCTGAACATTCACACAATAAAGAGGCACGATGTATGAGCCAAGCAGATTACCGGTAACCGAACTTGACAGAGGCAACAGCATATACCAAAGGATCTGTGGGGCCCTGAGTGCATTCATGGGGGAAACCCACCAACTCATTGCCTTTACACTTTGTGTAATCTTAGGTTGTGCTGGCCGGGAGTTATGGGAGTTGTAGTTCACAACATCTGGATGGTACCAGTTACAGGTAAGTAGCCGTGTTGGTCTGCCGTAGTCAAAACAAAATAAAAAAAATCCTTCCAGTAGCACCTTAGAGACCAACTAAGTTTGTTATTGGTATGAACTTTTGTGTGCATGCACACTTCCTTCAGGTATCTTCTTCAGGTATCTGAAGAAGTGTGCATGCACACAAAAGCTCATACCAATAACAAACTTAGTTGGTCTCTAAGGTGCTACTGGAATGATTTTTTATTTTTATTTTGGATGGTACTAGTTTGGATAAGGCACCTCTAGGCAAACCCAACCAGCTTTTCTCCTCAAAAGATATCCCAGATCTCTTGCTGTCAATCCAGACAACAAACAGATTTATTGAGACAGAGCAAGTATTTATAATTGTATCTTTCCCCCCAAAATATCTATGTTACCTTTGGCATATAAATCCTTCTGCCACAGAGTGACACATCAGAAGAAGAAAAACCATTTTCTCTGGCAGGCAGTCATGCAACTGCAAGATGAATATTAAACATGTTGATTTTATCATAGTTGGTTGGAGCGGCAACACTCTTCGCTTAACAAAACAGACGGAAGTGCCAACTGACACCAACAAATCCCCCCCCCCCGAAGCAGGGTCTCTGCAACATCGTAATGTATAGGCAACCAATTTTTCACAGAAGGCAATGTAAATAAGTCCAGCAATATTCATCTCCACAAATAAATCCCACGGAAAACAATGGCTCCCATAGTCCAGCCCTGTGCGTGTGCAGTCGGAAATAAGTTTCATGGAGTTGAGTAAAAGGAACTCCCAGGTTAAATGTGTGTATCACAGTAGCTCACATTCAACCAACTGTACGGGTCAAAAACTTTTAAAAGAAATAAATGGTGTAATGCACACTGCAACTAGGTGAATGCCATTTCAGATTTTTTTAAAAACTGCACACACTACAAGGAGGATCTGTTTTCCAGGTGCCATAAATATTTGAAAAACGCTTCCCTGCTACCCTTTCATTTTGTTACGTGTAGGTTTGGCTCCTCCAGCCGTAGTGGTGCTGAACTCAGAGCCTGAGAGCAACAGCTACAGAAAGTGACAAAGGGTCACTTGTAACAGGTGAGATGTAGCACTAATCTAAAACTCCTTTTGGAAATCACTGTTATTAGATGGATAACCATGGAAGTTCATAAATAAGGGGCCCTCATTGAAAGTGTTTCCATAGCTGCCACTCATCAGGAAAAGAGGGAGGTTACCTCATTCTCTCCAGCTCCCAAATATCCTTCGGTTAGTTTATACTAACCCAAGAAATTAATTAGCCAATATTCCATGGGAATTAATAACAAAGTCTCCATTTTTCCATCTTACAATTCCTCGGTGGATTTTGGTTTTCAACTTCCTTTAAGCCTGGATCATTTTGATGTGTGGACAGACATTTCGTGTTTCCAGTGGGTTCGTTTCCACAGGTTCAAATATTCTATGTAGCAGATATTTTCCTGTGTACAAACGCTGTCAGACTTAAAAGGAACAGTTGATTGATTAAACAGAGGCTTCAGTTGTAACTTAGCTTCAAGCCGACTCTGTTCTGCAGAACGATATGCATATGATGCTTTCATATAGGCGAATTCTGCACGAGGGATCTAGGATTAAACTACTGTATACTGGCCACACTGTTTTCTAGGTCAACACCACTTTTTGCCTGTAACTCTAAGGAGAACTGTCGCACAAAGTTAGCAAGCAAGATTGAATGGCAAGGTCTGTTTCTGGCAAAGGATAGAGAACATTTCAGCTTCAACTCTACATAGGTTCCATAACAGATTAGATGTGAATAAGACTACATTCGTAATAGGGCTGTGATGAAATTTTGTGAGGCTCAATTATTGTTGCAAAAGTTCCCAGTGTGTGTGTGTGTGTGTGTGTGTGTGTGAAAAGAGAGAGAGCGCTCACAACCTTCCCCTATTTTCCATTATTGCACACATTTCCTGTTCTGACACCCCCAACTCCCATAAACAGCTTGATGAACTACTGCTTTGAGGAACAGGGAAAATTGTACACACACAAACACAATTTTTGAGATAAAATACAGTAAGAATCAAACTAGCCTACAGAAAAGGAACATTTTTAAAAAAAGCAAAAAGACCTGTCAGTCCCTTTACCATATTTATATCATATATATCCAGTCATTAGTTCTCATACAAGAGGTAGACTCTCCCATCTCCCACCATTCCCCTAAAAAAAGCTCCACCCCAGGAACTGGTGGGTGTTGTTACACTGCTGCCCTGCTCCCAAAGCTTTTATAAATGTTTCCAATAAAAGGTAAAGGTAAAGGGACCCCTGACCATTACGTCCAGTCGTGTCCGACTCTGGGGTTGCGGCGCTCATCTCGCTTTATTGGCCGAGAGCCGGTGTACAGCTTCCAGGTCATGTGGCCAGCATGACTAAGCCGCTTCTGGCGAACCAGAGCAGCGCACGGAAACTCTGTTTACCTTCCCGCCGGAGCTGTACCTATTTATCTACTTGCAAAGTGCTTCTCTAAGCACTTTGACGTTTTTTCGAACTGCTAGGTGGGCAGGAGCTGGGACCGAGCAACGGGAGCTCACCCCATCACAGGGTTTCGAACTGCCGACCTTCTGATCAGCAAGCCCTAGGTTCTGTGGTTTAACCCACAGCGCCACCTGGGCCCCTGGTGTTTCCAATACAAAATAATAAAAATACAAAGAGAAAACAAGAGAAATTGAAAAAAGAAAAGAGAAAGAACAAACAGCAAAGTTGAAAAGCTAAAAGGAGGAAAATCCAAGAAAGGAATATGGAGGCAATGTTCTGATGGCATCCTGCCTTGCCCAACTGTACTTGGAAATTCCCCTTCCCAGTAGCACTGGAAGACCTTCAGCTCTATGTGTGCAGAGCTACCACACACAACACAGGTTTCATTCAAGGAGGCATTCTATGGATAACTGGTGGGCAGGGCTTTTCTTGCAGTCCTCCAAAACAGTGCTTAGAGCAGGGGTCGGCAAAGTATGGTCCACGGGCCAGATCAGGCCCAATTGCCTTCAGGATCCGGCCCATGGACTGTCCGTGGATCGGCGTGGGGATTCTGTTCATTTGGGCTGCGCCATTTTCCCCCTGCACCATTCCATTTCCCCCCCTCTCCCTCACACACACCGCAGCGCCGCCGCCTCCCTCCCTCCTCCTGGCTTCTCCCCACCCTGCCTAGAGGAGGAAGGGGGCTGGGCTGAGCTGGCTGAGAGCCACTTTAAGCAGCCCCTCTCCAGAGCCAGCCCTTTCGCGCCACTCATCTTCCCTCCTCCTCCACTGCCGCTCCTTTGTGCCAGAGAGCAGAGCAGATGAGCTCGCTCTGCCTACCCATGAGAAGCAGCAGCAGTGGGGGTGGGGTGGGGTGGGGTGGGGGTGGCGACAGCCCCATGGAAAGTAAGCGCAGTGGCAGGGGCTGGGGAGGAGGACTACTTGCTCCCCTCGCCTCTTCTCTCAGCTCCCCACCCTGGTGCCGCTTCTCCGGCCTGTCACAAGGTCTGAGGGACAGTGGACCGGCCCGCGGCTAAAGTTTTTTTGCCAACCCCTGGCTTAGAGGAAAGGTCCCAATGCACATACACACACACCTCACTTGAAAGGATACAAATTGTTTTGCACACCCTTCCCCCCAATTCTCAAAATGCCCCATCCAATTCACCCACTGTGAAAGAAATGGCAAGGGAACAGGGTTCCCCCCCCCCAAGTCGGCCCTCGTTTCAGCACATTGCTTTATTGGTTGGTGGGTGTGTAACCCTTTGTTTCTGGGTTTTATTTAATGTTCTTTTGGAAGCCGCCCAGAGTTGCTGGGGAGACCCAGCCAGGTGGGCGGGGTATAAATAATAAATTTTATTATTATTATTATTATTATTATTATTATTATTATTATTATTATTTCTGTCACGGTCTCAATCTGTAACATAGGATGCTATTTGCATCAGGAGGAATGCTCCCATTGGTTCCACAGGACCCTTCCCTGGCAGCTTTTTACTTAACACAGCATGGTGACCTTCAGATGCTGCTGGACTCTTAACTACCATGAACCTTCGCCAGAAAGGCCAATGGTCTGGGATGATGAGAGTTGTAGTCAATGCATAGCTGTCAACCCTCCCTTTTCTTGTGGGAAACTCCCTTATTCCAATGCCGTTTCCCGCTGCTATCCCGGATTGTTGATATCCCTTAAATTTCCCAGATTTCAAAGGAAGCAGCTCCTCTCCCTCCCTGCCGGCCAGGGAGGCTCCTCAGCTGCGTTGCTCGGCTGCCAATAAGGAGTCTGAGACTGACTGGGGGCGGAGCTTGCATGCCTTGTGCAGCCAGACCCTCATGCCCAACCAGACAGCCAGCCTGCCTGCCATCTACGCGCTCGCTCTTTCGCTCACCCGTTCGCGTGCAGCCTCTGGAGCGCAGGGTGGCGAGGCTACTTGGTGCCATTGCACCGCCCTCGCGGCATCCCTTATTTTCAAATCCGAAAGTTTGAAAAAATCCCTTATTTTCAAATCTGAAAGTTGACAGCTATGAGTCAATGCCAGGAGGGGCCACAGCTTCCCCAAACATGACTAAAGGAGAACTGCTAGCTGCCTGAATGTAACCACGTCTAGTTGGGTCTTTAGGCTTAGCCAGGAGGGGTACTATTATAGTGCTTCCTACTCATCTGTTGGTGGAGCATAATAGCACTTGTTGGCATAACAGCACTTGCTCTACACCAAGGTTTGAACAGTGAACCTTCTGCACAAAAAGCACACACTCCATCACTGAACTATGGCCCCTCACCACAGGTTAAATCTCTTCTCACCTCTGCGACACTTATCATTGTTTCCTATCTTGTGGCGCACACCCTGGAAAACGAGAGATTCAAACCTTAGAACATTTCTGCATATGAGAGTGGGACAACAAGGGATGCAGTGCAGAGTTTGAGGTGGTAGAGAAAGCCTAGCTGCTTAAAAGGAATGTTTTCTTGGATGGATGCTGCTACTTGAAACGATTTCCCTAGCATCTGCAAAAAAGACAAGAGGAGAGCTTTGCCCCAGTGTAATAGTGTAGGCCCTGTGCATTGCAGGACAACAGATATATTAGCCAAGTGGTTAGACTTTCTGCACCGTGCTGTGAGCTATAAAATGCATAGCAGACAGAAACAGCAGTCACCTATTTTTCTACATTTCTCGTGCAGCCAACTTTTAGTCTTTCTGTTAAAGGCTGCCAGTTTGAATAAGAACTTGACCAAGACCACAGTCATAGAAATGGGTTCTGTTTCATAATGGGAATTCAGGACTGTGATCACAATTAAATCAAATCCAGAGTATCACTTTTTTAGAAGCAGAAAGAATGAACTGAGAACTGCTTAAGAAAATAAGAAGAATCCTGCCGAACCAGATCAAACGCTATCAAGTCCTTCCCACAGTGGCCAAGCAGATGCCCAAGGAAAAGCTTAAAAGTTGAACCAGAGATTTTATGGTATATTTAAGAGTAGACGTCTGTCTAAAGTTGTGGAAGGATATTGCCTCTCAGGGCTTAAGCCACAAATGTCCCATAAGCCACCACGTGTTCCATCAAAACAGGCTACAGTGAAATTAAGGGAACTATGAAGGGGCACAGAAGTGGATGACATTGCATTTCTTTCAGTGGATGACATTGCATTTTGCTCACTCAAAAGCAGTGCCAGATTGACGTATAAGCTAAACAAGCTATAGCTTAGGGCCCCACTCTCTTGGGGGCCCCCAAAAAATGTAAAGGAAAAAACACCTGGATGTACATTTCCAAAATATAATACAATTACTTTGATAAATTACATATTTTATTATGTGCAAATGGCTTTAGATACCTATTAGGTCCATAAATTACCATATAGCATATATTCAACACCAAAAAGCGACAATTTGTTGTTGACAAAGGACAGCTGGACACATAAAGGGCCCCATTACCTTCAGTAGCTTAGGGGCCTCATCAAACCTAAATCCGGCCCTGCTCAAAAGGACGCCATGGCATCTCACTGAAGAACAGGTTTGATTTGCTCTGGGATAGGAAAAGGTACTGTAAATGGTATTGCAACTCTTATACATAGCATGTGCAATAACTAAAATTAGCACAGTGTGAACTGAAAACAGGTACTGCACCTGTTTACGTCTGTAGCAATGTAAAATTCAAAATTGTGCTATTTCAAAACCTAGCATCTTTTCTGGTATACGTCCAACTAAGATCCATTGGTAAACAAAAGTCAGGCATGAACTCTAGATATCCAACCATCCCCCTCCACTGAAACTTCTTGAAGGAACTGCACAGTTTGCATTTGGCAATGTGGATGAATAATGAGGATTCTATTCTGCCAAATTACACCGGGCACTAGCGCCTAATGCAAGAAAGACTTCCATCTATTGTCCTTGACCAAAGTACCTCTGGTGCCTTCTGAGAAAGCTCAGTAAAAAGGAGAATAAGATGGTATTTGCTTACGTAATAAACCAGAGGCCCAATCTCCGGCCACCAGTCTCCATGACTATATAAGTAATGCCAAGTGTGAACCCACAAATGGCTGGCAATACTGTCCCTCCTCTGTTCTGTCTTCAGAAGGTACAAATAGCAGCTGCCTGTTTCCTGCAAGCAGCCATTCCCTGCACAATTCTCAGAAAATAGTTCTGCTAATGACATCTGCAGTGTCGTTCACGCTTATAACAGCTGAGCTTGTATTCCTTATTATCCTTCTTTCCTTTCCACAAGATTTGTCATTTAGCCATAAAGGATCTTCTGGGCTGAAAGCTGCTGTCCAAGCGCCCTACCCAAGTACAATATTTTTAACAGAATTTGGAAACAATTGGTTTGGCCAATTCATCTGAAGCTTAGCAAAACTAAATAGTTCAATGTCAAATGCTATTTTATGCTCTTATAGCTTAAGAATAAAAAACACAAACCCAAGTTATTTAGGTTCTTTGTTATCCCGCCATAATTTTATCTAAAACACTTTGCTGACTCCTAATAACAAACTTCTGGAAACCACTATCACTTGGTGTAAAAACAGCAACATAGTCTGTGAGCCAAATCTTCTGCTACTATTAATCAACTTAATATACATCAGCTGGAGGAGTGTTATAGTTCAGATCTAGAAGGTCCCTTGCATAAGGGGAAGGCACATCTGCTCATACAAGGTTCTTCCATCCATTTTCATTAATTGCCTTCTACAGTGGCTTGCTGTTGTTGTTGTTCAGTCGTGTCCGACTCTTCGTGACCCCATGGACCAGAGCACGCCAGGCACGCCTATCCTTCACTGCCTCTCGCAGTTTGGCCAAACTCATGTTAGTGGCTTGCTGTACTACATCCCATTTCAGGGATAGGGAATATTTCAGCCCAGAGGACAGACCCACTTTGACAGGCAAGCATGGCTCCTCAACTGTCAGCCACCTGGCATCGCTATGACAATCAGCGACCCCCTTTTTTTTCTTTTCAACTCAAGACACACAGCAATGGAGGATCAGTGTCAATTGAAGTTGAGAAGGACGCCTCAATCATCTGGAGGTACCTCCATCCCCCAGGAAATGCTTTTCAGGAGGTACAAGAAACTGCAGTGAAGTCAGAGGGTGAGGAAATCCTAGTGTGATTTCTGCTGGCCTGTTCCTAGATCCAGGCCTATATTTCAGATAGAAACTCCCAATATAGAGAAAGCAGACTGGACATGCTCAGTAACAAATGATTAGTAGTTGGCACCAGTTGTCTTAATAGTCTGGGAAGCTTTCTTCCCTCTTCCACAGATACACACCCTACTACACATAACCTTGCTGCAGTCCTACCCTTCATTCTACCCATGTTCTGCAGAGCTAGGGGACTCCACAGTGCTGGATGAAATATGCTTAGATGATCAAGTGATGGTGTCAGGGGGAAAGTGAGACATGGACACCTCTGTCCCAATGCACAAATCAGCCCCCCAGAAACGCAGAGCTGAGTGAAAATGCCCCACACCAAAATTTACTACCCCCAAATACATAGGCAACTTCTTTGGGGGAAGAGGGATTTCACTGTTTATTTTCAGGGGCAGGGAGCATTCTTCAAAAGGTCTGGGGGCTTTACTATGGTTCTTTAAAAGAAAAACATTGACATTTATTACCATCACCTGCAACAGCAAAGCTACTTTCAGTGGCTTCTTCCCCAGCTCACCTCAAATGACCTGAAATGATGTCTGGGGCATTCTGGTGAGAAATGGTGGCTTTCAAGAGGACCTTCCGTCCTGATCCCCAAACAGTGCTAAATATAGGCACTCCATTAAAAAAAAAAATAGAGTGCCATGTTGCTACTGCCAGCAATGATAAGCCCTGCCAAACGTATGAAGAATTTTTTCTTGCTTAGTTCTGGTCCAGAAGTTCTTACTTCATTCAACTCAGATGCCAGGAAGCCTGGTGGTAGTGTCAGCAGCACCCAACATCACAACTGAGACCAGGATGATAAAGAAGTTGGAGAAAAATTGTTCTGCATCACTAAGACAGAAATTTAATCAACCTTGTGACAATGGAGGATTTGCCTTCTACGGTGGGCACTTTCCAACCAACCTCACCCCTCCCCATGCCCCTGAAAACCTCCCCTTGCATTAGTGAACAATGATGTCCAACCATGTAGGTCTCTACATGGGCTGTCCAAAAGCTCAGGGTACTATAATGAAATACAATTGTAACAAGGAGCAAACTGGTATAGGCAATGAGCCATGGTCTGCTAGTGAGGTAGCCCAAACATAGTAGGCTCAGTCAAATTTACATGAATGAGCTCCGGTTGCCCTGGACTATTTCCAGAAGAGTTGAAGCATCTCAACCTGCTTTGTATCATATTCTAGAACACTGGGGAGCACCTGCCAATCACTGTAGCTTGTTTGATGGAGTAATGAGCTAGATCAGGGCGGTCCGACTTTTTATACAAAGTGAGTACTTCAAAACAAAACCTGTGGGCTGCACACTACCTTGCCGCGTGTGCTGAAAGGGGTGGGGAAGAAAGGCCAAAATTTGAAGCTCTCCCCCCCCCACGCCGCCCTCATCCATCTCCTTCCCAAAGCTGGGAAAGTGCTAACTAGGCTTTGGGAAGGAGGGAGGAGGACTCTAGAACCCTGTCAAAGCCCTCATGCCTCCATCCCAAAGCCCAGTGCCTCACTCACTCAGCTTTGGGATGGCAGTGCAAGGGCTAGGGGACATCAAATGTTGTTGCTGGGCGCTACCAAAAAGGCCTTGAGGGCTGCATGCAGCTCTCAGGCAGTGCATTGGAGCACCCTGAGCTAGATGTTTAAGGCAACTTATTGCTCCTATGAGAGCTGCTACAGAACTGTTCTTCTACAATCTTTTTGCAGAAGAGCACCAGCAGCTATTTTCTTCTCATAGTTCTTTGGACCCAACCCACTGAATGCTGATGCGCTTCTAACTTGTATTCTCTACATTCATGGAACAAGATCTCTCATGAAGAGGATTGTCTTTCTTTAGTAGGTTCTGAAAGTGCGGATACACTGTTCCACGAGAGTAGATTTTCCCAATTTGCACAGCTTTTGTGGAATTGTACCACACGCAAACACACACCATGGGAAATTCAACGGGTTTTGCCAGGGAGGTGCAAGCCCAAAGGTCTCTGCTGAGCTGAAGAGTTTGACAAAAATATGCACAATTTCAAGGAGAGATTTGGAAAATGAAAAGAGCCGTGATGTGTGCAGGTCTTCTGGGACTGGTGGTTTCAGGCATGAGGAGCAGCAAAGGAAAAATGATCTGCAGAGCAGGAGATTATTAGTCAGAGGAGGGTGGTAGGAACAGAGCAGGAAAATGACAGGCAGGGACAGTGGCATGTGGTGAAATTTTTCGTAGGGGAACAATTAGGGCTAGAGGCACCAGCTTGTGAGGGCACAACATCCTGATATTGTGCAAGTGAGCATCGCACCTCCATCCCTAAGCCAGGATGAAGCATCCTGAGTTTGGGGAGTTGGCGTCAGGGGGACATTTAGGAGACCAGCCTAGTACCCCTAGTCCACTGACTGCACACCACTGAGCAGGGATATAATGAGAAGCAAGGATACAAAAGAGAATGGAGCGAGACCATGGGGATTGTTAAAGGAAAGACAATGAGTTTGTGCTAGGCATGGACTGGGAAAGGAAGCTAGGGAGGGCAATTGAGAAGGGGGCCTCACATGATCTGAATGAGGGTAAGTAAATGGTCGCTGAGCCCTCAGACAGAAGTGATAGACCTGAGGTGTGACCAAGGGAAGGTACATCCTTCTCCACCCCTATGTGACTACAGAGAATGAGTCAAAAACTGGAATGCAGACAGAAGCAGCAAATCAACCCACAGAATCCACAACTATGTAAAGAACACGAGTTCTTTGGGAGGTGTAGGCGAGGTTGGGGAGGAAAGCAGGAGTAGCACACAGAGAAGCAAGTGAGATGGGGACAAAGCTACAGAACTGGGCCTTGTAGCTCACAGTCTGAAGTCAGAACATGAGGCACAGCTGATCTGCTTGATGAAAGATCAGAAACAAATGAATAGGGGTAAACATGTTTCATGCCCCTTATATGGTTAAAAACCTCCTTGCAATTACCAGCTTCACATTTTGAAGTACTGTTGGTAAAATATTTTGTAGCTCAGAATGTGGAAACAGTATTTGGGAGGTGGGGTGGGGAAATCACTCCTGTGCTGTCTTGGCCCAACCCTTCTCTTTACCAAAATACACATGGATTTTTTTAATATATAAAAAATCAATGTAGTTGAGTCAAAGCCATCATGTGTGAACCTAGCAAGATGTGCTATAAATGTTTCCCTAGTATTCTCAAAGGAGCCCTTTCAACTTGGACTTCAGAGCAGGTAGACTTCCCAGAAAATATCGCAGTGAATGATTTTTTACATCACGGGGTCTCCACCTTCCTCCCCACTGCCTTCCTGTATTTTCTCCCCTTTTGAAGTAGAACAGTACCCTTTTTCAAAGCAGATTTGTGATGAAAATGAAGGGGGCTGTCAAATTCTGCCAAAAGGGATTTCTCTGCTTAAATTTCTGCTTACATTATTGACTCAAGTAAATTATCTTTTCATTAAATGCTTCCCCCCTCTTCTCTGCTCCCCCCCTGGAACTGCTGCTGATAAATTACGCAATATTCCCAGGCTCCAGCCATGGACTGAGCTTCTACATTTCTCTTTGCTAAAGCAGAAAGGATAAGGGATGCCAAGGAAAACTGACTCGCCTTTACCTTCCCGGTGAAACAAAAATGGCATCACCAATGAAATAAAAATGGTTTGGAGAGCACTAGCTTCATAGAACAATGGCACACTATCATGTATACAATGGTGGGAAACCTCAGATGTGGACCTCTTGCTCTCTAGGTGTGGCCCTTGAAGCTCTCTCCAGGCCACACCTCTCACTGCCCCTGTTTCATATTCTCAAGCCTTTCTGCTTCGCTAAACGCAGAACTCTTGCTTGCCTGGACAGAGGATACCTTGTGGTGTGTGTGTGACTGTGTAGAAACTAGCTTGCTCAGTAAAAGGTAAAATTTGCATTTATTGCTCCACCCACTTTTGCCTCTGGCTGCACTCACCAATGGCATACAGCCCTGGGATCAGTGGTATAGTGTAGAAAGGGCACTGCCCCAGGCGCAAAATTGTTAGGGAGTGCAAAATTTCAACACCTGGTGCTGCCTCAATACAGCTGTGTTGCCCGGCTCCCTTGAAAACAGCTTCTCCATGTGAACCAGGAAGTGATCTCTCCAGACAATGGAGCAACTCTTCTTATCTCTGCTTCTGCAATCTCCTGGGTGACACAGACGCTGTAAGGCTGCTGAATGCACATACATACCCTGTCTGTTTCCCTTCCTCTCACCAGCACCCTCTGTGCTGCCTCGGACACTGGCAACTCAGGCTACACCACTGCCTGGGATAACTGCCCAGAAGGGAATGTAGCCTTTGGGCTGAAAAAGTATACATCAGAAGGGAAACCTAATAACAAACTCAGCTGCTGAGTTATGATGGCAGTGTAGCCCAAGTGGGAAACAATAGGGTGGTATCACCGTGGTTGGGGAAAACCCAAGGTTGGCAGAAGTGTGGGGGGGGGAGGAATCTTCACAAGAAAAACAAAGGAGGCAAAACAACAACACCCAAAAAACACAAAAAGCCGGATGAAGACTGAGCATGGTCAGTGGCCACAGAACGTGAGTGCACCATGTGCCATCACTATCAGAAAAACCAACAAACCATGGTTTGGACATTGCTCAGTCCTCAGAGGTGACTTTGCAACTGGGAAGGTGGGGAAAAGGGGAAACAGTCCATTGTTTGCTTGTATTATCTGGAAAGCAAATTATGGTTTGGAGTAAAACATTAACCAACCCATGGTTTGGTGTCGTGCCTGAATTAATTCGCTATTAAGGTTACCTAATAATCCACCCCTCCAGTGAAACCTGATCTCTCAAGTGATGCATCCCACTGAAAGTGGCATAGTATTCATAATCAGTTGGGATAGTGAGAACATATTTATGTCTGTTGAATCACTAAAACACATTGGAGAAGACAGTGGGATGGAAACCATATGTTGAATTCTGCAGCTTTGGCCTAGCTCCTTTCCTTAGTCTACAGTAGATGAAGCAGAGTCTCAGAGGCTGCACATGATGGAAGCAGGATACCCTAGGCATAGGTTTCCCTCCTCTTCAGATCTCCTCTGAGTGGCTATCGCAGGATTTGCAGGGTGTCGACAATTTGTTACAGGTATAGGGAATCAAAAGCTTTCCATCTCTCCTTACTGCCAAAAGAAGGATGTAGTGGAAACTCTTTATTCCCACTGCAGAGACCCGAGTACAGGAAGGAATGATCTGGTCCTTAGTCATTTCATAGGTATACATTGCAGTACACAACTAGTCCTTTATGCGAACTCAATGAAGTAGTAGCTGTTTTAAATCTAAAACAAAATATAAGCGAGTTTGATTGTGGTTTGAAAAGAAAACTGAAAGGAACCTATTGGAAAGAAAACAGATCTTGTACTGAATGGGGTCCTGTGCGGGATTAACACACAGTTTGTGATTCTGACCGAATACTAACCGCTTTGTTAGCTGGCAAGTGTGAAGCCCTGAAGAGTTTTGTTATTTCATTGTATGGTTTTCATGGTGTAAATTGACCTGGCTGAGCTAGCTTCAAAGAACCGTAAGGATGGATCAAATATGGTAGTTCTATCAAAACTTTTTTCTTCTTTTCTTTTTAAGCAAAAGAATGAAATAAGAGCTTCTTTACCATGAACACTTGAGGCTTAATAGGAAAAATATAAGATTCCCATATTCCAGGTCATATGTACATATGTATATATATATATATATATATATATATATATATATATATATATATATATATATGTGTGTGTGTGTGTGTGTGTGTGTGTGTGTGTGTGTGTGTGCGCATTCACATGCAAATAACACACACACACAACACACACATGGCTGTTAAGTTGGGCAGGGAGAAAACTGTGAAGACTGAGTTTTGAAAACTGAAGTGAGGCTTTTAGTCTAAAACTACATATAATTCTGAGTTCCACGGCTTCCCCTCTTTACATTTTAAAAGGCAAAATCAGTCTGGGCAGAGTGAAAATTGGGGAAAGGAAAAAAATGACACTGCTTAAGCTGGTCATTTTCCAGATCAAAAGCACCTTCCACTTTGCTCTATTTTTTTAAACAGTGGGAAGAAAATGCAGCGATTTTATGTCCTTCCCCGGGCATGTGAAAAAGCAGCTGGGTGATTTTAGCTGAGAAATTTTCAAGAGCCAAAGGATAAAACAGTGTAAGTCTCCCCCCCCCCCAGCCACTCCAATTTTGACTTTTAAAGTCTCTCCACTTGAGTTTGCCCTGTTGGTTGAAAAATGCTGCCATGCATATTTATGCTTTGCTGATGTTTATCAAAAACTTTTAGAGTTTATCGATATGAATGCAAGGTACCTTGTGCTGCAATACATATTACTCCTCCAGGGAACATGAGAACAGCCCAATTGCCTCCCCAATCCAGCATTTTGTTCCCCAAATGGTCTCGTGGACAAGCCCACGAGCAGAGCAGCACCCCACTCTTCTACTTCTCCCAAGCAACTCACATTCAGAGGCATATTGCTTCAGATACCGATGCTGAAGATGTATGTATACCATTGTGACTCACAGCCATTGACAGCCTCACATTCTATTCCCATTGTTCCCTCATAATCCCTGAACCTAGAACTTTCTTGAGGCTTTCAACTGAATTTGTTGCATTTTAGCTATCCTAACCAGCAGTGCAACTAAGCAATGTTAAACCCTGGACTTCATGGTCTTATGAGAGAGCCCTTTTAGATGGCCACGTGCAGTACTCCCCCCCCCCCCGAAAAATAGGAGCCGGAACTCCCCCTGAAGTTGTTACAGTAAGTCGCTGGGCAACTCGGGGCAGCTGTTGGTGCCCATGGAGCAATAGATATAGGCAGTGCATTTTTTAATGGGGGGGGACACAGGGGTACACATACCCCTAAACATTTTGTGCAACTAAATTTGGCCTCATTGAGGAGCATTATTTCAATATGAGTAGGAAAAAGAGTACCCCTAAACAATTTTTTTTAAAAGGACTGGATAAAGGACACAATATAGATTTTAACCTCTGGGAGAAACTTTGGAAAAGCAACTTGAAATTTACAGCATGTTATTCTCTGAAGGAGAAATATCTGAAAATGATATACAGATGGTATGTAACTCCGAGAAGACTTGCTAAGATTTACAAGATGGAATTAGATAAGTGCTGGAAGTGTAAAGAGGTGGAGGGAATGCTCTTTCATGTGTGGTGGACATATAAAAAGGTAAAGGAGTATTGGGAAATGATTTATAATGAATTGAAAAAAATGTTTAAAATCACCCCCCAAAAACCCAGAGTCCTTTCTGTTGGGGATAACTCAGAATGAAATTCCCAGGCATCAGAAAAGGTTATTTATGCATGCAACAACTGCGGCCCGTGTTTTGTTAGCCCCCAAATGGAAAATGAGCGAGGTCCCAACTATAGAAGATTGGCAACTTAATTTGACAGACTATGCGCAACTTGCAAACTTAACATATAGAATAAGAGAACAAGAAGAACATATGTTTAAAGAAGATTGGAAAAAGCTTATTGAGTATATGGAAAATAACTGTGTACAGCTGAAAATGCTGGCAGCATTGAGATAAATTCAACAGTGCAAATAATTTTTGATGGATGTAATAATGGAAAACTGATTGCTATAGTTTTTGTAAAATATGCAGGGACAAAAAATATGCAGAATGAATCATGGAAAGAGAAGAAGGGAATCATTGATATTTTAAGTATGTAAAAGGTTGATCTGAAATTGTAAAACAGAAAATTTAATTTAAAGATTATATATATAAGATGCTGGTGCCCCTGGTTCTGGAGCAGGTCAAATAAATACCTCCCTCATTCTCTTAGATTCAGGCAGGTGGCTAGGGCAGCTGGGAAGGGGCCTCTTGCAAACACACATGCATGCGATGGTAGAGGCCTGGCTGGAAAGCTTAAAGCTCGCTGCCACTACACGGGAGATAGATTGGAGGAAATGCAAATTGACCCCACCCCATACCTTGACCAATCACGGCCAGGAGTGGTTAGGAGCTAGGTGGAGTCATAGAACTGAAAAAAAAGTGTAGACTCACATGCGCTGGTGTTGTAGTCCTGTGCTGCCAGCTACAGGAGAGCTCAGTGGAGGGAGAAGCCAGCCAACCAGCCGAGTCTCAGGGGGGTGCATGCCTGGAGGCAGCATCCATATACAAGGTCCAGTCCAGTCCTAAGATCAGGAGTATCTTGGTTCACATAGTCAGATGATCCTGGGGGTCACGAAAGCCAAGGGTCCAAGGTCATGAGAAGCAAGAAGCAGCAAGGTCTGGTCAGGAATGACGAATGTTGCTTCCAGCAACTGGTTGAGGCTGGAAACCCTGCTTAAGAAATCTGGAGCCAGCTGGTTCTCATCAGGAGCAAGAAGGCTGATCAGCAGCAGGTGGAGTCACTTCGCCTTCTGCTCCTTCAGGCTGCTGCTCAACAGGTGAAGCCGACTCCTGGCTCATGACTGCTGGCCAGTTTTGACTTGAAATGTTCGTTTTGGGCTTCTCAGAAGTACGTAAAGGCAAGAAGTATGTGGGGGGAGGGGAGCGCCAGCCTGCAATGGCGGCCACTTGAGAGGGGCTGGAACTGTGCTCCGGCAAGCTCCAGCTGGAAAAAAAGCACTGAACATGTGTGGACTGATGTGGACTTATAACCAAAATTAAGTGTTAGGCAGCAGCACAAGACACACAGACACCACCTCCAGAAAGAGTGTGTAGACTCTGAACTGATAGGAGTCGATCAGTTTCCCCTTACCCTCTGGCAACGCTGCAGTTCTGACAAACCCTTTCCTCTCTGGCAGTCACCCCAGGAAGAAGGCTGCCATCAGAGTCAGATTTAGGGGAGCGTGGCTGGTTTGGGTGCGGAGCCTCAAGAGCGCCACAACGATGATGTGGAATGGAAGGCAAGAGGCAGAGGGCACCCAAATTTGACATTGCACAGGGCACTGCTGAAATTTGAGACTCCAAGGTCCACCACTGCTGCCATACTGGAATGCATGAGCGGGAAATCAGCTACAGGAGTACAAGGATTTTCATTGGGACTGCAATTTGGGGGTGCGGAATTAGCCCCCTCTCTACACATGCCACAGCTCCAATTCCAATTGAGCCCCCACCCATTTAATAACAACAACAAACAAAACAACAACAACAACAACAACAATAATAATAATAATAATAATAATAAATTTATTTATACCCCGCCCTTCCCAGCCGAAACTGGGCTCAGGGCAGCTAACATCAATAAAATTACAATAAAGTATAAAAGAAAGAAAAAACCGTTAATTAAAATACAGGTTAAAATACAATTTAAAATGCCGCTTCATTTATCGCCCATAATCAAAACCATAAGGGGAGGAAACATCAGACTGAGTCCAACCCGAAGGCCAGGCGGAACAGCTCTGTCTTGCGGGCCCTGCGGAAAGATGTCAAATCCCGCAGGGCCCTGGTCTCTTGTGACAGAGCGTTCCACCAAGTTGGGGCCAGTACTGAAAAGGCCCTGGCCCTAGTTGAGACCAGTCTAGCAACCTTGTGGCTCGGGACCTCCAAAATGTTGTTATTTGTGGACCTTAAGGTCATCTGCGGGGCATACCAGGAGAGGTGGTCCTGTAGGTACGAGGGTCCTAGGCCACATTTCACTGGAATTCAATACAGTAAAAGCCCACAACATTTGTTTCTGTATTTATTTATAACAACAGCATCTTTTAAATGCAAGGCAGAACAATCATTAAAAACGACTGGCTGCTTGAGAAAACGACTGCATCAGGCCATTAAATACAACCACACACTTAATGCATCATCCTGTTTGACCCTTACACCTTTGCTGATATCGCTGCCACCGCCGCCATCAATAAAGTGTGCTCAGGGAAGAGAGAGCTGACAAATTGCACGCAAACCTCCGAGCTCAGGAGAGCATCAAGAGGCAGCCGAAACTCAAAGTTCACCAGAAGAGTAGCAAAGCTGATGTTCTTAAGTACTCCCGGAATGCAAACACTGCAGATCTGAGAGAGTTAATTTGGTCAGAATGCACTCTGGTAATGTTTATGTTCTAGATAAAGTGCCTACAATGTTGCAGCCTGCCCTTTTGACCCTATTTCCTCCTTGGTGTGCTCCGAGGAGAAAGTGATACTTAATTCCTGGTCTTTGCTTTTATAAGCTCCCAGAATGGAATAGGATTTCACCCCAACTCTTATCTGTATGATATGAATGGTAACAGGATGTTTATAACCAAGTTATCTTTGGGGAAAATGATTAAGTACAGACACAAGCTACTTCCACTTTGCAATGTGCCCAGCACCTACTGTGACTAGGGTTGGGTTTTTTTAAAAACAAATTATTATTATACTTTTTAAAAAAGCTATTCCCCTCCCCCCGTAGCACAAACAAATCTTATTTATCAGTACCTGATTGGGGCCATCAATTCTGTCCTATATTTTGGAGTGTGAGTGTGTGTGGTGAGGGGTGTCAATCCAATGGTGTCATTACCCAAGGAATATTGGAATCATTCAAGATTTCATCTGTTTACCTTTTTGGGAATGATCTATGTCTCGGTGTGGCAGCTGCTGAAGCCTGCAAGATTTGTGCAGTGTCCACACAACACCATCCTCATCAAAATGTCATGTCTCATATTATTTTCCCATTTAATCCAGTTTTGCTTCCATAGAAAATCCAATAAACGACAAACGCAACAACAACAACTTGTGGAAATGGTAAATCTGACTTATATGGACAGGGCAGCATTTACAGAATGACATTTTGATGAGCACAGTATCATGTGGATGACACAAAAAAGTTGGGTGCATCATCAGCAATAAACTGCTTTGTATAAATTTCCTAATCTCCTGAAATTTGTCCGGCTCAATCCAGTAGTTGTGAGGCTGGAGAAATTTTGAACAGTAAAGGAATCACAGAATCAGTTTCAGGGGTAGGTGCTTGCTGCATTGATGGTATAATGAGAGGAGAAAAGTCGCAGAGGTCACCCCCAGAAGTTATTCCAATGAAGGGCCGGCATTTTGGTGGCCCCTGAAACACAGTCAAATCAAACAGAGGTGAGTCATCAAACTCTCACTGTTAAAATACAGTGAGCTTTCTTGCTTTTGGTGCAATGAACTCACTCACCAAATTTCGTCCATAGAAGAAATCTTCCACAGGAAAGAATCACATCCCCCAAACCTTTGGGTAGGCAGTATAAAAGCTTAAATGGGTTATGTGATTGTTTTTATTATTAACATTAGCTCTCTTGGATGTAATGCAAAAAGATGGGATAAAAATTGAAAGAAGAGCTATGAAGCAGTAATCAGACATCCTAGCCTGAAGTTGGACCTCAGACCAAGTGACAAGAGTGTGGCTTCAAGGATTTTATCTTGCTCTCAAGGCCCTCCCCAGGCCACAACCTCTCACCAACCACACTAAGTATGCACTTAGCATGGGGAACTGCAGAACCTTCTCCAAGATAGTGCTTCTATTACACAAGTCTTCAACCATCAATATTTTTCTCACTGGAGAGAACTCTGGCTTCGCAGAAATTAGGGTTGTGTAGAGGGGCTCCATGAGTGGCACTGGCGCCTAATGCTATGTCCATTATAGGAGCAAAACACACACACACACACACACACACACACACACACACACACACACAAAGCTTGTCACTGAGTACTATAAGTTTAAATCCCTAGAACCTAGTCACTTTCCTTCTTTGTTAACTCCTATGCTACTCAAGCAGCAGAAGCCTGGTGTAGTTCCTTAAACAAAGTGGATGGCAATAGCAGACTTATCTCTCTACCTAAGTCCCCACCCACAGGCCTTTTCATTTCACAGGCCTTTTCATTTTGCTGCAGCTATTTCCACAAATTAAGGGCCCATTCAAACTCTCCCCCATCTTGTTATTTATAGGCACAGATCCATAAGGTTTTTCACTGGCCCCCCTGCTGCTTTTCCTGGGGAAACCTTATTTACCACCGAATCATAACATCGATAAGGTAAGGTTTTCTGCAAATTGACATTTGTTGCAATTGAGCAGTAAACAGCGGGTTTCCCCAGGGAGAGCCGTGGAGCAAGGGGCAGGCAGAAGAAAACAAGGAGAAACGTGGACAAACTCTAATTTAGTGTGTGAAAGACTCCCCTTGCATTAACAAGGGCCATCTCTCCTGAATGTAAAAACAAATGCACAAATCATGTCAAATTCAACTGGTACATTTTCACGTGGGTTTATCTTATTGGATTGCGAAGATAAGCCCTAAGTGGTTGCTTGGTTTTCCTTCTGCCAGCATCTTTTCACACAGCTTTGCAGGATACCTCTGAATAGCAGGTGCTCCGTATAAAGAACTGGGAAGAACTACTGGCTCCATGCCTCACCCCCATAATCTTCCCAGGAACCATGATTTGGAAATAGATCCTTGGATCAACACAACAAAGCTGCTCTTTTGTTAATTATTCACCAAGAGCTGGAGAAGAGAAACCATTTCGAAGCACGCTTCCCCTCTGATAAGTTTCATTTCATTTCTGTGAAGATGTCCATAGAAGAGCTAGGTAGTTGCAGAGACATCCTTTCATTGAATGGAATCACTTATGAATGTCCAGAAGGATAACGCCCCTAGCAGTATGCCTCATTGTACATTTGAAACAAGGAGAAAGCCCTGGAAGAATAAGGGTGTGGCAGCTCAATTGTAAAAAACAACAACAGCCACAGTAAAACCCTCTGGGGAGTTCTACAATGTGGTCTGCATACTCCTTTTCAGCTGAGATTATGCTGCCAATGGGAAAATACACCTTTCCCCTCTTGGCTTCCAGCCAAAGAATTTAGCCTCATGTGACCTTTCGAATCTGCAATTCTTACAAGCTGGAGTTTACAACTCAATGTTTCCTGAATTGATTTTTCCTCCCTCACGCCTCCCCTCCCACTGAAGAACTGTCCTATTTATCCAAAGTCAGACAATGAACAACATTTTGAAAACCTGGGAGGGTTATACGTTTACAGGATTGATGACATGGTTTCGATCACGTTTGTTAAGTTGCATTCCTAACACCAAGAATCCTTCTCAATGTATATTTAGATGGATCTCCTGGGTATGTTTCCAAATGACTTCTGCTTTAATATGGTGCACAAGCAAGGATTCTATACTCTTAAATGAATCAAGAAGTTCTTGCCTGACTTAAGTTCCATTGATTTGAAATAGGTGTTTGTGACTTACCATTAAACACTCCTTCCCCATGTTGCTCTGATGAAATTTGAGGTGTATCTCCCATGGCTACAGTAAAGCTTTTGATTTTTAAGTCAGTAGACACTTTACATGTTTCCTGAGTAATTTCTAGTTTTATCCACATTCGGGGCCCGAATTTAAGCAGCTATGCAAATGTCAAATGGGAAAATCACTAAACCATTTCTTTTCAGGTACACTTGTTTAGACATGAGGATCAGCTTACATGTAATCAGCTTTCAGAGCTATGAGTTACCAAACTTACAATGCAATCTTATGTGTATCAAAGCTCAGTGTAGTATCTGCTTCACATGCAGAACATCCCAGGTTCCATCTCCTTGCATCTCCAGGTAAGACTGGGATAGGCTCCCTGCCTGAAACCCTGCCAGTCAGTGTAGACAACACTGAGCTAAATGGACCCTCAGTATAGGGCAGCTTCCAATGTTCCCGTGTTCCTATATCTACATAAAAGAAAGTTCTATTTGGTTCAAAGGTGAGGAAACTGTGGCTCTTCAGATGTTGTTGGACTACAGTTCCCATCGTTCCAGAAACCTGGCCATGCTGGCTGGGCCTGATGGGAGCAACATTCAAAAGACAATCTTATTTAGTTCAATGGGACTTGCTGTCAGCCAGGTAAGTTTGCATAGGGTTGCAGACTTGGCCCACTGAATCAAATGATACTTTTGCAACACCAGCTGACCTGTAGGAAATTTGTTTAGTGATATGACACTGAAGTCCAGCTCTGAGGGTCTTCTGGCAGTTCCCTCACTGCGAGAAGTGAGGTTACAGGAAACCAGGCAGAGGGCCTTCTCGGAAGTGGCGCCCTCCCTGTGGAACGCCCTCCCATCAGATGTCAAGGATATCAAGAACTACACAAAATAAAATATATAAAAAAATTCCTTCCAGTAGCACCTTAGAGACCAACTAAGTTTGTTATTGGTATGAGCTTTCGTGTGCATGCACACTGCTTCAGATGCACACGAAAGCTCATACCAATAACAAGCTTGTTGTTGTTGTTCAGTCGTTCAGTCGTGTCCGACTCTTCGTGACCCCATGGACCAGAGCACGCCAGGCACGCCTATCCTTCACTGCCTCTCGCAGTTTGGCCAAACTCATGTTTGTAGCTTCGAGAACACTGTCCAACCATCTCATCTTCTGTCGTCCCCTTCTCCTTGTGCCCTCAATCCTTCCCAACATCAGGGTCTTTTCTAGGGAGTCTTCTCTTCTCATGAGGTGGCCAAAGTACTGGAGCCTCAACTAACAAGCTTAGTTGGATGCTAAGGTGCTACTGGAAGGAATTTTTTTATTTTTTATTTTGTTTTGACTACGGCAAACCAACATGGCTACCTACCTGTAACAAGAACTACACAGACTTTTAAAAGACATCTGAAGGCAGCCCTGTTTTGGGACGTTTTAAATGTTTGACATTTTATTATATTTTTATATGCGTAGGAAGCTGCCCAGAGTGGCTGGGTCAACCCAGGCAGATGGGCAGGGTATAAATAATAAAATTATTATTATTATTATTAGAAATATACTATGATGTTAGTAAGGTATCTAAATACCAGATTGATTCTTTACTGAGCCCTGCCAACCAAGCTATTTCCCCTTCCTCCAAACTGGGAAATAGCTCTACTACTACTACTACTACTAACAATAATACCCCACCCATCTGGCTGGTTTCCCCAGCCACTCTAGGCGTCTTACAGCATATATCAAAATATAATCAAACATCAAACATTAAAAACTACTATGTACCTAATAACGATTCAGATTGAACCTGTCATGCTACAGGTGACATAATTGGGAAGCGGATGGGGCCTGATCCCTTGCCTAACACACACACACACACATACACACACACCATTGGGCATCACTGCCTTCCTTCTTCTCTCCTCCACTTGCCTCCAACCAAGCAGTAGTCATGGAAGCAGGTTGGGGGAGGGGGAGCCTTTTGTGTTGGTGGGAGAGAACATTACAAGCCAGCTAAAATCATAACGCCATTCTGCAAACTGCAAAGTTTTGTGGCATCTCAGCCAAGCAGTATTTCTTAACTTCTGTTTTCTCCTTTGAGAATCCAGCCAAGGAAATGCAAAAAAATTAAACTATGTATTAAATGCGTTATAAACTCTCCGCCATCCAAGTATTACAAAGATCTCAGCTGACTGTAACTTGAACCCCAGCCTAACTCAAATCACTTATAACTAAACCACAAATATAGGGCTTTTAACTTTAGGCCTCCATGTATTGAGGTTGCCAGCTGACCATGCTTTGTGGGTGTTTTCAGTTGCAAAACTCGCCTTTTAAACTAACATTCTTTGTGTTTGGTTTTGGCCCAAGGTGTATTGTTAGGGGCGAGTAAAGAAACTGTTGAGAAACAACAGTAAAAAGGTCAAACAGCATTTTGTGAAATAGCTCCAGTCAACGAACGAATGGATAAATAGCATTAATGTCTCCAGAGAAATACCATAGAAACTCTTGACCTCTGTCAATAATTCTCAACAAGAAAAATATATATTTTAGGGAAAGGGAGCATGGCAAAGTTTCAGCGCCACAGTTTTGAGCATCTAGAAATTTTGTCTAGTTTATTTTCTCAAAATTCATACGGTCCCTGAGCTTGGGAGGTCACATTCCTGCAGTCCTCTTCAGGTGATAACCCTGCAGGGGGAAATGCAAAGTATTTCGCAGTAACCAGACTGCAGATGCTAGGGGTCATTATTGAATGGGACTGAAAATAACAATGCAAATGCCTAATAAGCTTATAGAAACCTGCAGCGCATGCGATGTCAACACACTAGGAATAGCATGTTCAGTTCTGATTGCTCCATCTTGAAAATGATACTGCAGAGATGGAGAAGAGGCAGAAAAGGGCAACCCAAACGCCTGGAGCAAATCCTCTGTGAATGAAAGTTGCAACGCTTGGGGATTTTTAATTTGTGGGAGGGAAGCAAGTAAAGGGGGCATGGGCATTGGCTTATAACAGGCATGTCCAACAGGTAGATCGTGATCTACTGGTAGATCACTGGTCGTCTGTGGTAGATCACTGGTAGATCACTGGATTCCCACAAAGAAGCTCAGCAACTTTGGCTCCCCTTAAAAAATGCTCAACATCTTTGCCCTGAAGCCCCCAAAACAGGGCTTTCCTTCCTAAAAAAAGCTCAACTTTGACCCGAACTCCCCAAAACATGGATGGCTTTCCTTCCCAAAAAAAGCTCAACAACCTCGACCTGAAAACCCCAAAAGGGTAGGTAGATCACTGCCAGTTTTTAACTCTGTGAGTAGATCGCAGTCTCTTGGAAGTTGGCCACCCCTGGCTTATAACATTAAAGTATACATGATTTCAATACAGAGAACTTTGTATCCTTTGTATAGCACAGTGATGGCTAACCTTGACACTCCAGATGTTTTGGGACTACAACTCCCATCATCCCTGACCACTGGTCCTGTTAGCTAGGGATGATGGGAGTTGTAGTTCCAAAACATCTGGAGTGTCAAGGTTAGCCATCACTGGTATAGCAGAGTCCACAGTCATCCAATGAAGCTGAATTATGGAACTCTCAGGACAGACAAAACAAAGTCGTTCACATGAAGCACATGGTTAAACTTTGGAACTCAGTGCCACAAGATGTAGTGCATACCCTCCAACATTTCTCTGAAATGCTACCTTTCATCTTGTGGGTATTTGGCTGCCACTCCACGTCTTCCCCTTCCACTTCTCTTTTCATAGAGGAGCTCTTATGCCATTCCTGACCCTTGGCTACGTTTCCTTTAAAAAGTTGCAATCGTTTTTACTTAAGGGTAATTGGCAGCAGAATACATTTTGTTCTGCGCAGTGTTAAAAATGGGCACTTTGTTTTGCCAACCTTCCTGAACTTCCTTTCACTTCAGCAAAGGAGCACAACATTTGTTTAAGAAAGAAATATTGTCTTCAGTGGGAAATGTATTCCATGTGTGTTATGATTTATATCATGACAGAGCTTTCCTAACATACAATCTTGTTATTCACAGTATGGGGAGATTTTATATATATATATATATATATATATATATATATATATATCCATAATTTTAAGTTGTAGAAATGATAAATTTAGATAATTTGTATGAAAAACTCCCACAAGCATTTGATTTCCTTAATAAATCCGTAGGAGATGTCAACTGGCTGGTTTATATATGAAACTTTAGGATAAATACAGCATGTCTAATTGAAAAGTCCATCTCCATCAAACACCCTGAGCTGAGTTTAAGAATGAAAGATGGAGGCTTTATTTAATGCAGGCTGCCGTTGCTGTCACAAATGCTATTCTCCTGTCTCCTTCACCATCTCAGCTCTCTATTCCCCAAGTGGTCTTAAAGGGGGGTGGGGTGGGGAATAAATAAAAGATGACAGTTGAAAAAGTTGGTATCTGTGGAGCGGTTTAACCTCCTTATGTTCCAAAGTGTTAATCCTACTGCACTTAAGAGGATGGAAGCTGGAATCCCCGCTGTACTTGCTGGCCACAGTTCAGAATTTACCACCAAGGCAATAAGCTCACAGTTGGGAATGTTTTTGAGGAGGGAAGGCAGTGAGCAAAGGGGTCACGTCACAGGGTCATTCTTTCTATCACCAGAGGATGAAGCCACAATCATCACAAGAGATAAGGATGAAAGGAGAAAGGGGAAGAGGAGAAGTAGATAGATTTTTGCAGACCAAAAGAAAGGAAAAAAACAGGACCCCAAAACATGATCACATGTTTTCACAGCATCTGGTATTTCCCCTGCTGATATAAAACTTGGCAAACAAGTGCGAGAAAATCAACAGCCAGACCCACTGGAGTTCCCTGGCCGCAGTAACCTTTCACATAGCTTCACAATAGTTATAATAGAAGTAGCAGAATCAGGCCTTGGGGCAGTGGCAGAGGAGTTGTTTACAAGTACAAGCTAAGTCATGGGTAGGCAAACTAAGGCCTGGGGGCTGGATCCGGCCCAATCGCCTTCTAAATCCGGCCCACCGACGGTCCAGGAACCAGTGTTTTTACATGAGTAGAATGTGTCCTTTTATTTAAAATGCATCTCTGGGTTATTTGTGGGGCCGGCCTGGTGTTTTTACATGAGTAGAATGTGTGCTTTTATTTAAAATGTATCTCTGGGTTATTTGTGGGGCATAGGAATTCGTTCATTCCCCCCCCCCCAAAAAAAATATAGTCTGGCCCCCCACAAGGTCTGAGGGACAGTTACCAGCCCCCTGCTGAAAAAGTTTGCTGACCCCTGAGCTAAGTGATGCCAGGCCCCTGTAGTCAACACCAAGTCCCTGGACTTAAAGGACTAGAATGAAGGAACATAAATGACCTTAGGAGGACAGAAGATGCCACAAAGGAGATTCGCACAACAGGTGTCAATTCCCCCAGCACACTGCTTCTGGTAAGCTTTTGCCAGTAATGGCTTCATATCTCTACCGTTATCTCAGATAACTGAAAATCCTCAAGCCTGATCATCCCCACTTACTACTCACGGGCTCCCCTAAATAGCAGGCGTGTGGGCTCTGATCCAGAGTGGAACTGCAGCAGAGGACAAAGAGTTAACACCACACACCCCTCTCCTCCAAGCTGCCAGTCTGAAGGGGGGGGGGCTGGCCTCTGCTATTTACTAATGGTGTCCCATCTGGTTTGGCCTCAAGATGATCATATCCGGTACTGCAGAAGCATGTGGCCAAACTATGCAATGCTCATCTGACGTGAGTACTAAAAACGGCATCAATGTAAGAAAAGACAAAATATAAAACCAAATTACAGTCTGCACTGTTTTAATTTAGAACCACACTGCAGCTGTTAGAAAAGGGACGGATTTCCTTCTTCCCACACAATCCTAAATAAAATTGGTGCCATTGGCCCTCTTTTCCTTCCAGCATATGCTCAAATGTAGGAAAGTGTCATGCAGCCATCATTGTGCAGTTCAAACATGCCCCAATAACTAGGAATTAATACATGAGCTACAGCCCAATACAGGCACAGCAATATCATGGAATTCTGCTTGGTGGATCATTGGACTCTGGTTTCCTCAAAGCTATGCAATCCACTTTTGTGACTACATCCAGTGTGGCACGAGGACATCTCTGGGCCATACTGGGTCCCATTCAGACTTCTCAGGTCATAAGATGCCACACCGAACGCATCTATCCCGATGTCCCGTCAGAACCTGCTGAAATAGTGGCAGATTCCAATAAGTGCCCTTTCCCCTGTTCCATATGTTTGGAAGCTGTTCTCATGTTACTTCATTTTGATAGAATGTGGGTCATCGCATCAATATGATGCTGCCTACAAAAATTAAACCTCAAAGTCATCTCACAATCAAGTACACAGCTGCAGAACGGACACTGTCTAATGAAAGCAAACTCCATATGGCAGGTGTTGCTTTTTAGAGAACTATGGTGAAAAGTACTTGAACAATGTAAGACAAGGAAAAAGGCTCGCCACCAGCACCCTTCTCCCCAACCAGTTCTGTTTGAGTCCGTACACAGAAATATAATCCCGTGCAGGTGCCTGCCTAAATACTGTTCTTATTCTGCAAATCACCAGCACGAAAGTGAAGAAAATAAAATAAAAGATATATCCATATACGGAAGGAGAAGTGGCAATCCATGATGACCGTATGTCTGAAATGATGGAAGATTAAGAAGTCTGAGCTTCACAGGCAGAAGCACAGGGGGGAGCTAGCCTAGTATCAAGCAAATCTACTGAAGAATATCATATACAAAACTACCCCACCATGTACACTTACCAGACAAGAGAACACCAACAGAAAAGTACACTGGTGCCCTTCTTCAAAAATCTCTTAGCACCCAAGTGCAAGGAAGAAAAGATTTGCATCCTGCAATTGGAGTAGATTAAGCAAAATGAGACGGCATTCATAGCACAAGCTGCAACACCAGTCACACCAGGATAAAGAAAGAAATGAAAGACACCTTTATGCCAGAGCTCAAGGCATAATTTTGGCAAAGTTTAATGCATGCCGGCCGGGGGGGGGGGGGGAGAGAAAGAGAGAGAGAGAGAAAGCAAGAGGAAGCCATTGAACCTGTCATTCACACCAGCTCTATATCAGAGGGATGGATCTTCCAAAACAGGAGAAGTATGAATTTGACTGGACAGTCTTTCTTGAAAGCTTCTGATATGATATATGAGAACATAAGAAGTGCCTGCTCAATAAGGTCCATAGCCCATCTAGTCCAGCATTCTGTTTTCACAATCACCAACCAGATGTCTGTGTTTACACCAGTTGACCCACACCTTTAGAGTGCATAGTATCTGAAATTAAAAGTGAGATAGAGAAGTGTTGCTGCTCACCCATATGGGAAACAGAGCATACAGAGCTCATTGGCTTGGCATTTTGTTGTTGTTGTACTATTTCTTCATACTGGGTGTGATGTCCTTGGTTTCCTCTCCCTCCCATCCATATGGGATAGAAAGATACCACTAAGACCACCCACTGACAAAACACTGGTGATGACTATTTAGCAACAGGGGTGAAGCGCTTGAGGTCTTCTGTGGTCTCGGAGGACTTCAAGTGACATGTGACACAACAGACCATTCTAAGCTCTTCTCCTGCCTTCCTTTTGTAAGCCTTGTAGAATATCCATGGTTTCGTGATGTCACAACTTTCTGCATTGTCGCGTCACTGGCAGTCAGCGATACGGAGTGGGAACAAGGAAACACAGAACAGCATGACATTGAAACACAAAGCAAATCCTGCTGGATATTACAAAAAGAGGAAAAGAAGAGCTAGATGTGTGGTTAGAGTCACGTCAAAAGAGGGAGCGGGAGAGAAAAGATCAGTCGCATCTTGGAAGAAAAGCAAGGTTTATAAAGGAGTTATAATCTATAGAGAGGAAATTTTGTTAGAACTTAGAAGACTTAAGAACTGTAGAGTCACTTGCAGATAAGGCCTGAGCTGCATCAAGGAGAGAGATTTGCAAACACATACCGCCCAACATTTCTCAGATGAAAATAGGGACACCCTAAGGAAAAGTGGGACATTCCAGCGTCAAATCAGAAACTGGGACAGCTTCTGTAAATCTGGGGCTGTCCCTGGAAAATAGGGACACTTGGAGGGTTTGCAAACATGACTCAGCTGCCAGCTCTACCTAAAGAAACTCTTAGCATCCTCTACTAGCTTCACCACTATCAGATAAATCCTAAAATATTAACATAGGAACATAGGAAGTTGCCGTAATAGGGAGTCGGATCCACTGGTTCATTTAACTCAGTACTGTCTCCACTGGCTGGCAGTGGCTGTCTAGAGCAGGGGTAGGCAACCTAAGGCCCGTGGCCGGATGCGGCCCAATTGCTGTCTCAATCCGACCCGTGGACGGTTCGGGAATCAGCATGTTTTTACATGAGTAGAATGTGTGCTTTTATTTAAAATGTATCTCTGGGTTATTTGTGGGGCCTGCCTGGTGTTTTTACATGAGTAGAATGTGTGCTTTTACTGTATTTAAAATGCATCTCTGGGTTATTTGTGGGGCAGAGAAATTTGTTCATTTTTTTCTTCAAAATATAGTCTGGCCCACCAAATGGTCTGAGGGATGGTGGACCGTTCCACGGCTGGAAAAGGTTGCTGACCCCTGGTCTAGAGTTTCAGACAAGGGCCGTCTCTCAGCTCTACCTGGAGATGCCAGGGATTGAACCTGGGATCTTCTGCACGCAAGACGGATGCTCTACCACTGAGCTATGGCTCTTCCCTCCCCCCTCTGCCTTGGAAATCCAACTGGAGGGGAATTTCCTGCATTACGGTTGCTCAATCTTCATTCAGCTACTAATTCTACCCATAGAGACTCAGCCCGCAGCATCCCCTATTAGGCCTTGCCCACATCACACACCTAGCGTTTGGGAAGCACAGGGTGGTTCTCCACAGCACCGGGAGGCATGATCAAGGCTAATACCATCACAAAAGCACCGAGTTTGTTTTCTAAAAAAAAGCGAAAGAACTCCAAAGGGAAGATAAAAGGGTGTAGTGGCATTTGACGAGGGCAGTGTTACAGCTGCACCATTTCAATTTGATACTGTAATTTACACTGTGACCTGTCTATTAACCCCAATCCCCTCTCTCACTGTTCAAGATGCACCTACTACAGCGATTCAGGTGCGGCTGAATAGCCTCTGTCATTGTCCTGGCCTGCCATGAGGTTTCTCAACTCAATGCTACCCCTTGAATGACACTCTGTCATTATACTATATTTAGGTAATGAAAGGTGTAATTTAGCTTTGTTCTGTTGCAAGCCAATCCGGGCCTTGTATGCATCGGGATAGGTAATAAAATAGGTGTGCGGATATAAAAAGCCTGAATAAGCATATTATTCAGCGTAATTTCACAAGCCAAAACTGATGAAAGAACCGAGGGGGCACAAAAGCCTCGGCCACTTCAATGCCTGACAACGAGAACTGTCATTAGGGGGCTGTACAAAGAGACAGATTAAGGCTGGACATGGGATCTACGTGGCCCATGATTAATCAATCCCCCTTATGCTATGGAAGCTGCTCCATAATTGATGGCATTTGGTGATGATTGCTTTCCAATTACAGGACTCTCTCCTGTCGTTCACGGGGGAATATTGCGCCGTAACATGCTTTATACGACTTTCATCAGCCTTTCCAGACAAAGCATTGTCCTGGGCTTGGCATCTTTGTGGAACTGTCCTCCTGTCATCATAATTGTTCTGTCTGGACATTGTTCCAGACTTCAGCCATCTGCTTTATCACACCCCCACCCCATTCTCCGCAGGAATGAATGTAACGGATAAAGGATCATCCTGGCAGAAGAGATAATGAGAAATAAGCACCTGATGGCCAAATTAGCCGTCACACGTTCCTCTAACCTGAGTAACTTTATCGCAGAGGAGAGATCTCGCAGAGCTTGTGCTAAATTCATCATTGCATCGAAAGGGGAGCAAATGGCAGGTGCCTCCTCTGCTGCTAGCCGGCAAACTATTATCGGAAGGGCTTTAGGGATGTGGGTGGCGCTGTGGTCTAAACCACTGAGCCTCTTGGGCTTGCTGATCAGAAAGTCAGTGGTTCGAATCCCCACGACGGGGTGAGCTCCCATTGCTCTGTCCCAGCTCCTGCCAACCTAGCAGTTTGAAAGCATGCCAGTGCAAGTAGATAAATAGGTACCACTGTGGCAGGAAGGTAAATGGTGTTTCCATGCCCTCTGGCTTCTGTCACGGTCCTCCATGCGCCAGTAGTGGTTTAGTCATGCTGGCCACATAACCCGGAAAGCTGTCTGTGGACAAACGCCGGCTCCCTCGGCCTGAAAGCGAGATGAGCGCCGCAACCCCATAGTCGCCTTTGACTGGACTTAACCGTCCAGGGGTCCTTTACCTTACCTTACCTATCGGAAAAGCTTTGCATAAGAGGGCTGCATGCATCGCTGGAATATCACATGCAAAAAGTGTGCGTGAGAGCGTTGTTGTCAAAAGGAAGGTCTGCAGGGGTCTTAGCTAAAGTGCATTCTCCACCCGTAGAAAATGCTGCAGTTCAGGTTTATAGCACTGTTCTGTTTCGATCTAGCCACAATTGCCTTTGCCCCTGACCATTGTCCAAGTTGCAGGGAGTCAAAGTTTGATGGGAGTCAAAGTTTATAGTATGTGGAGGGTACCACTTTGGCTACCCTTACAAAAAAAAAATTTCTTTTGGAAAACTTTAAGGAATTTTTTTTTTTTTTACTAAATTTTACTACTTATTATTTAAAATATATATGATTATATACCAAGGTTGTCTCTTGTCAACACTGCAGAAAATTGGAATATTGAGTCTCCCTACGAAATAGAAGAGAGATATTTCAATGTGAGTGAAAGGGGGGGAAAGGAGGCGAAGTTGCTTGCTGCCAGATTCTTTTAACGCAAGTGGCAGAAAAGAACTGAATGACAAAAAGGGAGAAGAAACTTTAAGAGAAAGTAACTCTGGTCTGTCCGTGTTTGGTTTGCATTAGTTGCTATTCCTGCCTACCCAGCCCACCTAGCTTCCATAAAACTGGAGAAGTGAACACCCAGCGATCTTATCACCTCTCAGACTTTGATCCATACCGGTTACTACCTTTAGGGATTCCTTGCCTTTGATAATTCTAGTTTACCATTCCTTGTTACTTCTGACCAATGGGCTTAAGTGAAGAAAGGAGGAAAATACCTGGAATGCCAGGAGTTTAAACAAATGGAGGAATTTGTCAGGCATTCAAAGTCAATTTTGTCCTTTTAAAATGAATCTTGCCCCAAGTGCTGAAACACCATTGTTTTAAAGCAGTTAACAGCATTTAACATCAGAGAAACTCATTAACTTGTTTCAATTGGTGTAGCAGGCTCCTCTTGAGAGTGGTACTCTCAAGAGCACAGTTTATCCCAGTCATGGGGAAATGGATGCAACCTTTGTGAAAGGGCTATCATCAGGATGAAGCATGAATTATCCACCCTGTTGCAGGAAAGAAAGCATTTGTCTTCCACAAAAAGCTCAGATCACATCTTCATTTCTCCTATTTGATTACTCGCTGCTTAGAAGAAGGCATGCATCTTATAGAGTTGCTATATTCCAAAAAGTGAATCAGTTTTGCCCAAAGTTTTTTTGAAGCAAAAGAGATTTTTGAACTATTTTTAAGGGAAATCGGCAAAAACAACACTGCTGACATGGGATTTTCCTGGACATTTTGCCGATTTCTGCCCGGACACTGCTTCTGACTGCAGTAGTCTGGGTATGTCCATATAATTTCGGACGTATGGCAACCCTATTTTGTAACATCTGCACATACCTCTTTTGTAACATCTGCACATACCTCTTTATTGCAAAAGCCTGGTGTAGAAGGCCAGCAGGAATTCTGCTTTCCTGATTCATGTGTCAGTAGCAAAAGAAGCAACATGCCACCATTCATTACAAAACACATCAGAGTTTTTTCAACATGCATAAAAATTATACTTTAAAATGAAGAAAAATGTGTGAAATGGCCTGAAGTATCAATTAGCAACAGACACAGGAGGAAGCACATAATAAATAGTGTCATTATAATTAGTATAGCTAAAAGGGTGGATGTCTGGCTGTTAACCAGAAGGTTGGTGGTTCGAGCCCACCCAAGGACAGCTGTAGGTAGGATTCCTATATTGCAGGGGGTTGGACTAGCTCAAACATAGGCAAACTCGGCCCTCCAGATGTTTTGAGACTACAATTCCCATCATCCCTGACCACTGGTCCTGTTAGTTAGGGATGATGGGAGTTGTAGTCCCAAAACATCTGGAGGGCCAAGTTTGCCTATGCCTGGATTAGATGATCCTCAGGGTCCCTTCCAACTCTACAGTTCTATGAGTCATTGAGTTGTAGATTTGGAAGAGCCCAACTCACTGCATTGCAGGAATATTTTGTCCAATGTGGGGCTCATACCCATGACCCTGAGATTAAAAGTCTCACGCTCTACCAACTGAGCTATGAACATGGTCGGCTATGACTATGATTCTATGACAGTTTCCACAAATCTGCTCTAATTTCCCAGGGGAAACTTGGTGGACGTGTGGCGATGGTGGACAGTAAAAAATTGTGTCCTACCACCCATAAATGTGAAAAGGGTCAATGAAGCCTACTGTTGACTATTATCCTTGACAGCTAAAGATAACCTCCATGCTCAGAAGCAATGAACTATGGAATAACAGTTGCTGGAGGCATACAGCATGGGAGATCTATGGGCCTGCTTATGGACTCTCAAAGGCATTTGGCCAACTTCTTTTGGTAACAGTATGCTAAGCCAGATTGACCTTCAGCTAGGCCTAGTTTCTGAATGTCTTACAACATTGGTATTATGGAACCTCCAACCCATGGGCCAAATTGGGCCCAACACAGGTCCCAATTTGGCCCACAAGGTCATTTCTCCCAAAACATGCCCACTTTCTTCACACCGTAGGGGACATCAGGATCAGCAGTGCAACCAAGTTTCCTGTTCCTACTGCTAATGGTACAGAAGGGGAGAGTCTTACCATACAGTCAAATCAATGAAATACACTTTAGTGAAACATGGACAACAGAGCGTCATTCAACAGCACAAGGTCGATTCCTGCTCTCACACTGATTTGTTACGTAGCTTTGTTATAAGTTACCATTCCTCCATTACATTTTTCCTCTTGTTACAAAGAAGCACATTATGGCCTGCATAGACAGCTTGCTGGCATTTACCGCCGCTATGATGATCTCCGCCAACAATACCTAGATTTACCGTATGATGATCTCCGCCAACAATACCTAGACCAACTATGTATCCCAAAATGGAAACCGGAGATAGAGGTTATACACTTCCTATTACAGGGGAGAGACCAGGAGCTCACCAAGACAGTAGCTAAGCTCCTCTATCTGATCTTTTGCCCCCGAAGTGCATTACAGGACCCTGCCCTTCTTGGAGACCCACAGAGGTGAAATAGATTGCTGGCCTCCTTCTCCCTTTGGCTGATGATATGGCGACGAGGTTGTACTGGCCTATTTATTTTGAATGTAAGTGATGCCAATAAAGGGTTTGATACTGATACTGATACATTTTCCCCTTTAGGAAAACAGAATTAAGATTTACCTTCAAGCTTTCTGGGGAGGGTAGTACAAGAATGACTACAAAATGTTTGAAAACCCAGGGTGCCTTATAAATTATAATTTTCATGTAGCTCTTACATTGCAGCATGGCCAAAGTTTGGAATGAATGAAGATCTAGGGCTGCTATTTGTAGTGAGCAACACACTATTTTTGTATATGAGACAAGGTAAAAATTATGCCTAGTTAATCCAGATCGTACATCTAAGAAAATGATGGTTGGGAAGCGCAAAGAAACAGGCTCAAAAGTCATGGCTTTTAAACACTCTTCCAAAGACTTCCAACAAAGTTATTAATCACTCCCCTCCAACACAAAAACGGGTAGATTATAGTGCTACAGAAACAACTGTCACGTTGATGTGAAGAACATATATCCTCTGCAAACTATTGGAACTAGTGCTGCCTTGTTAACAGTTTCCACCAAGCTGTTAACAAGCCAAGGAGTAGCATTTCCACCTGAAGTTTAAACAGGTTAATTATGTTTTTCCTCTCCATTTGCACAGAGATGCGAAGTAGCCGTCAAAAGAATGAACCCGGTATGTGCTTCTTGGCAGGAAAATCCTTTTAAGTACTTAAAGTCATCTTTAAGTTTGAGTCATTAGGATTAGTTCTGCACTGTTTAATGTTAAAGGAAATAGGTAGATAATGAAACAACTCTGGAGACAAGTGGAACACCAACTGCTAATGGGACATCAAGTGCTTCATGTACTCAAAATATTTACAGAAAGAGTTAACATTGCTTCCATCCTTTTATCATCCCTGTTCAAAGCAAAGCCGCCTCCCTTTATCTGATCAGAAATATTTAAAATCATTACAAATAATAATATCTTTTAGGGAGTCGACAGGGATCTGAGCAATCAGACCTACCTGCGTGTTTGTAGGCCACAGCTAACTGCTTCCGTCCATTGTTTTAACTGAATTCCACTTGGAAGGTAAAGGAAGTTGCTGCTTAATTTTAGAAGTACAGAAATGTGAGTAATCTGAAATTAGGCATCTGGATTGTCTCCACTTGCGGTATAGTTCACGTAGTGTTTTGAAGAGTCAAAACAATAGTAGTCCTTCTTTGAGCCTGCTCTCCATGAGATCATCACTAACGCATGTGCATTAAGTCATCCAATCTCTCCCCCACCCCCCCTACAGTAGGAGCACCATGTTGAGAGGGCACCCTAAAAAGAACTAGGGTCCATTAACATGGAAGAACAAACCAAAACAACACCCTCCCACTCCAGTTAACACAGAGCTAGCCTTGGTCCAAATGGCATCCCATGCAACGAGCAACTTCCATGCCACCCTTCCATTTGCTCAGCTGTGAAACGCATTGTTTTTTAATTGCACGTGCAGCCTATCGGATGACTTTGACACACAACATGAATGAATGATTTATACCTGTCACCAGTGCTACTTTTCTAGAAAAAGAGGTGCCAGAACTCACCACGAACACCTCCCTCTTTCTCTTAGAATGGCAATGGCGCCCACCTGAGAAGTGCCAGAACTGAGTTCTGGCAAGTTCCGGCTGAAAAGAAAAAGCCCTGCCTGTCATACAAGACAGTATCTTTGCATTTGGGTCTGTAAAGGTATATTTATTCAGGCCTCACAAACTGCTTGCGCTATTTGCTTCTGCCGTTGAGCGCATGGTTGACTGGACTATCTTGTGTCTCTTTCTCGTCAGCAGAACGGGCTCCTAGTCAGTTTCCAGGCTCAGTATAAAGTACTGGATATAACCTTTAAAGCCCCAAATGGATTGGGACCAGTTTATGTACCTGAAAGAGGCCCTGCTTCAAATACCTCATCCAAATGAAGGGAAGCTGGTAACGACTAGGGTGAGGGTCCATTTGAAAGTGGCACCCAGTTATGGAACACCGTTGGCAGAGAAGTTCACGCAAGCCCTTTCCTTCTATATTTAACTCTGGGAGTTCTGCTTTGCCATATTTATGTTGCTTTGTGTTTTGTTTTGTTTTGTTTTGTTTTGTACTTAATCCTTCATGTTATGAGGCCGCACACAAACGTCTGAGTAATAAATTATAAATAAATAAGTTGAGTAGACGACCTGTAACAGGCACCGCCTCGCCCCAGGTGGCCACCCCCGCCCCCTAAACTCAATCATGAGCTAGCTAAACCAACTCATAGGGATCAAAAAGAGCCTCTTTAAAAATTGGAGTCAGAATATTTGAACACGAGAGACAGAGCTGCATTAACGGTCCTATATTTATCATTTTGAAGGACGTGCCAAGCTAAACGCACTGAGTTTGCACCCAAGTACTGTTCTCAGAGTAAGACCTTTCAAACAAAATGGAACTTACTCCAGAGTAGACGTACCTAGAATTGCACTGTTACAGCACATTCCTAAGCAAGTTGACTCAAAAGTAAATCCCACTGAGTTCAGTACTTACTCCATGGTAGATTTACTTAGGATTGTACAAATAATGCTATGCTGGTACAGTGGTACCTTGGTTTGCAACCTCTTAGGATTACAACTGTTTTGGATTACAACCATGTCAAACCCAGAAGTGTGTGTCCCTTTTTTTGGATTACAACCAATTTGGGGGGGGAGGCCCCATTGGAAAAAGCGCGCCTTGGGTTACAACCTGTTTTGGTTTACAACCGGACTTCCGGAACGAATTATGGTTGTAAACCAAGGTACCACTGTAGTTACAAATATATTTTTTCACAATAGTGTTCATATTTAAACCACCATTATTATTTTTTAAAGAGTCCATCTAAATAGGTTGTGCCCAACACACACATATGACACATATACCGGTACATTTACTCGACTCCTAAGAAGTTATGGAAGTCAGATTTTTATCCCTTCCTGAAACTCCCACAGGCTTTAAAATCAGCCTTTTTTAAAAACAACACATTCTTGACTACAGCTCTCCCAGTAAGCAGTGCCCCAACCCTGAAGACTCCTCCTGAATATAAGAGGGAGTTCCTTGCATGAGGTTTTGCAGTGATGATGGCAAGGTGTGAAGCTAGAACAGCTGAGCTGTTTGTGCTGCTCGGCTTAGATGAATTGTGATCGTAACAGGGTTTGCCACAGACCTATCTGGTTGATGTGGGTCAGTAACACTGACTCAGTGCACCTGCTTTCCCATTCGGTACAATTTGCTTGGGGTGGCAGCTTTCTGGAAGAATCCTCAGTGAACTTCCGAGCGAGTGAGGCTGGAGGCAAAAATCACCATTTGTTTCCTCTTGTTCAAAGCTGGGACAGAAGAAACTCAGCTTGCTAACAGGGAATTTGAATGACAGTCAGTCCCCGTCTCCCTTCAAACCAGCATGTGGTATAAGGATAGTATGGAAGGGTGCCTCCAGAAGCATTTATTCAGATAGATAGATAGATAGATAGATACTTTGTCATTGTACATAGTACAACAAAATTGAATGTCATCCCGCATTTATAGCCACATATACACATTTATACATTGACAGCCACACATACACATACATACCATCCATCACGACTCCCCAAGATCATATCATTTGGTTACAGCATTTAAAATACTTATAGCTCTTGGATAAAAACTGTTTTTTAGTCTATTCGTTCTTGATTTACTGGTAATTGTTCTGTATCTCTTGCCCGAAGGCAACTGTGCAAACAGACTATATCTAGGATGAGATGAATCCTGTAAAATGTTGTTTGCCTTTTTGAGACAACGGGAGCTATATAGTTCGTCCAAAGATGGGAGAGGATGACCAATAATCTTTCGGGCTGTGGTTATGACCTTCTGGAGCATTTTCCTATCGGTGACTGTGCAACTGGCAAACCAAGCACAGATACAGTATGTAAGAATGCTCTCTATGCTGCCTTGATAGAAGGACACCAGCAGTCTCTCACTCAGATTGTTCTTCTTTAAAAGCCTGAGGAAATAAAGTCTCTGCTGGGCCTTCTTTACCAGAGCATTGGTATTAGCGCTCCAGGTCATACCAACACCCAGAAACATGAATGCAGCCACCCTCTCCACCTGCCTCCAGGGAAAAAAATCAATACACCAGTCATGACAGCATGGCAATCACAGCCAGAGCAATCTGCTTCTGAAACAGTCATCAGTCACCAGATCAAACAAGTAAAATCCACCAATTCGATGCCTTGTTGCTTGCCGTTACATGATTTGCTGCCTGCAGATACATGAAGGGGACCCATGGCATTCTCCTGTTATGAAAAAGTAAACAGGCACAACTTATTGCTACACGAATATATGTTGTGTCTACCATTCAAAGTCTTCTACAGGAGGAGCAGGCAGGATTTCAGCATGTGGGATCTACTTTATTTTCCTAGAAGCCTCAGGTCCACCAGTCACAGCCAGGTGCAAAACAGTCGTTCAGTAGGGTAGCCATGCACAAAAAAATGAAAGACAGGGTGCTTCTTCTGATCACATGCTCAGCTCAGGATGAAAATGCATTCCTGGTTTTCCACCAGGCTTGCATTGATTCAGCAGGCTAACCTGTGTGAGTGGGGCGGGGGGCAAGGAAACCTTTTAGTCAAGCTATTGCCAAGACAACTGGGATTGTTGCTGTTCTACTGCAAATCACCCAGAGATCCAATGATAGGCCCTGATCTACTTTCTGCCCACCTCTGTTCTCAAGGGCACTGGCTTTCTGAGAGCAGCTTCATCAATTACCGTACTGTACTTTCGAAGCGCCAAAAGGTGTACACTCGAAAAAGGAAAGCGAGTGTATCTGCTTCAGTGGGAACACAGCATCTTCACTGTCTTCCTGCTGCAAGCAAAGCATTGGCTCTCAGAGCTGGTCCGCCCATGAAACAAGGTGAGGCGTCTGTCTCAGGTGGCAGGATCTACAGGGGCAGCAGATCTGCCTCCAAAGAACACATCATCCACTGCTGTGGTAGCCCACAGTGGCCTCTCAGGGAATAAGGGGCACTGCTGGTCTCCTCCCATCCGCTATTCCCAGTGTTGATCTTTATTTCTGCCTCACTTGTACCTGATGTAGATCTTTACTCCCCTCTTCCTCCCTGGCTGAGGGGAAGGTACCGCCATTTTTTGGTTGGCCTCAGGTACCAAAATGTATTGGGACATGGATGACGCTGTGGGTTAAACCACAGAGCCTAGGGCTTGCCAATCAGAAGGTCGGCTGTTCGAATCCCCGCGACGGGGTGAGCTCTTGTTGCTCGGTTCCAGCTCCTGCCAACCTAGCAGTTCGAAAAAACATCAAAGTGCAAGTAGATAAATAGGTACCGCTCCAGCGGGAAGGTAAACGGCATTTCCGTGCGCTGCTCTGGTTCGCCAGAAGCAGCTTAGTCATGCTGGCCACATGACCCGGAAGCTGTACGCCGGCTCCCTTGGCCAGTAAAGCGAGATGAGCGCCGCAACCCCAGAGTCGTCCGCTACTGGACCTTATGGTCAGGGGTCCCTTTATTTTTACCAAAATGTATTGGGCTCCTTCATGGACAATTTGCATCTTTTCTTTTTTACACAGGTATTAACTCTCAAGCCTGACACATCTTTGAATGGGAAGAATGTGAGTAAGATATAAATTTATAGAAACTGACAGGAATAGTGATTCACTTGTCTTGCTGTTTCAAGGCTTCCCTCTCTGCTTCCAGCAGCATTGCTTTGCATTCCCATTCCCATGAGCTGTCTCCAGAACCCACAGGAGAGAGCTTTCAGGCGAGATCCTTCTTTGATGTGGCTTACAGGTGAAAGAGGAAACAGCTACCCCACCCAACCCACCCACCCCCCAAAAAAGAAAAGGGGGAGGGAGATACCAAGCACTTTATGACTCACACACCGGGGAGATATTGTGCAGTGTAAATAACTGGAGGATCTTAACATCCCAAATGTTGCTTTGCAAGCTTAAGATGATATCCATCTCACACTCAGTCACCTTCCCTCCGAAAACGCTGCCGCAATTAAAAAAGAAACTGATTTGTCATAATTAATGTTGGTGGTGCAAAGAGATTCTTTCTTAGGAAGGCAAAAACTAAAATGCAAATGCAGCTCTTGATGTAAAAGACAGATTAGGAGGCAACACGGAAACCACTGGGGATTGTCTGGGGAAGTGACTCTAGCACTCTTCAGTTTTAATGATAAAACCATGGCGTGGGGATGGCTGCGAGATCACTCTCTAGCCTTCCACATGAATTCTCCTCTCTGCTCCCTCCATCTGGTTGTAGTATTAGACGTGACCATCGCCATGCAAGTTAAAATGAAAGCTAGCGCCCTCGGAATGCCAAGTTCAGGAATTAAACATTAGCTTTGATCCAAGATGCCCTTTGTGCAGGCAGAAGGCATTTCCCCTTGTATCTGGGGGTGTGGAGGGGACAGGAGGCAGCACCACCCGTTTCTGCAGATCCCCCACCCCACCCACTCCAGGTACAGGTGCCGTTCTGGAGGATCTCCCCCCCTAAAAAAAAAACTATTTTGGGGGAAGGGGCAGGAAAGCTCAGTTTTGCAAGCAGGGACCTGCGCATGGTTGTTTGGATCTGAGCCATATTTCCCCAACTGAATCGTGAGTCTCTGATATTGAGATTAACAGAAAAGTCAAGTTTATATGAATTTTGCTTTGACAGGATAATGTGGCCCAGATGTGTTTTCCATGGACAGTACCTATATGTGTGTACTGAAATGTTTTGTTTTTTTAACGGTTATATCACAATTATTTTTTTAATGGTTATATCACAATTTTGGAGGGTCTCACTCAAACCAAGTACACTACTTGCAGTTACATACAATGCACCCATTCAGAACTACAGAGAATTTTTATTATTATTATAATAAAATATATATTCTATAGGAGGCTGCTGTTTTGTAGCTCTGGGATTTACCCAAGAGACCCCTTCACATCTGGATATATACTGTACTTTCTCTGAAAAGACCTTTGTCTGTATATTAAGCATATTTGGCCTAGAACATTAAAAAAAAACCCAACCCACCATACTCTGGTGATATTCTATAAGAACTAATCAAGGATTAACATTACGAACTCAAGACAGGAGCAATTCTGTTTAGCCTTAAACAGACACCATCAGATGCTTGCTATACACAAAACTAATATTCAAGTCTTTCTCCTAGGTCAACAAAGATGAGGCAAGCTAAACAGTACCTTGGGGTCTGGGGAGTCTGGCATATTTTCTGAGCTAATTCATTGAAACTTACCTTCTGACAAAATTAACACCAAATTTACTTCATTTGGGTACACTTGAATATCAACAGTGAAGAATCAATCTGTGCAGGCTGTACATGTCAATGTTATTTGTTATGTTTATATGCTCCTCATCTGATAAGGAGCTCAAAGCAGCTTCCACATGGCTTAAGGCAGGTGTGGCCAACCTTGGGTCCTCCAGATGTTGCTGAGAGACAATGTCCATCAGCCCCAGCAAGCATGGCCAATGACCAGGGGTAATGGGAGTTGTAGTTCAGCAACATCTGGAGCAGGCACCCCCAAACTCGGCCCTCCAAATGTTTTGGGGCTACAACTCACACCATCCCTAGCTAACAGGACCAGTGGTCAGGGATGATGGGAATTGTAGTCCCAAAACATCTGGAGGGCCGAGTTTGGGGGTGCCTGATCTGGAGGGTCAAATGTTCTCTACTCCTGGCTTATGGTGATTCTCTGGACCATCTTAGTCTCACCCAAAAGCCTAACCGTGATGGCTGTCAGCGTACATCTACTGGTATCAGCCATGAAAGCTGCTATGAGTGTACCCAACACTTACGCTGCCATCAGCCCCACACCAACATGGTGCTATTAAACAAGCTGCAAATCCAGCAGTGACAGAGAGACAACAAGCAATTCTTTGCAGCTAAACATCTTTTCCACCAGCTACATCATATCCAGACAACTTGCCTAGCAATTATACATGTAAGGGACTAATCACCATGCTCACTGACATTGCTGATAACATTTAATCCATTCTCAGAGGCCTGTGTCCTTCTAAACCAGGAGACTGCAAGCTGTGACCTTCTGGATGGACTAAAACTCCCATCACCCCTGACCTTTGGCTATGCTGGCTGGGGCTGATAAGAGGTGGAGTCCAGCAACGTCATCTGAAGGGTCCCAGGTTCCCCATCTCTGGTCTAAACAGTACCTGGTGAAGCTGTAAGGATAAGGGGCAGCCACCGAGACTGCAGCATTGCAAACAGCAACAACAGAATCAATCACCAGGTCACAAAATATTTGGTGTACTTGAAAGCAAATGGGGGGGGGAGTGCAGATGCAAATGCTGCAATCAGATGCTGCAGGCGCAGGGTTTTGCAATCCTCAGGATCAAATAATAATAATAATAATAATAATAATAATAATAATAATAATTTATTATTTGTACCCCGCCCATCCGGCTGGGTTTCCCCAGCCACTCTGGGCGGCTTCCAACAAAGATTAAAATACATTAAAATGTCACACATTAAAAACTTCCCTAAACAGGGCTGCCTTCAGATGTTTTCTAAATGTCAGGTAGTTGTTTATCTCTTTGACATCTGATGGGAGGGCGTTCCACCGGGCGGGCGCCACTACTGAGAAGGCCCTCTGTTTGGTTCCCTGTAGCTTTGCTTCTCGCAGTGAGGGAACCGCCAGAAGGTCCTCGGCGCTGGATCTCAGTGTCTGGGCAGAACGACGGGGGTGGAGACGCTCCTTCGGGTATACTGAGCTGAGGCCGTTTAGGGCTTTAAAGGTCAGCACCAACACTTTGAACTGTGCTCGGAAACGTACTGGGAGCCAATGTAGGTCTATTATAGACCTACATCTATGCTTCTTATTAGCATGTAATTTTACCTGCTCTTTCTTGAAATTTAGTTTTAGGGTGAACAAAGAAGGGTCTCCATTCTGGCACCATGGATTCTGACTCAAGTTCACTGCTCCCATGCCGGCACTCTGCCCTTTTCTTACACTGCACAGCTGCACCCATACAATTGCAGTAAGGTAAAAGGTAAACGTTATAGCGGCATTCATGCTGATGTCCTGCGTAAAGGACAGCAATGCTGTTGGAAGCAACACAGCGATGAATCACATTGCACTTGAGGCATGGGCATTTGGGCACAATCCTATCCTTCCCACAAGCGCTTCCACAAAGAAAAGGACTGAGCGCTTAACCTTCATTTAGCTCCAGCGGTGGATTTAATTGCCACAGAAGGTAAATATCATTTAATGTCTAGGAATATGGATGGGAATCGACAGAAAAGTGCACTGGAACACCAAAGACAATCCAGAAATCTAGCTGAATTGTGTTTCTGACAAGTAATATGGTTATTGGTTAGAAATGTGAAAGGAAATAGCAAAAATCTTTTCTACATCATATCACACCCAAACCATTTTATTTAAGGCACCTAGCCCTCTGTAACATCCAAGTAACTTGCAGGAGCACCCATATGCCACTAAAACAAATAACAGAAAAGGCCCTTAGAGAAATTTGGCCAATATAAACATTGACATAATCTTAATAGATTTGTGTAGCTGCAGTAGCATAGCACATCACGGCAGTTATGTGCAAGATGGTCTGTCCAAATATGACAATGAAACATGCATGAGAGCGTCAATAAAGATTCCATTGTCCATTGTCATAAGGGAAGCACTTCTTGAGCAGGAATCTCCAACTACAGAAATGATAATGCCACCTAGTGGCTATATTAGAAACTGAGTATATTGCTTTATACCCAACTGTACCGTACGTACTTCATTTCCAACAAGACTGAAGACAGTTGCCATCAAATTTATCAGGTGTGCCCATTTAGGGCAAAGTAGCCAAAGCAGCATCATGCTGACATAGTGGGTGGCTTCAAGATAGGTGCAAACAGGTCACTGAGATATTGAAAATGGATCATTGGTAACAGGATTAAGGTAAAGGTAAAGTGACCCCTGACCATTAGGTCCAGTCGCAGACGACTCTGGGGTTGCGGTGCTCATCTCGCTTTACTGGCCGAGGGAGCCGGCGTACAGCTTCCGAGTCATGTGGCCAGCATGACTAAGCTGCTTTCTGGCAAAACCAGAGCAGCGCATGGAAACGCCGTTTACCTTCCTGCCGGAGCGGTACCTATTTATCTACTTGCACTTTGACGTGCTTTCAAACTGCTTGGTTGGCGGGAGCTGGGACCGAGCAACGGGAGCTCACCCCGTCGCAGTGACTCGAACCGCTGACCTTCCAATCGGCAAGCCCTAGGCTCAGTGGTTTAGACCACAGTGCCACCCGCATCCCTAGGTGTCATTAGGAACAATAAATCAGGAATATGCAATGTATGACTAATGTACTTATATAAATATACACAGTTCAGACAACCACAAGATGATAGCTGGTGAAACACAGCAAAATATATGGATGAGGGTTCAGAATCTAAAAAAAACAAACAAACCACACACACCCCCTGAGCAATGACCAACAGCACACTCCTATGCATGTCTGCTTAGAAGTAAGTGTCACCGTATTAAATTTGGTTTACTCCAGTGTGTGTGTGTGTGTGTGTGTGTGTGTGTGTGTGTGTGTGTGAATGCAGCCCAACAGATGACCCCTTTCATACTATCCTCACCAAGAACCAACCTGGATGCAAAATTTCAGCAGTCTGCATAACATGTAACAGTTAAGTCAAGCAGTTTCCCAGTATTGTTGAACTGAACCACTTCTCATGTATGTGCTGAAAAGACACGCTGATTGTGCCGAGAAACATATAAAAAAACAGAGTCTTGTGGCTCTTTAAAGGCTCATGACAGTATTTCCCAAGAATTGCACTTCTCAAGTGAAGTATTTACATTCTTAGGACTAATCCCTATATTTGACATTGTTGGGGCTTGCACATTGGCACACGGAATACGGAACTGTTTACTTGTGGGGATACTGCAAGAATCAGCCCCGCAACCCAGGACTGAAAGTCTAACTATTTTAGGGGGAGGGCAGAAGATCACAGGCTCCAGGACTGCTAACCCATACAGATTTTCCCACTATAAAAAAGCAAGGCATGCTACCAACTAAGCTAAAATTATATAAAACCAACTAAAAACACTGCCCTAGGAATAAAAAACTAAAACACTTCTAAAAATCAGCATTAAAGCAAACTCAGAATAAAAGTATTTCAACCCAACCCCCCTCATGGACACCAAAGGGGCACTGCCACAGGCTTCTGAAATGTTAAATGGCTAGGTTGCCGGGACACACCCCTGAGAGCCCCAGGGGGATAGACAAGACAGGCGGGTGCTATTTGTTGTAGGTACCGATAGCTTACCCAGCCCCTCAGCTGCCTGTCATCACCTCCACCTTTAATCCAGATTTACCCTTTCAATGGAAAATCCAGTAAGTTAAAAACAACCGCCACCTTGCGACTAATGACTCAGTTGTGTCATCTCTACATGTGATACTAAGGCCCATCTGGAAGAACTGCAGCAGCTTTTAATGGTTTTCAAAAAGTGTTTTATAAATTTTAAAGCCCAAAATCTATAACAAAGAGCTTCCTTCAGTCACTGGCGGAGGAACGGGGGGGCAGGGGGCACACTACCCCGGCACCATTGGGGAGGGGGTACCATTGCGGCCGCCCCCTGGACATGTACTGCGCACCCCCCACCGCGGCAGGCACCACGCCCCCTCGGGCGGCATGCCACACCCCCGGGATGCATGCCAGCCACGCCACGCCTGATCTCTGCCCCCCCCCCCAGTGCCGGAGCATGCACCTTCGCCACTGCCTTCAGTGGCACTGCTTTATGCAGCTTCATAAAGCCGGTTGTAAGAAACCCATCTAAATCGGTGAAAGGGATTTTATATATGTTCTGTTACACCAACTAGCATAGTGGGGGACCTTTGGCTTAATAAAAGTCACGATCCTAACACTGCCGTGGGCATGTGATGTGAAGAAGGGAGGGTTAGGGCGAAGTGCCCAGCCCCGGGGCTTGTGCAGGCATGATTGGCCAACATCCCTGGAGCTACCCATCAAAACAAGAAAGCTACCGGTACTATGTAAAAGTGAGTAGTAAGGGGCCATGACACGCTCCGAGACTGCCAAAAAAAAGGGGGGGGCAGAAACATGGAATTCCTCTCAATTTAATGATCGCATTAATAGATCATTAATAGTTTCCCAGCCTCTCCCAAACGAGCCCTTAGCACATCTCGGTAAATTCCTGTGTTTGTATTTATTTAATGTCCCTCTGCATTCACCTGTCAGACTAATCAAGCTTTTCTTTTTCAACTTGTCTTTTATGGATAAATGTATGGATTATATCGGAGGATAGCACATACCTTTGAGCTTTTAAGTAGGCATTTAGGACACTGTTATTTCTGCAGGCATTTAACAATACTTACTGGCTGCTTAATAAACAAAAAAAAACAACTTTTATGCAATTTACATGAAACATTTAGAAAAAAATTATTTTAGAATTTTTTGTTTTATTGCTTTTTTCTGCTCTGTGTTCTTTTAATATTTAGCTCTTTTGTTGTCTTTTTAAATTATGATGCTCATTTGTTGCTATTGTTCTAAGCCATCCCAGGTCTGCTTTGCAGAGAAAGGCAGAGTATACATTTTATTATAACAAAACTGAAAATAGATTTCTAAAGTCTCTTGCCACAAAGCAAGCTATCAGAATTGTGGCACCTTAAATACTATCTTAAATATAAGTTTTTGCAGATGCAAGTTCAACCTGTCAGATGCACAAAGCGAAATCAGTAGGCAAGGCAGGTATACAAAGGAGAAAACTGTAAGGTGGGAGTTGAATGGCAATGAGATGCAAAAATTACAGTGAGTGATAATCAGAAATTAAAAATGAGCTAAACAGGCACACCTCAAATCTTTTACAATAGCAGAATGGGAGCCATTGCTGAGATTATTGTTAACACCTGCAATGGGGCATGGAACATAAACAGTCAATGATAGCATACCGGTAGATATCCTGGCATTGGTTGGTTAATTAATGCATGTAGTATTTTTTTAAAAAATCCTTTGTCTCGATTTGACCCACAAGTGATGACAATGAACATCCTGATGAAGTGTAATTCAACCGTTTCATTTTGTATTCACCCTTTGAAGTTTCTTTGTTCCAGAATGGCCACCTTAAGGTCAACTACAGAGTGCCCCCGGGAGGCTGAAATGTTCTTCCACTGGTTTGTTCTCAACAATTTCACTGTCACTATAAAGCAAACTGTTATTTTGCTTTTCGGGGAGGAAGATAAATTTAGATTGGCCGGGTGGGAATGCTCCAAGTTCTAATGTCAGCCACTGGAACTTGTGAGAGGTAACTGGTACAGTGTCCACATCACCCAGTTTCCTAACCATGATCATTGCTCTGCTCCCCTTATTTCATTTGGACAAATATTGTCTGAAACCGTCAACCCAAGTATTCCCCACCCACCTAAATATGTCAGCCTTTTTAAAAAGGTACATTTGCACACATCAATCCATTCACCATGTTCACTAGCTATTTCCCTAAACTGGGAGAGGCGTGTGATGAGGCTGTTGCTTCAGACATCCGGAAACTTTACTGTGCTAACAGAGGATCTTTTTTCAGGTTTTGAACCACATCTCAATTTTCTTTTCTTTTCTTTTCCTTTCATGCAGTACATCAAAGCGATTTCTATGGCTAAGTGATGATTCCTATTTAAAACACAAAATAGCCAAATGCACAAGTTCAAGATGATCATTTATATAAAGGAGCATTGTGCAAGGATAAGAAGGAACAAGCTGAGAGACAATCTTCAGGATGATTTATTTATATAAGGCAACATTGTGCAAGGATAACAAGAAACAAGTGCTTTCAGTTATCAGGTTTGGGGCAAGTGAGGTCTGTACAAAAGGGATGGACTTCACTTGAATCAAGATGGAACCAGCCTATTCATGCTTAAAATCAAAAGGGCTGGAAATATATATATATATAACTGATCACTGAGGGAAAGGCAACAGGAGATAAGGAACATTCATAAGGGATGAAAATAAAACAGTGTATGAACGTCCAACTGGGGGATGGATAGAACCAGGCACACTGCAGGAGACATGATAGCAATTAAAAGAGACCTATTTGTTGGCGCGTGGGACGCAGGTGGCGCTGTGGTCTAAACCACAGAGCCTAGGACTTGCTGATCAGAAGGTCGGTGGTTTGAATCCCCGCAACGGGGTGAGCTCCCGTTGCTCGGTCCCAGCTCCTGCCAACCTAGCAGTTCGAAAGCACGTCAAAGTGCAAGTAGATAAATAGGTACCGCTGTAGTGGGAAGGTAAACGGCGTTTCCGTGCGCTGCTCTGGTTCGCCAGAAGCGGCTTAGTCATGCTGTCCAAATGACCCGGAAGCTATCTGCGGACAAACATCGGCTCCCTCAGCCACTAAAGCGAGATGAGCGCCGCAACCCCAGAGTCGTCCACGGTTGGACTTAACGGTCAGGGGTACCTTTACATTTACCTATTTGTTGGAGACATTTAAGGAGAGACACTGTTTTAAGTGTTTATAAACCTCTGAACCAAGATGGGCAAGCTGGTGGGCTTGGTTTTAAAGTTTAGACGTCTAGAGTTCTTTGAGAGTGTCAACAAGCATATAGAAAAAGGTGATTCCATCAACATTGTGTATCTGAGACTTTCAAAAAGCTTTCAGTTCAATCCCTCACTAGAGACTCCTAAATAAAAAATAAAAAAAATCCTTCCAGTAGCACCTTAGAGACCAACTAAGTTTGTTCTTGGTATGAGATTTTGTGTGCATGCACACTTCTTCAGATACGATGGACTTCCATTTCATGCGGCTCAGTGTGGTGCCTTCCATAGTTCCAGTTACAGGTAGGTAGCCGTGTTGGTCTGCCATAGTAAAAAAAAATAAAAAAAAATAAAAAAATTCCTTCCAGTAGCACCTTAGAGACCAACTAAGTTTGTTCTTGGTATGAGCTTTCGTGTGCATGCACACTTCTTCAGATACCGTGGGGAGGGGTATTACACCTATCAGTCAATCACCCATTCCCACTACCCTTCTGAGTAATACCCCTCCCCACCCTCTCACTATATATAAGGGTCTGGTGACTTCTGTTTCAGTGTATCTGAAGAAGTGTGCATGAGCACGAAAGCTCATACCAAGAACAAACTTAGTTGGTCTCTAAGGTGCTACTGGAAGGAATTTTTTTATTTTGTTTAGACTAATTCATGAAAGAGAAGACTATCTATGGCTACTGGCCATGATGGCTAAATTCTGGCCACTGGACTACATGGGGCTTTGGTGTGATCCAGCAAGACTTTTCTAATGTAGTTAGTGTGTCCAAATTTGGGACAAGAACAGTGGGCAGGAGATTGACCTGCCTCATTTTACAACAGGCTGTACTTACAGAAACTAGCCTCATATTTTGGAGATCTATTGGTTTAATGCTTTGGCAAGTGTTCTCCAAATCCAGATGCACATTACTGTTGTTGTTGTTGTTGATTAAATTTGTATACCTCCCTTCATCCAGAGATCACAGGGCAGTTCACAGCGCAAAAAATACAAAATGAAAAGGCAAAATATAATGCAATTCAAAAACAACAAAACTCCGAATTATAAACACCAGGTTAAAAAGCAGTTTAAAACATTTTAAGCAATTAGGGCAATAATAACAGCAACAAAATCTACTACACAATATCCCAGCCCAAAAGTCTGTTCAGCTGCCTCAGCTTTTGTAGCTGGAATCAGTCAGGGCTCTGCTTTCCCAGGCTAGGTGGAAGAATCCCCACAAGGTCCCCACAAGACTCATAGCTCAATGGAGACTTGCAGGACACTTTGGATGATGCAAAGCTAGAGGAAATCTTCAACCGAACTCAATTACTCCAGGAATAAATTTCACAGCACTGTACACCTCATCTGCAGTCAGATAATAAATTCTGTGCCACTGCAGACAGATATATTTACTTTCATATATTGTAATAAATAACTTTATCTTGAATATCAGAGAGCTGCTTTGGAATGCCATGATTGCAAGGGCTTACTGAAGGGACAGAACTTACCCAACATCCACTGGGCAGCAATGTCGCCAAATGTCAAAAAGTGTGCAAACTCAGCTTATGAAAATTGACAACTCTGAAGCTGGCTTGGAGTAGACCTATTCTTTCTCTCCCCACCCCATTCGTGCGGTAGACCAGAGAACTGGTGCCGATCTTGGGGAAACAATCTCCCGCGGCCACATCTACTCAGAAAGGTAGAAGCAACCTTAGCACAAAACTAACCCACGAAGTCTCACTCCAAAGAGGCCTAATTTAGTTCTCCGGTACACGCTTGATGAATGGAGAATTTCCTCTCGAGACTAAATTACAGACCTCGTCAGGGTTGCTCTTTCATGATCTGTTATTTAAGACGTAATTTTCCAACAGGGCTGGAACACGCAGCCATGAGCTAGGATGGTATTTGTCGTTAGCAGCTGCCATACAAGCCCCGTCTCTTCCCACACTCTTCTCTCTCCCTCCCCTCGAGAGCCAGCCATTGCCTCAGCACACAAAAAACCCACCAGGCATAACAATGCATTGGCGAGAGCCTCACCAGAGAGAGAGACCTTAATTAAACCACAAGGATGGCATTTGTGCACCTTCCCTTGCACCCAATTCGCACAAAGTGGTACCGTGTCTTGTTCGAACTTGCTGAGAAGCAAGAGGCGAGGAGGCTCTACCCCCTTCAGACACAGATGATTACAACCTTGTGTCAAACTTTTCCCCCTTTGGCTTTAATGCAAGGCCTGTGATCCTCCTTTGGTTTTTTGAAGTGTCAGAGACTGTATAAACACAGCACGTTAATGTTTAGTTGACCTAACGGCTACTGGGAGCAGAGGGATTACATTGAGAACGCCCATATCTCATTAAGCACCACTGTCACCTGCCTTTTTGAGGTCATTATTGGCTAGGCCCTTAAAAATGAAAGCAGGAGATCATTTTAGCCGCTCAGTAATGGCTCTGGGTGGGTGGAAGGGGAAGCGTGTGTGAAAACAGGCTACCATTGCGACTTAATAAAGGAGACGCTTGCATGTTTTTTAACTTGTACCAACTGCAGTTTAATCACAAAGTGCTAGTAGGAAGGGGTGGTGGTGGAAGTCAAATAGACCTTCCTTATGCTTTCCCCTCTCTAGCTAGCGAAAGAATTGCTTTTGGGTTCTGCAAATGGGACCCATGTTTTCGTCACAAGCGCGCCTCCTAAAATAGTGAGCATCTTAATATGAACCAGCCTTTTGATGGTTCGTTGGGTCTTTATTGATGCCAAGTCTGCTTCTCCTGCACGGTGTCCACTCCTACCATCACACAAGCTGACCTCTTCCTTATGTTAGACATCGCCCAATCCTCTCTACCAGCATCGAAGATAGGATGTCAGGTAGGAACACAAAACTCCCTGTAGGAAAGGGATTTAAAAAAAAAAAAAAATTCTCAAACATAGCATCCTAAATGGCTGTAGCTCAGGGACAGAGTACATGCCTTTCATGAAGAACGTCTTGTTTTCTATCAGTGGCATCTTGAGGTTAGGACTGTGAAAGACCTCTGTCTGAAACTAAAGAGAGTGTAGAAAATGCAGTGCTAGGTGGACCAATGGTCTGATTTAATATAAGGCAGCTTCCAAAAGCAGTAGTCAGCTACTGCTTTTTGCAGCTAGCAGAAGCCAGCACAATGACGCCCACTGGAGCCCACTAATGCAATGGGACTTTCCCGCTTCTCCCACTACAACGTCCCCAAATGTGCTCTAGAGGATTGGGGAAATGACCAGATAGCCATGGAAACTCTCAGCCTTACTTTTAGAAAGTGTGTGTGTGTGTGTGTGTGTGTGAGAGAGAGAGAGAGAGAGAGAGAGAGAGAGAGCTCCTGTTGCTCTGTCCCAGCTTCAGCCAACCTAGCAGTTTGAAAGCACACCAGTGCAAGTAGATAAATAGGTACCACTACGGCGGGAAGGTAAACAGCGTTTCCGTGCACTCTGGTTTCCGTCACGGTGTTCCGTTGTGCCAGAAGTGGTTTAGTCATGCTGTCCACATAACCCAGAAAGCTGTCTGTGGACAAACGCTGGCTCCCTTGGCCCGAAGCGAGATGAGCGCCACAACCCCATAGTCACCTTCAACTGGACTTAACCTTCACTGTTACCTTACCAATACACATACAACATAAATAACTATCTTACTAAATCCCCCAATCGATTTACATTATTGAAAGAAAACACAAGTTCTGGGTGAAACTGGAAGTCAAAGGTAAAATTGTCTATAGGAAAAGCTATGCACCTCTGAGAGAAGGCAGTTCTGGTCATGGTCAAAATAGAGTTCATTTGTACTTTTCTTTCTAGAGCAGAGAGCAAAGGCTGGCTCACTGCTTCCAGAGTCGAGTGTGGGCCGGTGGCGAAGTTAGTCGGTGCTCTGTGACGTTAACAAAGTTAATAAACATATACCAAAGTGTGCATTTTCTTATTATTTAGTGGCTTTCTATTCTGCTCTTCCTCCCACAGAAGCCCAGGGTGGCACACAAGAGACGCAAAACACAATAATGATGAAAGCATAGTTACAATAGTAACTAGAACCTATGTTAGAACTCAAAAACATGAAGCAACAGGCACAGCAAAATGCTTCAGACTGTAATATCCAAATGCCCTTTGCTTTCAGCAGGGTGCGCATTCAGTTTGCCTTCTTAAGCCCACCAGCTCAACTGTCTAGGAGTTAGCACATAAAGCCCTGATATAATCATATCCCTCCGGATAGAAAGTAACTTGAACAGACAGAAGGTGGGCTTGGTTTATTTTTTACACTAAGCAGAACTGCAGTATCCAAATCCTGGATGTCCCAGATGACTGTGCCATTGTGCTGAGAAGAGATCACCCCAGCAACCCCATATTCCCCGTGAGAGACCTTCTCCCTTTCATAATAGGAGTTGAAAGGCAAAGACGCAACTGAGGTGGACAAGGTGGAGGAGAGTTTACGGAGCAGGCTGTTTTCAAATACAACCCCTTTAGAAAACTATTCCTCCCCCATTTCCTCCCAATTATTGTTCAAAGGGAGGCGCTGAAAGTTGCTCATTTGCCGACTCCAGTGAAAACGGATGCTGAATGTGGCAGGATAGGAAAACTGTCTGAAGGGGTCCATTTTAAAATACTAAACACATACTTAAAAAAAAAAAGTACAAGTGTATCAGAAGGAAGAAGAGAAGGGGGGTGTCCTCTTTTCCCAAATAAAGATGCTGCAGACTATTTTAATATGGAACAGTCAACCTGTATATACATGAAAAGGACACGTTTCAAGATCAACAAAGGTTTCCTCCTGCTAGACGTGTGTCATCGATTCCAAAGACGTGCAAGCTGAAAACCCAGGCCCTTATTTTGACCACTTTGCGCAGTTCCTCTACGCAATCTAGGCCATGTGCTCACTGGGCGAGCGTTATACGGTTTACTTAACTGTAGGTGTAAAGCTGGGGTAGATGGTGCGTAAGTGACGATGACCAAATAGTCTGAAATAATTTTCAGACATAATGCTGGTGCAGAGGCTGACATAGACTGTAGAGTTGCTGACAGGAAAGTATATGGCCCTGTAATAGCATGAGAGGAGGGTGAATGAATTCCCTGGGGGTGCTATTCCCAGTCCCTCTGCATGTAGGAGCGGATCATTGTGTAGTTATATGCCCAGTGGCACTTAGAAGGGCCCAGTTCTGATAAGCATCTATGGCATTTTTGCAAATGCTATAATATAATCTCCCCCCAATAGTGTGTTTTTGTTTTTGTTTTTTTGTCCTGAGAGGTTTGAAGTATCCTGAAATACTGGGATGAGGTAGAGGAGAGATGGCTAGCTATGAATGACCGTTCCTTACAGCAGCCTAAATACAGACATATGAGTAATCAGATCCACTACAAACATGGGGGTTTATGAGGGAGTTATCATGGAGTTAGATGCGCAGGAAAGTTTGATTTAGGAACAGATTCTAGATCAACAGTGTCGTAACGTATTTGGCTTCAGGCAAACTCTTCATCTTGACGAGAAGAATCCATGAACATCTGTTTTACTGAAATTCCGTATCACTACCTTCCACACAAGAAACACATGCTAATGCAGGTCTAATATCACGCAATTCACGAGATGTAGCTTTGAGGACTACAAACATTCTGATGTATTCCCACCGTAAATGAAAACGTCATTGAATTAATACAAACGGATGCATTTAAAACTGACTACCACCATCACTCAGCAGTGGCGTCCAGCCCAAACTGGAAATGATTAAATTCTGTGGGAACATACAAAAAAACTAAAAACTGAATAAATCTTGCAAGTTTCACCCATTCCTCAAAGAAAGAAAGAAAGAAAGAAAGAAAGAAAGAAAGAAAGAGAAAAGAAAAGAAAAAAGGGAGGGGAAGGGGGGAGGCTTTTTTATTTTTTCAGGATCTGGCCCTTTAAAATAATGTCCCTGTGTTGTGTACCTAACGTATTTTTCAAATATGAAACCAGTACTGATATTGACAAATATTCTCCTGGTTGCTTCTTTTACCCCACTGGCTAATAAGAACTCTAGTGCCCAGGGCTTGTTTTCTGCCAGAACCTCTGTCTCCAACAAATATAACCCAGCATTGGTTTTCAGATGGATTGGTTTATTTGGTTAGAGCAATCAGACATCCTCCGTTTTCTCAGCCCTCCAACTTTGACGTCTAATTAGTCATAGCTCTCCTTTCTTGCCAGCTATGTTGGTCTGAACAACCACCAGAGCTGACTAATGGGACCAAATTGCCACACTGGTGTCAAGCATGCAGTAAAATTCCGAAATTAACTTCTGTACTGAAATCAAGCAGGTACCCCATATTTGCTGTAATCCAAGTAGCAACTTCCACAAGTCTTGCCCTGAAGATGCCTGAGTTTTACTTGCACCTCCAGCAACTGCATCAGGATATGTCCCAAGGAGACATCTTAGCCAATTTAGGTGACAGATTCTTTTATAAAACAATATTTGAAGCATTAACATGTCTAAGACCAATCGGACAATGGCGGAACTGTGTAAAAATATGGGGATGGAAGTTAGGTTATAAGGTTGAGGAAAATACCTTGAACACCATTTGGCCAAAACTGCCAACGAAACCCATCTCAACAAGACCGAAGGAAATTGTGCTTAAAGAAGAGTTTGGATTTGATATCCCGCTTTATCACTACCCGAAGGAGTCTCAAAGTGGCTAACATTCTCCTTTCCCTTCCTCCCCCACAACAAACACTCTGTGAGGTGAGTGGGGCTGAGTGGGTCACCCAGCAGCTGCATGTGGAGGAGCGGAGACACGAACCCGGTTCACCAGATTACGAGTCTACCGCTCTTAACCACTACACCACACTGGCTCTCTTAAACAGGCATATCACTGGTATATAACACCTGTAAAGGTGGATCATATAAACAGCACTCTTAGCATGCTATGGGGGTACAATCAGGCTAGCACAATATTCCAAATGTGGTGGCTGTGTTCAGTGGTGCAAGTTTTCTGGCTTTCAACAAATCACAACAATTGTTAATGTAACTGCGCATCTAGATCCAGGCTTAGCTCTTCTTTCACTTTTTCCTGAGAGAGGTTTATTACATTTTATCTTTTATCTTATTGGCAGCATCTGAGTTAGAAATCGCCCATCACTGGAAATATTCAGCACTTTTTACAATAAGAGACTACTGGTCTATTGTCCTAGTGGAAAAATTGACACAAAGACCACCATGTTATGCAGGGCAAAAGCAAGACAGACAAAGTTGTGGACATATCAGACCCATTTCTGCATTTGTAGCATGACGGAGAGACTATTCAGGAAAAAAATTCTGGCCAGACCCAGTCATCTCATTTTTTGCATCAACCCCAATGGAAATGCTGTTTGTGTGTGAACTCCCATAGCTCTCTTCTTTCAATGAGCCAAGAGCAGTGCACTATATTGTTGTGTTGTTCATTTGTATTATATTATTGGATATAATCACATTGTATTGTGTATCTGGAAACACATTTCACATTTTGAAAACAGGGACTAAATCCAACGGCTGCATAAACTTGCAGAGGATTGCACCGGGCGTAACATTTCACGATCGCAACGGTGCCGTGCAAAAGGAACTGCCATCACCCGAAAGTTCTTTGAGCATGTTTTCAGCCTATTCTAAATAAAGAAAAAGCACAGCACCTTACCATTCTTTAAATCCCACATTGCAGCATTTTGTGAGCAGCAATATTGAAACGACGACGAAAAGCCTAAAATCCTGATGACGGGCCCAGTTTATTCATGGAACAGATTGCTTCTGCTGGGCCTGCCTCCAACGCTGCAACAATCCTTCTGCTAGGACCCTCGTACTTACGGGACCGCCTTTCCTGGTATGTCCCGCAGAGGACCTTAAGGTCCATGAATAATAATAGTTTAAGAGTCCTGGGCCCAAAAGAAGCCAGACTATCCTCCACCAGGGCCAGGGCTTTCTCAGTAATGGCTCCGACCTGGTGGAATGCCCTGTCCCACGGAACTAGGGCCCTGCAGGACCTGATCTCCTTCCGCAGGGCCTGTAAGACAGAGCTATTCCACCTGGCCTTCAAAGCCTGACTTGTCATTCCTTTTTTCCCTTCCCTTTTTCTTTGAAGAAACCTTTTCTGAGACCCTATTTAAACCCTTCCCTGGTCTCCTTACTGGCCCTAGCAGGAATAACTTGGCCAGTTAGCCCTGGTGATGTTCATTTATGTTGTATTTGATGCTGTTTTTAACTTCTTTTTTAAGTCACTTTTAATCAATGTTTTATATTTGTTGTTAGCCGCCCTGAGCCCGGTTTTTAATCGGGAAGGGCGGGGTATAAATAAAAAGTTATTATTAGTACTGTAGTAGTAGTTGCTTCGCTGTCAACTAAGATACTTCGAAATTTAACTCCCTTAGGTTTAAGCATTCAGTTCCACTACTACCGGTAAGTGAACAAGAAGCAACTCCCGCAGATTTCCTAACGGAACTGCGCTGCAGCACTTAGGAACGTGGGCATAATAGCAAGAGAAGTGGATTCTTCTGAAACAGCTCCACCTTCTGGCCCCTCCTTGACAAATAATACTGTCCTTTTCACTATCACCCCCCCCCCCCCCGCCTCCATCTCCTTGGCTCTGACTCCCTATGGACGGATGCAGGCTGATACTGTTGCCTCAGCCCTTGGCATGGGACTGGGTGGGATGAGGTTTGTTTTTAGCACATGTTCCTCTGCTTTTAAAGGTTACTTAATCTGAGTCACATTTAATTGTCTTAAGGTAAACAGATGAATCATCTCGGGAGGAGGGGGGGTTCACATCCAAAAGGTCAGGGGTTCAGGGTAGGGTTCTTTGTTGTTGTTTCTTCTTCAGAATTAAATGAAGGGAAACTGAACTGGTTGGAAAATTAAAATTATTTTAGTTGGGAGTCGAGCAGACAGTGACTCAGATTTTTGCTTTCCTGCGCCTTTTACTTACGACTCTTTAACAAACAGGTATTGGGCCCACACCTGCCTGCCATGGAAAGAGCAGCGAAAGGTCAGCACACCCATCGAACAGAAGTGCTCTTGTTCCGATGGCGGAGCTCACTGGTTGACTACAGTCAAGGTTTTGATAGCCACTGCAGCTGCTTCCGGAAGTTCATACTAAGCTCACGTGCCGGCCTTTGCCGTTTACCTTGAAGAGAGATTTTGATCAGCCCATGCAAGAACCCTGCTTTTCCAAAAAAATAAAAAAGGAGAAAAAAATAAAGGAAAAGCACAGAAGCAGTGCTGTAATCACTGGAAATCCTGGATGTTATTGGCTCTGATTTTTGTTCATGTTTTCATGTATTTATTGCTTCTTAAAGAGCCCATTAACAGCTAGGGATTCTGAGCACTGATAATGCTGGTCCAAGTTACCCCTCACAAGTCAAGAGTGCAGTTAAGGACAGGCCAAGAAAATCTCCCCAAAGTTTTTCTACTGCAAACACGACTCCCATCAGGGGGAGCGGGGACACACCAACCTGGGAAAGTAGCCCATCTGGGAGAAGGAAAACTCTGGTCCTAAACCTGCACTGCCTTGTGGGATATCTTTGGAGAAGAAAAGGCTAAGGATTAAACCCTGCGCAAATCCGGAGTGCAGTCCCTAAAACAGCTGAGTGGTGCCTTTGTACGCCTCCTTCCGGCAACTCTTGAAGCTAATCTGGTGCCAAACACACTGCTTTCCTTTCCTTTGGCCCACACCAGCGAGGCCAAAGTCTTGTCATCTGGGCAGCCCCAGGACCTCCATACACACTGGCCAGGCCTGCGTCCCAGGGTTTGGTGCAGCTAATGCAGCGGTTTGACTTCACCCCCGGAGGCGCACTCCATTGTTTCTTGGGAGAGACAGATGCCAACCTCTATTGCTAAAAGAGACTGAAGTTCAATGCTAATTCAAAATGATGGGGATTTGACAAAATGATCAGATGTTGGGTTCTTACTTGGGCTGCCATTTGGTTGTCAAAGCAAGTGTCTGGAAGTGTCTTTCCAGCAGATTTTTAGCCTGATTTTTTATTTTTATTTTTAATCACAGTACGTTTTTAGAATAAGCTCGGAGCTCACCCTGGTGATTTTACTTCCACCTTATAAGTCATTCCATGTACACTGTTTATGAATAATTATTTATACTTGGTGAATACTGATAAACGTGCACGGGGGCAGCGGGGGGATGGGGACGGGACGTCATCCAAATACGGACTGAGCAACACTCTGCTCAAGCAGAACCCAAAAATAAAACTCTAAAGACACAATCCTCAAATATCTGTAGAACTAAATAGCCAAAGTGGAGACCTGAGCAAATATTGGAATTTCCAGTTATTTAAATGCTCCAGTTTACAAGGGCTATAGCAAGCCAGGAGTTCAAAGATGGTCAGGACCCTGATATATGTACAGCATACATTGAATCTCTCTCTCTCTCTCTCCCCCCCCCCCAAATTATGAGACTGCAAAGATTTGTTTGTTCGGCCCAGCAGAACAAACAATGGTTTGTCATGATGTCTGATTCTGAGCTCGTACACTGCCATTTGCTCTGCCTTTGGAAATTCAATTCAGAAGTTATTACAAACAAATTTAATAAACAAACAAACAAACAAACAAACTGAGCTATGTGTTTTATCCCTTTTGTTAAAAGAGGCTTACCATAACTGTTGTTTTGTAATTGTAAGAAATTAAAAATTATAACAAATCAGATATTCCTTTATTAAACCGTTCATTGTTTTCCACCATGCTTTTCTTATTACCGGTACTTAAAGGGAAATAAAACAGTTTCTTCTTCGCCAGTCTTTGGACCAGACTTCCATGACCTATTTTCAATTTCCCTTACGCTACTCGTGTGAAGTGCTGATTTCAGAGTAGATAAAAGCGCATGCAGAATCTGCACCTCCTTGTTCAACATAAAATCCCTTGCTACCACGGGTGCCTATGAATTGTTTGCTATTATTAAGAAACATGATCCTGCATCATGCAGCAGATTCACACCTGCTGGGAGTAAAGCTCTCCCAGCATTTTGGTTATCCAGGTGTCCAATACTAGTGTGAACAAGACATCAGTGAGTTTGATATGGAGGAATGCTAAAGTGCTGCTAAACGCAATACAGAAAGACATTTCTATGGACGTGTGTCTGGAACTCCCGGCAATTTCAGAACTCTCCGTTTATATCGGTTTCCAGTTGTCCCTTCTGTGTGCTTGCTCCCTCCCTCCCCACAATCTTGCAAGCAAAAACAGCAGGCACTCTCACAGAGAAAAAAGACTAATACATTCTCCTGTCACGGACTAGGAAAACAACACTCAAGTCAGTGCACCTAAAACATTTTGGAAACTCAGAAGGCTGCATAGCAACGCAGGGTCTGTTTGTGTTTACATTTTCGTTACCAGAGTTGCCTTGTGCTTTTTTTCATTCCTGGCTTGCCTTTATTTATACTTGTTATTTGCAACTTTGGAGCTCTTCTGTATGTTGCCTTAGTCGTGCCTCTGTTAGTGGCTTGCGAAGGCTCTTCCAGACCAAAGACCTGGCACTGGGAAGATCAAACAAACACAGCTGCTTCTGTGTCACTCCTGCTGTTATCTGGCCGGCTGCTCCAGAAACGGTCTGAGGCACAGAGCAGAACCCAGTGCAGGTGGGGGAGACAAATAGCTTCGAGGCCAAAGGCAGTGCATGAAAATAGTTATGAATTAAATGCCCATTGGCAGCGGCAGTGGCTGGTGAACCCAAGGGCACACGAGGCAATCCTTCCTCCCCCAGCCCCCCACTTTAACATTTTCTTTCACTCCAAGAACTTCCGCAACGCAGCACTGAGCAGGGATTGTAAGCCCTGTCAGCAAGTACAGATTCATTTCTAAGGGCTAAGTTGGACCTAATGGAGCAGACAGAAACATGCGTAAAGCTCACATGTCTGCCCTGTTCACATAAAAAGTGTGTGTGTGTGTGTGTGTGAGAGAGAGAGAGAGAGAGAGAGAGATTTACCCTTCACATAACAAGAAGCATGCATGGGAAGTGAGTACCGTGTTTCCCCTAAAATAAGACACCATCTTATTTTTTCCCCCTCAAAAAAACACAGTATGGCTTATTTTCGGGGGGTGTCTTATTTTAACCGCTTCGCATTGGTACGCTGCATAGCCACGCCTATCCAAACCGTCTTAAGGGAGAGGCGCCGCATCACTATGTCTTATTTTCGGGTTATGGCTTATTTTCGGGGTATGGCTTATATTTCGCAAATGCGTAGAAATCCTGCTACGGCTTATTTTATGGCTACGTCTTATTTTAGGGGAAACAGGGTAAAACGAGTGTTTTCTAGAAAAAGGGGTGCTGGAACTCACCCCAAACACCTCCCTTGTTCTCTTAGAATGGCAATGGCACCACCTGAGTGAGTTCTGGCTGGGGGAAAAAGCCCTGAATAAAACCCACTCCTTTTTGTGGGATATGTCAGTCAATTCAACATTCCATGAGATGACTAACTGCCATCTGTGAATCTGTCAGTTAGGTCCGTTGGGCAGTTAGTTAGGCTGCTGCTGGTGGTTGTAGATGCTTTGATGGAGTCTCTCAGGACTCACTAATATCTTTTGTTCAGTAACCTAAGTATGTACATGAATCTGTCAGTAAAATAGTTTATTTTGGTTATTATACAGATTCATGTGTATCCTTATTTTAAGAGGGATAAAAGGGATTGGCAATCAAGAAGGGACGAAGGACTCAAACGAGTCAGCAATCCGTTTGCCGCTGTGCAGGTTTAAATAAGGAAACGTTTAACTCTGCAACCATATGATATAAACGTTCCTACACTTTTCCACTTTACCAGACCCTCCAAGTGTCCCTATTTTCCAGGGACAGTCTCGGATTTACAGAAGCCATCTCAGTTTCTGATTTGATCCCGGAATGTCCCACTTTTCCTTAGGACGTCCTTATTTTCATCAGAGAAATATTGGAGAGGATGGAGTTATGTGACCCCCCGAGCCAAGGAGATAAGTAACTATACAACCTGTAAGCAGCCCTGGATAGGGAAGTTTTTAAAGTTAAATGTTTTATTATTGTTTTCTATATATTGGAAGCCACCCAGAGTGGCTGGAGCAACCCAGTCAAATGGGTGGGGCACAAGGAATAATGTTTTTATTATGGAATAGGACATCCCTTTTTTCATCAGAGAAATGCTGGAGGGTATGCCTTACTCCACAGTGTTATGCTGTTGATATAAGCATGGAGGAGACCAGGGGGTAGAAATCACTGTTGTAATTAGGGTGGCCAACTTTGTAGCCCTCTCTTTGAAGCACTGCCTGGTCTAGGTCCAGTTTAGGGGTAAAGAACCAAAGGAGGGCTCTTTTTCTAAGCGAGGCCTTGAAAATGCCCAATCTACAGCTAGCACCCAGATAATGGACAGGTACGCAGGTCACCTCCCACTCTGGTGAGCTGTTAATGTAGTTCGATTTAATAATAGCATCTTGTTTTCTAAATTCAAGAATGCATCTCTGTGGGACGGGCTTTGCATCTCTGCTGCAGGAGGAAACGCTAATCTGGCACTGCAGTGCCCAAACAAACACCATACAAAGTGTGGAGCAACGCATTCAGAGGTGCGCAACTGTGATGGCCTGGGATTCAGACTCAGATGCTGAACCTGGGGGATCCCAGCCTGCACAGGATTCCCCGCTTCCAGAACCAGCAGGGCTAGGGCCTGAGTCTGAAGGGTCCTCACCTGTGCTGGATCCTCAGGTGCAGGCATCTGATGAGACTGCTCTGGCTCCTGATGGGATGGAGGACCCATTGCCTGCAGGTGCTCCACTCCCAGCCCTGTCAGGGGAAGCTGAGGTTGTCTGTGGGTCCGGTAACCCTCCAGCCTCTCCTGAGCTGCGGAGGCTCAGGGCAGAGAGGCGAAGGGAACTGAGTTCCTGCAGGAGGAGTGCTCGCCTCCAAGCCAGGAGAGGTGAGTCCCCAGAGGATCGGGGCCGCCCTCTGCCTCAGGGCAGATAAAAGCCGGCCACCCCCCAGCCCCAAGTTGCAGGAGCAACATTGTTGGTGACCAGTTCCTGCTTAAAACCTGTCCTGCTTTTCCTGCCTGAGCTCCTGACCCGCCCTGGTTCCCTGCTTGCCTACCTGTTCCCGACTTTGCCTGACTCCCTGCCCTGCACCCAACTTCAGCGACCACGGACTGCCTTTATGTTGTACCTCTGACCATGGACTGGACTTAGACCTCGCCTTTCGGGTAACCCACGGGACCAGCACAGCAATACTGGACTTGCCCTGCCCTCCGTCTCTTCTCCCAAGGAAGGAAGGAATGATCAAGTCAGGACAAACAGAAATTATTTTCTACTTAGGGTCTGCCCTGACTGGGTTGGGGGAGGGCGCACGGAAAAGAGAGGTACAGATTTAGAAAAAAGGCAGGAACCTGGAATTGTGCTTATGCAGTTTGCCTCCTTCCTCAGAAGAGCAGGGACAGGGCAGGATGAGGCCACTTGCAAACCAGAGATTCTTGCATCTCTCATAGCAGGTAGAGAAATTCTCACCCCATTTGGGGTCTTACGAGCCCATTACAGGAACACAGTTTCTCTCCTGAAAACCGTATACATTTGTGCCCTCTTGATTCCTTTCCCCTGTTCCCTTTGCGGAGAGTTTTCCATGCTTTCAGCTCGACTTCGAAAGCACTCCAAAGGATTTCTGCAAGACTAATGTACAGCAGTCGTCCCCCCCCCCCAATCTCTATATAGACTTTCCACTGATGTGCAAACAGATCAAGGTGGAAAAAGGGAACTTAAAGGTAACCAAGCAAGGTGGTAAATTGAAAGAAATCCTTTATGTAAAAAGGTGAACAGCTCTTCTTCTTTTTTTCCTTTCCAGAAAAAAAAGCTTGTTTCAAAGCCAGTATGCTTGGTCTAGAGGAAATGAATAGTTCACAGTTCATATCTATCCACTTGGGCAAACATTGACACGTCAATAAATGAAATTCATGCATTGGATTTATTAATAGCATGCATTTCCAAGCCTCCAATGACTTTATATTTAAATTACTAATGATGACGAACATACTACTTTGTGGCTTTAGTCAATATAAATAGAGTTGGAAACCAGGTCCATTTTAATGCAGGTATCTTAACAGCCTAAGCAAAGCAATGTTTTTGACTTTTCAAATGGCTAATACTTACACTGCCACACAGACCACAGCAACCACAGAGCCGACACACCAAGAGAGATATTCTGGTAAGTATAGGAAATAGTGTAATTAAACATAACAACATGTATTGAAAGAATGGCTCACTTCAGATAGAACGGTTGGAAAACCATGGTTTGCTGCTACAATGATGAGCTACAGTAAACCTTAAGGTTATCAGTTTCCCCTACCCGTCTCCTATGTAACATCTGCAAGGAGAAGCTTTCCATTTTCAGCTAATTACAATTCCCCATTGTGTCAAAATTTGTGTGATTTGTTTAAACATTGGCTAATAAGGACACATTATGCTCAAACTGTGATTTCAGATCCTGGCTTGTTGTCAAAGCATAGTTTAAAATAAACCACAGTTCCTTAAATTGCAATGTCACAGGAAACCGTAGCAGCTAATATTCCTGGGCCTGCTTCCATGATCACGACTTTCCTTTTGGTGCCCAGCCTTCTTTGAGGCACTGGTTGCAAACAGATGTCTTGCAATAGCTGTAGTATTCTCCCAGCCCGCCTCCTCTCCCTTGCCTGCTGCTTCTCTCTCTGTTCATGCACCACTGTCCATTTCAATGAGAAAGGTACTGGGGGACACCGTGCTCACTCATTCCTGCTGCCTACCTCAGTAAGATAGGGACGCGGGTGGCACTGTGGTCTAAACCACAGAGCCTAGGGCTTGCCAATCAGAAGGTCGGCGGTTCGAATCCCCACGATGGGATGAGCTCCCGTTGTCCGGTCCCAGCTCCTGCCCACCTAGCACTTCGAAAGCACGCCGAAGTGCAAGTAGATCAATAGGTACCGCTCCGGCGGGAAAGTAAACGGCGTTTCCGTGTGATGCTCTGATTCGCCAGAAGCGGCTTAGTCATGCTGGCCACATGACCCGGAAGCTGTCTGTGGACAAACACCGGCTCCCTTGGCCTATAGTGCGAGATGAGCGCACAACCCCAGAGTCGTCCACGACTGGATCTAACGGTCAGGGGTACCTTTACCTTTACCTCAGTAAGAACACAAAAAGAGCCCTGCTAAACCTGGCCAAAGACCCATCTAGTCCCGTAACCCTGCATGTTGGACATGAGTGCAACGAAACTCTTTAATCTTGTGTTCACCAAGAACTGGTATTCAAAGACATACTGCCTCCTACAGTTGATGGAGAACATCAGAATGGACAGTCTCATCCTCCATGAATCTGTTTAATCCTCATTTAAAGCTATCTAAACCCATCATTACATTTTGTGCTAGCAAATTCCAGAGTTCAATGCAGCGCAAGCACTTTCTTGTGTCTGTCCTGAATCATCATACATTCAGCTTGCTGGAAGACCCTGGGTTCCAATATTATGAGGACTTCCCCACAGTGACAAAGAGATTGCACAGACCTGCTTTGCTGCCTGCTTTTGGTGAGAGAGACTGGTTATTGTGACCTCCTGCTGATGCTGCTCACCTGAAGGACAGAAACTGGCCATTGGGCTCTCATGTTGCCCATTTGATTCTGGGAAAAACTAGGCAGCACGACCTCCCATAATTGCTGTCCCACTGAAGGAGACAAGGACACTGGCTCCTGTATATTTGCACAAACACTCCATTATGTATGGAGCTATCTGAACCCTGACACCGACAAGGATTTCTCAACTTGTTTCCATACTCACCCAACTTCTCACCTCTCCTCAGGCTGGTCCAACTGTCCACCCATGACTTTTGGGAAATGGAACAACTATCCTCTGCAGTGAGGATGACATAATTCACATATGTGACCCCTAAGCCAAGGAGATAAGTAACAATGCAACCTTTAGAAGACACCTGAAGGCAGCCCTGTACTGTATAGGGAAGATTTTTTATTGTTTTATTATGCTTTTATATATGTTGGAAGCCACCCAGAGTGTCTGGGGCAACCCAGTTAGATGGGTGAGGTATAAAAATAACATTATTATTATTATTATTATTATTATTATTATTATTATTATTATTAAATAGGGCGTCCTTATTTTCATCAGAGAAATGTTGGAGTGTATGGGATGTGTCTGTTTGATATGTTTGCTTCCTGCCCGCCAATCACGTCTCTAATGAATTGGAGCAACTGAAGAGTTAGCACATGCCGTTTGGAGATGACAAACCGCCAGGGAGCCAGTTTGCAAAGGGTTGTTGTTACGCTGCTCCCACAGGAAACTAAAACTACAATAAAAATAAAACTTCATTTTAAAAACAACAGCAACAAAAAATAGCTAAAACTACAGATTTAAACTAAAACACTTATTCCCCAACACACTTAAGTTATAGGGCAGATAGATTTAAACTGACATTATTTCATAATCTTTAATAATATCTTGCAAAGCTTTGCTATCCCAGTTCTTGCTTTCTGTTTTGATTAGAAGCCCTGATGATTTCCCAAGATCCCCTGCTCTCTCTCTCTCTCTCTCTCTCTCTCTCTCTCTCTCTCTCTCTCTCTCTCTGGAATTTATGCCCCTCCTCCTCACTGCAAGTCACCAATAGACTCCACAAAGCAGTTAAGCTACCAACTGCTTAAAGAGGAGTGTTTCTGCCAGATTCACAGCAACACAGGGGAAACATGGTTGGTACTTAACCCCATTAGTCACCAATCCCTTACATTCCTGCCTCTGGTTTCCCCTCTTAAGCGCAGAGTTGAGATGCTCGGAGAAATTTTGGAATAATGTTATTTGCAAAGACACTGCCAAAGATCTTGCCTCAGAAACATAGCCTCTATGTGATTTTATTATAATTATTTCAATCAGCTGGCTGGTAGAGTTCCCAGTTAAGGCACTCAAAGCCAAAATATATAAGTCAGGGGATCCAGACCTGCAGTCAGGTGGTCTGCAGCATGTCTGTGGATTTGTGGTTGAGGGCAGGAGACGACGGCACAGCCATCACATTAAATGCTCATACTCATTTTTAATTGTATTTTTATTCCTTAATTTAGTTCCTATATTGTAGTTTATCCTAGTAGCTTGGAGCCTATGGAATTCAAATTGCAATGCGATAAAAGACAGTGTACAAGAAATAAAAGGAGCAATTAAAATGCAATTAAAAATCATACCACATCTAGCATAGGGCATTACACATGCTACAACACGCAGAAAAATCACTGAGTTGTCTGCCCAGACCCTCATCCATTCTTAAGTGGTTTTTGCGGGGGTAAGGGTGGGGAGTTTGGGAACCACTGATATAAGAAGATACATCTATCAACCAAGCATTTCCCAATAAAACAGAAGCCCTTTGTGAATTGGCTATCAGCAACCTGTCCTGTTCCACACTGCAATCACAATCTTCCCGTTAGGGAAACTGCTTGGGATTTAGGATTAAAGAACTACCTGCCATTGAACCAGCTGGCCTTTCAAATAATTAAAAATATCACAACTTTGGGTATTGTACTGAGATCATTTTCAAGTAAGCATGGGCAAATGTGTCAATTTCAATTTCTCTCAGTTCCTAATTCCCCCCCCCCATCCTAAATTCACATTTCCACATCCACTTGTGAAACGCAGAATGAAAATTCACCAGAAAATTCTAATAAAAATTTCTCTTTCTCTCTCTCTCTCTCTCTCTCTCTCTCTCTCTCTCTTTGCAAAGCATTGCAATATTCAGAAGTGCAAATTATGAAGGGTGGCTCAGTTTCAGTTTGTGTATTGTTTCAAAAAAGTATGAATTTAAAAGGCAGATGTGCCTTTAAATGTAAATTGAATCAATTCCCCCCCCCATCCCTATTTTCATAAGTATGTGATCAAAAAGGGGTCAGGGAAGTGATCTGCAGCCTTACCCATTTCAGTATTAAAATTTTAATAACTTTACTTTAAACTGACAATTCTGTACAATGGTTCTGCCAAAGCGTTGAAGGACAAGTGCACCCACACTCAGAAACCTTACTCTCCACCCCATTTAAGTACTCGAGTATCACTTAATGCACTAGGCTAAGAATGCTTGAGGTATGCAATTTTTAATGGATCCCCATATGAACAGAACTGATACTTCTGGTTTTACTGTTTCCCAGGCGCTGCAAAACCAAACCATGCCCTCCTGTGGAAAAACCAGCAGCAGAGCTAAAATTAGTTCTCTGAAAAACCTTTCCATTCAGAGTTGCCAGAGAACCAGGAACTCAGAGCAGAACATATGCATACAGGAACTGTGCCTGTGCTTCAAAATCATGATGAGCTTCATTACGATGAATTAATTTGCAAGACAAGACCTGGAAGCAAAAGTAAAATGGTACTGAAGAATCCCGCTTCCCAAGAGTAGAGAACTAGGCTGTGTTCAGCTGCAGTTAGAGAACAGGTTTTATTCAAATTCTGTGCTGAAAATGACATTGGGGTGGAGGGGATGCTAAATTCTGCTTATCAGAATTTTGCATCCATTAACTTTTTAAATTATGCGTTTGTGCAATTCGTTTTTACTTCTTAGTATGACTCTTGCCTTGCTCTTCGATCTTCATAACCAGATTCATCTGGAGTGAGAGCTCAATAAAATATAGATAACGATGTCAGAGAGAGGGACATGGACGTTTCTGTTCTCTGATATTGTCCCAGCAGGGAAAAGGTCTATGCCCCAAAGCCTACTACCAAGCACTAGATCTAACAGCATATGGCAAGCCTTCTTAGCTGATGGTAGGGAATTTCATGAGTCAATAGCAAACACTGTGTTTCTGCCCTGTTGCTGGGCACAGAAGAAAGGGCATCATCTGAAAGTATCTATTAAAAGGTGGATCTGGTGGTGAAGGTACTCAACTTTGCTCAGAGTTAATGTGGTGTTTGCCCAGCTGGGAAAAAAAGTCCCAATGAGCGCCCTGAACCATACAGGTTTTTTTTTTTTTTACTGTATGGGTTTCCATGTTTTATATTGCAAAATTCAAACACAGGGAGATCCTATCTTCAAACACTGTTCCTTCTAGCATAGTAGTACACAGCTTTGGGCCTGCATGGTTGTACTGGGGGGACCACTGCCACCATTCCAGCATTCCCAATGGTCTACCAGCATGTTCTACCAACTTCACCATGGCTCTGCACCTTTGTATGTTATGTCCTCTAGTATATGTAGGTAAAGGTAAAGGGACCCCTGACCATTAGGTCCAGTCGTGTCCGACTCTGGGGTTGCGGCGCTCATCTCGCTTTATTGGCTGAGAGCCGGCGTACAGCTTCCAGGTCATGTGGCCAGCATGACAAAATCGCTTCTGGCGAACCAGAGCAGCGCACGGAAATGCCGTTTACCTTCCCGCCAGAGCAGTTCCTATTTATCTACTTGTACTTTGACGTGCTTTCGAACTGCTAGGTGGGCAGGAGCTGGGACTGAGCAATGGGAGCTCACCACGTCGCAGGGATTCGAACCGCCGACCTTCTGATCAGCAAGCCCTAGGCTCTGTGGTTTAACCCACAGCGCCACCTGGGTCCCAAATAGTATATATGCATTTTTACAAATACTTTCCTGCACTATAAACATATTTGTACCCTTTTATTTTTTCCATTCGAGAGCTGCTTTGCAAAAGGGATAGCTGTGTTTTAGTTTGTATGTTGGCTTGGACACCAGCTCTACTGAGATAGACTTCATCTCTCATAAACAGTACTGACCATCTGAATGAGAACTAAGCTTCTGATTCTTACCTTAAAAGAAGCCATGAAAACCACCTCTGTTTACATAATTGTTTGAATCAAACCTCCTGAGAGCCCCTCTATCTATCCTCCAAACAAAGGAGTCACTGGGAGAAGGAAACTAGTCTTGCTTGTGATAATTTGTCTTGAACTGGGGTTTGGTAAGAGCTTCTGCCAGTTCTTAATCTATCAGCTTTTAAAAAAAAATGGGGGGGGGTATTTTTAAGCCTACCTGTCAGACATAACCTTGATTTAATTGTTTTTAACAGGTCGTTATGAAAAGGAGGCATGGCTTCCATTTGCCCTCATCAAAGCAATACCAATTAGTATAAAACAGTTTAAATCTGTTTTCTTGGCTAGCAGAAAAGGTGGAAGGAATTCAACTTCTTAATAGAAATGACAGGCAAGATGTCAAAATGAAGGCCCGGATTACTAGCAAATGACAACTGCTGCCCCCCGCCCTCAGACCCCCCAACCACCCGTGTTTGTGTCACTTTGCACAAATTCTTCACTTATTTACCTTCGCTTCCTGTTTCCTTTCTACCTCTATGGCATCTATACCACATCTGGTCTTCCACTTCCTTCAGGGAAAACCTCCCCAAACCCAAAGAAGGAGAGAGAAAATGATTGAAAATGAATAGATGGTAGACAACTAAAAGTGGGAAGGGGTGGGCATGTGAGTGTGTAAAGGTGTGAGAGGCTGAATATATGATGGGGGGGGAGAGGCTGCACCACCTATTTTTTACTTGGTCCTGACTCCTGCCACTAGGATGTGGCCCCCAATCACTTTCTCTCAAGTAGGCTTGCCATATTTCAAACAGTGATAATCCGTTGTTGAGCCTTTTTTTGGCAAAATTGCAAAAAATGACTTTTTAAAGCTATTTTTATGGAAAATCCGGATTTCCCCAGACATATTTCAGGGACCTATATTTTCCTGTTACTCTGCAAAATATGATGCACATTTAAAGGTAAAGGTAAAGGGACCCCTGACCATTAGGTCCAGTCATGGACGACTCTGGGGTTGCGGCGCTCATCTCGCTTTACTGGCCGAGGGAGCGGCGTACAGCTTCCGGGTCATGTGGCCAGCATGTCTAAGCCGCTTCTGGCGAACCAGAGCAGCGCACGGAAATGCCGTTAACCTTCCCGCTGCAGCGGTACCTATTTATCTACTTGCACTTTGTGCTTTCGAACTGCTGGGTTGGCAGGAGCAGGGACCGAGCAACGGGAGCTCACCCCGTCCCGGGGATTCAAACCACCGACCTTCTGATCGGCAAGCCCTAGGCTCTGTGGTTTAACCCACATTGCCACCCGCGATGCACGTTTACAAGGCTATAAAACTGGTTATTCACTTGCACCACCCATTGCCGCAGATCATCAGTCGCAATCTGATGTGAGGTACTCCTCTGTGGTCCAAGTGAAGGGGAGACATATTATTTCTCTATCCCACCCCCACCCCCCAACACTTAATGACTTGAAGTGGAACTCTTAGTCACAGTTTCAACTGAACCTGTCTTGAAAATATTCCTTACGCAACAATGATGCTATACTAAGGAAAAGTAAATGCTTGTTGTGGTGGTTGGAGAACAGAGTGGGTAAATATGTGAGCAGTAGTGAGGCTGTTTTCCTCCTTTTACTTAAACTAAAATATGACTAACAGAGTCCTTGATCTCAGCTCTTAAAAATCTGAATTTCAAGAAGTTTGTTTATGATCCCTGCTACTTAAAGGGGCATATCTTGTGCATCATGTGTTAGCTGAGTTGTTTGTGCATAGGATAGCTTATTGAGAAAGTTGCCAGAAAGGAGATTCCTACTAACCATCAGGAAGAACTATCTGATGGCAAGTTCAACAGTGGAACTGACTCCCTTGGAAGCTGCTGGACTCTTCTTCCTTGGAGGCTTTTAAGCAGAGTTTAGATGGCTATCTGTCATGGATGCTTTAGCTGAGATTCTTGCATTGCATTGGGTTGGACTAGATGACTCTCAGGGTCCCTTCCAACTCTACAAATTCTATGAAAAGTCAAGTACTGATGGGTGACGCAACAACAGTAGCAGGCCATGGTACCAGCATCAAGGAAACTACTTGTTTTCTACTAGCAACCTGTTTCTAAAGGCTCCTCACCATGGAATCCAGAGAGATGATAAGGTGTTTCCAGTGGTAGAATGGAAAACTCCTCCACCAATGGAAAACTCCTAATCCCATCAATAGTTTTTTTTAAAAAATCATGAATTGCATTTGCTAGCAAACTGAATTCTGTGCACATGTTCATTGATACTGATCATCTCAATTCCATACCCACCAACATGTCTCTGATGAAAATAGTGACTTCCTACTCCATAATAATAGTGATTTTTTATTATTTATACCCCGTCCATCTGACTGGGTTGCCCCAACCACTCTGGGTGGTTTCCAACATATATAAAAATAAAACATTTAAAAACTTCTATATACAGGGCTGTCTTCAGATGTCTTCTAAAGGTTGTAAAGTTCCTTATCTACTTGGCTCAGGGGTCACACAGTTCAATACCTTCTGACATTTCTCCAATGAAAAGAGGGGCATCCTACCATACCCTCCATCATTTCTCTGGTGAAAATAGAGATGTCCTAAGGAAAAGCAAGACATTCTGGGATCAAATAATAAACCAGGATGGCTTCTGTAAATCCAGAGCTGTCCCTGGAATATAGGGACACTTGGAGGGTCTGCAATTCAGATCCAAGAGTTGTGTTTGCCATACTGTGTGTTTCCTTTACCTCTGTGACTTCATCTGTTCATCTATCCTGTTCCTCTGTTTGCTCTTGGTAAGGTTACTTGATTAAGAGGAGTCCTTGATGAAACAAGGATTTCCAGAATGCCCAAAGAAAAAGAACAATCCCAGTGAAGGCAGCAATACCCTTGGTCTCTAACTTCTATGCCAAATGTCTGAAATTTCACAAGGCTTATATCAGCCACAGGGGACAACACTGATGCATAGCTCCCTATATTTTCTACATGGATGCATTCTCTCCCCCCCCCTCTACTAAATTGAAACAGTACAAAAGCAGTAGACCTCATTTGCAGTTCAACAGTCAGACCTCCTATGGCTCTTTCGCTTTTATTACTTGAGCTATTGCGACTTTATGTATGAAATTTCTCATCTTCCTGATAATGTTTTAACCCTCCCCCCCAAAGCAGTCAGAACTCCCATCCTCTATCCTCCGGGGGGAGGGGGCGGGAAGTGTCTTTTCCTCTCATTTCCCCCCTGATAGGGTTCATAATTAAAGACATGGGGTGATGTGGCCTGCGCATCTAATTGCAGCATATGATCAAGGATTGCAAGCACTATGCTGAATGCACAACTGTGGTATCTAATTATCACGTTGACTGACAGTAGGATTTTCTCTCTCCTCTTTGCAGAGGTGAAGGCGTATCTGACAGATTACAGCTCTGCTTTGAAGTCAGATGCATATATACAGAATTAAAGATTGAGGACTTCCCAAATGCATTTCAATGTGGGTTATCCCTGTCAGCCATTTCCCTTCTTTATTTACTACAGCTTGCTTTGAAGTGGCAGAGCATAGTCTATGCTGCTGGGGCATATTAGTAAGGGATGGTATGCCTCTTGGTAGCTCAAAAACCTAAGAGAAGCAGCCTTGTGCTACCCTTCATATAAAAAACTTGGAGATTTTAATGCCTAATTCAGGCATGTCCAACAGGTAGATCATGATCTACCAGTAGATCACTGAACGTCTGTGGTAGATCACTGGTAGATCACTGGCTCCCCTCAAAGAAGCTCAACAACTTTGGCTCCCCTAAAAAAAGCTCAATATACTTTCCCTGCACCCCCTCCCCCAAATGGGGCTTTCCTCTTCTCCCTAAAAAAAAGCTCAACAACTTTGACCTGAACCCCCAAAAAGGGTGTAGATCACTGCCAGTTTTTAACTGTGAGTAGATCGCAGTCTCTTGGGAGTTGGCCACCCCTGGCCTAATTCACCTGGGATACCTGGGGAGGGAAAAGAACATTACAATGCAGAGGGGGGAAACTTAGCTCCAGTCTCACTCTTGAGCTCCTATTATTATTATTATTATTATTATTATTATTTACTAATTGCTTCCCATATGGCATCTTGAAGTGATTTACAATATAAAAGCATTTATAAAGCAGTTAAAACAATTGCCTGCAAAAACCATTCTGAAAAGCAACTACAAATATATATACAGTGGAAGCTCGGTTGTCAAATGCTTCGGAAGTCGAATGTTTCGGTTTTCGAACGCCGACAACCTGGAAGTGAATGCTTCTGTTTTCGAACTCACCTCAGAAGTCGAACGGCTTCCGAGGCGTGTTTCTCCATTTTTTCAATGGGATTTTGCCAACCGGCAATTGCGCCTCAGTTGTCGAACGTTTCAGAAGTCGAATGGTCTTCCGGAATGGATTACGTTCAACAACCAAGGTCCCACTAAAAGTTTTGAACAACAACACAGACATAAAGTCAATTCCGATCCAGGACAGGTACGAACTGGGATAAAGATTTTAGAATACTTCTAAATAGCAGGCTTTGGGTTATGAATCTGAGGGTTCTCCTGATTCTCCTCCCAGTTTATTTGCACAGGGCGGAGAAGAGGGGCAGAGGCCCCACTGCACAAGCAGAAGTCCTTACACAGTGTTTCTGTTGACAGGGCTGGTTAGGTGAATCCTATCCAGAGCAGTGACTCTGAAGGATTGACGCTGGTTATTCAGAGTTCTTCATATTGTTCGTAACACACTGGGATGACTGAAAGAGGGTATTTTGTTTGTTTCTACACTGAATTGAGCTAAAAATTGAGCTGTTTTTATGTGATGGGGTAAACAGAGAGAAAATCTTTATTGTCTAAACATATTTTGTGAATTTGAGGCTGACACCCCCTAGAGGGTTGCTTTGTTTTTGAAATCTCTTTCTTCGTGTGTGTGTGTGTGTGTGCGTGCGTGCGCGCGCGCACGTGCCTGCATTTCCCTGTGTGTTTGCTTCCTCAGAATAGAGATAGGTTTCCAGTGCTAGATGATGGGAGCAAATGGGAGCAGCACGTTTCCTCCTTGATGCTTAAATTCTCCTAATGTGTTTGTGCTTCGGTTGCCGTCATGTTTTGCTCTGTGCCAGAGAGTTGCATGGGGACGGTGTTTTGGGATCCAGCCTTGTGGCACGATGGCAAGAGACCTTTTCAAGAATTTGTCTTTGCTAAAGTTCCTGTGGTGAGAGAACAGACCAGCTCGCTTTCAGGGGCAAAGCAGCTACTTGAGAAGACTTGAAAGACTCTAATGTTCTCATTTTGCTATGTACTATTTCCTTCTGGCCATCGGGAACAAATTTAGTTTCTATTGGATTTGTCAAGCTGATAGGAGAACTTGTTGTGTGGGAGAGTGTTTGGCCAGAAGAACACATCTGGTCAAGATCTTCAGCTTGCTTGATCTAGGACTTCAGAAGCAGACAATCAATGCTGAGGACAAGAGGTGTTTTTTTCCTGCTGCATAGCCTCTACAGCTGGAACTCTTTGTGGACTGATACATCCAATTCTTCTGCAAAGACCGTAATGTTGCTTAGCATTTTATAAGGCATTTACATCTCTTTAATTCACCCCAGTGAACAGACAGGGAGTTGTTTTTTAAACCTCCATGTGGAAAAGTTTTCATTGCAACTACTGTTGGATACCAGATGGGAATATTACATTAATGGGACAGGGAGGGGGTGATATTGTCCTATACAATTTATAATTATTGTCCTATACAATCCTGCATATTATTTGATGCCTCCTTAATTGTAATCATCTATGGATACCCTCCCAAGTCTTGGAAAAAGTTTCTTATTGTGAATGAAAATAAATACTATATGTGGAAACGGCTGGCTGTTATTTAAATGTGTCTGCAATTTGTCACAAAATAGAAAATAAGAGCCGTGAACATACTCTTCAAATTCGTGGCCCTTCTTCCAGCATATGTTAGCAATATCACAGCTGAATAGCAAAGTAACATGTTTTTAAGAATCAAGTGTCAATTTATGTTTGACTTGCTAGCTGTCAGGATGGCTTCCTGTTTCCCTCTGCTCTTGAAAAAAAATGGTAATTAACCAAGTATCAAATCAAATAGAGATGGAGCAATATCTTTTATTGCTGGGTGTTTATTCATCTCGCTCACGTGGCATTGCAGTTCCACATCCCAAATTCGTTGGCAGATTATTGCTCTAGCTTTGTCATAACCTACAGCAATCAGGGCCTGTGGGAAAAACCCCAAGCCTCTTAGCTTTTCATGCAATGTAGCTTCCCATTTGGAATGGTAGGAATCCAGTAGGGTTAAGGGTGCTAACCCAACAGGGAAAAATATAAGTTTTAACCAATAATGGATCTGCAGAATCCATATCCGAGCGCTAACAGGGTTTGCCCAACCTCCAGGCGGACAGCTATGTTAGATACACAAGAAGGGATCCCTAGCAGGCAGCGATAGAACTTAGTTTGGAATGATTCTAAGGGAGCAAGATTTAAGAAGTTGCAGATCTGAGAGCCATATGTCAGTTGTATTAATATTTTTGCAGCAAAAACCTGGGAGGCTGCCAGAATATATTGGCCCCCTTTTCCATAGAAAAACCTTATAATAGCTTTGGTAGATCTTTGGGCATTTGCAATAGTATTTTTAACTTGGTAATGCCACGAGCCCTTTTCCTGGAAGGTTATACCCAGGTACTTAAAAGATGATACCTGTTCAATTGGTCGATTGTCAATTCTCCATTTGTGTCTCATTCTTTTTTAAGAGAACACCATAACTTTGGATTTGCTATAGTTAATTGTTAATTGTTTGGCATTACAATAGACAGTGAGAGATCTTAAAAGTTTTCTTAGGCCTACACAGGAGAAGGAAATTAGGACTGCATCATCCGCATATAAGAGAACCGGGAGGGGTGTACCAGTCAATTTAGGGGGGTGGGCATTTTCTTTCTCCATGTTTCCTACTAAGGAGTTAATATAGAAGTTGAATAAAGTAGGCGCAAGGACGCAGCCTTGTTTAACACCATGGTAGGTTTGAATTTCCTTGGATAAATGGCCCTGTCGGTCACACCTAACCCGGACCCAAGTGTTTTCGTATAAACTGCAGATGAGAAGCAGTAGACGTCTGTCTATGTTTGAGGTACTTAGTTTTTCCCAAAGCCTGTCGTGATATTAAATCAAAGGCAGATTTAAAGTCTATGAAAGCTGCATAAAGAGATCCTCCTTTTCTTGAGGTATATATTTCCGCAAGATGTTGGAGTACTAGGCCTTGATCTAAAGTTGACCGGTTTGCCTTGAAACCAGCTTGTGCTTCTGTAAGGACATGTTCTCGCTCCATCCAATCCTCAAGTTTATTACATAAGTGGGCAGCATATAGTTTACTGATAATGCTTAGGAGACTAATTGACCTGTAATTAGCAGGATCCGATTGCTGCTGCAGATATCAATATTGCACAGCATGAACTGATTGGATGCATAAGAACTGACTCCTTTTTAAAATAAACATTGTCCAGACCCATAAAAATATTTTTCAAACTTTTACTTGCAGAACTTTTAAAAAACAGAGCAAAATATATCAAATGATATATCCAAAACATCCATACTATGTCTTTGTGCTGTCTAGCACAGGCTCAGCATCTTAGAAGTAAAAGCTAATTCCAAAAATCCAAACTGTGTCTCCCCCCACAGCCTGCATCCCAGCCTCCATTGGCCTTACGCTATGCAACTCTTGGAGAACCATTTGACAGCCTTTTGTGTTCATTGGTGTTCAAGATGGCAAATTTGCAGCTCAATACCTTTGTCACCTGATCTCAGGTTACAACACTCAAATGTTAGCTAGCAGAAAACAAGAATTGGTTACTTATCAACTCAGCAAGAGCTCAGAATGCTCTTCTTGGATTCAATATAGCCCCAAGGAAAAGCCCCATGTTAAAGCCTTCTTCAATATACAAAGCCATTCTCATTTCAGTGTCAATTAAACCAATTATACTTAACAAATACATCATAACTGAATGGGCCTACATACAAAACAAAAAGCTCCCCCTCATACACCAGTTGAGATCACTGCACACACTGAACTTTTGTTATTCTGGATTGAATTCATTTTGGGTACTCAAAGAAACTCCTCTATTTTCTTGTGTTTATTTCAAGTAGAGAGACTATTGCAGACAACAAGTTGAGCTGCACTTTATTCAGTGACCAGGGATCATCCCAGCTCAGAATAAATTATCAGGGGATGCTAAAGTTATTAGTATACACATTTCTGCTGCCCTTCTAGAAAGAGAGGGGAGATGAAATCCTTCGCCAGAAGAGGACATTTCATAAATTCATAAATAAACCCTGCAAAAAACAGGTGGTAGCATACATTGACAGAAGCCAAACTGGAGATAAAAATAGAGCTGGACTGCAGAAAGACCCGGAAAAAAATATCTTCTCCATCTCCAAAAGTATCTTTGGTAGTAAGCAGATTTGCAGGTCTTCACTGGCAAGCAGCACAAATCCTGCAGAACCACTCCTCCATGGCAGATGTCATGCTTTGCACATTATTTACTGCAGGATCTGATCCTTTGCAGGAAATGCGGCAGAACATTCTGTGCTTCATTTGAAACAAAGGAGAAACTCAATGGGCTTATAGGTAAGTCCCATTATCAAGGGGGAAGTAACATTTTCCAGTGGTGGGGAGTAACATTTGCCATTGAGAAGAAGCCTTGTGGAGCTCCTCCTGCCCTCTTTCACCTCCTTCCCCTTTCTCAAGGTAAGGCTTACTTTGTTGTGAGAGGTGAGAGAGAGAGAGAGATCACCTATTTTTACCCTATTTCTAAGCAACCAACAGTACCCTTTCACAGAATGCAATAAACTATGTCAGCACATATCACTCTGAATATTACAACCACACATTGCCTTATCAGGGAGCAAATGCATTTCATATGAGATATGTTTTTAAAACAGTGCAGGGAATTGCCATGGAAATGCTTGAACCCTGAGCCCCCCTGAGCCAATATGGATGACATGAAATCCAGCTACAACAGCTCTGCCTACAAAGAGTGTCACTACATCAACTAGCTGCGCTCAAACCAATCCTTCAATATGCATATAGTAATCGCCTGTCACACATCAGACTAGCTCTGCTTAATATCCTGCTCTTTCCTTGCTCACATACTTAAAGATTTCTTAAATTGCAGAAGCTGCGTAGCTAAGCAGCTGTGGCCTGTCACAGGGCAAGGATCCAGGGAAGTCATTAAGAAGAACAGCAGGTAGAGGGATAGCTGGAAAAGTTTTTTAAAGCTTCTATAAATAGGGAAGAAAGGTGGGGAGATGTCTAACTTTTGCATCTATGTTTTGGAAATATGGACTGTCTAGTCATACAGCCACTTCCCTCTCCAACATATGGATTAGACATTATCTTAATGACACCCCCTTCCCACTGATGATTGACTGAAGTTGCCACACTTTGCCAGCAAATGCAAATTTCCATGAAGAGACTTCAGTTGTAGCACACACATGCTTTAGCTACTTGACCATTTCCTCAAAGTCGTAAGTTCAGTTAATTAACTTGTGCAGAACCATCATGTCAAGATAATTTAGACTTTGTGTATTTGTTTAGTCCAGGGGTAGCCAGTACGATGCCTCCAGATGTTGTTGGACTACAACTTATGTGAGCCCCAGCCAGTATGGCCACTGGTCAAGGAAAACGGGAGACACCCGGAAGGCTGCAGGTCAGCTACCCCAGATTTAGTTCATTAGGCAAGTAGTAGTCAAAGTCCACTGGACAAATAACTCATGTAGCAACCTCAAATCCAATCCCGGAAAGGTTTCTTCCAATGGAGGAAAAAAAGAAGAAAAACCTGTCAGGCAGAACAGATGTGAACAGCCGTGTATCAACTGAGCAGATCCCTTCTCAGAAGGAAATAAGAACGCTTTTCAAAATGGGGAGTAGCCAGAGCTGGCCCAGAGATAAGGCAGGGTGAAGCAGCTGCCTTTGGTGGTAGAAATGCAGAATGCAGCACCACACCTGTCCTGCCACTTTTGTTGCCACCAGAGAAGCTCTGCTTTGCCACTGGTCTCTCCCTGTCAGGGACTGGGCAGCGGAGGAATGGTGGAGACCGCCTCCCCATCCTGACCCTTCCAGGGAGAAGGAAGAGAAAGACAGTATAGATCTACAACAGGGCTTTGAGGGAGGTAGCAGCTCAGAGGCAGGTGAGGGGAAAGGTTGGGAAATCATGGGAGAGCCAGAACAACACCCGGCTGACACATTGACATTAGAAAGCATTCCAGACCCTCCATCTCTCAGAGTCCGGCGAGCCTTAAAAGTAGGAAAGCAAAGAGCTCAAAGGCAGAAGGCACATAGCAGCACCCGTAAGAGAGACGATGCGAATGACAAATGAGGAAGTGGGAGAAACGGGGGGTGGAGATTCACTCGAGACAACGCCATTATCCAAGAGGCTGGGTTCTAAAACCTCTCTCTGTAAAGATTGAAATAAAAAAGGGTGGTAAGAAGTTTTTCCTTGTCTTTATACTTTCCTGAGCAACCAGCCAGGAGAAGAAGAAGAAGAGTTTGGATTTGATATCCCGCTTTATCACTACCCGAAGGAGTCTCAAAGCGGCTAACATTCTCCTTCCCCTTCCTCCCCCACAACAAACACTCTGTGAGGTGAGAGGGGCTGAGAGACTTCAGAGAAGTGTGACTAGCCCAAGGTCACCCAGCAGCTGCATGTGGAGGAGCGGAGACGCGAACCCGGTTCCCCAGATTACGAGTCTACCGCTCTTAACCACTACACCACACTGGCTCTCAGCATCCTGCTGACAGCATCCTGACACCCCCCATCCCTAGGGGTGGAGAGAGGCCAGTGGCAAAGCTGTCCAGAACACCTCCATCTCACCAAGTCTTTCTGCTACTCCACATTGCAGAAAAACAGCATGGGGAAAGCTCTGCGTAATGCCTCCCGTTGCATTCTAGCACCCAGCTTTGCCACTGGTGGGGTGGCAAAGTTTGCAAGGGGTTTTCCTTGAGGCGAAGCCCTTGCAGAGCCTCACAATCCCCGCTCCATCGCAGGGGCAGTGGGGGATGTTTCACCCCAGGCGCGAAAACACCTTTGGCCACCTCTGGGTCCAGGAGATTCATGCAATTAGGCTGTGCCCAGATGGCAGCTTCTCTCATTGCTGATAAAGAGCTGAATTAGGCTCATGTGAACATACTTTACATTTCAAAGCTCCAACTATTATCCATGCTAAACTTATCAGACAGTTGTCAATAACAGAAATATGTCACTCAACTGCTTTTGCACCATTACCTACACTTGTCAGTCAAATCTTTTAGGTTGGCACTGCCATTCATTGCTATTATTTATTGAATTTGTCAGTCACTTTATCTTGACCAGGGCAAGCCAAAGTGACTTACAAGTAAACATTTTTTGATGTGTACCTGCTCTTGCTCCCTGTGATGGCCTGGGATTCGGGCTCGGATTCGGAACCAGAGCAGTCTCAATCTGTACAGTATCCTCTGCCCCAGACATCATCTGAACCAAGTCTGGGGCCTGATCCTGAGGAGCCCCAGTCTGCACAGGTTCCCCTGCAACAAGCACCAGCTGAGCCGAGTCAGGGGCCCGAGCCTGTCCTGGCTCCAGGTGCAGAGAATATCTCATTGCCTTCAGCTGGGCCATCACTGTCAGCTGCTCCACTACCGGCTGGGTCAGGAGAGGCTGAGGCAGCCCCTGGGTCTAGTAACCCACCGGCGTCTCCCGAGCTGCAGAGACTGAGGTCTGAAAGAAGGAGAGACCTGAGTACTCGCAGGAGGAGTGCTCGCCTTCAGGCGAGACAGGGTGGTGAGTCGTCGGGGGATTGGGACCAGCCATTACCTCGTCAGAGATAAAAGGCTGCCGGACCCCGCCCCAGGTTGCGGGAGCAACATTGCTATTTGCCTGATCCTGCCTGTGTTCCTGTACCTGACCTTGCCTGGTTCCCTGCTCCGTTCCCTGCCTTGACTCTTCTGGACTGACTACTCGCCGACTTCGAACCCCGGACCAGACCTGGACCTCGCTTCCCGGATACCCTCGGGCCAGCACACCCCCAAACTTTGCCTTCATTCTACTTCCAGCTCCTTTCCTGGTTGAAACTCTTACCAAACTCATACTGAGTTCCAAGAAAAGCCTAATAATAATAATAATAATATAAAATAATAATAATAATGTTTATTAAAACGTTTATGCTGTTACTTCACAGAAGACTTGTTCTTGAAATAGCCAGCAATTTACCACATCTTACCACAGATAGCGTTAAACTTCTGAATGGAGGGGCAGTTACAGCAATAAAAGGGTTAACCCTGCACCTTTCAACTTTAGCCTCAAATCTCAGTTCAGGAGGTTTCAGTCAGTGCAAGCAAAACGGATGGAAACAAGAGAAGAGCAGGATGGGAACTAAATGTTATGTTAGAAGAAGTGTTACAAGGGACAAGTCACTATTTAAAAGAGATTTTTGACCAGCATTTTAAACAGATTGTTCAAGATACCAAGGTGTCCTTTAGAAGTCAAGGGAACATGTACTTCAAAGCAAACCTCTATCAAATTCAGCAACACTCATCTCCACATGTGTGCAAATCAGTGTTCACAATTTCAAAGCATAATTTAATCTTTTGTAGCATTTTATTGTAAAGAGTGAAAGTGACAAGATTCATCCATAAGTGACAAGTGCTCGTTACTGGTGATTGGTGTGTGTGTGTGTATTCAGCACTGTGATTTGCAATGATAATGACCACTGCAGGAATAAGGTATTAATAATGCATTAGTATTTTATATCCCCCGCCCTCACCTGGAGACACAGTGCGTCCAATAAAAGGGCACCCCACGTCATTTCCTCATTGTCAGTAAGACCAGAAGCTTTCCTCCTTTCTAAGAATAGAAGGCAGAAGTGCAGGTCTTTTGTTGTTGTTAAACTGATCAAGGGTGAGAGCATAAAGTATAATTAGATATGTCTAAAAGTAGCAGTAAACCACTTTCAGACCCTCCACGTGTCTCTGTTTTCCAGGGACAGTCCTGGATTTAACGAAGCCGTCCCAGTTTCTGATTTGATCCCAGAATGTCCTGCTTTTTCTTAGGACGTCTCTATTTTCATTGGAGACATGTTGGAGGGTATAGAGTTATGCAACCCCCGAGCCAAGGAGATAAGTATCTATACAACCTGTAAGCAGCCATGTATAGGGAAGGTTTTTTATGTTTAATTATGGTTTTCTATATATGCTCCGGCGGGAAGGTAAACGGTGTTTCCGTGCGCTGCTCTGGTTCGCCAGAAGCGGCTTAGTCATGCTGGCCACATGACCTGGAAGCTGTACGCTGGCTCCCTCAGCCAATAAAACGAGATGAGCACAGCAACCCCAGAGTCGTCCACGACTGGACCTAACGGTCAGGGGTCCCTTTACCTATATATTCAGAAGACATCTGAAGACAGCCCTGGGCAGGGAAGGTTTTAAATGTTTGATGTTTTATTATGTTTTTATATATGTTGGAAGCCACCCAGAGTGGCTAGGGGAACCCAGTCAGATCGGTGGGGTATGATGTTGTTGTTGTTGTTGTTGTTGTTGTTGTTGTTGTTGTTGTTGTTGAATAGGACATCCCTATTTTCATCAGAGAAATGTTGGAGAGTATAACTCAGAGTGCTCTGAAGTGCTGAGCTCAGGTGATGGCTCAAACCTGGCTAGGTTTGCCCTCCCATGCCAAGGGACTGACCGAGTGGGCTGGGCCCCTCTGAGTTGGAACTTAGGCTGCATCTACACAGCTATAAAAAAACGCTCTGGGAAAAAAAAACATTTTAAAACTCACAATGGAAAATTTCATAGAGTTCCGATTTCAGCTCTACAGCACCATCTGGTGTCACAGCGTTATAACACAATTATAACATTGTTTTTTTTACTACCGGTAATGTAGCTGAGCTGCTGTGAGTGAGGGTCCTAACTGATCCTTAAGCATGTCTAAAAGGTAAAGTTACCCCTGACCATTAGGCCCAGTCGTGGACGACTCTGGGGTTGCGTGCTCATCTCGCTCTACAGGCCGAGGGAGCCGGTGTTTGTCCGCAGACAGCTTCTGGGTCATGTGGCTAGCATGACTAAGCCGCTTCTGGCGAACCAGAGCAACGCACGGAAATGCCGTTTACCTTCCCGCCGGAGCGGCACCTATTTATCTACTTACACTTTGAAATGCTTTCGAACTGCTAGGTGGGGCAGGAGCTGGGACCGAACAACGGGAGCTCACCCCATCGCGGGGATTCGAACCGCCGACCTTCTGATCAACAAGCCCTAGGCTCTGTGGTTTAGACCAGTGTTTCCCAACCAGTGTGCCTCCAGATGTTTTGGGACTACAATTCCCATCATCCCTGACCACTGGTATTGCTAGCGAGGGATGATGGGAGTTGTAGTCCCAAAACATCTGGAGGCACACTGGTTGAGAAACACTGGTTTAGACCACAGTACTACCCGCGTCCATAAGCACGTCTAGTTCACGACTAAAAGCACAGTAACATTCAGTGAAAGACTTATTTTCACTTTTAGTATCCCTTGCTTAAAACCCTTGCTAAATATAACATTCATCACACTAGGGCCTGGCTCTTGATAAATGTGAGTCTTCCATCAAGTCTGGTAGAGAAGCTATTATGCATATTTGCATGCAACTATTTAAAAGGGCACAGAAGCCCAGTCTTGAATCTATATCAAAACCTATCCACACTAGCAAAATTGCCCCAACACATTCTATATTATCCACTATTCTTTCCCCATTGCAAAACTAATACGTTATCAAAGAAACCATATGAACTTTCTATTTAAGTAATATGGGCATATTTTATGTTTGGCTATCATAGGTTTTTCTTCATGCCTCCACAGAAAACATAGTCCACAATTTCATATTAACTGCATTTTGCAAACCTCAAGTGTTTTCCTCCATTTGCAATCTGGCTAGGCTTCAGCCCTGAAGCAAAATTTCAGGTGGCTGTGGTCTAACCATTAACTTTGGCCTGGAATGACTTGAATTACAAACCAAACAGACTATGAATGGAATATCTTAAAAAGTGCAGTAAGTGTACAGCTTGGGAACCTGGTTTTGTTCTTCTGAATTGAGCCTGCAGACACACTTTTGAACCACTCTTTTGGGGCATTCCAAAAATGAATCATTATTCACAGACAGGAAATGCAGGTGCTACATTAAAGAACTGCAAAAAGAGTCAATTCAACTGAACAATAAAGATTTATTGCTCTTACGTTTCTTTAAAAAGCAACACACACACACCCAAACTTCGGTGTGTTTTCTGATTTAAAACACATCATACTCTGGCTTCTTAACCACCTTCTGTATTATGCTTCCAGAAATTTGACAGCTACTTATGAAGTTTATGACCACATATAATTTTTTGGTACTTAACCTATGAAAAAGCCATAAATATAACCATGAATATAATGTGCACTTTAATCAGTCATACCTTAGTATAATGCTAAAGCTTAATCTGTAAACATTAATATCCTCAGAACACAGCATCATGCTAAAAAAAATCTAGGTCAGAAGTTAGCACTATGCATTGACTTCCGCCAGGCTGGACTGGATGAATCCCAGACCGGAATTCAGATTGCCGGAAGAAATATCAACAACCCAGATATGCTGATGATACAACCTTGATGGCAGAAAGTGAGGAGGAATTAAAGAACCTTTTAATGAGGGTGAAAGAGGAGAGTGCAAAATATGGTCTGAAGCTCAACATCAAAAAAACTAAGATCATGGCCACTGGTCCCATCACCTCCTGGCAAATAGAAGGGGAAGAAATGGAGGCAGTGAGAGATTTCACTTTCTTGCATAGGCGTACCCAGGGGGGGCAGAGGGGGCAGCTGCCCCCCCCCAGAAGGCAGCCCTAGAAGCAAAAATGATCAGCGTCCATTCAAAGCAAACCTGAACGACCATGGTTTGCCCCCCCCCCAGTTTTGATCCTGGGTACGCCCCTGCTTTCTTGGGTTCCACGATCACTTCAGATGGTGACAGCAGTCATGAAATTAGAAGACGCCTGCTTCTTGGGAGAAAAGCAATGACAAACCTAGACAGCATCTTAAAAAGCAAAGACATCACCTTGCCGACAAAGGTCCGTATAGTTCAGGGGTAGGCAACCTTCGGCTCCCAGATGTTTTGGGACTACAACTCCCATCATCCCTGACCACTGGTCCTGTTAGCTAGGGATCATGGGAGTTGTAGTCCCAAAACATCTGGGAGCCGAAGGTTGCCTACCCCTGGTATAGTTAAAGCTATGGTTTTCCCAGTAGTAATGTACGGAAGTGAGAGCTGGACCTTAAAGAAGGCTGATCGCCGAAGAATTGATGCTTTTGAATTAAGGTGCTGGAGGAGACTCTTGAGAGTCCCATGGACTGCAAGAAGATCAAATCTATCCATTCTGAAGGAAATCAGCCCTGAGTGCTCACTGGAAGGACAGATCCTGAAGTTGAGGCTCCAGTACTTTGGCCACCTCATGAGAAGAGAAGACTCCCTAGAAAACAACCTGATGTTGGGAAAGGTTGAGGGCACAAGGAGAAGGGGATGACAGAGGATGAGATGGTTGGACTGTGTTCTCGAAGCTACTAACATGAGTTTGGCCAAACTGCGAGAGACAGTGAAGGATAGGTGTGCCTGGCGTGCTCTGGTCCATGGGGTCACAAAGAGTCGGACACGACTGAACGACTGAACAACAACAACAAATGTGCAATATACAAAAACGTAAGAATCATAGAATCATAGAATCATAGAATCATAGAGTTGGAAGAGACCACAAGGGCCATCCAGTCCAACCCCCTGCCAAGCAGGAAACACCATCAAAGCATTCCTGACAGGTGGCTGTCAAGCCTCTGCTTAAAGACATCCAAAGAAGGAGACTCCACCACACTCCTTGGCAGCAAATTCCACTGTCGAACAGCTCTTACTGTCAAGAAATTCTTCCTAATGTTTAGGTGGAATCTTCTTTCTTGTAGTTTGAATCCATTGCTCCGTGTCCGCTTCTCTGGAGCAGCAGAAAACAACCTTTCTCCCTCCTCTATATGACATCCTTTTATATATTTGAACATGGCTATCATATCACCCCTTAACCTTCTCTTCTCCAGGCTAAACATACCCAGCTCCCTAAGCCGTTCCTCATAAGGCATCGTTTCCAGGCCTTTGACCATTTTGGTTGCCCTCCTCTGGACACGTTCCAGCTTGTCAATATCCTTCTTGAACTGTGGTGCCCAGAACTGGACACAGTATTCCAGGTGAGGTCTGACCAGAGCGGAATACAGTGGTACTATTACTTCCCTTGATCTAGATGCTATACTCCTATTGATGCAGCCCAGAATTGCATTGGCTTTTTTAGCTGCTGCATCACACTGTTGACTCATGTCAAGTTTGTGGTCTACCAAGACTCCTAGATCCTTTTCACTTGTACTGCTCTCAAGCCAGGTATCACCCATCCTGTATTTGTGCCTTTCATTTTTTTTGCCCAAGTGTAGTACTTTACATTTCTCCCTGTTAAAATTCATCCTGTTTGCCTTGGCCCAGTTCTCTAATCTGTTAAGGTCATTTTGAAGTGTGTTCCTGTCCTCTGGGGTATTAGCCACCCCTCCCAATTTGGTGTCATCTGCAAACTTGATCAGGATGCCCTCAAGCCCATCATCCAAGTCATTGATAAAGATGTTGAATAAGACTGGGCCCAAGACAGAACCCTGTGGCACCCCACTAGTCACTTCTCTCCAGGATGAAGAGGAGCCATTGATGAGCACCCTTTGGGTTCGGTCAGTCAGCCAGTTACAAATCCAATGAATGGTAGCATTGTCTAGCCCGCATTTTACCAGCTTCTTTACAAGAATATCATGGGGCACCTTGTCAAAGGCCTTGCTGAAATCAAGATAGGCTACATCCACAGTGTTCCCTTCGTCTACCAGGCTTGTAATTCTGTCAAAAAATGAGATCAGATTAGTCTGACATGACTTATTTTTCAGAAACCCATGCTGACTTTTAGTGATCACAGCGTTCCTTTCTAGGTGCTCACAGACCGTTTGCTTAATGATCTGCTCTAGAATCTTTCCTGGTATTGATGTCAGGCTGACTGGGCGGTAATTGTTTGGGTCCTCTCTTTTCCCCTTTTTGAAAATAGGGACAACATTTGCCCTCCTCCAGTCTGCTGGGACTTCACCTGTTTTCCAAGAATTCTCAAAGATTACTGCCAGTGGTTCTGAAATCACCTCTGCCAGTTCTTTTAATACTCTGGGATGTAGTTCATCTGGCCCTGGAGACTTGAATACATCTAAACTAGCCAAGTGTGCTTGTACTACCTCCTTACTTATTCTGGGCTGTGTTTCCCCTGCTGAATCATCTGCTCCATATTCTTCAGGTCGGGCATTGTTTTCTTTTTTGGAGAAGACTGAGGCAAAGAAGGTATTGAGGAGTTCTGCCCTTTCTGCGTCCCCTGTTCGCATTTCACCTTCTTCTCCTCTAAGTGACCCCACTGTTTCCTTGTTCTTCCTTTTGCTACGGACATACCCATAAAAACTCTTTTTATTGCTTTTAACCTCTCTAGCAAGCCTGAGTTCATTCTGTGCTTTAGCTTTTCTGACTTTGTCTCTACATGTGCTGGCTATTTGTTTGAATTCCTCTCTGGTGGTTTCCCCCTTTTTCCATTTCTTGTACATATCCCTTTTAAATCTTAACTCAGTTAAAAGTTCATTAGATAGCCACCCTGGCTTCTTTAGGCACCTTCCATGTTTTCGTCTCATTGGTACTGCTTGAAGTTGTGCTTTTAATATCTCCCTTTTAACAAACTCCCATCCATCATGAACTCCCTTCCCTTTTAGTAATACTGACCATGGGATCACACCCAGCATTTCCCTAAGTTTTCTGAAGTCGGCTTTCTTAAAGTCTAGAATTTGAGTCTTAGTATGCTTGGTTGCTCCTTTCTGATGTATAATAAACTCCAGAAGAGCATGATCACTCCCACCTAATGATCCTACCACTTCTACCCCACTAACCAGGTCATCACTATTGGTTAGGACCAGATCTAAAATGGCTGATCCTCTTGTTGCTTCTCCCACTTTCTGGACAATGAAATTGTCTGCAAGGCCCGTGAGGAATCTGTTCGACCTTATGCTCTTGGCTGAGTTTGACATCCAACAAATATCAGGATAGTTGAAATCCCCCATTACTACTATCTCATTTCCTTTTGAATGCTTGGTCATCTGTTCCAGGAAGGCATCATCTATGTCCTCAGTTTGGCTTGGGGATCTATAGTAAACTCCCACCATGAGATCACTGTTATTTTTCTCTCCCTTAATTTTGACCCAGATACTCTCAATTTGGCTTTGAAGTTTTAAATCATGGATCTCTTCACAGGTATACACATCCCTGACATATAACGCCACTCCTCCTCCTTTCCTGTTTGGTCTATTCCTCTTAAATAGATTGTATCCCTCTATTACTACATTCCAATCATGAGATTCATCCCACCAGGTTTCAGTGATGCCTATTATGTCGTATTTAGTTTGCTGTACCAAGAGCTCAAGTTCATCTTGTTTATTTCCCATGCTCTGTGCATTTGTAAACAGACATTGAAAACCATTGATCATTCCCCCTAGTCTCCTACTTAAGGATTTTTTCCTCCCACCACTAGGTCTGTGCGCTGTTTGCTCCATTTGGTCCTTGACTTTTGGATGATCATCTTCAGCCTTTGATAGACTCCTACCTTCAGGACCACTGTCTCCCTCCCCCACATAAGTCAGTTTAAAGCCCTCCTGATGAGGTTTTTGAGATTGTTGGCAAAAACATTCCTCCCAACCCTTGTGAGGTGCAGCCCATCACTTGCCAGAAGTCCATCTTCAAGAAACTGCAGACCGTGATCTAAGAAACCAAACCGTTCCTGCCGGCACCATTTGCGAAGCCAGTTGTTCACTTCTCCTATTTTCCCCTCTCTTCCTGGGCCACGGCGTTCAACTGGGAGGACAGATGAGATGACAATTTGTGCATTTAATTGCTTCAGCTTCCTGCCCAGAGCCTCATAATCACTTTTGATCTTCTGGAGGCTATGGCTTGCGGTGTCATTGGTTCCCACATGGACTAAAAGGAAGGGGTTTTTATCCGTGGGTTTAATTATTCCTTGCAGCCGTTCTGTAACATCATGGATCTTGGCCCCGGGGAGACAGCATACCTCTCGAGACATCTTGTCAGGCCCACAGATCACTGCTTCCGTACCCCTCAATAGGGAATCCCCTATCACCACTACACGCCTCCTCTTAGGCTTGGTCGGGATTCTTACATGTGCTGTCCCTTCCAAGGTCGCCTGCACATTCCCAGAGGACTGACTATGTTGCTCGTCTTCATATACCTCATCAACTGTGATGAGGGAGAGATCTTCCAATGGAGTCTGTTCTTCATCTTCCAGATTTGAGAGCACTTCAAATCGATTTTGTAGTTCTAAACACTCAGAGCGATCCCTGGGCATTCTACTTCTGTGAGTCACGTTCCTCCATACATCTGGCTCCTGAGTTGGGGAACTGATCTCCTCCTCAGAGATGTGCCCTGTCTCCTGCTTGGTGGAGACAGTGTGCTCTGCTGCATCCAAGAAAAGCTCCAGCTCTTTAATTTTCTGGAGCGTAGATACACGGGCCTGAAGTTGCTGGACCTTGTCTTCGAGTAGGGCAACCAACTTGCAGTTGCTGCAGGTGTAGCTGTCTACAACCTTTGGCAAGAAGACAAACATTGCGCAGGAATTACAGGCGACTACAGTTGTTCCCTCCCCGTTCTGAAGTTGCCGGAAAACTCGGCCCTCCAGATGCTTTGGGACTACAACACCCATCTTCCCTGACCGCTGGTCCTGTTAGCTAGGGATGATGGGAGTTGTAGTCCCAAAACATCTGGAGGGCCGAGTTTGCCTATGCCTTAAATAAACCTAATGGTATGCACAAAAGCTAACATTTTTGGGTCAGGATACCTGACAGGTGTTTCATAGAATCACAGAATCATAGAAGATACCCTGAGGGTCTGCCCAACTAGCAGATCCTCTACAATGCAGGAATCTCAGCTAAAGCATCCATGGCAGATGGCCATCCAACCTCTGCCATGTCCATCACCTCCCTAGGGAGTCTGTTCTCTTACTATCAGAAATTTCTTCCTGATGTTTAGTCGAAATCACCTTTCTTGTAACTTGAATCCAGAGGCTTGGATCCTAGCCTCTGGAACAGGAGAAAACAAGCTTGTTCCATCTTCCATGCGACAACCCTTTAGCTATTTGAAGATGGCTATCATATCACCTCTCAGTCTCCTCTTTACCAGGTTAAACACACCCAATTCCCTCAACTGTTCATCATAAGGCCTGGTTTCCAGACCCTTGATCATCGTGGTTGCCCTCTTCTGCACACATTGCAGCTTGTCAATATCCTGTTTAAATTGTGATGCCCAGAGCTGGACACAGTATTCCAGTTGTGGTCTGACCAAGGCAGAATACTATTAGTTTTCTTGACCAGGACACTACACTTCTGTTAAGCCTTTATGTGCTGACTTAACATCAGCGAGTTTAGTATTGGAGCATTAAACATCAATGCAATATTAAGCATATAGATGTTCTCATTGATTATAGAGCCTAGTGGTGCTGCCACTTTAACTACCGGTCATCGTTCAGACTCCTGTTTGGTCAGGAATGCAATGGAAATGCTTGTTTTGTTATTGTTTAGTTTTATTTGAGGCTACATTTTTCTCTCTTGCTCCATCCAGGTGTGCAGACTATATAAGACCATAACTCATGTTTTCATCCCCCAGGGATTCTGTGTTATAATTAACCTAATTTCCAATGGTTAGGCATCAGAACACTCTCCATGCACTTTGGCAACATTCAATTGGATCAAAGGCAGTAAGCACGTTACCTTTTAGATGCCAAGATGCTTTCCTTCCCCTCACTTGAATCCAGGCACTAACAACAGGCTGCAGCCCAGCCACTAACACCAAGGGGAGGCATATTTTCAAACCATGGAAAGAGTAAGCTGAAATAATAATTTCATTCTATTTTGTTCCAGCTGTTAAATCTTGGCAACACAACTAATCTCCCAACTCATGCTGATTTTCAGTGCAATACTCAGAACATTTTATTATTGTTTCTTATTCAGATGCAACCATTTTTAGCTTACCCTAATTAGGTATTTGCAGCTAACAAGTGGTCACAATTTTTTTTTATTATTATTACTACTTTTTTAATAAAAAAAATCCAGCAACATTTTGTTGCACGCAGACAGAAACACAGTTTGGAGGGCAAAACACAAGAAAAAGCCAGGAAAAGGTTGAGCCAGTCTTTACAGCTTGATGAGCACCAGAGGAATAATAACACCACAGTTGTGGAGAAAGATTGAGCTGGTTCCCAAGAAAGGGGAAGCTGGCTAACATTATTTTGGATACAAGAAAGTCAGGTACAATTGGATCAGAGATAGCACCAAACCTGAAAATGGCAAGGTCCAGTGGGTCGTGTTAATTTCCATACACTGCACCAAAATCTGGCCTTGTCCATCTTACAATGTTAATATTTTATAGTCTAAACCACTGAGCCTCTTGGGCTTGCCAATCAGAAGGTCAACAGTTCGAATCCGCTCGACGGGGTGAGCTCTCGTTCTGTCCCAGCTCCTGCCAACCTAGCAGTTTGAAAGCACGCCAGTGCAAGTAGGTAAATAGGTACCGGTGCGGCGGGAAGGTCAACGGCGTTTCCGTGTGCTCTGGTTTCCGTCACTGTGTTCCATTGTGCCAGAAGCGGTTTAGTTATGCTGGCCACATGACCCGGAAAGCTGTCTGTGGACAAACGCCGGCTCCCTCGGCCTGAAAAGTGAGATGAGCGCCACAACCCCATAGTCGCCTTTGACTGGACTTAACCATCCAGGGGTCCTTTACTTTTAACTTTTTTTACCTGCACAACTAGCAACCCACCAACCAAACACAGATCATCAAAAATCCACAGCAGTATACCAGCAGCTCAGTAAGCCTTCAGTTTCTGCCACCTCCCCGGGACTGCAAAAATACAGATACTGTCAAGCACCTAAAAGGCCACAACATGTGCTAGCTACTGGCTATATATGGCTGGGTGGATTTTAAAGTTATACAGGCCTGATTTAGATATATGTGTAAACCGTTTTCCTTAGCTGGAACAAGAAGGAAAAAAATGTAGCTGCAGAATCAATCTTTTCGTTGGCTTGGGTATGAGTTCTTACCCCTCCCCCCTCCCCCCCAAAAAATCCACACTAAAAAAGGTTGAAAAATAGTTGTAGTGTGTGAAAGAAACAAAGAAAGCAGAAGGTGTGTGGAATGCAACAGCAGCAACAAGCAACTGATTCCTTCCACTGAGGCGGGCCGAGTCTCTATGGGTAGAATTAGTAGCTGAATGAAGATTGAGCAACCACAATGCAGGAAATTCCTCTCCAGTTGGATTTCCAAGGCAGAGGGGGAGGGGGAAGAGACATAGCTCAGTGGTAGAGCATCCGTCTTGCGTGCAGAAGATATCAGGTTCAATCCCTGGCATCTCCAGGTAGAGCTGAGAGACAGCCCTTGTCTGAAACTCTAGACAGCCACTGCCAGCCAGTGGAGACAGTTAGATGAACCAGTGGGTCTGGCTTCTTATTAAGGCAACTTCCTATGTTCCTGTGTTATTAAGGCAACTTCCTATGTTCAGCATTTATCTGATAGTGGTAAGGCTAGTAGAGGCTGCTAAGAGTTTCTTTAGGTAGAGCTGGCAGATGAGTCGTGTTTGCAAACCCTCCAAGTGTTCCTATTTTCCAGGGACAGTCCCAGGGCTGGAAACAAATTTCTGAAGGGCCTTAATTGTCTTAGGAAGAGTTCCCCCTCTATATAGATCCTGACAGATCTTCGAGACTCTCCAAGTGTCTCTTTTGCAATGACAGTCCCAGATTTACAGAAGCCATCCTGGTTTCTGATTTGATCCCAGAATGGCCCACTTTTCCTTAGGACATCCCTATTTTCATCGGAGACATGTGGGAGAGTATGAGCCTCAGTTCTATGAGCTTTCTTGATTTAGTGCAAACACTTCATCAGAAATTTCACTAGGCTGCCACGGAACTAAGCCGTAACTAATGACATCATGCTGTGCGTTCTTAACAGAGTGGACCACGCATCTAGTTTGCCATCGGGGCAGGTGACAATCCTGGCTTCTAAAACCCCAGGATGCATTTTTTAAAAATCTTTTATGAAGAATAAAATCAAGCTGCTTGATAGCCCCGTGATTAAGAGGCAGGGTATTTAAATAAATTTAAATAAATTTGATATGGGGGGGGGGAACAGATGGGAGAGAAAATGTGAAACACAATACCCACACCGAAAACACATAATTTACTTTGTAGCCATTTTTCTGGGTAAGTCTTTTAAACACTGTGACCAATTTATAAAACTTGGTTTATTATCTACAGTCCCACTGATTTATTAAGGTTCTTTGCTATGAACTTTCAAAAAGATAACCTCCTCTAAAAGATAACAATACAACCTCTGTAAATAAGTAATGTTTGTTATTGGGGGGGCAGCGTGAGGGTTGTCACCGAGTACAGGCTTACGTTTTAAAGAGGACTAAAAGCAATCAAACTGTCCAATCCAGAAAAGGAGTTTTAATTCACTTTATAATGGACACCTAAAGTTGAATGGAATGAGCACTGTGACCCAACAATAATAATAATAATAAATCCTGTGGGTCTGGGTGAATGTTTATACGATAAAATGTGAGAGCCACAACTCAAAAACTCATAAAATGAGTTTAAGAGGCCACCCTGCTCCTTCCCAAAATACCAAAGAGAACAAATATTTTTTAATATCCAGGTCAAGACAGAAACCCCCTAGTCAATTTACCCTTTGTTACTTGTACAAATCTCAACATTAACCTAGATTTCCCTTCTGTTTAAAGCAGGAATGTTACCAAATATGCTGCTACCGCCAAGACTGTGTTGTCCATAAGGAACTACATCAGTGGTAGATAATCACTATCCTGAAATTACCTAAGATCAGAACACACATGTATATTTGGGGGAGGGGGTAGCTGAGGTAAGATTTCCCCCTCCCCACAGGATTTGCTATCTGATAGAGATGCCATGTTCCATCTTTCAGCGATGCAATATTGGCAACTATGCATGCCCACCTCAATATTTGCTACAAGGTAGGCTGCCTTCTCCCGGATGGTGGATTTAGGTCTGTCACTAGCAACTTTTCAAAGCTCGGCAAGGATTTGAGTGTAAAAGTAATTTGGCTTAAGCCAATAAAGTCTTGGTACACTGAACATTTACTCTCTCCACCTAGACACAGGGATTTTGTTCATCCAGAGACAATCACAACGATGTTGTTGTTGTTGTTTAGTTGTTTAGTCGTGTCCGACTCTTCGTGACTCCATGGACCAGAGCACGCCAGGCACTCCTGTCTTCCACTGCGTCCCGCAGTTTGGCCAAACTCATGTTGGTAGCTTCGAGAACACAGTCCAACCATCTTGTCCTCTGTCGTCCCCTTCTCCTTGTGCCCTCCATCTTTCCCAACATCAGGGTCTTTTCCAGGGAGTCTTCTCTTCTCATGAGGTAGCCAAAGTATTGGAGCCTCAGCTTCAGGATCTGTCCTTCCAGTGAGCACTCAGGGGTGATTTCCTTCAGAATGTAGGTTTGATCTTCTTGCAGTCCATGCAAGAGTCTCCTCCAGCACCATAATTCAAAAGCATCAATTCTTCAGCGATCAGCCTTCTTTGCTGTATGGTCCAGCTCTCACTTTCATACATCACTACTGGGAAAATCATAGCTTTAACTATATGGACCTTTGTCGGCAAGGTGATGTCTCTGCTTTTTAAGATGCTGTCTAAGTTTGTCATTGCTTTTCTCCCAAGAAGCAGGTGTCTTTTAATTTCGTGACTGCTGTCACCATCTGAAGTGATCATGGAACCCAAGAAAGTAAAATCACTCACTGCCTCCATTTCTTCCCCTTCTATTTGCCAGGAGGTGATGGGACCAGTGGCCATGATCTTAGTTTTTTTGATGTTGAGCTTCAGACCATATTTTGCGCTCTCCTCTTTCACCCTTATTAAAAGGTTCTTTAATTCCTCCTCACTTTCTGCCATCAAGGTTGTGTCATCAGCATATCTGAGGTTGTTGATATTATATGTTCTCATAAAGTAAATGCTAGGCCAATGCCATTTAGCTTCCATTTTACAGGTAAGAAACAGATATGGATAAAAAACTTTGCAAGCTTTTCAATACAAGCCAATGGCCAAGGTAGGCTTTGAAGGCATGACTCACAGGTCCAGTGGTCTTCCTTAAACAATCAAATCTAAGATTAGTGTACCAAAATATGAACAAGCTTCATGAACCGTCAACACAAATGTGGAAGCAAGTAGGAAGTAGCAATTAGGCATTTCTCTAATGTCTGAACTGAGAAACCGTGGCCAATAGCTACCACACAAGCTATAATATGATGTCATAGTTTAAGATGGATTCATATTTTGGCTCATTTGGAATCAAATAACCCTAGTTTCCCAGTTCATATATAATGGGAAACTATGGTTAACTGCAACTGCCTGACTTTTTCCTGCTCATTCAAGGGGAAGAAGAAAAGTGATATAGGCAGGTGCATGAAGTTCATTCATATTCCAGCAAATAGGACCCAAATTTGATTGTCTGAACATGACCAGTGTCTTATAGCTTAGCCTGTCTGGCATCAAAAGGGACATTTCAATCAGGGGCAATACATCTGCTTAAAAAGCAAGTGGAAAGGGCAGCCAGAATGAAATAGAAACATCTTGTGGCAAAGTAAATAATCAAACCCTTGCTATAAAATCTTTCTCCCGGGAGAAATTGAATATTCAAATGCTCCGACAATGTTTGCACTGCAGGACAGAGATGCTAGAACACTGAGCTCAAGGAATAAAGTAAATACCACCTTGGCTTCTGGTGCCCACAGAGCTGCCTCCAAACAGCCCTCATTATTATAAACAGACATGAGCCATACTTTGGGAGGTGTAATTTTAGCTCCCGTACCCATACATGAAACATTATGTGAACCCGTGGACACTATTTCTTTGAATCTCTATAAATAAAACATGCTGGCAACAACTCTGATTTAATCTTTGGCAGGCTTCCTCCCACGCTCTTTAAAAGCTTTGATTGCAACTCGTTCATGTTACTCTCCTTGCCTTATTTGTATTTTTGCTTCTTCTTCTTCTTCTTCTTTTGCTGTTGTTTTTAGCCTTGTTGTATGCTTTTATATGTAAGCTGCCCCCAAGGTTCAAAGTGAGTCAAGGGCTGCGATATAAACGTTTAAAAATTAAATTAGGCACGTGGCAATTCAACGGAAAGGCCCAAATCAACCTATTTTTCTTGAAAATTAGCTATTGGTTAAATTGAGCTGGAGCATGTTAATAACAAGAGAAGGCTAACATTAATATTATTATCATCATTATTTATTAAATCTACATACCCTGAAACATTTCTGCAATGAAAATAGAGATAATAAATAATAATAATAATAATAATAATAATAATACCCTGCCCATCTGACTTTGTGGCCCCAGCCACTCTGGGCAACTTTCATCATATATAATGTTTAGTGTTTTATTATGTTCTTATAACAAACTTCCCTATACAGGACTGTCTCCATAAGTCTTGTAAAGGTTGTATAGTTGTCTCCTTGGCTCAGGGGTTGCATAACTCCATACCCTTCAACATTTATCCACTGGGCAGCTTCCAACTTAAGATTAAAAATACATTAAAACATTAGTCATTAAAAACTTTCCTAAACAGAGCTGCCTTCAGATGTCTTCTAAAAGTCAGATAGTTTTTTATTTCCTTGACATCTGATGGGAGGGCGTTCCACTGGGCGGGTGCCACTACCGAAAAGGCCCTCTGCCTGGTTCGCTGCAACCTCACTTCTCACAGTGAGGGAACCGCCAGAAGGCCCTCGGAGCTGGACCTCAGTGTCCAGGTTGAGCTATAAGTTCCTCAAAATAAGAAGTTAATAATCTTTTAAAATGAGCTAGATGAATTCACAGAAAAGGGTCCATCAATGAGTGCAGTATTGGAGATTAAGGTGAAAACTGGATTTGGAGAACCTGCAACATTTATTTGGGGAGAGCTTTATTCCCCAAGTGCTCTATTTTCCTAAAAACTGCAGAGATGAAAACCACTCCAAAGCCATCTTCACTGCCTTTGTGACATCTGAAATGCCGCCACCCCTTAATTTCCTTACTTCCAAAGGCAATATTAGGTTTTTAATTTAGAGCTCCTTTCAATCAAACTCAGGATTTCAGGTCAATTGCTATTGAATTTTACTTTTATTCTAGCAATTTGTATCCCGCTTTCTCTTTGTAAAGGATAACTGAAGATGGCCCACAAAGCGAAAAATTAAAATAAATAAAACACAGGCACGCACAAACAATTAATAAATACAAAATGGCAGCAAGAAAATAGAACATATTTTCCCTTCCCAGCAGAAAAAATAAAAAGTTCGCCATGCGTAACAGTGCGATAGATACACGTAACAATATAAAATAATGCCTGCATACAGTGTATCATAAATCAATCTAACTGCAGAAGAATCACTTTGTCTATTTATATAGCACCCTCAGTGTGTGCAGCACTTTCAGAGAGTGCAAACGGACAGGTCCCTGCCCTGATGAGAATACAAGCTAAAATTCAGGGAAACAAAAAGGAGAGGGCGCTTGAAACCGGGGTAAACAGGAAAAGAATAAACAATAGCTTCTGTTATATGTGTTCTATGTGGACATTTGCTGGACATTATACTCCGCAATACATTGCAAGCACAAGTAACACAAATACTGCTAAACTCAATTCCATGTGTACAGTGAGTATTTCAAAATACAAAAGCAGAAGCCAGACTTGGGACTTAGAAACAGTCTCTGGTTTTCGGACTGCATGGTTTCAAAAGGAAAGAGTTACACAGCATGGAAATATACTTCCCAAGTAGACCTAAGTAACAGAGAAATTGGCATATTGAGAACCTCCAATCAATCAGTAATCCAACAAATAAAATCCAAATCGGTTCTCTAGTTCTTGGGACATGCAGGGAGAAAAAAAACATTTCCAGTCACCTGCTGTGGTTTGGAGGACGGCTGTGCACCAATTTTTTCTTCTGGCAGCCAGAGTGCAAGAGGAAGGGCAGGAAGAGCCAAACCAAAAAGACATCCTGTTTTTTTGTTTTTGCCACAGATTTCCTGAAGGATATCCTACTGCTTCAAGGAAACACACACAGCCTTCCATGGGAGGCTGCTACATAAGCACACTGTGCTGCATTGGAGCAGACGAGCTACGGTTAGAAAACTTCTAGAAAGTTCTCACTTTCCATTATGTTTCAGATTACTCCAGCCCAGGGGTCAGCAAACTTTTTCAGCAGGGGGCCAGTCCACTGTCCCTCAGACCTTGCAGGGGGCTGGACTATATTTTGAAAAAAATAATAATGAATGAATTTCTATGCCCCACAAATAACCCAGAGGTACATTTTAAATAAAAGCATACCTTCAACTGATGTAAAAACACCGGGCAGGCCCCACAAATAACCCAGAGATGCATTTTAAATAAAAGGACACATTCTACTCATGTAAAAACACGCTGATTCCCGGACAGTCCGCGAGCCAGATTTAGAAGGCGATTGGGCCGGATCCGGTCCCCAGGCCTTAGTTTGCCTACCCCCACACTCCAGCCAATACCTGTAGGTCTTCCCTAAACTGACCCTTTAAACGCATTCACTCACCATTGTAGGGCATTGTAGGACCCATATTTAAACAGTATTTCCAAACTACCCACATTCACATTAATAAATGAACTATTTGGGTAGCAGCAAATATCCTGGTAATCATTTCCTCTTCTAGCTGCTGAAAAAAAGCTAACATGGGGCTGAAAACTCTGGGAGATATTTCTCCTTCTTTAAAAAAAAAAAACCCGAATTAATTCATACAGTTAAAAAAAAATACAGTTGCTCTTCTTTCTTTCTTTCTCTTTTTTTATAGCAACACAGCTAAAACGCAAACACTGGCTACCTGTAGCCGAAAATAGTGCATGAGCACAAAAACCCAATGTTTTAAACTTCTGCCCTAACCAGGAAAATTAGTATGTGCCACTATTGCTGATTTTAGCAAGAAAACCAAGTAAAAGTTCTAAAAATACTTTTGCATTTTAATTCCAAAATAGCCTGTTTGTTGAATACATACAATTTAGCTCTGCCAGCCGGTATATTATAATAGTGGTCCACACACATCCATCTCGATATGCCGTGCAGGGAGGAGTTGAACCTGCCATAAAAGCCTTGAAAAACTGTGGGTGGTTCCCCAAACATGAGGCACATACACAAGTACACACAACCGGGCAAATGCTTGTCTATCCAAGCATGAGTTTTGCATGGGAGCTTTTTCTCAGAGGTTAGGTAGGCCTTTGTTTCATTCCTTGCTGAATTTTGGGCTTCTCTTCTCCACTAACAGGTTCAGTTTTTAGGAGTAAACAAAGCTTTCCCTCAAGCCAAAAAAGGCTTAAAAACCAAAAGGTTACATTTATTATACGTTAAAAAGGATTTAAGTGGCTTAATCATTGTCTCATTGTCTCGATAGCCATTCTGCTTGCCGAAAAACATTGTGTCCTATTATACTGTCATGCAACTGATAAAGATCTCCCATTAGCCTGCGAGGTACTTTGAAGGTCATGGAGTCCAGCTCTCCAGACTGAAATGTATTTCTTCGGAGGCCCCATGCTTTCTTGATTGTTTTCTTTATCTGCTCTTGAATATAAACGCACACAGAGCCAGGCATCCATTTCCTGCTCCGCCACAATGCAGAGAACCAAATAGTTGTACAGCCTCCCCCTGTTCCACTCTACACGCACGTCAGGAAGACTCACCATATCGATCATCTATCAAATCTCCCATGTCTTTGAATGGTCGATTGCTGATGGCGATCTGGCTTACTACCATTTCTTAGATATTCACAACCTTTTCTCTCCTCAGTTTCTTAACCCCCTAAAAAGTGCTTATTTTTCCCAAAGGTTTCCTGGACAAAAGCATAGCTATTTTTTTATTTTATTTTTTTTTTGCAAAATGTTTTTATTCGTCTTTTAAATTGTTACAACAAAACACACAAATAATCCTTTAACAATGTTTACATATATACAGATACTCCGCCGAGTATTTGGACTTCCTCCTCCACCCATACTGGGATTCATTTTTTACAATCATTCTTACACCTCTATCTTTTTTTTTTGTCATTATTGTTGTTATACCACCTTTTCTTCTTAGGTTCTGGATCTATGTTACAAGTATTGTGTCAAAGCCTGTGAATGTGTTCATATTATTACAATGTTTTTTTAAATAAACAATATATTTACTCCACTCTATTTGAAGCGTTTGGTCTTTTTGTTCTCTCATTCTTCCTGTTAACTTCGCTAGTTCCAGATATTCTAATAATTTTAATCTCCATTCCTCAATAGTTGGTGTTTCAAAAGCATAGCTAAAAATTAGGGTAAATGCAACAAGATGTGCAGGATCAGAATTACTAGAGCACGGAGGGGGAATCACTGGCCTATGTTGGTTAGATCCAGCCAATGATCGATATAATACAGTACACTTTGCATCCTATTAGCGTCTCCAAACAGAGAGCAACAGAAGACCAATCTACTTTTTTAGCCTTACAAAATAGCAGTAGGAAACACATGCTTTGTATTTTGTGTGTGTGTATTGTTGTTGTTTTGTCGTTTACTAATACACAGCCCAGTCAACTACAAAATAGTTGGCAGGGAACACAACTGCACCAACTCTGGCAAGCCTTTGCAAAGGCTTTGCTCAGCTAAGTAGCACACAACTTGCCCACTGGAGCCTAGCTGCCCCAAATCTGTACTAGCTGCTTGGTGCCCATCAGTCCCAATCTGAAAACATTCCCAGAACTGATTAACTATTTCAACTGATGAAATAGGCAAATTCTCAATGGAACATATCAAAAACCTTCTTTAGCCTGTAAGCAGCGAAGCTGATAGGAACCAGCTGAGTAACTTGAAACTATTTGCTGTTTCCATAACTGGAAAGCACACACATGCTTTAGCTGAGCTCATACACAGCTCTTTAGTGGAATACATATATTGGCTTATGCTAGCAGGGCTTGCCATCTGCTGAACTATGGTTTATAAGTAACTCCACATTTAACTAGAGTCATTAAACTTAAGGTGACATTTGAGAATAATGTAATTGGTTGTGAAGGACTCACCATGCATGGTGGAAATGCCAAAAAGGTGGAATAATAAGTCCCTAAAGGGTTGTCTTTGGGAATGGACTGAGTCAGCAATTCTCCAGTACTACTGAAGACTTCCTCTGCATTCAGCACTAATTTGTCTGAAGTCTATTCTAAGACTTTTGGTAAGAAGAATGAGAAATCCTAAGAACATGTGACTTCATAATGTATTCCATCTGTTTGCTTCGATTCAACATCTCAGCCACGCAGAGTTTTCTTTCCAGAACTACAGTTCTTAGAAGTACAGCTATTCAAACTGTGCATTTTTCCCAAGTCGTCCCTTTCAGGTTATCAAAGGGCTGCTTTCCACTAAGCTTCCAATCCCCTAATCAACTTCCATAACATCTCCTGTTGACTCTGTTTTATATCAATTTGCATCACTAATTCAAATAGGGAAACAGCACTTGTGATAAGCAGAACACTGCACGGAATGCTGGCATACAAGCATAATTTCATTTCCTTTTTTTGTAACTCCATAGCATTACACTCATTTTGGGAAAAAAATATTGGAAATCCCTTCCATTAATTGATCAGGGATTATGTCTTCTAGTTCTGGTGTGTCCTATTCAGGAAGCAGCCAATATTCTTGTACCCACTTCCTGACCTTTAAAGTGCTAAATGGCTTCAGCCCTGTATACCTGAAGGAGCATCTCCACCCCTATCATTTCAGCCCAGACACTGAGGTCCAACTTTAAGGTGCTTCTGGCGGTTCCTTCATTGCGAGAAGAGAGGTTACAGGGAGCCAGGCAGAGGGCCTTCTCGGTAGTGGCACCCGCCCTGTGAAACGCCCTCCCATCAGATGTCAAGGAGATAAACAAGGATCTGAATTTTAGAAGACAGACATCTGAAGGCAGCCCTGTACAGTGGTATCTTGGGTTACAAACACCTCAGGTTACAAACACTTCAGGTTATAGACTCCGCTAACCCGGAAGTAGTACCGCGGGTTAACCTCAGGGTGAAAACAGAAATTGTGCGGCAGCGGCAGCGGCAGCAGGAGGCCCCATTAGCTAAAGTGGTACCTCAGATTAAGAACGGTTTCAGGTTAAGAACGGACCTCCAGAACAAATTAAGTTTGTAACCAGAGGTACCACTGTATAGGGAGGATTTTTAATATTTGACGTTTTACTGTGCTTAATGTTTTAATTTGGTGGAAGCCACCTAGAGTGGCATATAAATAAATTATTATTATTATTATTATTATTATTATCATTATTATTTATGTCAAACTCCTTGGGTATCAGACCAACCTTGTTATAATAAGGTGGGGTATCTGGCTGCCATTTGCATTTCTGCTTCTGTGTCCTCAGACACTGCTCCCTGTTTCAGTGAAAGAGACGAGAACCACTGTGATCACACAGATGTTGCTCACTCAGAGAGAAGTTGCATTCACCTGCTCCTATATATGTTCACTTCAGTGGAAAAGAGACTGCAGCCATACAGTCCTGCTTTTGCCTGCCTTCATGAGTAGGGCAATGTGTCCACTATTACCTGCTCCGATGAAGTTTGACCAATGTACTCACATGATGATAATACTGGCCTCAAAGACAGAAACTGGCCAGTGTGACCTCATGTTGATGCTGCTTGCTTGAAAAAGCCATTGTGACTTCATGCTGATGCTGCTCACCTGAAGGAGAGGGACTGGCCACTGTGACCACATTCTGATGTCACCTGCTTGAAGGAGATTGGCCATTGTGACCACATGCTGGTGCCAGGATACTGACTAATCCATGTGTCCCCATTCAGATGTCCTTCCCAGGAAGATAGAAACTGGCCAATGTACCAAGCCACCTGAAGGAGAGAGAGGCCATGATGATACTGCCTGCCCGAGGGAGAGACACTGGAGACTGTGGCCTCATGATAATGATGCCTACTTGAAGGAGAGAGAGGGGCCAGCCTCTGTGCCCATGCTTTGCCAACAACTTTCACGATAAAGGTACCCAAACCCTTTGCAGCCTATAAAAGTAGAAGTTGAGGTTTCTCAACTCCATTTCTTACTCTGCATTCTCTCAAAGGCAAGAGTCATCTCCCCTCCAGCTGTCATCCAAGAGGTGGGAGGATGGCCCTTCTATCTTTTGTTGGCTGCCTGTTAGGAGCATCTTCTGTTTTGTATACACCAGAAGCCTGGAACCGCTTCAGGGATGTGGTGAGGATTATGGCCTCCCCAAGACGTTACTCTACTGAGGTGGCCATCCTAAAGCCACTGCAAGAAGCCCAGTGGCCCAGATCAGGCATGGAGAAGAAGAGAAAAATAAGGCAAACCGTATGGGATTTTAAGAGCACATACAATGAACACCCATGATAGAATTGAGGCACTTCAGAATATTTTGGCTGATAGGAGTTAACATTCAGAAACTGGCCATTGTGACTTCATGCTGATGCTGCTCACCTGAAGGACATGGACTGGCCACTGTGACCACATTCTGATGTCACCTGCTTGAATGAGATTGGCCATTGTGACCACATGCTGGTGCCAGGATACTGACTAATCCATGTGTCCCCATTCAGATGTCCTTCCCAGGAAGATAGAAACTGGCCAATGTACCAAGCCACCTGAAGAAGAGAGAGGCCATGATGATACTGCCTGCCCGAGGGAGAGACACTGGAGACTGTGGCCTCATGATAATGATGCCTACTTGAAGGAGAGAGAGGGGCCAGCCTCTGTGCCCATGCTTTGCCAACAACTTTCACGATAAAGGTACCCAAACCCTTTGCACCCCATAAAAGTAGAAGTTGAGGTTTCTCAACTTCCTTTCCTACTCTGCCATTCTCTCAATGGCAAGGGTCATATCCCCTCCAGCTGTCATCCAATGCTTTGGAAGAGGTGAGGGGGACTGCTATCTTTTGTTGGTTGCCTGTGAGAGCATCTTCTGTTCTGTATCAGTGCTCCAATAATTAGGGGCCAATGAGGACTTAGCACTAAGAAGGAAGCAACTTGACAGGGGCTCATGTTATTCCCATAGGGAACAGCGGAAAACTAGAACGAAAAGCAAAGTAAAAATGACACTAAAATATTACCTCCCATGTGCCCTAAAGGCCACCAATCAAAGCACCCTGACTAAGATGAACATAACATAAAATTTATCACAGGCACTTCCTTATGTATGTTTCGTGGTATTTTATGCATTGTGACTGGTCATTTTTATTGATTATAGTTTAGTAATTCTTTGTTGTAATTGTTAACTGTTAAGTGTTTAATCATTGTTAAGTGTTTAACACAATAATAAGTGTTTAATTATTATTTGCTGGTATTTGCTCCCTTTATATAGAGTCTATGACATATAGCCAGGCCAAAGTGGTGATCGCTCAGAGACTGGGGGACATCGCCAGACAAGAAGACATAGCCCGCGTGAAACCTGGGATGTTTCTGGGGGAGCAGGTGTACCAGGCCGTACCAGCCCGCTATCTTGCGGATATCAAATATCTGGAATATCGTAGACTTCTCACTGCGGCCAGGCTGAATGTTCTTGACTCGGCGGTATTGAGGGGGAGATTCAGAGGAGTCCCATATAGTCAGAGAACGTGCCATTGTGATTTAGGAGAGGTGGAGTCTACGGAACATATCCTACTGAGTTGCCCTTTTACGCTGAGCTAAGGCAATATCTCATAGCCCCCTATTTATCCCATCTTAGTTTTCGGTCAAGAGAAAGGCAGGTTGCATATCTGCTGAACAAGCCCTCTGGGAAAATAGCCTTATCGGTGGCTAAATTCCTCTTCCTGGCGCTTAAGTGTCGGAAGCGTAAAATCGAATGCCTCGATGTGGGTTTACCTGTATAATGTTAATAATGCTGCTGTCTTTTGTGTTGTTTTTACTTGTGTATCTTTTTGATGTTTTTATTGAGAAATGTTTTCTGACTATCGGTCGAATAAAGGAAAGTAGTAGTATTTGCTGGTATTTAATTTTACTGTTTAGTATTGTATTCAAATGAATTACTGAATATTCCTTTATTTTATATAAGTTGTTTATTTTAAAGTTATGTTTTTATTATGACTTTTTGTATTGGATCAGATTGTTATTAGGTGTGTGAACTTCGCTGTCTATTTTGTTGTTTCTTCAGCTTGTAACCTGCCTTGTGTGTAGTAATATAGAAAGGTGGAATGTTTTAAGGTGGAAAATTTAAAAGTGAAATGAAATGAAATGAAATTTTACTCAGCTAAATATGACTGCGTATGAGTTAGGGTTTTATGACTTAAGTATCAAAGCTCCATCATAAACAAAAAGGTACCCACAGGTATAAGCGATGCCAGCTCTTAACCAGGTAATAAATATTTTTCTCACTCAAAAGACACCTTTGCTACGCATCTTTCTTTCTTGTTCACTTTCTCATTTAAAAGGCATATAAAGCAGGGCTTTCTGTATTTACTAGGCACAGAGGAGAAATAACTTAAAGCAGCCCCATCATACCTCTGTTCCAAATCCCTCAACATGTTATCAAACCTGAGTTACTACATTAGTAACACTCATAATCTTTCGTGACAATAAAAACAGTCCTGGTTTCTTAGCTTTAATCATCAAGTAAATCCATATCAAGTATGTAAAATGTTTTATGTAGCATACTGAACTGCTCCCAATAGAACCAAATTGAGAAAAGAACTAAGAAAATTATTATGAGTTTTGTCCTGAGCCCTTTTCCCTGAATAGTCCGAGTCAGCAAAATAATGGCCATGCTCTTTATTTGATTACATCTATATCCATTTTTCTTCCATCATGGAACCCAAGGCTGTACGTGGTTTCTGGGCAATCTCCCATCCAAACATTGGCTCATACCCTGCCTAGATACTTCTACCATGCTTTTAGAATGAACTATGCACTGGAGTATAGGAGAGAGATAAAGAATGCACAACTATAGGTAAATTATTGCAAATGAGGAGCAAAAACTGGGATTAATAGCAGTGTCTATAAAACGATTGGCTACGAGTCAGCATACGAGTGAGTGAGCGTATTTCCTCATTACTGAGTATCATTTTTATTTATTTGCTTATTCAGTAAATATTCCACCTTTCCTCCCAAAGGAGCCCAAACCAAAGTGATACCTCAGAATTCAAAAAGAATCCATTCTGGAAGTCTGTTCAACTTCCAAAATGTTCGGAAACCAAGGCGCGGCTTCCGATTGGCTGCAGGAAGCTCGTGCAGCCAATCGGAAGCCGCTGAAGCCCCGTCGGACGTTCGGGTTCCAAAGAACGTTCGCAAACTGGAACACTCACTTCCGGGTTTGCAGTGCTCGGGAGCCAAAACATTCGACCCACAAGGCGTTCAGGATCCAAGGTAGGACTGTACTCACAAGAAGCAGTCATTCCTTTATGGAATGGCTTCCTTGTTAGGGGCTAGGAGTTCCTGGTAAAGGTAAAGGTAAAGGTGAAGGGACCCCTGACCATTAGGTCCAGTCGTGTCCGACTCTGGGGTTGCGGCGCTCATCTCGCTTTATTGGCCGAGAGCCGGCGTACAGCTTCTGGGTCATGTGGCCAGCATGACAAAGCCGCTTCTGGCGAACCAGAGCAGCACACGGAAACGCCGTTTACCTTCCCGCCGGAGCGGTTCCTATTTATCTACTTGCACTTTGATGTGCTTTCGAACTGCTATGTGGGCAGGAGCTGGGACCGAGCAACGGGAGCTCACCCCATTGCAGGGATTCGAACCGCTGACCCTCTGATCAGCAAGCCCTAGGCTCGGTGGTTTAACCCACAGCACCACCTGGGTCCACCTGGAGTTCCTGGTAGTTTCTCTCAAATAAGGATCAGTCTCTCAATTGAGAGAGAGAGAGAGATCAAATGTATCCTTCTCTCATTGGCAAATTTGGATCTCCATCTCTATCCCTCCAAGTTAAGCCCAAGAAAAAGGCTTTACATACTTTATCACAAAAGTACACTTGTCAGGGAGCCGTGATGGATTGTAGATTTGTACACTCAGCGGCAAACCTGATTGCCTGTGCACAACATGTGAAACATAGCCCAAAGAAACAGTTGGGGCTGGGAGGATTTGCTTTCATTCAGGCATGGAATCATCAAATCATGGAACTGTAGAGTTGTAAAGGAACCAAAGGGTCATCTAGTCCAACCCCCTGCAGTGCAGGAATCTCAACACATATCCCCCACCCTCAAAAAATAAATTTGGAACCATACTAGATCCTGCTTAGGTTTGCAAAAGGGCTAGCAATTTTATTGCCGCACCACTGCATGAAGCAAAGCAGGCACAACCACATCTTCCACAAGCACTTTCCCCGAGAGGACAGACAAGTTAGTCTCAATGCCAAACAATAAAAGGACACAACTCTTGACATCCAAAGTAGCAATACCATAAAGCAGTGGCAGAACATTTCAACGTCCCCAAAAAACACTGTAACTGGCCTTAAGGCGGTCATTCTGGAACAAAGGAACTTCAACAGAAGAATAGAATATGAAACACCAAGAACTTTAATTTGGGAATTAAATTGAGATGAAGGATTTGTATCACACTGCATGTGTTAATTTGCTGGGCTATCTATGACTATTGTGAATTTTTCTGTGCAGCTGTTAATACTATCATCTCAGCCACTATTCCCATTCTGCTATCATCATCATCATTTTCTGTACCCATTTCCCCCCTGATGGGACAAGGCGACTTACATATAAAAGGTTAAATGTGTGCCTATTTCATTCATATTTGAGCTCTGATGATCACAGTCATCCCACCTTACAACTTTCTCCTTCATATACTTCCCAGCTAAGTCTTCATCCTGCATCTGAGTCCATGAATGCTTACGCCATAAGAAATCTGTTAGTCTTAAGGCGTCAGAACTCTTCAGAGCAGACTTGATTATGTTCAGCTATTCTCTAATAAGTGGACGTTAAAAGGCACACAAATAATTATCAATCTACATTAGCTCAATAACTACTGGGCATTTCCCCAAATAACAAGTTTTAAATTTGCTTCTCAGTGGCAATATAGGATCAATGAAACCCTTAAAAACAGCTATAGGTTTGGGTTGTTTTTTGTTTGTTTGTTTGTTTTTACTATCTTAACATTTTAATTTTTCAGTCTCCCCCCCTTTAATTTTTATTTTATTTTGACAAAGTAATAATCATAAATAAAAAAGAATAAAAAACCATTCCATTGTACCTATCCAACCTCCCAGAATTTCAACACCTCTTGCGATGGTTTGACCCCTTTCCGTTTTAGCAGTACAAATTCTACAAACACCCTCCATATCTCCTCAAAATAATTTCTCCTGCATATTCCCTGTCTTACCTTAATGGCACATGATAATTTATCATTAATAGCTATATCCCACACCTCTTTGTACCATTCTTCCATTCTGCTTGCCCCTTCCACTTCCTGGCTATAATAATTCATGCAGCTGTCAATAAATTTGTGAGCAAGTCCTTCCTAGCCTGCGAACCTTCCACCCCGTCGTAAATTGATAATAATGCTACCTCTGGACTTTCGGTCAGCTCTAACCCAGTGATTTCTGTTATCTCCTTAAACACCCTTTGCCAAAAAAAAGTGTACATATTTTCAGTCTTGTGTTGTTTATCTGCCAATAGTTTTTCTTGCATTTATTGTTGCTTTGCTTCTTTTGGATTTTGTAAACCACCTTGAAATAAATTCACTGGGCTCTTACCAAATTTGACATGGAGCAGACCCGCTTACCTTTTTGAAGAATTTGTCTTTAAGTGTTAATACAGTGTTAATTCTCAAATGCCTTGGTTCCCAAACGCCGAAAACGCGTTCCAGTTTTTGAACGTTTTTCAGAAGCCAAATGTCCGATGCGGCTGTCGGCTATTGTTTCTGGGGCGCCTGCACCAATCAGAAGCTGTGCCTTGGTTTTTGAACATTTCTGAAGTCAAACAGACTTCCGGAATGGATTAAGTTTGGCACTTTTGTTTTTGCTGTTTATTTTGCGTTATTTTTGAGGCTTTTTCAGTTAATTTGTTTTTGTGACTGTGTGGAACCCAATTCAGCTACTGATTGACTGTGTGACTGCAGAAATGGATAAAAGCCCCCCATCCAAACAATGACTATCATCAGTGCAGGTAAAATAATAATAATTAATAATAATAATAATAATAATAATAATAATAATAATAATTTATTATTTGTACCCCGCCCATCTGGCCGGGTCCCCCCAGCCACTCTGGGCAGCATCCAACAAACACTAAAATACATTAAAATATCACACATTAAAAACTTCCCTAAACAGGGCTGCCTTCAGGTGTTTTCTAAATGTCAGGTAGTTATTTATCTCTTTGACATGGGATGGGAGGGTGTTCCACAGGGCGGGCGCCACTACCAAGAAGGCCCTCTGCCTGGTTCCCTGTAGCTTTGCTTCTCGTAGTAAGGGAACCACCAGAAGGCCCTCGGAGCTAGATCTCAGTGTCCGGGCTGAACGATGGGGGTGGAGACGCTCCTTCAGGTATACAGGACCGAGGCCGTTTAGGGCTTTAAAGGTCAGCACCAACACTTTGAATTGTGCTCGGAAACATACTGGGAGCCAATGTAGATCTCTCAGGACCGGTGTTATGTGGTCATGCCGGCCACTCCCAGTCACCAATCTAGCTGCCGCATTCTGGATTAATTGCAGTTTCCGGGTCACCTTCAAAGGTAGCCCCACATAGAGCGCATTGCAGTAGTCCAAGCGGGAGATAACTAGAGCATGCACCACTCTGGAGAGACAGTCTGTGGACAGGTAGGGTCTCAGCCTGCGCACCAGATGGAGTTGGTAGACAGCTGCCCTGGACACAGAATTAATCTGTGCTTCCATGGACAGCTGTGAGTCTAAAATGACTCCCAGGCTGTGTACCTGGTCCTTCAGGGGCACAGTTATGCCATTCAGGACCAGGGCGTCCCCCACACCCGCCTGCCCCCTGTCCCCCAAAAACAGTACTTCTGTCTTGTCAGGATTCAACCTCAATCTGTTAGCTGCCATCCATCCTCCAACCGCCTCCAGGCACTCACACAGGACCTTCATTGCCTTCACTGGTTCTGATTTGAAAGAGAGGTAGAGCTGGGTATCATCCGCATACTGATGAACACTAAAAATTGTATTTTTTATCATCTACAATACTGTCTTATTTATTTTATAGTACAGTACATTGATCATTGCTTTTATTTTATGGATCAATGGTCTCCTTAGATAGTAAAATTCATGTTAAATTGTTGTTTTAGGGGTTGTTTTTAAAAGTCTGGAATGGATTAATCCATTTTGCATTACTTTTTATGGGAAAGTGCGCCTTGGTTTTGCAAAGCTTTGGTTTTGGAACGGACTTTCAGAATGGATTAAGTTTGAGAACCAAGGTACCACTGTACACCAAGTTTAATAATGCTCTAAGAGAGGGGAAATATTTCAAGAAGCCTGAACAAGCTGATAAATACCTCAAGCATGTCTGACATAGCAAAGCTTGATTAAAGTTAGAAGAATTCAGAGATGTATTTGAGAAACTGTGCAGCACTTTAACGATGCTGGATCCAGAACACAAATTACAATGCCTTACCATCACTCATGAAGTTGGCCTAGTATTTCTTTCTATATATGTAAACACTGTGAAGGACAGGCCTGCCACCTACTTCCTCATTCACGAGGCAAAAATAAAATAAGGATAAAATGAGTGCAGCTATTTTTGGCACTTGTTATGGTCCAGGTGGCCTGTCTGGCCTGATTCACTTGGCCAGTTTTTTCCTTTGCATCTGGGAATTCTGACCCTCGTGCTTCCCAACTAATTGTATCACATTATCTCCTTTTTGTTTGCAATTTTCCTCTCCGCAAAAGGTTGCAAAAATCTCATGCGCTGTGTTAGAAAGTCTCAATTAACCTCTAACCTTGCTTTAATGCATGCGGCTTGGGTTATTTCTCACACCCAACCGTGGGCCCATTAACACGTTGTCATAAAACAAAAACTGTTTTGACGGGCTGTAATTGCTGCTAAGTGATGCTGGACAAGGGTTTTTTTGTTCCACCACTAAATGGGCAGTGTAAGCAGTGAAGACCATTGTCATAGAACCAGCCGGGGTGAGAGAGGTTCTGTTTGAGGCAAGTTCCTGCCCACTGCTTGTATCTCTTTAAGCACTTAAACAACCCAGCTTTCTAGAGCTGTGAGCTGATGAAGGCCCACTGTATCTTGAACGGACACAATGCTAATCTGACAACGCTGCACAAAGCATGTGTGACAACTCCCAGGGGGAACTGCAGAAAGATTTTCCCTCCATACTGCAAATATAATTAGTTTATGTTAGCTGTAAAAGGCCAAAGGTTAGAGAAGGCCAGGGCCCGTTTTGTTTTTAGGCAAGATAGTGAAATAATTGCTTGATGCTCAGATCTGCAGGTGCTTTATGAAGCTCATTTGGGCTTGGCAGCCCGCAGTGAAAGCTGATTTCCTCCCCAAATGCTGGATTCCATGTGACAGAACCAATTTGCCAGGACAAGGGTGACGGCTCATTCATGCCATTCATAATTAAAGTACCTGTTACAGTCAACACTTGCATGGGTAACTTTTTTCTTATGGTCGAAAAGGGTGCTGTCCTCCTAACACTCACCACTTCCAAAGCTGAGCCTTTAAAATGAGAGAACAGGAAAGGAAACTGGGTAACAGTACTGTGCAATAATGTGGCAGTAGAAGGAACAGGGCCAACCTATCTTTTTTCAAAAGCTCTCTGAACAAAGCTAGCACACAGTCTCAGCTTCTGTTTGTGGTTTTCCGGAGGTACTACCCCACCTAGTGAGACTTTCTAGGAATGATTGACCAGGCTGCTTCCAATGTTTGTTGTGAACACCTATGCATATGATGCTGTGAGTATAAACAGCAGAGCTTTGGAGAATGAATACAGCACTTGATTATAGGGGCAGATCTTGAACATGAAAAGGGAACGGCAAAAGTCATTACATTTCCCACAGGAAGTTGCTCTCTCATCTAACAACTGTCTGCCATACTGGGGGAAGAAAAAAGGACTATCTTCTTCTGTTTAGATTCAGGTAGGTAGCCGTGTTGGTCTCATGCAGTCGAAATAAATAAAAAATTTAAAAATTGTCCAGTAGCACCTTAAGAGACCAACTAAGTTTGTTCTGCGTATAAGCTCTCGTATGCACGCACACTTCAGCCAGAACAAACTTAGTTGGTCTCTAAGGTGCTCCTGGACAATTTTTTAATTTGTTTCATTTATTTCAACTTCTTCTGTTTACCGCTTCATAAATCTATTCCTTAATCCTAGAAATCCAGGACCAATCCAGTTCTTTGGTCTTAATTCTCTCTCATCCGAAAAAACCCAAAACAACTCAAAAGACAGGCCAAGTATCAGCAAATTTCTCCTTCTCTACACAGCTCTCTGGACACATAGGTCACCTGAAGGGGCCTTACTCCAGATGCTGCCTCTACAAGTCTACCACCCAGAAGCAGCAGGGCCTTATCAGTTGTGGCACTCCTCTTATGGAATGCTGCAGACCTTCGTGGCCGGCTCCCTTCTGGTCTTTAGGAAGCAGGTGGAAACACCACCGTTTCATCAGGCCATTTGTTTGTTGGGCAAATACACAGACTGCTTTTCAACAAATGACATCAAAGAGGGTTACAATTTAAAAACAAATAAGAGCGCCATTAAAATTACAGCAGCAATAATGTAACGTCAGTACAACTGTGGATTAAAGAGAGAGAGAGGAGGGGTTAAACAACATCTTAGTTGTAAAAGGCATGCCTGAAAAGAAGGATTAGCCAGTGTGGTGGTGCTGTGGAGCTGCCAACAGCGATGCTCCTCCAACATTTCTCTGATGAAAATAGGAATGTGCTATTCCACAACCTCCAACATTTATCCGATGAAAATTGTGACATCCTAATGAAAATCGTAGGGACCCACAGAGTTAAACCACAGAGCCTAGGGCTTGCTGATCAGAAGGTCGGCGGTTCAAATCCCTGCAACGGGGTGAGCTCCCGTTCCTCGGTCCCAGCTCCTGCCCACCTAGCAGTTCGAAAGCACGTCAAAGTGCAAGTAGATAAATAGGAACCGCTCTGGCGGGAAGGTAAACGGCGTTTCCATGCATGTGCTGCTCTGTTTCATCAGAAGCGGCTTAGTCATGCTGGCCACATGACCTGGAAGCTCTCGGCCAATAAAGCGAGATGAGCAACCCCAGAGTCGGACACGACTGGACCTAATGGTCAGGGGTCCCTTTACCTTTACCTTTAATGAAAATTGTGACATTTTGGGATCAAATCAGAAACTGAGATGGCTTATGCAAATTCAGGGCCTTCCCTGGGAAATAGGACACTTGGAGGTTCTGCACTACCATTTACCTGAATGGTGTGACAACAGAGCAAGCAGCTAGTGAAGCCAGGACTGTACAGGTGCAGCCACGCAGCCCTGACCTCATCCCTGTCCTATCTAGATAAGCGGAAGCAATCCCTGTCAGGAGAGCAGCTCTGCAGCACCACACCCGCTGCTCCCACCGAAAAATCTTGACAGCTCATTTTAAAAAAACAAGAAACGGTCTTCTGAGTCCCTCGCAGTGAACTCTGCAATTGATTCTATAGCTGGAAACGATTGTGGTGGGGGAAGGGAGAATCCCTGAGAATTGTTGAATGGGGGGGAAAAGGGGAGGCCCTCATCTTTCTGCTGCATTGGCATCAAGCGGGTTCCCCCGGAGTGTGCAAATAACTCTGTACACACTGAGCTGGCAACGAAATCCCAGCGCCATGCTAAACGCCGTGAGGAGATTCTGTTTGTTTGCTTTTCCTGGTCACAGTGATGGAGTATCGCCTAGAAAAACTCTGCTCTGTTACTTTCTAAGCAGAAAGGGAATCCTCTCTCCCCTTCAACAAGTTACTAGGAGGTATCAGTGTCAAGATGTAAACAGAACAGACACACACCCCTTTAATTCACCCTCTATGCCAGTTGTTTTCTGCTGCAACATTAATCATTACAAATCAAGCTGAAATTCAACCTTGGCCCTCTCTGCTTACTTGCTTTGCATAAATATGATGGAAGCAATTGCTGCAGCTGAAGGGCAGATTGGGGGAAATTGTATGTGTTTGTATGTTTGTTTAACGTTCCCATGCATAGTGTTGACACAAAACAGTAGGGTTAAACAAAGGCAAATTGGATTTCATTGTTGCCTACTGCTCATGTTGCAAGGTTGGTTCTATCCTTATACACAACAGGTCAAAAGAAACACTGCTCAATGTACCAGCAGCCTCTTAAAGCTAAGCTCAGAACAGGCTCTAGCCTTAGACTTCCAGATGACCTATTTATTGAGCATTCATCCTGATCTGTGCACAGGGGGATTAGGCAATGCTGGCTATTTAATTAGTTTTCATCTTGATTTGTTCACGGAGAGGTTAGATGACGTTGTGTTGAAGCAAGTGTCATCCCACACTTTCCAGTATCTTTTCCTGTCACTTTTCTTACTGCAAAAAGACTGATCATTTGAAGAAGCTGGTTTGTCACTCAAGATCTCCCAATCCACTATAATTGCACAACCCGAATTTGCTGATATGTGACTGAATCTGACCTTGAAATAGTGGCAGTCTAGAAATGCTCGCAGGTACATTCACATCCCAAAGTCAAAAAATTGCTGAAGGAACACCACTGGATTCCTGAACTGCTGGTCCTTTGTCATCTTCTCCTGTATTGTTGATGGCAGAAGTATTGCACTTCTAACCTAAACCGACTAGTGTTAGAATTGCAGGATTAATTTTGGCATGTGCTACCAACCCCTTTCCTCTCATTCCTCTTGGCAATGTAGAAGGGAAAAATGGCAGGGAGGGAATGAATATTAGGCAGAAGTCCCATGCACGCTGGATTTATGATTCAGAATCTGAATTTGTGAGCCAATTCCCAACTCCTATCTCACAGTCACAACAAATCTGTTTTTTCTCCATCCCCTCTTCATGCAAGTTTGATTCTCTCTCATTCGAAACTTGGGTAATCATGGACTTAACAGTTTGGAAGCAACAATGGAACAACCCCAAAATCATGCCGTTTCTACACATTCAGGGGACTCCATGGGTATTCCAAAACTTGCAAATTAAAAGAATGAGAAATGTTAATGCATAGCTCGACAAGGACCTGGGAGCTTCCAGGTCATTGCTACACAATGGTGAGAGTAGTTAAACCACAAAATGTCGAGGATGCCCCCAGAGGGTTAGGGAAGGAAAGTGAAGCAAGGAGGAGAGGCATGTGGCCTGCTGAAGCCCATCGCTGGCTTCTGTCTGTCTTGGGAAACAATGCAGAAGTCTCTCCAATAAAGGAGAGACATACTTTGTTGCAGCTGGGGCAGATGAAGGCATCCAGATGTGCTGCTGCAGATGCACCAAGGCATTTCTTCTCTCTGCACTCTGCCCAGCAGTCATTCCTCCTCTGGTCACTGCTATGGGCGCAAGACCTGACTATCTGTCTCCAGGCACTGCGGTCACTTGCAAGGGATTCCCACCATTATGAAGCCCATAACAGGGTAGTATCTTAGGAGGGGAGGACCAGGGTTTGGAGGGTGCACAACACAAGATTCAAAAACTCTCATTGCTGCACTATATATTGGAGGTTTCGAGAGAGGGAAAAGGTAAAGGATACTTCCCCCAATCTGTAGAACCTCTGTCTAAACAGCAATAAAGATCTTTGGTTCAGCACTAATAGCCATCTCCAGCTTTAAATGGCACAGGAGGGGTAGGCTTAAGAAAAACAATGTCATTTTTCCCCCTTTTCTGAAAACTCACCCCCCCACACACACACACCTGGAGTAGCTGGTAGGGAGGGGAGGCAGAACTGACCTGGCCTCCTAGCACTGGGATTGCTGCAGTTTACCAGGTGTGTTTGTGTGCTGAAACATGGGTGGATATGGGGTGTCCACACCATGCTGACCTCACCTCTCCTGATAAGCTGCAGTGATGCTAGTGCCAGGGGACCGGTTATGTGCCACTGCCCCTCCCTGTCAGCTGCTCCTGAACATGCAACCGCTGCCCATGAGCTCCATTAAAGTGCTACAAAGCTTCTGCTGCAGAACATTTCTCTTAAGAGCAGTAGATGCAGCATGACCTGCAACAAAACGTTGCAAGTTCTATTTTGAACCTATTTGAAAGATCTCCCACGGAGTTGACCTCATTCAAACTGGGATGGTTTTCCAGTCCGCCCTCCCAGTTTCTTATTTCTGTTTAGCTGAAATTATTATCTCTTGAGTCTGAAACCATTCCCTCTGGTCTTATCATCAGCGGCATTACGGAAGAATGTGTTGCCATCTTGTGGATTGCACAGACACAGGTTTGAAATCTGCTGGGCTGCGAAATCTGCCCCATCAATCTCTTCAAAGCTAAACTTCCTCCGTTCCGTCAACTTGTCATCACAGATCTGTAGCAATTGCTTTCTGTTCTATTTGCACAACACCTACTTAAGCCACAAAGCATTTGCCATACATTTGAAGCAAGCGCTAGCAAACTTCACATCTGGAGAGAATTTATGATAAACACAGAACTTCTTAATGTTCACATTTAACTGGCTTACTCCAGCAATGCAATTTTCCTAAGCTACATATGCCAGTTTGTGGACAATATTATCCCCTTTCCTTCCAGCCCTCACCCCCCACCCCAGTCCTCTCTTACCAATATTCTGCTCCACACAACATAATGCCTGTGATTATAGTATTCTTTTCAAAAGAAACATTTTATTGATGAACAGATGCACTACAGATCAAAGAGCTTCTGAAAAGCGGTACCTTCTGACTCGACTCCCCCTCATACTTCTGTGTCTGAAAAACTCAGATGTCAGTCTCAGATACGCCCCCATTGCTTACTTAAGCAGACATCTGGAAACAGACAGTATCCCACTGTGAAATGGAACAAATATATTAACTATGAGAGCAATGAGATTTCACAGGAGCAATAAAGTTGTACAGAAGTGGGCTCACAGACCTAAGGCATCAGTCCTGGAGGCAGGAGGACTTCTGTGCAGAGGTGCGGAAAAGGATGTGGGGAGCTTAGGCTCACTAATAACTGTGGGAAGATGAAATAAAGATGCCGTAATTGTTGGACAATTAATTCTTCATTCCCATCCTCCCTGCAGTCATGACTGCCACTGACTTGGCACAGACACTAAAGGTTGATGATGACAGTGCAGCCACACTGATGAGTGGAGGGTTTACTCAGCTAGAGCCACAATGTAAGAAACTTATACAACACCATTGCTGGAAAAACACAGGCGTCTTTGCAGCCAAAGCCCCCTCTCCCAGGTACAACTTGCCAACATCCAGAAAATCAGTTAGAAAGAACTTTAGTTTATTCAGTGTACATTGTTCAGTTTCCTCTCAGTAATTCCACATGTTCACAATTACAAAAATAGGGAATAGGTCATTTTGCAGTTTGCCTCTGGTGCCAAAATGTCTTGGTCCAGCCCTGATCGAGAGGCATAGGAGCCAACTCCTAGGGGCTGCGGGGGCTTCAGCCCCCACAATAAAATATTTGAGCAGGCTGGGCCCCCACAAGGTTGATGGGCATTCCCATTCAAATGGTGTGCGTGCACTGTGCCTTGTGATCGATTATATGGGGTGGGGCTTACCTGGGCCCCCACAATATTTTATTCAAGTTGGCACCACTGTCAAGAGGACAACCTGCACAACACCACCTAGAACCACGTTTTGATAAGACATGGGCATTGATTGGAACAGCTCAGACCAGATATGTAATAGTTAGCAAGGTCAGTGCTTTCACCAGGAAACTGATAAGCAACAGTCCAGCATAGGAACATGCTCCACTTTTGTGCAGTGACCAATAGCCCATCTCAAGGCATAATAATAATAATAATAATAATAATAATAATAATAATAATAATGTCACTGTTTTGAACAGGGAACCATAGGCAATAGCAAAAGCTGAACAGCCATAAAAAAAATAAGCCCAAACATGCAACGCAGCTGCTGGAAAAAGCAGAAATATCCATGTAAAAAAAGCCAGAATGTTTCACATAATCTAAATATAATCCAACCCCCCCCCCCACTTTTCCTTTACAAAACTGCTATATTTGTCATGCATAGAATGTCACTTTGGTTAACAAGATTCTTCAGATTTATTTAACTAGGGACTTCTGTTTTTGTTTTCAAACAAATAGTTCTACAAAGCTTCTTTTTAACTTAGTCTGTACAGAATGTGTGACCTTGAATGCCAAAAAACTCCTTTTAATGTTTAAATGATCACAGTTTTAATAATAGCTTGTAAAGTGATTTGTCTTTAACGACATCCTTTACTTTTAAACGTCGTTAGCCAAACATGTCTGGCTTTGGTGGTTGCTGAAATGAATTGGATTGGTTATCTAGGGTAATACGTACATGCTAACAAATTGCGTCCCTCCTGGGCCAATGTAGATGTGAATTGTGGGATTCTTGTCAAATTCACATTGTTTCCTGGCACTGTTGCAAGTCACTCAATTAGACACCTTCCAAGACCTTTCCTGGCCTAAAATGTAGCTAATTGCTCCTGTTCTGTGGACTATGATTCATCTCACAGATGTCTAAGAACTTCTAGCTACTATGCCGTAATAAAATCAATGCATGCACCACTCAGACATAATATTCTTTCCAACAGGATATCATTTACTCCCCACCCCCACCACTTTTATATGATTAATCCAAAGTAAGGAAGACCTCCTGAATCACTCGTGACGTGGCAGCCGCTGCTACTTGGCTTTTCGAACAAGAGCAAAATTGTATGAATACAGCCTTTTATCCTTCATCTCCAGGTGCAGTGATGTTTGCACTTGAGCCCAACAGCAAGAGGTTTGTCTTTTTAATTTTCCGCTCTTTGGGGGTATTGTAATCTATTCCCCAGCTTTTGGTTTTGTCTATTGACTAGCAGCAAGCAAAACTGGAACGTTAATACAGAGAAGCAGAAGGCAAGTCTCCACAGTGCACGTCCATGGGAATATAGGGCACAATGTTGCTTTAACACAACCCACCTCTGAGACTGGTGTCGATAAGCAACAGAGGACTAAGAGTGTTGCTATTAATTGTCAGTCCTCAGGTGAAAGCTCTATGCTGTGGTGATTATGAGCCCTTGGTGAAATGAACTAAGTTTTTGCGGTTCTGCTAGTTACTTAACCTCGAAACCTTGAGATCAAACAAACATCCTAAGACAGCATCCTATTCCAAGTTAATGAAGAATAGCAAAATGAATAGGTGACTGCAGTTATTTTGTGCAATAATTAAATGAGAGGGGGGAAAGGGGAAGGTAAAGGACCCCTGGACGGTTAAGTCCAGTCAAAGACGACTATGGGGTTGCGGCGCTCATCTCGCTTCCAGGCCGAGGGAACCTGTGTTTGACCACAGACAGCTTTCCGGGTCATGTGGTCAGCATGACTAAACCACTTCTGGCACAACGGGACACCGTGACAGAAACCAGAGCGCATGGAAATGCCGTTTACCTTCCCTCCACAGCGATACCTATTTATCTAGTAGCACTGGTGTGCTTTCGAACTGCTAGGTTGGCAGGAGCTGGGACAGAGCAACAGGAGCTCACCCGTCACAGGGATTCGAACTGCCGACCTTCTGGTTGGCAAGCCCAAGAGGCTTGGTGGTTTAGACCACAGCACCACCCGCATCCCTATTAAATGAGCACTGGTACTTCGGCACAAGATAACCCATGCAAGCTGCCTATATCAGAAAAAACAGTTAAAAGATATTCATATCAAGGCCATTCCTTCACAGAAGCACTTGAGGGAACATCATGACCTAATAGTTATGAACAGGAAGTGCATAGAATATGGATGGACTATGCAGAGATGGCAGCAAAAATAAGAGATCAGAAAGATGAGAACTTTGTCAAAGATACTCAAAGTGTTTTGAAGAGTATCTTAGAGGGTATAATAGTCAATTCAACCTACAAGTAGGAATGAACAAATGAGCAGCAGATAACATTAAATAAAGGAAGATTTGAGATGAAAATGGGTGGAATAATAGACTATGCAGCCGACGAAAGACTACCTAGAATGCCATGGAGAGATAGACTGGGAGGTCTGACGATAAGAGATAATGAGGAATATTGTATGATTATATATAAGTTGTAAAAATGCATAAATAAAATAGAGAGAGAGAGAGAGAGAGAGAGAGAGAGAGAGAGGGAACTCTGTCAAAGAGTGGAAGTTCTTTTCGGAATATTTGAGGGGGGAAACTATAGCCAAATGAAATTGTGAGCAGGATTTGAATAATAGGGAAGGGAAGAAGACTAAAAAAATGGTAGTTATGGCAGGACATAAAGGGATACAACAGAAACATCACAGATGTAAGGATGGGAAGTCAAAATATAAGAAATTATTATATTGAAAGTGAATTGAGTAATGTCAAATTTTCTGTCAAAAACTAATAAAAATATTTTTTTTTTAAAAAAAAAAAGTGCAGAGAATATGCAGAGATAGCTAAACTGATGGCACTGGTGAGAGACTCAAGCGTAAGACTCTTTCAGTGAGGACTGGAAACCTTTTCTAGTTTATTTAAAAAGAAACTCTTTATATATGAAGTCCACAGAGGGGTTTGAAGTTTAGGGGGTGGGGGAATAGTAGATTATATTAAGAAACCTGTTAAAGAGGACGAAAGTCGATGTGGCAGAACTTTAAAATGCAATTATATGTAATGACAGTTATAAACACTGATGGTGGCTGAGCAGGAAGTCATTAGTATTGTAGAATAGGATTATAATTATTGAGCGTTAAAATGTAATTTTGAATCTTGAAACCAAATAAAATATTTATATCCAAAAAAAAAAAAAAAAGCTGCAGAGAAAGAGGCTTACTCTGGTGGGTCTACCTAGTTGAGTTCATCTAATACAGCGACTAATTGGCCTAAACCCCGAAGACCTCTTTAGTGGACCCTTGAATAAGGCAAAAACATCTATTACTCAGAGGCTTCTCGATATCGAACTGCAAAAATAAGATGCCTTACTTCCTGAGAATTACAGGTGTCTAAAATCTTGGCCCAACTTTTCAGCTACCCCTTATTTATCTAATATTACTTATGAATCTTACAGATGGGCTTTTTCCAGAGCCCGATTTGAGGCATTGCCTACAGCTGTACTACACGGCAAATTCCTGCGGGTACCTATGCGGGCGCCTATGCCCATGCATGACCAATAAGGTGGAATCTGTTACTCACATTCTTCTATTCTGTGAATTTTATAGTGAAGAACGGTCTCGTCTTCTATTACCCCTTTTATCAAAATTTAAACCCTTGCAATATTATCTGGAATTTATTCCTGAAATCCTACGCAAATTCCTTTTGGAAGACTCTTTGAGCTCAGTATCCTATGCTGTGGCCAAGTTTTGCACCTTAGCCATCAAAAAACGTAAATCGCTTCTACTGGAAAATATACTATAAATTTCTTTTGCGCCATTGGTTTTTTCCCCTAATCCTTAGGATTTTGACGCCTTGTAGCGATATTCTGATCGCTGGTTTGGAATTATACTGTACTGTATTATATTGCTGGCTTTTGCTGTAATAAACTGAGTTAAAATACAGCGACTAATCAGATGCTTCAAGGAAATCTGTAAGATCCATGGAACTATAACATAAAACAGGCCCTGCAGGATCAGACTAATGGCCCATCCAGTCCAGCATCTGTTCTCACCGTCGCAAAGCAGATGCCTATGCAAAACCCGAGTGCAGCACCACATATGAAAGTATGTGGTGGACCTGTAAAAGGGTAAAAGAGTATTGGGAAATAATTCATAATGAATTGAAAAAAAATGTTTAAAAGTACTTTTCAAAAAACAAAACAAAAAAAACGTAGCCCTTTTTGTTGGGGATAATTCAGACGGAAATTCACAGGTGTTAAAAAAAAAGGTTATTTATGTATGCCACTACTGCGGCCCATGTTCTGTTAGCCCCAAAATGGAAAATGAGCAAGGTCCCAATTAAAAAAGAACAGCAATTTAAGCTGACGGAATATGCACAGCTTGCGGACCTAACATATAGAATAAGAGAACAAGAAGAACAAACGTTTAAAGAAGATTGGAAAACGTTTATTGAATATATGGCAAATAATTGTGTACAGCTGAAAACGCTGGCAGCATTAAGATATATTCAACAGTGTAAGTAAGTTTTGATGGATGCAATAATGGAATACTGAATGGTTTAGTTTAGATAAAATATGCAGGGATTTATGATATGCAAAATGAACCATGGCAAGAGAAGAAGGGAAGTCATCGACATTTTAAATGAATATTCTAAATTGCAAAACAGAAAATTTAATAAAAATTATATACAAAAAACAAAAATCCCCGAGTGCAGCAGCACTGTATCTTCCTGCAGTTTCCAGCAACTGCCTCCAGCAAGGAAGAGACAAGCTAAGAACAAGCTATTACATACTCTGAAGAGACAGTGTTATCATAAAGCAGTACAGCCTGACTTACCCCACAGGGTTGTTGTGAGAATAAAAGAAGAAGAAGAAGAAGAAGAAGAAGAAGAAGAAGAAGAAGAAGAAGAAGAAGAAGAAGAAGGAGTTTGGATTTGATATCCTACTTTATCACTCCCCGAAGGAGTCTCAAAGCGGCTAACATTCTCCTTTCCCTTCCTCCCCCACAACAAACACTCTGTGAGGTGAGTGGGGCTGAGAGACTTCAAAGAAGTGTGACTAGCCCAAGGTCACCCAGCAGCTGCATGTGGAGGAGCGGAGACGCGAACCCGGTTCACCAGATTACGAGTCTACCGCTCTTAACCACTATACCACACTGGGACCCCCCACAATCATTGATCTTCTAGACCTCCTACTGGGTGTGCAGAAGGAGCATGGTGAGCTCAATAACAGCTCTTGAAGTGGCCAGGTTAGGATGACTCATTGCAGATGGGGCAGTAACAGGTGAGTTTATATTACCCCTCCCAACACATAGAAACATTTTTTTAAAAAAATGAAAGCTGGTCCCATAGACCCAGACCCTTTCTGCCCATCTCTTGGTAGCCCTGAGGTGGGAATCTTGACCACCAACAAAAACATGGTGAATAATATTGGGAGGGGGTTGTGTTGCCTTCAGAAATAGGATTATTTTCTATAAAGGAATGAAAAGAAAAATTCGGATATTTTCTCAGGGGGGAAAAAGGCTTCTGAGAAATTTCAGATCCTTTCTACATCCAGATGTCCCATTACTTTGGATGGAAACTGCAAATGCAGAATCATGTGCAGAACAGTCTTAGGAAACGTAGCCAAATTTCTTAATTTGTCTCCCATCAGCATAGGATCTAGCCAGAATAAGAAGCATGCAAAAGCCATTCTGCAGACTAATGCTTATCCCAATAGCAATGATTTAGGAAACTTAACAGTAGCATTGGCCTGGAAGTTACAGCTTTTCTAAGGGATTTCTCTTGTTTCAATCAGCTAACTGATTGCCTTTCCCTAGTGAACTACTCTTCAAGTTACCAGCAGCAGCTTCTGGATTTACTATACTGTACCTTGGTACTACAGGTGCAGAAGCAAAAGGGGGGAGGGGGGGAATGGCTGTAGTTTCTACAGCCAATACTTCAATTTTCTGCACGTCTGCTATAAAACTAATAGAGAATGAGTTCCACAGAACTAGAGAGACAGCTTGTCCACATTTGAGCACTATTTAGCTGTTAATCCAATCAGAGCAGAGTAGTCCACACCCACATGTATTTGAATAGTTAAATAGTTATCTCCCGCTTGGACTACCACAATGCACTCTACGTGGGGCTGGCTTTGAAGGTGACCTGGGAACTACAACTAATCCAGAATGTGGCAGCTAGACAGGTGACTGGGAACAGCCGCTGGGACCATATAACAGCGGTCCTGAAAGACCTACATTGGCTCCCAGTACGTTTCCGAGCACAATTCAGAGTGTTGGTGCTGACCTTGAAAGCCCTAAACGGCCTCGGCCCAGTATACCTGAAGGAGCGTTTCCATCCCCATTGTTCAGCCCGGACACTGAGGTCCAGCTCCGAGGGCCTTCTGGCGGTTCCCTCACTGCAAGAAGTGAGGTTACAGGGAACCAGGCAGAGGGCCTTCTCGGTGGTGGCGTCTGCCCTGTGGAATGCCCTCCCATCAGATGTCAAGGAAAGAAACAACTATCTGAGTTTTAGAAGACATTTGAAGGCAGCTCTGTTTAGGGAAGCTTTTAATGTCTGATGTTTTATCGTGTTTTTAATATTCTGTTGGGAGCTGCCCAGAGTGGCTGGGGAAACCCAGACAGATGGGTGGAGTATAAATAATAAAATATTATTATTATAAAGAATGTGTTTCCCAGGGGAAAGCTTCCTAAGCACGGGAAAAGCACACATCTAGATGAGTTTAAGAATGTTTCATATATTCAGTGTTTCAGTCCTTCACCACAGAAGTCCTTAAAGAGAGGTAGCATAAAAATAAGTCTGCAAGTGAAATTTGAGCTTTGGTTTTGGGGAAACTGAGGAACTTCCTTGGCATTTGTTTTATTTTTGGGAGGAAGCAATGCAGTGCACATTTTGTGTGTGTGTACTGCAGGCATGTGCGATGTTAAAATCTGCTTGACGCGGGTGGCGCTGTGGGTTACACCACAGAACCTAGGGCTTGCCGATCAGAAGGTCGGCGGTTCGAATCCCCGCGACAGGGTGAGCTCTTGTTGCTCGGTCCCTGCTCCTGCCAACCTAGCAGTTCGAAAGCATGTCAAAGTGCAAGTAGATAAATAGGTACCGCTGCAGCGGGAAGGTAAACGGTGTTTCCGTGCGCTGCTCTGGTTCGCCAGAAGTGGTTTTGTCATGCTGGCCACATGACCTGGAAGCTATACGCCGGCTCCCTCAGCCAATAATGCGAGATGAGCGCCGCAACCCCAGAGTCGGCCACGACTGGACCTAATGGTCAGGGGTCCCTTTACCTTTAATGAGATTAGCTTTCAGTTGCCTCTGCAGCGCTACAGTCAGCTTGCATGTGATTTTTTTATTTCTTTCCATAAGCTGACCAAATATATATGGGGCTAATGAACACCCCAGGACTCATTAGTGGACACCTTCCTGATTTATAATGCTTTTTTAGAACGTTATTGAAGAATAACATTTACTTTATGACAGACCACCCTAACACTCTGACTTCTGTTGGCTTGCTTTGGTATGGCAGGTGGTTAGAGACAGTAAAATCATGGTGCTATGAAAATCAAAGCAGACTGCCAAATTCGTTACAGAGGAATCCAGGAATGGAAATAATTTTTATTCCATAGGATATAATTTATGTACCTTGGGATTTATGAAGCCTTCTATAGAACTGAGTAATCTGCTTTGAAAGAAAAAAAGTTTTAGTTTTACAATGATCTGTGACTTTTACTACCAATTAAGATGGCTTTCCCCCCAACCATCCTTCTTAGTAGGTAGGACAGTGTGAACATGAGCATATTTACTTTTGTTTAGGTCAGAGGTGGATTGTTCTGAGACAGGGCAGGTATTTAGTAACTTCTTACCTACTGCATCTGGCATAAGAAGACATGAAATACTCTAATGGTCTTTTGGCAGGTTCTTTCTGCAGACATGACGCTTGTGGAAAAGTAATTAAAATAAGGAAGAAAATGTTATTTTAATGTGAAAACGTTGTCCAGTGTCATCATCCTCTTCCAGCCCCTCCAAATCTCAAAAGCATTTCATCATGCAAAGATAGAAGAGACTCACCTTCACACACACACACACACACACACACACACACACACATACACACACACACACACTGCTGCATTTGGTGATGTGAACATCTTTGTCTTCATATAACTCGAAAAACCTTTTTAGATGATTTATAAATCAAAACAGAGGACAGGAGACAGTACCAACCTGGAGTGTAGATAAACTGTTTACTCAGATTTAATGCCAACAGAGATGGCTGCCTATTGTCATTCACCCATTTGACTATGTGGTTATACCTTTCTTAGACCTTTCCTTGACCACTTTGGTCGCTCTTTTCAGAACCCTTTCCAACACTACAATAGCATTTTTGAGGCGAGGCGACCAGAACTGCAAACAGTATTCTAAGTGCAGTTACAGTGTTACACCATAGATTTGTAGTTTTCAAATCACCACTCATTTTTAAAACGGGGTTCTTCCACTGCAAGTTTAAACTGTTTAAAACAACATTATCCGCCTTCTCTTAAAGGATATATATTCATTGCAACTTTTGCTGAAATACGCAGTAAAGAAAAGACAGGTTACTATTGAAAATATTCACCAGCATCAAATCTCAAGTTGCTCACCCCTCTTGTTCAAATTGCACACTTGGTGCCAAATATCAGAAAAAATCGCATGCCTGGAGCATTATCAAGTAAAGCAAAATATTTGTAGATGTTCCTACAATATACATGATGGTCTTGAGAGCACCATTAGTTGAAGCTCTCTCAAGTTCTTCCTGGTGTGCCTAAAAAAGTTTGCTCAGTCTTGGTTTAGGACTAAAAGGCCTTGACATGTAGTGAAAACAAATGTCTGTCCTCTTACAGGCACTGTTGTATGAGCTTAGCACCCATTTGCTGAGGAGCTCCATTGATGTTGTGAATTGTTCCATGAAATGTGCCTTTGGAGTAGTGGAAGCCACCCTGAAAGAGAACTACTGTGAAAGATACAGAACATTCTTTGTGCTGCAAGAGCCCGGGTTTCCTCATCAACCCTCCTTTTCAAAGGGAGGTTTCTCAACCAAGAAGAAACAAAGCACGATCAAAAGCTGCTGCCCTGGCTTTTCTGTGCAAAGTGTTAGCAGACACGGCAACGATTCTCACAAATCTCTGGGTTTGTGCAGGCACAGAACAACACCAAGGCTGGCCAAACAAGTCAACAGCAACAAGAGAAAATGAGATCAAATGTAGCTTTCGGTGCAGCGCAAGTTTCTGGTTCTCATGATTAGGGATGAGAGGCACGCTGGAGGGCATCTGTGAGGACACCCTGCAGGGCCAGCCAAAGACATTTTGCTGCCTGAGGGCGAAGGGAAAGTTGGCCCACACTCCCAATCCATGTATAGAGCATTGGCTAGACCGGCAGCTAAACCTTATTTCAATGCTGGTGATGGGACAGCATTGTCCAACATACCCAAGAGCTGGAGGCTAGCTTAGAGGGTGCAGAATAGGTTGCATATAGCAGACTCAAGGTATATCCTCCCTCACCATCACAGCTCCCGTTCCACCGCTGGCCCAGCTTCTGCCTCACTCTGCCTAATGATAGAGCTGGACCTGGCAGCTTGAACTTTAAGAGGGTGAAGGTAAGGGAATCATCATGGTTCTCTGTCATTGTGAAAGGCTAAAGTGTTGAGGTTTCTAAACTATGTGGGGACACTGTGTGGTTTTCTCTCTCTCTCTCTCTCTCTCTCTCTCTGTGTGTGTGTGTGTTATGAGGTTCAGAAACTGCAAATAGTGCAAAATGCAGCTACAAATTGTTAACCGAGGTTAGGCATTGAGAGCATATTTGACTTTGTGCAATATGCTCTAGCTCCCAGTTAGTTAGTCAGTTTAATTTCATAAAGATAGAAGCTTGCCATTGCTTGAATTAACTGATTCAACCACAGCAGTGCCCTGCATGGAAGGCAAAGCTCTGATCCCTCCAGAACCCTCTGTCCTGCCCTCTCTCCTTCCCATCTCAACCTGAGACAGATCATCCCATCATGCCCACAACAGAGCACACAACAGCGGTAGGAAACTGATAGCCCTCCGGATACTGCTGGGATACAACTCCAACCATCCTGGACCATTGTCCAGGCTGGCTGGTGCTGATGGGCACTCCCGGTTCTTTTCAGGACTCAGTTCAAAATGACCATTAAAGCCCTTCATGCCTTGGGACCAGGATATGGGACCAGGGACCATTTGCCTCCACATGTGCCTGCCCATAAACTAAGAGGCCCTTCTTTGGATGCCCCTGTTATCTCAGGTTCAGCAGGTGGCTACAATGAAAAGGGACTACGTGGTGGTGACATCCCAGTGGCAGAATGCTCTCTGCATGGAGACTTGACTTGCACTGTAGTTGCATTTGTTGGTCTCCTCTCCAATATGGCAGCCAAGCCTAGAAATATATAAGCTGTTGTTGGATGTGGGACTTTCACTCACTTTATTCTAGAACATTTCACACATTTTGATGCCATATTTTGCAAAGTAATCTCTGCAAATATGAAGGTTAGAAACTTTAAAAAAAAAAAAAAAAAAAGCCACACCATTACCCTCCAACATTTATACCCCACACATCTCAGTGGATTGCCCTAGCCACTCTGAGTGGCTTCCAACATATATAAAAACATAATAAAACATTAAACCTTTTTAAAAAACAACAACAACACTTCCCTCTACAGGGCTGCCTTCAGATGTCTTCTAAAGGTTCTCTAGTTACTTATCTCCTTGGATTGGAGGTCACATAACTCAATACTCTCCAACATTCTCCGATGAAAATAGAGACGTCCTAAGGAAAAGTGGAACATTCCAGGATCAAATCAGAAAACAGGACGGCTTCCATACATCAGGAACTGTCCCTGGAAAATAGGGACACTTGGAGGTTCTGTTTGACCTGCTGCATTTCATAGGCTAAAACAGGCATCCCCAAACTGCGGCCCTCCAGAAGTTTTGGCCTAAAACTCCCATGATCCCTAGCTAACAGGACCAGTGGTCAGGGATGATGGGAATTGTAGTCCAAAACATCTGGAGGGCCGAAGTTTGGGGATGCCTGGGCTAAAATATCTGATATATCTGGTGTAGATATTGAGACTACACCAATATTGAGATATTGGTGTAGATGATATTGAGACATCATCAAAATTTGCAGACGCTATGTAAAACAGACATGAAAAGATATTTGCCTTATGCTGAAGTAGAAAGAGAGTAATGACTGGGGAGAGGGGGGGTGGTCTTCAGTAGCAGCTTATCTAAGGCCTCCTTTAACTTGCGCCAACACAAGAAGCTACTAGAACGTAAGGGAAACATGGTCTGGCGAAGCTTTTTGGAAACAGTGAGTTATTCACCTTACCTTTAGCACAGCAATATTGCTGAACTTTCTAGTAAAAAAACGGTTTCAGTATGAAGTACTGCTTCAGAAAAAAAGGAGGGGGGAATGTGGTCTCAAATGGAATTAAACCGGCAAAATAAAAGAGGTAATGTAAGAACTGTTTAAGGTAGCTACTGGGCTTTACCCGTGAAGTTGCCCATATGACATCACTGACAGCCAATGAGAAGCCTCTGCTGCTCTCCTGCATTCCACAGGCATCTCATAATCCAAGCACGACACCCAGTTCCCCAAAGCAAACATTGACCTTAGGTAGAGTTGCTTGAAAGCGTGTTAGGAAAACATTTGGAGTTCGTGACTGTCCATCAGGATCTGAACCTAGCATTCTCAGCCAGAAATTTCATTTGGAAAAGCTTCACTTGGATTAACATGGCAATGCTTTTAGGCATCGTTAAGTGACCCATCCAAATTCAGCCTTGGCCATTCGTCACAACGGCTGAAATGGCATCGGCTTCCTTCCATTTTTGCTAGAGTGGGGGAAATTGCCACAAAAATAAAGCAACGCAGGCTGCTCTTCACAGAAGATGAGAAAGCAGCATTCTTTTCTATTACCAAACATTAGGTCAGTCAGTAGAGCATGAGACTCACAATCTCAAGGTCGTGGGTTTGAGCTGCATGTTGGGCAAAAGATTCCTGCATTACAGGGGGTTGGCGTAGACCAGTGTTTCCCAAACTTGGGTCCCCAGCTGCTTTTGGACTACAAATCCCATCATCCCAAACTAGCAGAACCAGTGATCAGGGATGATGAGAACCCAAAACCGCTGGTGACCCAAGTTTGGGAAACCCTGGACTAGATGACCCTCATGGTTCCTTCCAACTCTACATTTCTATGATTTTATGAAATAATAAAGATAAAGGGACCCCTGACCATTAGGTCCAGTCATGACCGACTCTGGGGTTGCAGCGCTCATCTCGCATTATTGGCCGAGGGAGCCGGCGTACAGCTTCCAGGTCATGTGGCCAGCATGCCTAAGCCGTTCTGGCGAACCAGAGCAGCACACAGAAATGCCGTTTACCTTCTTGCTGCAGCGGTACCTATTTATCTACTTGCACTTTGACGTGCTTCCGAACTGCTAGGTTGGCAGGAGCAGGGACCAAGCAACGGGAGCTCACCCCGTCGCAGGGATTCGAACCGCCGACATTCCTTCAAGTCTCATTGCCAAAAAAGCATCTCTGTTTCTTTGCTGTTAAAATGTTTCTTTTGGTTTATTTCCCCCTTTGCACTGCCCCTTATGAGTTTCTTTCTGCAACACATTCCAGTCCACCTTTATTTATCAATAACTGATGGCCGGTGGATGTGCTTTATAGTTTAGTCGATCAGTTAGGCAGTAAATTCAACTGGTTTAAGTTGTGCAAAGAAATCATATGTACATGGACATCTGAAATATCAATTTCTCACGACAGTAGAAAGTGATATTCATGAACCAACGTCTCAGGGAATATCCACACCATTCATTCAAAACACATCCAATGCATATTTGCAGCATATGACTTCCCCTAACGAATCATGAGAACTGCAGTTTTCCCCTCACAGGGCCGCAACTTCCAGGGTCCTTAAGAAACGGTGCTTTCAATGTGCTTTCAATGTGTGCTGAGTGTCATTTAAATGTATGGTGTGGATCTGCCCAAAGAAGAGCCTTACATAGAATTGTAGAGTTGGAAGGGACCACAAGGGTCATCTAGGCCAACCCCCTGCAATGCAGGGTTTTTTTTTGCACAACATTGGTCTCGAACCCACGACCCTGAGATTAAAGGCCTCGTGCTCTACTGACTGAGCTAATTTGTCCTGCTCACTATTGGGCTAGTTCATTTATCATACTCCAGAAATATTTCTTTAAAAAACAACACTCCTCTAAGATAAACATGCAAGTTTCAACGTGCTGAAAATCAGGTCCTCCCTCAAAGAGGGCATGTGTTGTGGTGCGACCCGACAACCAAGTCCAGTGTTGTGGGTGGGATCGATTGGACGGCCACAACACCCTATTGGTATGTCCCTCGATGGTGGGAGCAATCCGGCCAATGGGACACAGGTAAAGGACATAGAGGGACCTATTTAAGCCCATGCACGTGTCCCTGAGCTTCCTCTTGGGGCTAGTGCATCGGAACACCCACCCACCTCTCCCTATATTTAGGGCTTGCGCTTGACCTTGCTATGCCGTCGTGTGTCGCCTGTCATTGGGACAGGGGCACGGCAGGAATTTTCCCCACTTGGCTGATTGGCTGTTGCCACTTGGGTTTCGCCTGCTGCGTAGCAAATCGTCACAACTCGTAAGGTTGCAGATAGGCTCTGGTTCAAGTGATAGGGGTGGCAGAACGGTCTGGCCACTCCTATGCGAAGGGTATTCCAGAGAAGGAATCCAGGGACTCAATGGTTTGGCCAACCCTGTGAGGGGTTGTGCCCATGCCCGAGTCCGGGGGACATCAGGGGGCTGACTGGCGGGGTTCCCACCTTCCTCTTTCCCTGGTGTTCACCCTTGGCTGACCTATGATAGACCTCTGGGTCAGCGCTGCCTGCAAGGGTGCAGGGAGCTAGTCGAACCAGAGCCTATGCAACCACTCACTTGATTGTAATCAATGAAGTCTTGGCCTAAATTCGGGCAAAAACCAAACCAAATATCTGAGCCATGTGTGAATTTATTTCTAGGGGTTGGTTAAAAGGTCTAAACAAGCAACAGAGCATTTCTAAGAAATGCCAAATAACAGAAAGGGAACTTTAATGTTTGATGCTATTCTTTTGTATTTTGCATCCGTATGTAAAATTGTGCCAGCAGGGGGCCCTACTCTGGTGCAAAAATCTAACAGCTTCCATAGCACACTTCTTATGCTTTATCACAGCCAGCAGCTGATAACATAGCAACCTATAACACTTAAACTCTGGCAAAGAGAAAACTCAGACGCCATTCATATATGTATAGCAAGGCAATGCCCAGACAGTCCACACCTATTTCCACTGTATTTTTGTTCTGCTGGAGAAAGCTGTCTTTGATGCAGCTTAAGAAAGCACTTTTGCATACATGTTAAGTGGCAAGATGTCCGGCAGCCTAGCAACCTTTTGGAAAAATAATAAACGCGGCAGCGACTGATTTGATGTTACAAATCTAGGGGCCTTTCAGCCAAAGGCTGAGAGTCTTTGCAGACAGTAAACTGAATGTGGAGGATGCAACATACAAATATAAACAGAGGGGGGGGGGAGAGTCCTAAATGGAAATTCCACCAGAATTAAACTTGGAATTAATGGTAGCTTGCAGACATTCTACAGAAACTAAAAAAGAGAAGTAAAGAGAGTAGCTTTCAATATGATGTCATTTGTTGTAAATTGTTTCAAGTGTTGCATTTTAAATTGCTATGACCCTCCCTTGGGCCCTTATGGTGAAAAGCAAGCAATAAATCAAATTAATTATAATGCTGGTAATAATAGAATAGAGCAAGAAAACAAAAGGAGAGGCAAAGACCAAGATTGGCACCATGGCTGGATCTAGACACATCAAAGAAGTGTTTCAGTTAAACGCCTTGTAAACTTTGTATGAGAAATCGGGTTGGCAAAAATGGGACTCCACAGCGCCACCTGGTGCCACAGTGTTATAATGTATATACAACGCTGATAAAGCGCTTTTTCCTTGCCAATGTAGCTGAGTCCAATGTCTTTTTTAAAAAATAAAATAAAATGCATTAATACATGTAAATTGCCCAGGGCATTTCAATTTAAAAAAAAAAACTCCTCTGGAAGCAATTTGTTATGCCTTTTCACGTGACTACATTTGTGTGTGTTTCATATTCTATTTTCTAGGTAATAATTTTTTTTAAATTAGATGATGTTATGTCTTGATCTCATATAGCCGTTTACTCAGCACATGCTCTGTGGAGCATACTGATGGTGCATAGCATGGATTGTACTGGATCAGGGGTAGGCAACCTAAGGCCCAGGGGCCAGATCCGGCCCAATCGCCTTCTCAATTCGGCCCACGGATGGTCCGGGAATCAGCGTGTTTTTACATGAGTAGAATGTGTCCTTTTATTTAAAATGCATCTCTGAGTTATCTGTGAGGCATAGGAATTTGTTCATTATTATTTTTTTCCAAAATATAGTCCAGCCCACCACATGGTCTGAGGGACGGTGGACCGGCCCACGGCTGAATAAGGTTGCTGACCCCTGTACTAGATAACCCTTGCAGTCCCTCCCAACTCTACAATTCTATGATTTTATATATAAAAATATATAGTTGCTGCTATTTCTTCCACAGATCCTCTTCATGTGTCCATGCAAGATTGTATCACGTGATGAACGCCGTTGGTAAGCAGCACGAAAAGGACTGCTGAAATGTTTGTCCTGTCTGTATCTCTCTCTTTTTCTCTCATTCTCTGCCTTGCTCCACACACAAACACAGGCCTCAATCCAGACGAGACAAGTCCTAACAACTACATTTCTCATTGTGAAGGCAAACGCTCTGCTATTATATTACTTCTAAAGTAAAGGGACATTATTTCTTATTTTCCTTATTTCCCCAACCCAAACACAGTGCTGGTCTTGTCACAGCTCTTTGGGAATAACAACTGTCATTGAAATTCTACTCAATATTGATCCAGAGCAGAACTGCAACGTATAGTTAGCAGAGTAAAAACTTAAACATGTTGCAGGATTCCCAAACAATAGACAAGAGGCAATTGTATTTCGTCCAGCAGAGCTTTACTGCTTCTGAAGGCAAATGAGCATCATGGTCACAAATTCAGGATTGGCACTGTCCATAAGAAATCCAGTTGCAGCAGACTTAACTTAAATTTACAATAACTTATAATAAGTCTAAGCCCTAACATTATAGCATACCATGCACAGAACACCACACCAGAGGGAAAACAGATAGAAAGAGAAAGTGAATCCCAGGCTCCTTCTGGCCTTACTTTTATAGTCAGCATGAGCATGACCTTGACAGAAGAGATAAGAGAACCAGTTTAAGCCAGCTGTACTCAGCTTCTCTGAAGGAATAACCCAAACATCATGAAGCTTCTGCTTGCTTCTTTCACACAGAGAAGCTTCCAGAACCCTCTTGAATTAATTAGAATAGGAAAGATCTCTACACATCAGATCAATACTTTCTGTACTAAGAAATGCAAACAGAAAACAACAATAACAATATCAATAATAATAGTTTCATTATTTGTGCCTCGTCCACCTGACTGGGTTGCCCCAGCCACTCTGGGCAGCTCCTCCCTCAGATCCTCACCAATATTCTTTCCTAGTGCCCAAATCCAAATGCCACATTCTGCTTTAGTTGTGATTAATCCATCATATGTGCCTGCTATGCTCTTCCTTCCCAGTAGCACATGAGCTCCAGTCTCAAGTCTTGTGCGCTAAAGTGATCTTTTGGGGGAGTTGGGGGGGGGGTGATACAGCTCCTGTCCATGGGTGCAAGGGAGCCCAGGTATGCCTCTGGTGACTTCACACAAGAAATGTCTCCAATGACCTTTTGACTAATGATGTGAATATGAACATCTCAAGCCAGGTCTGAATGCTCTATACCTGTGGTGCCTTTGTAATAAAAGCAGGAGAATTATCATAGCATAAACAGGTTTTCCATGAATCCCAGGGGTACCATATGGTATCCCATCTCCATCTTGCCTGCACACAGCAACGCTTGGCACTATTACTAGCTTGCTTTTAAGCCTGCATATCTAAGAGGCATGTTCTCCCTTAAGCATCAGAATGCTTTGTCACATCAAAAATAACAGTTCATCCATCATGGCTGGGAAGCATGTCTGACAAGAAAACATTTACTTTGCTCTGGTTTTCTGGCCACTTATATCAAAAAGACAAAGATAGCTTCTCCCATCTTGGGGCAGTTCAGAGACATTTACTGGACAGATGGTCTAAATTTGAGAGTTTTTATAAAGTTAATGAGAATGGGGAGAAAGGCACATATGGGCGCAATCTCTTCTGGAGTCCTTTCCACCAAACGAGAAGCAGCGCTCTGCAAGAAAAGCAACATTCACACTGGGAGATCCTGGGAGGCAGAGCGATGATTCGCTCTGAAAGCTAGAAAAGCTACAAATGTGTGTCCAAAAGAAGAGGGGGGGGGCCCTTCTTCACTTTCACAAGGGGGATTATATTCAGACAAATGTGTTAACATTTCCAACAAAGAATAGTTGTTTTAGCTGAGGCTGTAACTGCCCCTCTGCCAGGGGAACTCACCAGAAAGCCAGAAAATGTTTCTCTTGGTGTTCAAAGAGCCACCACAAAACCTAAACTTAGACTTTGTTGGCTCTTTTGCTATACAATGGTTGTCACTTAAACTTAGAACTAAAGTTGTACCCCATGAAAAGAACAGCATCTTCTGTAATATCATTCCACACCTCCACAAATGACTTTGCATTGCCTTCCTTCTTTTCCTGAATGACTTTCCCCAGACAAATACCTTCGGGAAGCTGATGGGAAGGTAGATCCTGGGTACAGAGGCCCCTCTATTGTGTTTTCCCCACCCAACAACAGCCACGTAATGGCCAGGGAAATAGAACTGTTTCCCTCTGCTTTAGAGAGCCTTTGTGACATCAGCATTACTTCAGCCATCTCCTTTCCTCGTCTCAGACCCCTTCACACATCCAGCAACCAACGTACCCCACTTTAAGGAAAGGGGTAAAGACCGCCAGGCTTAGCAAGCCAGGAAACAAAGGGCTTAAGAATTAATGCAGAGATAGGACCAGCTGCCTACAACGCACAAGTGGGTGACAGTAGAGGACTTGGAGAAGCAAAAGCACAGTCTCCAGGGCAAACTAACAAAAACTTTATCATGCAAGGCCTTCAAAACATCAAGGCCATACCCTTCAGTAAAGATCATCACTATCTGGTGAGCATCTTGCTAACATGGCTGCAAGACAGCTCCACAAAGCTAGTTCCCTGGATGTATATTGATCTAGGACTCAACCAAGCGTTGAACTACACAGAGGGCTGTCAACTACATTGAGCCCTATCATCAGATGACTGAAAAAGATCACTTTGTAGAACTGAAGAAAGCCATTGTTAGTTACTCACCGCTGCAAGTGCAGTGAAGACAGACGAAACTATCTCACTGAGTACTGGCATTTGACGTACAGAGGGTTGACGCGTTGCACCTAGAAAAAGAAAAATACAGCTGAGGTAGGATACACATTTCAGTGAGCTGTCTTCTGTTTGTTGATCAACATATCTGGATTATCTGGATTAGATAAAGTTGCAGAATACGGCGGTTGCTTTTAAAAACCCAAAAGAAAATTCCTGTCAGACTACGGCTGTGAATTCAGTTTAAGATGACAACAAAGCAATTAGTCTATTATTATTATTATTAAAATTTCTGTACCACCATTCATCCGAGGATCACAGGGCAGTTTACAACATAAAACACAAAAATATATAGCATAGTAACAAACAAAAATACTACACCCTCTGCCCCCGGTTTAAAAGGTCATACACACACACACACACACACACACACCTCATTTTACATGGTCTTAAAATCTGGTGACTAATTTTCTTTAGTTAATGTATTATCTAAAACAAATTACAGATATAGATTTAGGGTTCTCTTACAACTGCCTGCCATGAGGCTGGGATGCAGCAGTTTCAGTTAGGTAGAAAGATATAGATAGCCTCTATTGGGGGGGTGTCAACATTTCTACTCCTGACCCCAGGCTTTTTTAAAGACTCTGGGAGCCAATGTTCCAGAGGAGTGGGGAGCTTCATTCTTATTGCATCATGTGCCAATTTCATTTCCCTTCCTCAGCTGGGTGGAAAAAAATAAGCATGGCTATAATCCTTTCCATCTATATTTGACATCAGAACCAGTAAATTTAATGTTTTATGTCTCTGAAATCAAAAGAATTTTTCCCCTTTTACTATATTGGATATGCTCACAATGTATGACACTGTTCAGTCTTCTCTGAAGCCTGTTGGGATACTTTATGAGACAAGGAGGCACTGCCGTGTGTGTGTGTGTGTGTGTGTGTGTGTGTAAATTTTTGGGTATTACCTGCTGCTGCTTAAAATCTCTTTGCTTCTTTCTGTACAGCTCCATTTTTCAAAGCACCCTAAAGACATTGCATAGAAAACAGCAATTCCTGTTTAGCAGTTTCCGCGGTGGTTCCCTGCTTGTGGGATGCGCTCCCCAGAGATGCTTGCCTGGTGCCTTCATTACATGTCTCTAAGCTCCAGGCAAAAACATTCCTCTTCTCCCAGGCCTTTGGCTAATTAAAGAATCTATGAACTTTTAATCTCCGTATGTGTGGTGAGGGGACAGGAATTTTGTTAGAGGCCCCCCCAAAAGTTGTTGAACTTTTTGGAGGAGATAACGGATAAAAATCTCCTCCCAAGAGGACATTATGGAGGACTGGCTTTTGTTAGGGGGGGCAGGCTTCTGCTGTGGGGGAACAGAACCTCAGTGAATTGAGTATTTTTAATGCTTCTCAGTAATTTTTGAGTATTTGGAGGACAACTGCCCCCACTGTCGCTGCTTGGCTACACCCATGGGTGAGGGGGTTACTGTTTTTGTTTGTTACTGTGTAACCTATTTTGGTGTTTTTATATTGTAAACTGCTCTGTGATCCTTGGATGAAGGGCAGTATAGCAATAACAATAACAATAACAATAATAATACCATTGCTGAAGTGGTTCCCACCATGTGTGAGGCTTGGGGTAGTTGTTCCCTCTCTCTCCTTTAAGCCAGCGCATACTACAAGCAAAGCCTTACTAGATCTGGGGGTGTCAGATAAGGTTAGCCTCTGCCCCCTTCCCCACTTGTTGCTATGTCCACTTACCTTAAAGGGTCAGGCAGTATTGCTGCCAGGTCATGGGCCTGGTCAGCGATCCAGCAGCCGGCTGGGGAGCCCTGCCAGCTGGCCTGCAAATTGGTGTACGGCCTGGGTCTGGGGATTTCCCGTTGGGGGGTCAGGCCCCACCAGCCAATGACCTTGCTTGGGTCCTGCCCCTGGAGAATAAATTGAGGTGAGCCCATCACTTCTCCTCACTCTTTTTGGTCACAGGGTGCGACGGCGCAACAACACTTTTTCATTTAATGCTGTATTGTTTTTAACACTCGATTGGGAGCCGCCCAGAGTGGCTGGGGAAACTCAGCCAGATGGGTGGGGTATAAATAATAAATTATTATTATTATTATTATTATTATTATTATTATTATTCCCCTGGCACCGTTGGGCCCGCCCTCACTTAGATAGCGTGCACCCACCTCACAGAACACCACTTCCTCCAATTCCCGCAAACTACCTCAGATTATCTTGTGGGGGACTTGTGTGAGGGAAAACTTAATAATTTGGAGTCTCAGGCAGAATTTGATCAAATAAACAATAAAGATTTTATTTGACAAAGGAATTTTATGACAGAAGTGGGAAAAACATAGGATACTTCAGATTATAATGTTATTTCACTCCACTGCTTTCTCATATGTTGCACAGCTGTTGCTGCTTAATACTTTGGTTCCTAAACCAGGTGATACTTCCTGTCAGTTACACACCCCTTAGACAACCCTACTCCTGAGGTACTCCAGGTAACAGACCCAAGGGATCACTGGTTTGGGAGTCTTCTCTTTTCATAGAAGAATCTCTCCCCTCCTGACTGGAATGAGTCCTAAGTAGACTGTATCCTCACAGCTTCTACTTCTCCTGGCTCAACCTCAGCCTCCCAGTTAATTCCTGGCCTAATTACTCTTACAGGACACCACACACTGTCCTTCACACTAAGCTCAGAGACTTCTTTCTCTAGCTTGTGATATATTCCTCAGAGTGGATGTTTCTACCCAGAACCAACTCTCTCTCCTCTCACTCCCTATCTACCAATCTACTCCAAACTGTCTCTCCAAATCCTCTCCTTTTCAACTCCCCCTCCTGGAACCCCGGCCAATCAGAGGCTGCCATCCGTTAACCGTTTGCTGGCAGGGAAAAAGAAAACAATTGGGGACCCAACCTGCCCAGCAAACTTTTCCGTCACACAGGGCCTTGGCACTCAACTAGTCTTTCTCAAAGCCTGTGCGGCACATACTGAAAGGTGAAGCTTTGCTGTTTCTGGCCTACAGGAGTAAGACTGGCGATTGTGACCTCAGGCTGATCCTGGCTTGACTGAAGGAGAGAGAGAGAGAGAGAGAGAGAGAGAGAGAGGTAGGTCACTATGACCTCATTCAGTCTCTGTGACCTCATACTGATGCTGCCTGCCTGAAGGTTAGGAGAGAGGCTGTGCCAAAAGATGGTACAATTTCATATTGGCTGCAGACACTCATTCTCACATGTAAGCTTCCCTCCTCTGTGCCAAAATTGCCAGAATCAAGAGATCTCCCATGGAAGTTGCTCGCGTAGCCTTAGGAGTGCTCCACACATGTTTTAAAACTGTTTATGCCAACAGCAAATGACCTCCATCTGAAATGTCAAATTATTATAATGAGACCTTCTCCGTAAACTTCCTAAGCGTTTCGTTAGTTGCCTTTGTTTTAAAAGGGAGGCAGTAAAATCCACAGATGCGGACTTTGAAGACCTTGTGATGAGCCTTCTCCCGCCCCACCCCCTTGATCTCAGATGGTAAAATCCACTAATAAATGTGAGCGGATGGAAGGTCTATTTGTTGTCCTGTCAAGTCAGGCCATGCGGAACAAACCAAAAGGGGGAAAGGAGGGGGGGAAATAAAAGCTGAAAGCAACCAGGGAAGGAGCTAATGATGTGAGCTTGCCTCTGCCAAGATGCACTTAGGGAAATCGCTGTGACATTTAAGGAACCTAATGATGCGACATTTCTTTTTAACTTTATTGTTCTGTCCAAATCAGGTTTTACAAGTGGAGATCACATTCCCAAGATAGCACTTGACTTATGCAGATTTATGCACTTGCTGAGATGCTTCTTTCTTTGTGCAGCAGATAACTGCTTACCAGAAAAGTCACAATTCATGTTTGACCATAAATACGAGGCAAGTGTTGACATTTCCCACATGGTGGTGGAACGCCTGGTGCTCTCTGAGCAATGGTGTTTACAGTACACTGCCATTATCTCCTTTTGCCTGATTTCCCCTCTTCACTACTGATTTTCTGCAGAATGGATAATAATAATAATAATAATAATAATAATAATAATAATAATTTTTTATACCACCTTATACCAGCAGGTCTCAGGGTGGTTCACGGGATAATCTTTGTGAAGCATTTGAAGAGCACTGGGGGAGGGGAGGGGAGGCAGATAGGGAGACAAACTTTATTCTTTTTAGTGCAAAGATTGTATTTGTATTGAAAAAAGAATAAACTTCAGTAACTGAACTTCTCAATACTTAACTGCTTTATTGGTGTCCATGACCAAGGTCTCAAGTATACAGCAAACAGATGACATATCAATCAGAAAATGTACGTCTTAGTTATAATCTGTGCTCCTCTCATGTATTTTGTTTTGCTGATTTTAATGGCCTAAGTGCATAAAGTGTGCGACAGAACTGCAGACTTTGACCACAGGGGAAAACAGAATAATGTTGATCAACTATGCTTATGATGGTGGCATAAGAAGCTATTATCTCTGGAGTGCTGGGCAAGCTAGTACAAGCTATAATTAACACTTGTTTAAAATTGCACGGATATGTGTAAAATTAGAGGAGAGTCAGGTGGGGCAAGGGGTCAGTGCGTTGGGCTATTAACCAGGAAGTTAGTGGTTTGAGCCCACCCAGGGATGGCTGCCGGCAGGATTCCTGCATTGCAGGAGACGACACTCGGGGTCCTTTCCAACTCTACAATTCTGTAATTAATCTGTGGATTGTGAAAAGGAAAAACACCACTTTACAATCATGCTGCTATTGCATAGTTTGAAACATAAATTCCTTGATTTAAATGGCCTCGGCCCAGTATACCTGAAGGAGCGTCTCCACCCCCATCGTTCAGCCCGGACACTGAGGTCCAGTGCTGAGGGCCTTCTGGCGGTTCCCTCACTATGAGAAGTGAGGTTACAGGGAACCAGGCAGAGGGCCTTCTCGGTGGTGGCTCCCGCCCTGTGGAATGCCCTCCCATCAGATGTCAAGGAAATAAACAACTATCTGACTTTTAGAAGGCATCTGAAGGCAGCCCTGTTTGGGGAAGTTTTTAATGTTTGATGTTTTATCGTGTTTTTAATATTCTGTTGGGAGCTGCCCAGAGTAGCTGGGGAAACCCAGCCAGGTGTGCTGGGTATAAATAATATATTATTATTATTATTATTATTATTATTATTATTATTATTATTATATTGATTTTCAGAATTCTTTTGACAAGGCCTCCACTGATCAGCACCCATTTAGCGCCTGCATTGCACTGAACACAGAATAGTCCCTGCCTAGATGTCTCACAAAATATTGGCTCAAGCTTTTGTGCAGAATGCAGCCTTGAACGTTGTCCATTTTAGGAACTACATTATTACAGTGCTGAGGAAGAATGAAGAGAGCTCATGCCACACAGCTCTCCCAGGCACTTTCGACAGAGCTGCTCTCATCAGTATGCATGATTTTGTATGTACCGTATTGTGGCATTTTATGCCTTGTGACTTGCAGTTATTTTTATTGATCATAGTTTAGTCATTATTTATTGTTAATTGTTAAGAATTAATTTCCATTTAATTATTGTTTGCCGATAGATAATTTCATTGTGTACCATTATGTTCAAATGGAGTTCAAATTGAGTGTTACTTTATTTGAAATAGGTTGTTTAAAATAAGTTATGTTTTTATTATGACCTTTTTTTGTATTGGATCAGCTTATTGTAACGTGTGTGCGATCTTTATTGTTTCTTCAGCTTGCAAGCCGTCTTGCATATAGAAATATAGAAAGGCGGCATGCAGATTAAAAGTGAAATTAAAAAAAATGAAATGAAATTGCTAAATGCACCACAGTGCTAAGAGCCCTTCAGACTAGTGTTTTATCCCAGGTGTATGCTGCAACATATTCTTGACACAAGCCCCTCCAAATGTCCCTTTTATTGAACATTCATGATGGTTTGTGCTCAGGATGCTATCTGGCCTGTCATACATAGTCCCTCTCTCAGTACTCATTGCAACTGTGGAAGTTATGGGGCAGTCCCACTGCTTCATTTCCAATCTGTGCCTACCCCATAACTTCCTGCTGAAATCCTGAAACGTTTGACACCACAAATGTTCTGATTCATTTCCCTCCTTGCTTTTGTTGCACTATAGCCCGTGTGTGTGTGTGTGTGTGTGTGTGTGTGTGTTGTTTTGATCGCTTAGATTTGCACAAAACCAGAAAACTCCTGAGAATTAATAATTGCCTGTGTGCTTTTGTACACTTTGGGGGCACCTGGGAAATTTAAAATAGCAACAGCAATGTGTGTGTGCAGCTGCGGTATCTGTGCATATGTCCTGTTGGTACTTAATTGGTAGGGTTGCCAGGCGTCCACTATTTGAGCGGACAGTCCGCTTTTTCACATTATGTTCACTATTTTTTTTCACAAAATAGTGGACATTTTTTTTTATTCAAAAGCTTTATGCTGGTAAAAAGTCCTATATAAAACAATAAAATGAGCTGAATCAGAATTCAGCACAACACAATTAAAACAAAACAGATGAGATCTTAATTATGAATTCAAGCAGGGCACTATTGTCATTAGCTTTATGATGAAATGGTATATAATCTAAAGCTGTACAGTCTAAGAGAATAAGGATAGGAGAATCGCGTTTTGTCTTTTTTTTCATAAGTAAGAATGAGACAAAGATCGAATATCCATTGAACTCGATTCTCCGAAAAAATTATTAATCATACTCAATTGTTTCACAAGACATTTAAAAAATGGGGGGGGGGAGCCTCTTGCCGGAGTTCTGCCCCGCCTGTTCCTGACTCGCGGGGAGAACAAAAGGGAGAGGCGCAAAAGAAAAATACGCCTCTTCCTGTTCCTGACACGCAGGAGCAGCAGCAAACCAGCTACCGGTAGAGGCGCGGGGGGGGGGGGGGAGGCGGGCTTGGAGGAGACTTGCCCAACGACCTGAGGGAGCGAGATCCTTGCCCCATGGATCGCCTCCCTAATACAGGAACGGTAAGAAGGAACCCCTGTTGGGAACTTGGGTAGCTTTGCCCCAAGGATCCCTAAGAAGCAAGCATAGAAACATAGAATTGTAGAGTTGTTGGAAGGGACCACGAGGATCATCTAGTCCAACCCCACTGCAATGCAGGAATCGAACCCATGGGGGCTCAAACTCATGACCCTAAGATTAAGATTATAAAATTAAGATATTAATTTTAATTTAATATTAATATTAATATTAATTTAATATTAATATAATATTTTACATATTATTATAATATATTTGATGTTTTGAATTTTAAGTAAAGTTTTGAAGTGATTATTTTAATACATGTTAAAATGTTTGTAAGAAAATATATAATTTAATTTAAACCCGCCCCCCCACTTGTCCGCTATTTTTTGGAAGCAGACCTGGCAACCCTATTAATTGGCATAATGGAATCAACAAATGAGAAGTCAGGGACAAACACAAAAGGGAACATCTACTGGTATGAATGGGGAAGAATGAAGTTTCTCCTTATATACAAATTCAAATATATGTAGATGTGGACTACTTTGGCCTAATTCAAATGCAGGGCAAGTGGATTAACAGAGAAATAATACTCTGATGTGGACAGGCCCATATATATGATCAATTAATATCCTATAATGCATGAGCCAACGGGACAACAATATGTTTAGAGAGTCATTTGTAGCTAAATTTTGTTAAATGCCAAACTTATTTGTAGCATACATAATCTTTTCTTAGCCCAGTGACTCAAACACAGTAAACACTAAATAAATGATCTCTTCAGTGACCTTTATTCATTTGGACCTCCATCCATGGGGTTTATTCTTATTTGGTACATATAAACATTCACTAGGTCTGAGTCACGGTGCTATGAAAAGATTGTGTTTACTATAAATAAGGTAGGTCATTTTAAATAGAATTACAAAAGACACGTTTAATTAATATATTCCTGCCCAGTTAGTGGACAGGTGGGCATTTTCCAATTATAGCTCTGCAATGATGAGAAAAGCCATACCGAGTACAGTGGTACCTCTGGTTAAGAACTTAATTCTTTCTGGAGGTCCATTCTTAACCTAAAACCATTCTTAACCTGAGGTACCACTTTAGCTAATGGGGCCTCCTGCTGCCAAGGTAAAAGAAACGGACCCCTGGGCAGTTAAGTCCAGACAAAGGCGGCTATGGGGTTGCGGCGCTCATCTTGCTTTCAGAGTGAGGGAGCCGGCGTTTGTCCAAAGACAGCTTTCCAGGTCATGTGGCCAGCACACCTCTGGTGCAACGGGATACCGTGATGGAAGCCAGAGTGCACAGAAACGTCATTTACCTTCCCGCCACAGCGGTACCTATTTATCTACTTGCACTGGTGTGCTTTCGAACTGCTAGGTTGGCAGAAGTGCACCTTTATAGTCCTATCCCAAAAGCGAACTTTTAACAGAGCTGAACTGGAACCAGAGCAAAATATATAATGGCTTGACTTCTTGACGAATGTTCAGAACATTCATACCAGTGCAATGTACAATTCTCATAATATTTTTGTGAAAATCCAGCTCATGCCAAACCATTGCATCTAATTCTGTCTGCTTTTTCATGTTAGCACTACTTGTGACAAGACTCCCTTGAATATGCTTGGTTGGCGACCTACCATTCTACCCCTTCAGAGCAAGAGACTCTGAAAAGTATGTGTATCTACTTGTACAATGGTTTGTGCTTAAACTGTTTATAATTAATCTACAAATTTTGTATGTGCAAATTTTGCACCTACCATCAAAATAATTAGAAGCAGCAGGCCGCAATGGGAAATATTTGATGCATTTAAATTTGGACCTAAGCTTCCAACAAATGCTAATGATTTCGTTTCGGATATTCACAGCAATCAACAGAGGTGTCTTTGTGTTTTTTGCTGTACTAGACATGCAGCTCTTAGGCACGATATCCTAGATTTCATTGACAAGTCCTTACCCTTTTCAGTTCAGCAAAAGCAAGAACATTTCACCTGCATTGCTGGCAGATAGCTTATAGCTGTCACACAACTTCAGGCCAACCACTAGCTCATTCAAGTACTATAAAACAGAGGTCTGAACATCTGCTGGTAAACATGCAGCAGACAAAAAATGCATCCCTGAGCCAAGCATCTGCTGAGTGTGGGCTACTTTGCCGCTCATAACCTAAGCAATGTTTCCTGTTAATCATTAGCAGAGTTATTGATTTTAGATGTGTATCACAGCACTATAATTTTGTCAGGGAGTAGACCACATAAGTTGTTCTTTTCCTGGTTGTTTCATTTTGTCTTATTCCAAAAGTCCATAAATTGATGACCGGGACAAAAAGTATAATTGACATCATCTGTGGCAAATATTTCATAAAACAACAGGCCCAGATGTAGGATTAAAGCCATGTGGTAGTAAAATACCACACTGAAAAAAGAGAGACTCGAGGTTCCATGGTTTTGTATTTTGGGGTGTGTTTGGGCTTTTTGGTGGGCTTTTTTATTTTACAAAAACAGATGTGCTAGTCCACCCGTCTACTTCTCTCTCTCTCTCTCTCTCTCTCTCTCTCTCTCTCTCTCTCTCTCTCTCTCACTCTCTCATCCAAATAATGATCCCCCCCCCGCACCCCAATTTCACTGGAAGAAATCATGAATTGGTTGCAGGTGGTGACTTATATTTCAAGATCTTAACTCTCACAATCTTTGAAATGAAAATAAATGAAAGATTTTGGGTAAGTATACAGGACTCTCTTCTTTTGAAAGGTAGTGAAGCTTATACAAACATGTCTGCTTGTTATTTATATAGCACCTTCAGGCATATGACCACATCTATAGCGTACTGCTTCCCTTCCTGGGAAGCTGTTCTCCTCTCTGAATGGGGGTTGGAATGGGTCACCAACCATGTTTCGCACACAAGGCCCCCTTCCTTGCAAGCCACAAGAGCGCTCAAGCCTTTGAACATTCTGAAGCAGAAAATGATGCACAGAAGCACTGCATTTTCAGATGATCTCCCCCACCCCCACTGCACTAAGAGCAACAACCAACTTCTACAGTCAACTCTCAGGAAAGTCCGCTCACCCTTACATGATTCTGCAGCATTGTGGGTCGGCGCCACATCCCCCACCATGATCCAGTGCAGCCTGTGGACTTTGGGGCTACCCAACCACCAAGGAGGCTTAATGCTTACCTCGCCGGCTAGGAACAAGGATCCAAGGCTGCCTGCAGATTGGCCAATGGCAGGTAGGCTTGGAGGCAGAGCTGGCTTTTGTGGCGGGCCTGACGGATCATTTAAGGCAACCTGGCCTGGCCCCGGTGTTCAGTTCTTCATCAGGTCACTATATGAAAGTTGTCACCAAGGAGTCAGTTGACTGTGGAGGACAATGGGGCAGAGGGAAGGAGGTGCCTTCCATGATCTGCAGTGCCCAAGCTATGTAGGGATTTATAGCCTGAATCCAACTCTTGCCCTGTGACCCACAGTTTCTCAAACACATTATTGGGAAGCAGTGGGTTAATAATTCGGCAAAATTATGATAAACAACTAGGGACAAGGAAGAGACCTTAGTGTTCCATTTTATCGTAGAATAAGTCCCAGTGAGATAGGGCTGCCATATGTCCAGATTTTCCTGGACATTACCGGAATTTCAAAGGTGGAATTGACGTCCGGGGGGAGGGGATTTCTGAAAGGCAGCGCTTTGTCCTGGATCTTAGGCAAGTTTTTTGGGGGGTGATTTTTTTTATAAGAGAAGCGCAACAGAAGAAGAAGAAGAAGAAGAAGAAGAAGAAGAAGAAGAAGAATTTGGATTTGATATCCCGCTTTATCACTACCCTAAGGAGTCTCAAAACGGCTAACATTCTCCTTCCCCTTCCTCCCCCACAACAAACACTCTGTGAGGTGAGTGGGGCTGAGAGACTTCAGAGAAGTGTGACTAGCCCAAGGTCACCCAGCAGCTGCATGTGGAGGAGCAGAGACGCGAACCTGGTTCACCAGATTATGAGTCCACCACTCTTAACCACTACACCACACTGGCTCCACACAGCTTTGGGGTTTGTCTCAAAAAAAGCTCAACAATTTTGGGGGTTTCATTAAAAAAGCTCAACTTTTGGGATTTTACTTTTTAAAATATAGCAACCCTATACAGAGGAATAAGATACGTTGTTCAACTCCCAGCTCCCATCATCCCTGATCATTGTCCATGCTGGTTGAGATTAAAGGGAGCTGGGTTCCAAAAATATATGGAGGGCCATAGGAGGGCCTCATCCTGGATGTATAGGACTGGACTATAAATCCCCTAATGCCTTCAGCTTCTCTTAGCATTTGTATATAATTCATTGGAAAGAGAAATGATTTTTAGATAATGCCTCAATGATTACAGTACCCAAAACCCTATGTAGGCATGCTGCTCAATTCATCATTTTAAGATATTTGTAGCCATCTGTATTTTTTTTAACCCTCATAAATGGCAATTTGCACTGCACAAGTACAGCAGGGCTGCATCAGTGAAGAGTAAACATTTCCTGTGGTACAGTACAAATACTTCTGAGTGGCGTGTAGTCTAAATTTAGGAAGTACCACACTAAAGTCAATACCACAATATAGTGTCTGTTTGCTTTTTCATGGGGCCCGCTATATTAAATGTCAAAGGGGCAAAAAGTGATACAACACAGGATATCACAGGCTTTCGTTGCACTCAAAAGAAGCCAAGCCCCTTCCCCTATAAGTTGGAAGTTGCGTTCATTTCAGAGAAGTTTCCATTCTTCAGGGCAGAAAGTATAACTTGGGCTATCGCAAAGCAAGCCCCTAATATAATAATAAAATTCTGAATGCAAGTCAGGCCAAAAGCTATACATTAGGTGACCTAGCTGGGTTTTCAAACCCCAGGCACTGCTACTTGGCTCAAATGTGTTGGTGAGGGGTAATTTACAGAGGGGAAATGGCAAGAAGGAAGGGGGTGGTTTTTGCTGACTTTCCACTGTTCCCCAGGTCGTCTTCCAAATACTCATCTAGAACTCTGTCTGGTGGGTTTAAAAAAAACAACCCACCACCAGATGCCATCAATACTTTATTTACTGCTATAGTAAATACTGCCCTAGCTATTGTTTTCAACATTTGTCCAGCACCACTTTTGTTCTGCTGATCTATGGAACGAAGTAAAAAAGAAGTAACACATAGAAAGATTGCATCCTGTGGAAAACAATTTAACCTTAGGCTTTTCCAGACTAAGCCAAGATCTTCATAGCTATTTCTTGCACATTTCATACTATCTACAGTACATGGTAAGCTCTTCGGGGATTCACTGGTTATGTTTCAGCTTTCACTGACCCATAATAATAATAATAATAATAATAATAATAATAATAATAATAATTTATTATTTATACCCCGCCCATCTGGCTGGGTTTCCCCAGCCACTCTGGGTGGCTTTCAACAGAGCATTAAAATACAATAATCTATAAAACATTAAAAGCCTCCCTAAACAGGGCTGCCTTCAGATGTCTTCTAAAGGTCTGGTAATTGTTGTTCTCTTTGACATCTGGTGGGAGGGCGTTCCACAGGGCGGGTGCCACTACCGAGAAGGCCCTCTGCCTGGTTCCCTGCAACTTGGCTTCACGCAGCGAGGGAACCGCCAGAAGGCCCTCGGCACTGGACCTCAGTGTCCGGGCTGACCGATGGGGGTGGAGACGCTCCTTCAGGTATACTGGACCGAAGCCATTTAGGGCTTTAAAGGTCAGCACCAACACTTTGAATTGTGCTCGGAAACGTACTGGGAGCCAGTGTAGGTCTTTCAAGACAACATATCTTTCCTACACACATTTAAGAGGATGCTGTTGTCATTTCCCCAAGCGTATTATTCTGCGGGACTGCTTGGATTATTTTTTTTTTTTTTTGAGAATTTGGGATTATTATTATTTAGTTGCCCATGAAAGTTAGCAAACATTGTCTTAACAGTCATAGGCAGAACAATCTTGTGCCATTTGGGCTAGATGATTTGCTTATTTATTTATTTATTTATTTATTGAATTTATATACCGCCCAGGTCTCTGGGTGGTTCACAGAACAAAATCAAAATATATGACCACAATATATATAATCAAAATAAAAACAACAACCCAATAACTGCCTCCCACGAAAGAACCACATTTTAAAAGGGCATAGGATGGCATTTGTAGAGAAAGGGACCTGTTAGAAGCATGAAAGTATGATTAAGCAAAGCCTCACAGTATTTCCCCTTTATTTTAATTCCCACATCAACTAGAGGTACCCAGTGAGCTAACCAGAACTATTAGCCTCTGGCTATTTAAACCCCACCTATCACATAACAAGAATTTTAAAATGATGTTAAGTGCCTGACCTCTTTGCTTGTGGGTTAAAAAGCCTGGCTGGGTTACTGCCCTAAGACTCATTAATTGCATGTCTACTTGACAGAAGACAAGAAAAATCTGGCATGGCCTATCGCTGCTGCTTGTTAAAATAGGATGTAAATGAGATCACATTCTTCCCTGAAGACATTTTCTTAGGGCATATTCAGGGGGCATCATTAAGTAAACAGTTACAGAGTTGCATTCTCAGCATTATTAGTCTCACCAATGCCCACTGTGCAGTGACCTGGGATATTGCCTTCTCTGTGATGTTGCCCCATTTGTGCATTCCCCTGGAGATAATTCAGTAGCCCTCATTCTTGAGTTTTTGCAGACAGTGTAAGACAAATTCATTTCCCCGGGCTTTTGGGATATGCTAATACTTTCTGCTGGTCATCTGCATTGGCTTCCGTGTTGTTGCTGTGTTGATATTCAGTTTTCAAATCAATGGTTGAAACCAATGTTGCCTTTAAAGAATCCGTCCACCACCTTGATTCAAAATGGTGCCTAACTGTACTCAAAACATAGATAGAAACCTGCTCTTTGACGTCAGAAACCATCGTGCAAAATTTGGTTATGGCCAAATGCATAGAGAAAAGTCAAAGAAATAACATGTGATGAATGGTTGAATGATTTGTCTACCATATCTTTTTATCTGTTAGGCAGGATAGTTTATTTAGTTACAGGTGTTTAGAACAAACCCTGGAGGGAGGGCTATCAGCTTAAATCAGGCTTCCTTAAACTCGGCCCTCCAGATGTTTTGAGACTACAATTCCCATCATCCCTGACCACTGGTCCTGCTAGCTAGGGATCATGGGAGTTGTAGGCCAAAAACATCTGGAGGGCCGAGTTTGAGGAAGCCTGCCTTAAATGCTTACAGCTTACAGAGGAATCTGGTTGGCCACTCTTGTAATACGGTAGTTGTACCTTGGTCTGATCAAGAAAGATTTGTGTACTTGGACATATCCAGTATCTAAGGAAGCACAGGCGTGATATTTCTCATGCTGAATAATTGCCTGTCCAACACGTATTGTCCCTAAATAGTGACCAGTCCATGATTAATATCCACCATGCTTTTGTGAATACTGTATATTTATAATTAATATGCCACACATCTGACTGGGTTACCCCAGCCATCCCTGGCGGCTCCCAACAAAATATTAAAAACACAATAAAACATCAACCATTAAAAACTTCCCTGTACTTCCCTGCCTTCTGATGTCTTCTAAAAGTCATATACTGTAGTTCTTTATCTCCTTGACATCTGATAAGAGGGCGTTCTAGAGGGTGGGAGCCACTACTGAGAAGGCCCTCTGCCTGGTTCCCTGTAACCTCGCTTCTGGCAGTGGGTTTACATGCTGTGTTATAAAGGGGAGGCGTACAATCTAGACTTGAAAACACTCTGAAGGTAGGGGATGCTTGAGGAATTCTATTCCTCTGAATTCCAATGGGGACTTGCCAACATACCCCAGAATATTGTTTGAATCAGAACAAAGGCTATTGTTATATTTTGCACTTCTCTGAATGTTGCCATGAAGTTCTTTGCTCTTAAAAACATTTTTAAATGTGTGTTTTAAAATAAAATGCATTGAGAATTTCATTTTTTGAGAGAAAATTCATACAGAAATTTGACTGGATAGGAAATACGTTCAGTGTGATCTAAATGTGATTTTTTCAAAATTCACAGATGAGTTAGAAACAGGACAGAATGAACTTCTGAGCAAACTCATACAAAGTGGCATAGACCAGGTTATCATCAACTATTAGGACTGGCCTTGTGGACCATGCAGACAGGAATTAAGCCAGACAGCTCAGTCGGCAGAGCATGAGACTCTTAATCTCAGGGTCATGGGTTCGAACCCTACACTGGGTGAAAGATTCCTGCATTGTGGGGGGTTGGACTAGACGGCTCTTGGGGTCCCTTCAAACTCTACAATTCTCTGATTCCATGATGCTATGATTCTATCATCACAACTAGTGTTCAAGATGATGGTCTACTACTATTTCACAGATCTTCAATTATATATACTCTGGCCATGGTGCTGAATACTACGAAAGAGGGAAGGATCACATACTTACAATTAGCCAGTACATTTAGGGGCAGACTAATTTGACAGGGTGAGGGAACATTTCTACTACTTAGGCCATTCCTCGATGTACATCAACACACAAGTAAGTTCCATTCCATGCTTGCCTTGTTTCCATCTTTGCCTGGTTTTCCAACTTGTGGTGAGTCCTGGGGCAACATGTCCTTTCCTGTAGGACTGGATGTTTTCTCCCTGTAAACATATGCACTCTCTTTTAAAGGCTTTCCTAAAACAAAATCACAAAGGGGGGGGTTCCAGGAAATTGTGAAAATGTGCAGAGAAATAAACTCCCCGTTTAGAATCCAAATTCCATGCTGGTTCAGACGAAACACTTACAATGGTGGGCATATGCTGTGAGGAAGCCAATAAGAAGAGCTTCAAGACAATGGCTAAACCTGACCCCACACCTGTTTAGAAGACATTTCAGCACCATTACCAATAGCCACTAATTGACCAGTCTGGTCAACTCAGCTGATGCCTACCCACTACTTTGCATCAGCCTGCCACGGAACAGGCTGGATATTACTGTGCATTCCAACACCTGTCAGAAAGCATACAAACCTTTTCTGCACCACCTAAATCAGAAGAGTCATCTTCAAGGGCAGCTCCATGTAAGATGACATTGTATTAATCAAGCCTGAAAGTTACAAAAGCATGCCTAGCAAAGGGGTGGGGTCCTAATGTGTCAAATATGGGGAATGGCATTCCTGGCCACTATTCTAGTCTGCTCTTCAAAAAGCAACACTGGATCCTGGAGTACTCCTAGGCAACCTAATCAGATCAGAGAGAGGCACAGAAATGTCACCTAGTTCAGATCAAGTTACATTCATGATGCTCTAATGTACTCTCCCACGTGTGTTGCGACAGCATCCAACAGAAGACATACTGCAAGTCCTCTCTGCTGCTGGGTAAGGTTCAGTCAGGAGAGAGAAGAGGGCAGTGAACACATACCTAATGACATAAGCTCAGCAAACATTAACATTTAAAGCCCCTCTCCATTTTTGACATCCTAATTAGTGAATGGATCTAGTCACATCACTAGGCCAGGCCAGCCTAGATCTTGAAAGTCCTAAAAATCATCCTTATGGAGCTGCATTATAACTTAAAATGCTGTAAATCTCAGCTGTTATTCCAACCAGTTGTGGGAGAAGCAACTCCCATCATCTCTGACCATTGAGTCATACTGGCTGGGGATGATAGGAGCTGTAGTCTGGCAACATCTGGAGAACCACAGCTTCCCTAGCCCTCAGTTCAGCTGGTCTGCCATGTTCGTAAAAATCAAATCAAGCAAAATGGTTTACCAAAAAGTAGTACACACAAATTAAAAGTAAGATGACTGCTACTGAACTTAAAAATAAGCATCTATTTATTAGATTCTCTTTCAATGATCAGTTTAAGAGACCATTTAAAATGCAAGCAGCTCAACTGCAAGTGAAGGGAGCGGTTTGGGTGGGTCGTTTCCAGCTGCAGTCGCCCATTTTAAATTGCCCATAGAAGTGTTGTTATAAAAATGAGTTTTTGCCTCTTGACTCACTAAAGATTTCCAGTGTGTGGAGTACTGAGGTGGGGGAAGTTGTGGCAGCCTGTTGCAGTAAAAAATAAAATTTTAAAAAATACAGAATCCTGTGACACACCTTAAAAAGACTCAGAGATGTAATGCGCCGCAGCCCATTTCGCCAGATGCATGAATGTGTGGAATTGGAGGAAAAATTCATGTTTTGACTCATTTGTTACCATCGGCCTGATGAGTTGGCAGACTTGGTTTGTAACATGACCCGTTGCAAGAGGCCTGTTTCAAACGAGACATGTATAATATATGGTCACACCCACTTGGGAACAGGGTTTTTGACTGTCTTCTGTTTGGCTTTGGCTTTCATTACATCTGAGCTACTGAGCCCAGAACGATGGGTGTGCCTTGTTGACATCTTGTCCGCATGGCATTAACTTTGGTTGCTCCTGCATTTTCATGTGATTTTGATCCACTTTCGGAGCAGTTTTTTAACTGGAAACATTCAAGTTACAACTCAAAACAAGTTGCCGAGTGACTCGCTGAACGCTCATATTTTCCAAGCTAGATCAGCTGGAGAACTTTAGGATTTGGTCTATGTCCTCAGGGATTCTGCGTTGACAGATCTTCAGGAATATGCCAGTGTGAGGTTAGACTAGCATATGCCCATCACAGCACTGAGCATGTATCTGAGGAGGAGCAGATTTGGGCTGGTATCCATCGTTTCCTCGGACCACTCTTCTTTCTTTCAGGGACATAACATGCTCGCAAAAGAAGTGGGGCAGAGCCAAATGCTTCCGTTGAACTTAACAGGGAGCCCAAACACACTGCCCATCCCAGTTCCTGCCCACACAGCCACAACACAGCATTGGATAAATGTGGTTAGTCTGAAGCCAATCACAAAGTACCAGTATATGACACCTTGATGAGGTATCCATAAAAAAAGACAACAGGGATCACGGGGACTGTGTATCACTCCTCTGGCCTAATGCCACCAACCTTGCAAGGGAATGGAAAGAACTTCACTGATGGAAACTATGGTGGAAAGGGCTTCAGAACAAATACAGGGAGAATAAATGCTACCACCTAAACAGGCATTCTGCTTTAGGGTTCCAAACCAGCCAAGAGGAACTTTTGCTTCATCTCCCAAACTGGGGGTGCATGACCACCCCACTCAACTGAAGTTAAAGGAAAGGGGAGCACCTCACCTCAGAGCATGATTGCAGCACTTTTCCTTCTCTCCTATGCAATCACTGACTCTTGGTAGGGATGGATGAACCAATCTATTTTGATTCCATGTCAGTTTCACATGTGTTCTGTCAGAGTTTATCTTGTCCCACTTTATGGCAGATTAAAACACACACACACACACAAATCACATTTAAATTGTATTCATTTTATATGCATTCATTTTATATTCATTTCCCACCCACCCCTCAGTTTGTCTGTTGGGAGTACATATGATCTTGTCTATGCTATGGTGACATTATGCAGCTATAAACTCATATGGTGGATGCTTTGGTTTGCCTTGCCTGAGTGAAATCCCATGCATGTTTATTAAGGAATCCTATTGAAATCAGTGAGAGATCTGAGTAAACATGCATAGGGTTATGGCTTTAAACCCCACAACTTCACTGGATCCTTCAGGATCAGGACTCTAATACTCTATCTTCCAAAAACGTCTCATTCTAAAGCTCAACTTTGATACAAAGACATGAGACACCAGGGTCCCACCCTGTCCAGTTCAGAATTCCCTTCTTTCTTCTTTGGGAGTAAGATTGTCTTCCATGAACATGCTAGCAACATGCCAATGGGGTTAAAGGTAGCAAAGGTAATGCTAACTAAATGCAAGAAGCTTCCAGCATAAGACTGTCAGCTTTGCATGAAACTGATCTATAGCAAAATTGTTTGGAGCAACACATTCCTTCCATTTCCTAATTTAAACCTTCTGTTGCGTGCAATGGGAATGCTCATTCCAAATCCTTCACCTGTGCCCCCCTTGGGGCAATCCAGCACTGAGACAGGATGTTAGAAACCGATCAGCTTGGCTGCTCCCTTATGCATGTCAGCAGATAAAAACGAGCAAGCAGGGAAACAAGGACTTTCTCGCGCCCCTTGACAATATTTGGGAAAAGACCAACAATCAACAACACCTTATTCACCCTCTCATGGAGTGTTGCAGAGGATGAGGCAGGCGTTCCTTGGCTCATGGTCAGTTCTGACTCTAGGAAGAGCAGGCTGGTCAGTAAGACAGCAAGCTTTGCAAAGGGCAAATGTGGGAGTTGAATCAAGCATCACTTTCAAGGCCAGGCAAGCTAGAGAGACCTCTTGATCTAGCAAGCTAGGGATACCCTGTTACAGGACAATTTTTTTCAGCAGTCTCATGCCTCTGCAAAACCTTTCCTAGACTGGGGAGGAGTGTGAGTGAGTTGCCAATTTCATTAAACTGTTCTACCCATTAAGTAATCTAGTTGTTGCTTTGTCTTAGCAACACACTCAAAATTGAACTGCCCTACACCAATCAAAAGGACTCAGGTGACGCTGTGGGTTTAACCACAGAGCCTAGGGCTTGCCGATCAGGAGGTCAGCAGTTTGAATCCCCATGATGGGGTGAGCTCCTGTTGTTCGGTCCCTGCTCCTGCCAACCTAGCAGTTCAAAAGCACGTCAAAGTGCAAGTAGATAAATAGTTACCGCTCCGGTGGGAAGGTAAAAGGCGTTTCCGTGCGCTGCTCTGGTTCGCCAGAAGCGGCTTAGTCATGCTGGCCACATGACCCGGAAGCTGTACGCCGGCTCCCTCGGATAGTAAAGCGAGATGAGTGCCGCAACCCCAGTTTCGTCCGCGACTGGACCTAATGGTCAGGGATCCCTTTACCTGTACCTTTACACCAATCAAATAGATTATATTATTAACGGTACAAAATATAATATGATCTGAAGGTACATGATGCAGCAACCTTGGTGAAGCTAGGCAGGTTGAAGTCTGGCGAGTGATTGGATGAGAGACCACTTAGGTCCCCCATTTTCACTGCCATGGCTGAAGAAAGGCAGAATATGAAATGTAACAAATTAATATCTGAACCAATGTAGGAAAAGCAACCTTAAGGAGCAAGTAGTATCAAGTTTTTGTTGCTACTATTGATATTAATTTTCAGCATCTTTATTTTTTAGATCTTGTTATGATTTATGTGAAAATTGTTCAAATTTTGCAGTACTTTTTGATGTGCTTCATTTATTGTTTAGGGTTACTTTTGTTATGTATGTAATTGTGTAAATTGTTCCGCATTCTAAGCCACCTTGAGCATGCTTTTAAGCAAGGAAAGGGAGCATACAAATAAAACAATGATGACGAAGCTACTCTGTCAATCTCAGTTTCTCGTTTTTCCATTCTTGCATTCAGTTCTCCACATTTACGCATTTACCTACGGTTAGGTGAATCCCCCTAGCATTGAGGTGCCTCTCGCTTCAGTGCTAGGGAGCAGAAGCGAGATGATGGCAGTCTACTTGGAAGGAAAATTACATAAAATGTCCTCCGGCCTGGTTCCCCCAGTTACATCGCGAGACAGGGTGGCTTCATGTCAATGGATAACAAGCATGTGCATTTGCCTATTATTACATGAGATTTGTAGTTTCCTTTTAATAAAAACAAACTCAAAACCAGACAGGACACACACACCTGCCTCCTGGTGAGTCAAACATCACCCCAGCAAAATTCCCAGAAACTACTTTCAGTACCATAGTCCCTTTTTCTCTCTCCAGATGATGTCATTCTATTTGTCAAGTTGCATTGCTGTCAACATGTTGTGAAACACAGGCTCTGCTCAGCGGCTTGGATCCTCACTTTCATTCCATGAACAGGAGACAGCTGACATGAACAGAGCAAGACTTTCCCACCTCTCCCCTTTCCTCTGCAGCCTGCCGTGCGTTGGGAACTGAACAACCCATGGAATGGTGAAGGATTTGGGGAGAAGGGGAGCTGAAGATGGAGAGGAGAGTTGGTGGAAGTCATTCCCCCTAATGCAGAGGGATGAAATAAGACTCAAGCAAATATCCTTGTACCACCACAGATTTCAGGAGAAAGCCAACAGCGGAAGAGGATGCATTTAGAATTGATTTAATGTTGCAAGCCATTCACTTCACCTCAAGAGAGCTGCACAGCTACCCTTTTCTTTTGACTTGGACAGCAGTAGCCACCAGTTCTCAAAAATCCCCTGCATGTTCCAGGGACTTTTAGTAAGACAGCAGGGGTTGAAAAACTGTATTACTTTAGGACTCCTTTAGGAAAGAGATTTGTTTTACTAAGCTGGCAAAGAGCCTGATGAGACACTAACAGCCTGTGGCCCCAATTAATGCGCAATTGTTTATTTTCCCATTTCCTTCACTGCCTTCATGCTTCATTAGCAAGAAAACTCTGCTTTTATTGCTCTCCCCCCACCCAAATTATACACTCAACAAAGCCCTAGCGAAGAAGTTTTGTCACCCACCTCTAGATTAAGTAACGTGCACTTAAGTTTTGCACCCCTGAATATCACGATTGTCCAATCCACAAATTTAAATATGCGCCAACTCCCTTAAATAATATATGTTACATGAAATAGTGAAGGCGGGTAGGATAAAATAAATTTCAATTACTTCAGTTATTTCATTTAGTCTCTGAGGATGACATACAGATTTCAAGGAGGCAGCTGGGCTGCTTCCCTCCTTGCAAAGGTGACATTCTTAGTTATTATGATTGAAGTAGTCCCCGCAAGTGCACACAATTTGCCAAGTGACATTATAAAAAAGAATCCACCAAACTGGAAAAAAATACCTGCTTGCCAATAGGGCAGGCTGACATTTATTTCACTGCTTGCAAATCCTCTTAGATTTTGATGGCGGCCAACATATTACAAGCATAACAAGACTAATACATTCCGACTTAACATCTTGGATGCCTCACATTTTCTTCAGCCTCCCATTCAATTTGTTTGTCTGCAATGATTACCCTAGCCCAACATTTCACTAAGTGTGAAATCAACAACATGGGAATTATCAATCATCATCATCATCATCATGTTAGTTGCTTTGCACAAAAAACAGATGTCTCAAAGCAACTTAAGAAAAATACAATACAGACTGATAAAATGAATTAAAAGGCAAATTCAAAACAATGTGCAACGCACACTTCCAAAAACGCTCATCCAACAATACAACAAGGACAAGTTCTTATAAATTCAGGAACTGCTTTGTTGAGCTTCTTCTTCTTCTTCTTCTTCTTCTTCTTCTTCTTCTTCCAAAAACTTTTAGTCTAAACCTGAAAGTGCTAAGTGACTCATGATGGTCACAGAATACCCCCCTCCCAATTTCCAGCCTCACCACCAGGGGAAAATACCAAATAAAGGGTGTGCTCTGCATCCTCTCCCCCCATCCTTCAATCCTCCCAAGAATAAGAGGCATGGCAACAAATATTTGGGTGAAATCAGGCCACAACTTTATTGACTACCAATGTACGGTAAGCGGTTTTGCATAGGCATTGGGGTAGACTCTGCCCCTTCTGTCCAGCCTGCTGGATGAACTTAGGTTTTGAGATCAACCAAAAATGAGGGAGTCCCTAACCTACATCAAGGAGTAACTCCCCCACTGGATTGCACATTGGGAGTGCTGTGGCCAACCACCCCCTGCCTGTTCATCTGGACAGAAGCATCTCCTGTGGATCCCTGTAATGGGATGTCCCATTTCTCTCACGCTGCAGTACAGAACAAAGCACAGGTAAATGTTGTCATGAAACCAACTTTAAATTGGGCATTTGTAATCTGATTGTGTATTTCTGTTTGCCTACATTTGAGGAATGGTAAACAAACAGGGCAAGACAGGATAGGGCCATATAGCCAATAATAATAATAATAATTTATTATTTGTACCCCGCCAATCTTGCTGGGTTTCCCCAGCCACTCTGGGTGGCTTCCAACAAAGATTAAAAATACATTAAAATGTCACACATTAAAAACATCCCTAAACAGGACTGCCTTCAGATGTCTTCTAAATGTCAGGTAGTTGTTTATCTCTTTGACATCTGAAGGAAGGGCATTCCACAGGGCGGGTGCCACTACCGAGAAGGCCTTCTGCCTGGTTCCCTGTAGCTTTGCTTCTCGCAGTGAGGGAACCGCCAGAAGGCCCTCAGCGGTCTTCAAACTCAGACCAGTCACTGAAGCTTAAGTCCTAATGGACCAAGCAAATTTATTGAAGTGAGCCTTTTCTGAGTATGACTTAGGTGGCTATTGCCCATATTACTTACACTGATGAAGCTGGAAATTAATAATTCTACACCTAACACAGCATATGAGAGAGAATTTCATTTTCCATTTTATGTCCCGTCCCTACTTAGAAATTTTTTCTGTATGGCAAAAGCAGCGGACTACAACATATGCATTCAAATCCAAGAAAGTCTCATGTCATAGAAAGAACTATGCACCATTATGTTTTAAAAAAAACTAAGGTGTCATTGGCTGAATTGAACCTCTGCATCCCTTAAGCTTTTTATGCTGGGCTGGCTATGGGGAAAATACCAATTTTAACTGATGCTGTACTCACTGACCATGTCATAATAAATGTGTTGGTCTTTAAGGTGCCACAAGAATCTAACACGGCAGTGCCTCTGGTAACTGACCTTTATTTTACTGATTAAATCAATTAACAGCTTCTAAGCAACAGTCCTTTAGAAAATGGGATATAACATTTGCTACTCACCAAATTAGGACCTTATTTTTAAAAGTGTGTGCCTGATAACGGAAAGACTTCAATGATCGTGGTCACAGAAGCTTTCAATTCCATTTGCCCAGCAGCCTCTTCCCAGATGGTTTGGCTATTTTGGTTTTCCATGCTCCAGCATCTCTATTTTTGATCTCCTGCCTCAAATCTCTTGTGGCTCAACCACATTTTCCTTCTCTCTTGATTTTTTTTTTTTATAAACTTCCTCTGATCAACACATGAACATCACTTGGCCCAAGGAAAGGAACCTGCTGCATGACACAGCCCAACAACAAATACACATGGATAAGAAGATGTGGTTTAACTAGACAGGAAGAAGCTTGGAGCTAAAATGTTTAACAGATGGAAGGAATACGACCTAATCCAGGAATGAGCAAAGACGACTCAAGCAGCACAAACCGATGTAGGAGCACAGGAAACGTGGTGATGTACATCATTAAAATAATTGATCAGGTGTCATTTAATGAAAGATTTCCAGGAATGTAGAGATGGGAGCTGCTGGATCAGACCAAAGGCCCATCTAATGCAGTGTTGTCACAGTAGGCAACCGTAAACCAGTGAGAAGCTCTCAAATAGATAGTGGGTACAATTGCACTGAGGGACGCGGGTGGTGCTGTGGGTTAAACCACAGAGCCTAGGGCTTGCCGATCAGAAGGTCGGCGGTTCAAATCCCCACAACGGGGTGAGCTCCCGTTGCTTGGTCCCTGCTCCTGCCAACCTAGCAGTTTGAAAGCACGTCAAAGTGCAAGTAGATAAATAGGTACTGCTGCAGCGGGAAGGTAAACAGTGTTTCTGTGGGCTGCTCTGGTTCGCCAGAAGTGGCTTTGACATGCTAGTCACATGACCTGGAAGCTGTACGCTGGCTCCCTCGGCCAATAATGCGAGATGAGCGCGCAACCCTAGAGTCGGACACGACTGGACCTAATGGTCAGGGGTCCCTTTACCTTTTTACAATTGCACTCCCCCCTAGCAACCAATATTCACATACTTATTGACCCTCTAAAAAACCTCTAGAAGGTTAGTACGATAGACCTCTGTGGAAGCCATGCTGGCTGTTCTTCAGCCAGACTTGTTCTTCTGTAGAAGGGCTGAGCAGGTAAATACACAAATGACATGATCCACTCTAAACAGGTCAATATCAGGTTCTAAGTGAAACAGAGGGCCAGAGGCGAGACACATAATCAGGGATGGAATTGTAGTCAGAAACCAACCAAATCAGATCAATGAGGATCAAGAGGGCAGTGGCAGGAGACCAGATTGAGGATGGACTGGCAGTCAGAGGCCTTGTAAGGTAAGAGTTTGGCTCACATTGTTACATAGGATGCAGTAAGAGTAAATGGATTTACTGAGACTTAATTCTAAGTAAACATGCATAGAGGATCGGGCTGCAACAGAAGCACACCCAACTTCCACATCACCATTGGCTCCACCTAACCTTTGCACGTGGAGACTGAAGGTCTGGAGATTCTTCATGCATTCAGCTGAATGTGTTTAGAATCCTCCCCGTGACTGAAAGTGCAATCAGGGTCCCCAATCACAGGAAGGGCATGCAAACAATCTCCTCCAGACCTTCCCACTCAATGCTAGAAGGTCAGGTTGGAGCTAGTGGAGATGTTGGCAGTGGGGTTGGCACACATGCCCCCATGCTCCCCCTGCACATATAAGCTATGTGGTGGGGATGAGAGCACCAGAAAGAGGATGCAACAGGGATATGTGTGCGGTAGACACAGAAGAGAGTTGCCCGCAGTCTGCTGGTCAGCTCTCCTGAGTGACAAGGAGAGGACGGCGTATTGGAATTTACCAGACAAAATGCTGGTTGCAAGCCTCTAGTATCATTTCAATGGCTTTTGTGTGCTTGAAATCCTCAGAGGACAAGTTAAAGCAAACATATAATTGGCATATAAACATGACACTTAGAAAGTCTTGCCCCCACTTTACATTTGTGGCATTCACAAATATTCACATGTCCTGGTTGTGTTTGTTATATCCCCTTCCAATTTCACCAAAAAGCAGTGAACGGGCATGCCAAATTGCTATAGTCATTTGCATTAGGCTTCTGAAACCCGCAATACCGGGCAATAGCAATGTCAGCACAAAAGTGCTATTCAAGCCAGAAAGACTGGCCAAAACACAAATCTGTTCCAATTCCACAATGGACCACAGAAAGTGCTATTTACACAATATGCACCATGCCAACAAGTACATTCTGATATATCACATCCAGGAATCCTTCTGCGGGCAGAGATGATCTAGCAGAAAGCCACTATGAATATTACAATCATGTCATCAGCTAAAACAAATATATGGGTGGACACATCAAACACTGGTTTCTTTGCCACCGTTTCCCATAAGCTAAAGGCAATATGTAAAAGAATTCGCCTGTTGTGGCTGTCTGTATATGAAGGGTTACAGAACTTTTTTTTTCAGTGCAAGATGCCATGAAAGCTATGGAGCAAAGCCATAACAGCTAAATTTGCAAATTGCATCCAGTGAGAAAACAGGAACAGGAAATGGACACTTCTCGTGGACAATGGACTTCCATAATTACATTTGTACACAAAATACAAAACGCATGTACCAAATTGTTTCAGTTTGTTAAAAAAGGAACCACACTGAACAGAGAATGACATCAAGGCTTCCTTCCTTCCAAGTGATTCAAAACATAATTCTTTCCATTTCATGTCACTGACTAGGATTCTGCCATATGTGCAAAATGTGTACTAATAAGATGGTAAAAGTCAAAATCAATTGAAAGTATTTTATAAAATGGTAACTTTATAAAAGATCTACACGAAATTTCCTTACTCAGGAAGTCTATATGCGTTATTGCATCACTTGAATAAGGGATATACAATATGCATTGATAGCTTATTATGGGGAAATCCTCCTAGTTCTATGCCAATGTTCATTAACTGTGCAATCACATGTATGTCTACTTAAAAGTAAGTCCAATGAGTTCAATAGAATTTAATCTCAGATAACTGTGTATATAAGATGGCAGCCCAACAGTACAATTTTGTGCAAGTCATTCTAAAGGTAAGTTCCACTATATTTGATGAGTCTTACTATCTAGCACAGTGGTTCTCAAACTTCTACCCACCCGCTGGACCAGTAGGACATTGTTGGAGATCCTGATACACCAATAAATTAAAATTCCCCAAAAGGTGTAGGCTTGCCTTTCTAATGTGACCAAAAAATGTTTGTTGGCTTTGGTTGCAGGTTATGTTCAGTATTCATCAAGCTTCTGTATTTGGATTAGAGGACATCTAGCAAGTCACAAAACTCCTATCTCATATCTGTGAGGTATAATGAGGTATATATAGGCTGCAGGATTTTGTTAACCTATTTAATAATCTGGACAAAGTCAAAATGGCCTTGATCACCACTGTCAAGTGCAGGGCTAAGTACAGATAGTCTTAAGTGTTCCGCATCCTTTCCACAGACCACCCAAATGGAAACCAGTGGTCCACAGACCACAGGTTGAGAGCCTGTGCTCTGGAAAGTATGTTTTGGATTGCAGCTTCAGTGTACTACTAAAGCACAGTCACCTGGAATTATTATAGCAGTTGCAACCTATTTGAATTTTTTTAAAAAAAATAAGTGTTCATAATTTTATTCTGAATAGTAAAATCCATGCCTAAAACAAGTCAAACACTAGAAAAAAGAATGGGGGGAAAGCCTGGGAGTGTCTACTTTGAAAACATCCTGTAAGTCATTCCAGCTGAGATAACCAGGTCTATGATGTGTAGAGGGTGACCCTGGAGTTGTGGAAAACTAATGATGAACAAGTGAGGGTCACAGCCAGTGTATTAGGCTGGGAAGTGGAGCATAGCAGTAAAAACTAAAGATCCTTTTAATGTTTTCCCTTTAAGACATTTCAATGAGCATCCTCCAAAGTTTCAGAGGCAGGGCTCTATTAGGTAGAGAAGACTTTTTTCACCTCCTCTCTTCCCAGAGGTGTTTTTTGGGGAAGGATATGCATGCATCAACCACCCTACCCTGTTCCCGTGATATCCTTCCTGGGAAGACTCACCTTCTCTCTTCTCAAGAAAAAAATACCACATCATTATATTATCACTGACAAGTTTCTCTTACACTGCTTTATGTACCAATGTAATGGTGCTTTCCCCCCAAAACTACTAATTCTAATACATTAGGCACAGTGATTATGTTGCTACCGCCCAACCTGGAAAGCAAGCATGTGGTTTTCACAGCTGCACAGTAGAGGCGAAATGAGAAGGGGCAGCTTTTTTTTTTTTTTATGTCTCTACAGCGCTGCGAAAAGAAAAGCCATATGTTCTGTACAATTAAATGCATCCTGCCCAAATATTTCAAGGAACTTAGTTAACCAACTGTGAACGTTTTGAAAGCCACACAATCACTCCAGTAAAACTACCAGTTTTAAGCACTGATGTGTCAGATACAAAGTAAAGCAGAGGTGAATGGCATCTTGTTTCAGTTCCTCTTCTCTTTATCTCCACCTTTTTTATATAGTCCACATTAAATGACCTGAATTGTCTGGAGATTCTTGTGGTCACAGAACAGCTGAGGCCACCATGGAAGTTCCTTACAGGCATCTGGATGGGGGACATCAAAAGAGGCCTCTGGGTAAAAGACCACCTAAATCCTTCAATTCAGGAACTCCTACTGAATGACATGGTCCACCTGCATTTTTTTCATTGTTACCTAAAAAACTCCAGGTGAATTCTATTCAAGAACAGTAAAGTTAGCATCCTTCCTCTAGTTCTGCATATCAGGAAGAGGGAAAGATAGCTCCAGCAAAGAGTTAGTGTCCTCCAGACTTTCTGAGAGCGCAACCCCAGAGTCGTCCGCAACTGGACCTAACGGTCAGGGGTACCTTTACCTTTACCTTTTATGGAAGTGGCAGTCCAAAACATATGGGGGAATATCACATTGGCTACCCTTGGATTAATCCTAAACCGTAGAAGAAATGAAAAGGGACTTTTTTCTCACTGAAATAATAAAGATAGTCTCCTCTCTTTCATTCTTAGATACGTTAATTTAATCAATTCCACCTTATGATAACCACATCTGATCTAAGAGAGAAAGCAATTTCTAACAAGAATTGCAGATTCATAACTATCCTTAATTTTGGAATTTTTAACTACCTTAGTGGCATGTTTAATGGATGACACAAGAGGTGACATGCTAAAATCACAAAGTTAGGAACTCGAAGAGAATTTTATTGTCTTTCTTAACCAACCTGGTTAACAAGAAACTCCTGACTCCACCCAGATGCATCTATTTCAGATCCACCTAGTGACAAAACTGTAAAGTCACACTCTTCCCTTTAGAAGATCTCCATGGTTGTTGTTGTTTTTTTAAAGGTAGATGGAACAAACCATGATGCACAGCCAAATGATGGAAAGAATTATAAAATGGGACAGGAGAAATCCATTCTCTCCTACCAAACCTTACAGGGAAAATGTCGCTTTCAACTATGACTTAATAAATGAAGCCCCCTGCCTTGTAGGTCTCCTGTCTCTATTGCTACTTCTAGGGAACTCCAAAGGGCACCAGCATTAGTCCTGCTTACTGTCTATGGTACAGGAAGAAGGCCATTCTTTGGCATGTGGGAGAGATGACTAAACAAGGCACATGATGAGCATTAAGCAAGAAAACAAACGAACACATGGAAAAAATCTTTGTGTAATAAGCAATGATTCAACAACTCTGTAAAGCCTTCAGGTTCTCTACTATGATGGAAAACAGAACAATACTATCTGTGGGAGGTAGAAGTGATCTGGAAACAAAGCAATGTGTCACCTTGTTAATGTAGATTTTGTAAGAATTACATAGGTTTATGATGCACTGAAGGGGCAGCTATAACAATGGTACCATATCAAAACTCTTTCCATTTGTGTGACCTTTTCCCATGCAAGGAGTTCATTCTCTTTTTGCACGTAAAAACATCTTCCAAAAAGAGAAACATCTTAAATTAGTTGACCTATAACAATCTGACTTGAAGAAACAGCCTGTAGCAGGGAAGTGTTTACAAGTGACCTCTCAAAGCACGTTAACTTGTACCAAGAGAAGCTACATCACCTCAGAGTGCCAAGACTTAAAGTCATCTTCGCACGATAATCTTAAGCAGTGGTGGTGGGCTTTAACAAATCTAAGAACAGAAAGCCTCTCACGTTATAAACATATAGGTAAAGGTAAAGGGACCCCTGACCATTAGGTCCAGTTGTGTCCAGACTCTGGGGTTGCGGCGCTCATCTCACTTTATTGGCCGAGAGCCGGCGTACAGCTTCCAGGTCATGTGGCCAGCATGACAAAGCCACTTCTGGCGAACCAGAGTAGCGCACGGAAACGCCGTTTACCTTCCCGCCAGAGCGGTTCCTATTTATCTACTTGCACTTTGACGTGCTTTCGAACTGCTAGGTGGGCAGGAGCTGGGACCGAGCAACGGGAGCTCACCCCGTCGCATGGGATTTGAACCGCCGACCTTGTGATCGGCAAGCCCTAGGCTCTGTGGTTTAACCACAGCGCCACCTGGGTCCCTTATAAACATATAGATATAATTATATCATGAGTACAGCTAGAAGTGATGGGGAACCTGCAGCCCTCTGTAGGTTGTTGAGCTTCCCTTGAATAATTTTCAGTAATGAATCTGAATATTTTCTGTGCGTTCTTCTAGAAAGCTCAGAAAAAGAAGAAGCTAATTTAAATATGAGCAGGGGAGTGGGCAGAATGTTTAGTCATGCTTTGTAGTTTTGGCTTTAGGCCTCATTTAAAATAGTGTCATAATCTGCAGAAGCATTAATTCATTTGTCCATTTCCAAGTAATCAGTTGTCAAGTTCAGTAGTTTTGCTTGGGAAGGTCTAGAACTACCAAGGTCCCGGTGATGCTATCATGAAGCAGAAACACTAACTTCATTGGACTGTACAATCGGCACCAAATATGGCGGCGTATTGTGAATAGGCAGTCCAGAATAGCTAGTACAGAGCAAAGATGTGTCACACTCTCATGAACGTCTAATTATCACATTTATTTATTATCACCTTTTTAGTTTTACCAAGTAATGCCAAAAATTGTTCTTGGGTCACCTACTAACTTAACATTGCTAGTTCTCAATCTCCCTTTTCACAGCAGCATTGCTCTTCTCTCTATATCATGGATAGGCAAACTAATGCCAGGGGGGCCGGATCCAGCCCAATCGCCTTCTAAATCAAGCCACAGACGGTCCGGCAATCAGCGTGTTTTTACATGAGTAGACTGTGTCCTTTTATTTAAAATGCATCTCTGGGTTATTTGTGGGCCAGCCTGGTGTTTTTATATGAGTAGAATGTGTGCTTTTATTTAAATTTATTTTATTTTATTTATGGGTTATTTGTGGGACATAGGAATTCGTTCATTTCCCACCCCCTGAGGTGGTCTGAGGGATAGTGGACCGGCCCCCTGCTGAAAAAGTTTGCTGACCCCTGCTCTATATAGGTCTATCCCTCAGACCTTGTGGGGGGGCCAGACTATATATTAGGGGTGGGAAATGAACGAATTCCTATGTCCCACAAATAACCCATAAATAAAATAAAATAAATTTAAATAAAAGCACACATTCTACTCATATAAAAACACAGGCTGGCCCCACAAATAACCCAGAGATGGATGCCTTATTTTCTTAGCCGGCATAAATTACAATTGCTCTTGAAAATTTCAGTGGTTCAACATGACTTGTACTTATTTATTTATGACTTGTACTTGAAAATTTCAGTGGCTCAACATGACTTGTACTTATTTATTTATTTTTCTATTTTATTTCACAGCATTTATATGCCTAATGGTTGTAGAAAAAACTCTCAAAGTGGTTTGCAAAGTAGATGTGTTTGGGTCAAAGAGATCAGATGAAATTTAAAGCACATACACACCAACTCTGATGACCCAAGAATCCCCACATTATAAGCAACAATATTTAGCCAGTTCTTGTATTGGCAACCAGATTGGTTTGGGCTTATGTCGCAAAACATACCAAAACACCTCATCATTTCCCACTTTCAACCTTGTTTTTTTTCTGGAGTGGGATCCAACCCATTGGAAAAGATGGCTCTGCCAGTTATCACTAATACAATCATTACAATTTGCTTGACAGGAATATCAATCATTGGCATGGTGGAAGGAAGAATGAACATGCATTTCCATTGCATTCACCCTAGATAAACCACAGTGACTTCACTTCATTTCCACATCACCGTAACCCTCTCACACCCATCTGCTACCACCTGGAAGAGGTTACACACTTTGATAGTCACTCTGGAAATTTCCAAGCCACAAACTGCCATACAACCTGCTCAGACTGCTTGTAAATAAAACCACAACCACAACACACACACACAGGATCTTCCAGGCACATTCCTTATGAAGAGTGGGCAGTGAGCCAATGGTTGACCAACTTAGACAATTTAGTAGCAAGCTTGATATGCTTGCCCTATTTGATTGTATGTCAATTTAATTTGAAACATAAAGATGTCAGAGAAATCACAAGTTGTTGGCATTTTGTAAGTGTCCTGTGATGATATTGGGTACTAGAAAGAGAAAGCAACCTCACCTGTAAGGATTTTAGGCAATTTTTGTTCCATCTCCCAAAAATAATTGTTAAAAGCTTGAGACATTTCAACATTGTTGGTTTCTGGTTGTCCCATTGTTATTAAAATAGTAATTTTTTCACATCACTGCAAGCATGCAAACTAGACACACACACACACAAATTAAAAACAAAAAGGCATGTATTTACGAGATCCTAGTGGCCCAACGTGCTTTAGCTATATATTTTATTTATAAATTTAAAAAAAACTTACAGAAGTGTGAAATTAAAACAATGAACCAGATAAAACTTAGCAACATATATCCCTGTGGTTCTATATTCAGCTGAAAGCTGATAAGTAAAAATCAGCAGAAAAGCAGTATAACATCAGTATTGAAAGAACTTCATTGTTACTACATTGGAATATTCGTATCGAAAGGTCTAGCAAGCAGCACTTCCGGGGGGAAATACAAACAATATGAAAACACTAAGAGGCCAAGGTAAATGAGCTACTTTTGTTAGAACCTGGTATTACCTTATTTACTATACCAATAGAAGAAATATGGGAAGGGCACCTTCGGTGGAGTGGGACTTAGTAGTAAAATAGACATCGTTTTTCCTTCTTATCTACAGTAATAAAGTGCAAGTGTCTCTGCGTCCAGTCCCTGTGTCTGTCCCTGTGTCCTACTGCGCATGTGCCCCACGGACACAGGGATTGGAGCGCAGAGACTTCGGGCAGCCGGGCGAAACTGCGCATGTGCCCCACGGGCACAGGGATTGGAGCGCAGAGACTTCGGGCGGCCGGGCTGTTGAAGCGGCGGGTGCGTGCTCGTGTAGACTTACTTCTAAGCGGCAGCGGCCGTTACAAGTGGCGGCTGAGTTGGCCTGCCGGGGCCTGGCTGGTGCCAGTGCCGCCGCCGCCGCGATGCGCCTCCTGCGCTGCCTGCTGAAGGGCCATTCGGCGCTGGCCGGGGCACCCAATTACATCGAGCACTTCAGCAAGTTCTCGCCGTCCCCGCTCTCCATGATGTTCTAGCGCCCGTTAATTTAACGGGCTTAAAGTCTACTAGTAATTTAATATGAATGTAACTGATACATTATTGAGAAAATTATTTGTATAGGTTTAATTTCTGTTTATGTATGTATTTCTATTAAACTTATTTATATATATAAAAAAATCAACAACTGCATAGGCCTTTTTTAAAGTCTTCAAGAGATGCCTAAAAGTCAAAAGCAAGGAAGTCAGCAGACTCTCTGCAAACTGCAACACAGGGAACTGCTTTATACTGTTTCAGAACACTGGTTCATTGACCTCAATCTTGTGTACACTGATTGGCAGCAGGTTGCTAGGTTTTCAGGCAGGGGTCTCTCCCAGCCCTACCTGGGGAAAACGCGGGTGGCACTGTGGTCTAAACCACTGAGCCTCTTGGGCTTGCCAATCGGAAGGTCGGCGGTTTGAATCCCCACGACAGAGTGAGCTCCTGTTGCTCTGTCCCAGCTCCTGCCAACCTAGCAGTTTGAAAGCACACCAGTGCAAGTAGATAAATAGGTACTGCTGTGGTGGAAAGGTAAACGGCATTTCTGTGCGCTCTGGTTTCCGTCACGGTGTCCCGTTGTGCCAGAAACAATTTAGTCATGCTGGCCACATGACCCAGAAAGCTGTCTGTGGACAAACACCAGCTCCCTCAGCCTGAAAAGCGAGATGAGCACCGCAACCCCATAGTTGCCTTTGACTGGACTTAACTGTCCAGGGTCCTTTACCTTTTACCTTACCTGGAGATGCTGGGGATTGAACTTGGGACCTTCTGCATGCAAAGCAGATGCTCTGTCACTAAGCTACGTCCATCCTTCCATAACCCTTCAAGCTTTTGAAAACACTGAGCGACCGAAGCAATTCTTCAAAATTCACACTTCTTTGAATTTTGTAATGAAGTTCTTCGGCAAAGTAATACATACAAGTATGTATATATCAGGGTAAAGTATGCATAGAATGGATACATCAGGTGAAAATAAAGCACAAAATGATTGTATTAGGAAAATTGCTTTATAAAAATGAATCTATAGAGCAAAGTTTCATAGAAGCGATTAGAAGAGAAATTTGCACTCATAGGCTAATTATTTTCATGAGAATTTACACACACACACACACACACACAGAGAGAGAGAGAGAGAGAGAGAGAGAGAGAGAGAGAGAGAGAGAGAGAGATGTGGAAATGTGAAGAAATGGAAGTGAAAACTGGAAAAATGAGAGGGGTGGGAATAGACAGATCCGCTCACCTCTATTTACAGCACAAACCTAATCATGTAGACTCAGAAGAAAGTCCGTTGAATTCAGTGGAACTTACTCCCACCCGGGTAATTAGGGTTAGGATTACAGCTCTTCTAATACAGCTCTTGTAATACAATTGATTTTTAAATTTTACTTTTAACAATCCTCTATATTAGGTCCTTGTACATTACACAACCTGATTCCAATTTTGTATCATATAATTAATTTCATCGTTTGTTGATTCCAGTGCTTTTTGGCTCCTGCATTACAGCTGTAACACCGGACCATCCTTTTCATTTGCAAAACAAATACGACCTGGACCACGAGATAATTTTTTTCCTATGAGATGCCTAATCCATAGCCTTGATAGGTTTTCACAGCCAAATTGTCTGTGAATTAGCCCAAGACATGACCTTGCCGGTTGGTTTCTTGCCCCAAGACACTAAACAAGGCATCAATCTAGTGATGAATCAGGACATGCAACAGAAGCTGCCTAAACTCATCTATCATCTACACTGTCCTCAAAAGGCAGAGGCATCTGTAATACAAAGAGTTAAAACCACAAATGCATAGCTACTTCTGAGAGGTCCTGTTTTAATTATGGGTTCTATGGAGACATATGTTTGAGGAGAAACTGAAGAGAATCAACCGGAAACCCATCAGATGGTTATTCGGCTTTTTGGTCACTGCTAACTAGTTCCAGATTACAATGAACCAAACAGCAGCCAAAGGCTACAGATCACATGGCTCGTCTCCAGAATTGTTTTTGGTAGGCATTGTTTATATCGTCCAATTTGAACTGAACTATGCTTCATGTAGTTTCTCAAGAAGAAAACGAATCTGCAGCAAGGCTGGGCCTGGAGAATGGAGGCGCTGGCCTAAACCAGATAGGAACTTGGTCACTTTGGAGAAACAGTTCAAAAACACACAAAGACAAATACAGTCATACCTCTACTTACATATCCCTCTGGATATGGAATCTTCGGGTTATGGCCACAGCAAACCTGGAAGTGTATACTTCCAGGTTCGTCGTACACGCATGCGCAGAAGTGCTCTGCGCGCCTTGTGCATGCGCAGAAGCGCTCAATGGCGCCAGAAGAGCACCTCTATTTACGTTATTTTCAGGGTGCGAATGGACCCCTGGAACGAATTAAGTTCGTATCCAGAGGGTCCACTGTAGATTGCTTTCTCCCTGGGTAAAGTAGACACTTGCCCATTATCAAAAAAGAGGTAAAAAAGAGCATATGCTGATTTATATGAAAATGTATATAAATAATTACTATAATTTTAACAATAAATAAAAATGCATCTCCCTGTTGTGGGGAAGACTGTGGCCAGGTCACATGTGTGTCTTCTCAGTGTGCTGCCCACATGCTAACTGTGCGTTTAGGCAGCAGTAGACTCATAATCTGGGGAACCGGGTTCGCGTCTCCGCTCCTCCACATGCAGCTGCTGGGTGACCTTGGGCTAGTCACACTTCTTTGAAGTCTCTCAGCCCCACTCACCTCACAGAGTGTTTGTTGTGGGGGAGGAAGGAAAGGAGAATGTTAGCCGCTTTGAGACTCCTTCAGGTAGTGATAAAACGGGATATCAAATCCAAACTCTTCTTCTTCTGTTGTTAGGTAACTTCAAGGACCCCTTTCTGGTGGTTCTCTATCTTTGAACCACACCTGGACTAGACAGCCCTTCAAATAAGAGACTCCTTCTAAAGGAAGACTGAGAGGCCTTCAAATTGAGGAGTGTCTTCTATAGATGAGGACCCCTGGCCAAACTACCCCTGAGTAAGGGCCATACATAGCTGTGACTGAAGTGATTCCTGTTTGGTTCCAGCCCAGGCTATGGAAACATAACCATGAGATCTTGAGACTGCAATCCTAAGCACACTAACCTAGAAGTAAGTCCCACTTGTAAGCTACCTAACTTTAGCATGCACAGATCTTTGAGGGGGGAAACAGAAAGAAAACTTATCAAGAAGTTTTCACAGCCCCACAGCTTAGTTGAGCAAGGGGGAAGGTATTCTGTAGCTCTCAAAGGCACTGCCATTATCTTTTATCTACAATCTGTGAACGGGCATGGCAGCATTTAAAGTAGTCAGTAGCTGGCTACCAGCACAGAGTAGCCCTTTTAGAGAGCGGAGTACACACAAGTCTGAACAAACACCAAATATACATATATAAAAATCCTCCCACATGTTGTTTTTATGAACTTGTGATTCATTCTGGTTGGGACCAGTGAGTGTACCGACCACATAACTGTCAGACGAGCCCTTCATTCAGCCCCTAATCAGAATTTGTTTGTTTAAGGGTCTGCTCAAGTTGACGCTCTGAGACTTGCAAATGAGATTCAGCCTCTGTTCTTGGCAAAGTGTGGGTGGGAGGAGGATCAACCTGCTTTTCACTTCAGGTGCAGTTTGGCCGACTCCTTGCTCCAAAGCAGACTGATGCCCTGAGTCCTTGTTATCTAGTTATTAGATATTATTACTAATATAATTAGTAATAATAATAATACTAGTTATTATTACCTTGTTATCCTAGTCCTTGCTCTAGTTATCTCCCGATTGGACTACTGCAATGCGCTCTATGTGGGGCTACCCACATAGAGTTGCCTTTGACTTTGAAGGTGACCCGGAAACTGCAATTAATCCAGAATGCGGCAGCTAGACTGGTGACTGGGAGTAGCTGCCATGACCACATAACACCGGTCCTGAGAGATCTACATTGGCTCCAGTACGTTTCCGAGCACAATTCAAAGTGTTGGTGCTGACCTTTAAAGCCCTAAACGGCCTCGGTCCAGTATACCTGAAGGAGCGTCTCCACCCCCATTGTTCTGCCCGGACACTGAGGTCCAGTGCCGAGGGCCTTCTGGCGGTTCCTCGCTGTGAGAAGCCAAGTTACAGGGAACCAGGCAGAGGGCCTTCTTGGTAGTGGCACCTGCCCTGTGGAACACCTCCCATCCCATGTCAAAGAGATAAATAACTACCTGACATTTAGAAAACACCTGAAGGCAGCCCTGTTTAGGGAAGTTTTTAATGCGTGATATTTTAATGTATTTTAGTGTTTGTTGGAAGCCGCCCAGAGTGGCTGGGGGGACCCGGCCAGATGGGCGGGGTACAAATAAATAAATAATAATAATAATAATAATAATTATTATTATTATTATTATTATTATTATTATTATTATTATTATTGTTGTTGTTGTTGTTGTTGTTGTCATCTTACTGGAGTCTAAATGTCATGAATTAACCAGAGGGTATCATCTGGCCATAATGGAGGAGCTAGGAATGAGAGTTGCCCATCTTGGCGTGTGCTATCTCCATATAACATTTCCAAATGATACCATTATTGCGATGCAAAGAGTTCCTACACAGCTAAAATGTACTAAGCATTGCCACAGAAGTCTGGACTTCTGTTACTAACTTTTCGTAATACATTCACCCATATGCCTCTGTAAGTTGTTGTTGGCATCTGTCCACCTTGAGAGAGAACGGAGTGCACCTCCAGGGGTGAAGTCAAACTGCTGGAGAATCACAGCACCTGCTGTGGCTGCAGAGACCGGTAAGTCATAACTGCTGCCTCCCACACTGTTTTTGCCGCATTAGCAGCACCAAAGTGGTGTCTCTGGGGCAAGCCTGGGCAGTGTGTATGGAGGTCCTGGGTTGCCCAGATGACAAGATCTATCCCCCTGCCTCTTGGCCTTGCTAATGTGGTCCAAAGGAAAGTAGAGCAATACATTTGGCACCAGCTTGGCTGCAGGAGTTGCAGGAAGGAGGCACACAAGACACCATTCAACTGTCTTAGGGACTCCAGATTTGTGTAGCATTTACTCCTTGGCCTTTTCTTTTCCCAAAGATGTCCCACAAGGCAGTGGGTATGGATTTTTCCTCAGGGTTTACTCCCAAAGCCTTTCTCTGACATGAGTATACAGTGGTACCTCGGTTTAAGAACAGTTCTGTTTAAGAACAATTCGGTTACAAACTCGCAAAACGAAAATAGTGTCCCAGTTTGCAAACTTTACCTTGGCCTAAGAACGGAATCCAAACGGTGGAAGGGCACCGGCAGTGGGAGGCTTCATTAGGGAAAGCACACCTCGGTTTTAGAACAGTTTCGGTTTAAGAACGGACTTTCGAACAGATTAAGTTCGTAAACCGAGGTACCACTGTAGCCATAAGCTGGTGGAGGTTTAGAATCAGAGTTTTCTTTCTTCTAGATGGGCTAGCTTCCCAGCTTGACAAGCCCATTGGCCCCTCCTCTGAAGGTATCGTATATAAAAACACTATCTAAAGGCCTCTCCATCTCAGAAACAGTTGATGATGTGATCAACCTGTGTCTCCACTGTACCCATGCTCAAATTACTGGGAGTAGGGGAGAAGAAGTCTAGGCTATTTGCCTTTTGCGTTTGTCCTCTTACTATTGTGTTTAAAGGCTACAATTAGGAACATAAAAAGCTGCTTTAGACTGAACCAGACTACAAGTCCATCTAGCTCAGTATGACTGAGTAATGACTGCCAATGAGTCTCCAGGGCTTCAGAGAGGAGCTCTTCCAGCCCTAGCTTGGGATGCTGGGAATTGAACTTGGGACCTTCTGCGTGCAAAGTGGATGTTCTGTCACTAAACCATGACCCTTGGGAGGAGGCGGGGCATGTGGAATTCATTCAGGTGTGCTACCTTTCCCCCCATAATTCACCCACTATTTGCACAACTTCAGATGGGGATTCACAAAATGGACCTCTCTTCCATATAAACATCCACTATGCCTTACCACACTTCTAAAATATTTTATTTCATTCATATCCCACCTTTCCTCCAAGGGGTTCGAGGTGTGTACATGCTCTCCTTTTCAACCTCACAACAACACTTTGAGATGGAGTAGGCTGGGACATGGTCCAAGATAGCCCAAGGTGAACCGAAAGGTGGATCAGAACCCAGGCCTCCTTGTAGTCCAACACTAACCACTATACCATACAGCTATCATGGAGAGGAATTCTAAGAACATAGGAAGTTGACTTCTACTGAGTCAGACCATTGGCCCATATTGTCTTCACTCAACCCTCAAGGAAATAGAGTTTTTTCTGAAAAGTCCTCTCCTCTCCTCATACTACTGCCACCCTCTTTACCTGAATTTTTCTGGTATCAGACCTTGAATCTGATAAGTTTAGTGCACGAGAAATAAATACACTGAAGGATAGACTCCAAGATCACATTTAATGCCAGCACAGCTCCAATCTATTTTATATGGGATATTTTACTTCTTCCAAGTATATGCAGTGTCAGGGAGCTACCTTTTTGCTGAGATATGCACTAGCATGGCATTTTACTGAATCTACAAAAGTAAAAAAATACCAAAAATATTTGAGACCACAGCAATTCTAGGAATTTAGAGAAGTTAGCATTACACAGACTATTAACTTCTTTGGCATCTGGAGGCATAGTCTGACTTGTCATCTTTGTTTGACCCTGAAACAACTTAAACAACTTTCCCCATAATTGTTGCCAAGATGTCAGCATTGAATAACCACGTCTAGCTTTTCCTTTCAGGGATGAAGGGGGTATCTTTCAAAACTAATGGTCACAAAGATGAGAAATATTTAGAGAATTTGAGGAGAAACTACCCTGTCATCAGAAAGCACTCCTCACCAGAGATATGTATGTATATATATCTATTGGTACTCAAGCCCCAGTTCTCCAAGTGGTGAGATGTTTCAGGGGTATTGTGATTTCTGAGTATGGACTCTGCTGGAGGCTTACTGGAATTTGTGTCTTTTTGCAAATATGAAGGTTAAGCACTTTAACAGATACCCAAAGTTCACCCCACTCCACTCAGAGATGTGAAGGCCCAGAAAAAAAGGCAGAACATTTAGAGGGGAAATTGTCTCCCTCCCCATTTTCCCCCACTTTACTCCATTTATTTCCCCAACTGGAAAAATTAGGTTGATGGGAAATGGGGTTTTACCTGGTTTTTTCCTGGAGTTTTCTCCTGTGCCTTCGCATTTCTACCCACAACAGGTCATCAGAAGGAACCATAATCACCCCAAGATGCTCCCAGCTTTCTTTAGAGTCTGGACTTTCTTTAGAGTCTGGAGAGACAGAGGACTCTCCTCTGCAACTCTCCAAAACTGCCACTCTGTGGGCACTTATTTGTGTATTCAGTGATGTCCAGCATCTTCAGACTTAGGAGATAAAAGGTGACTTATAATGCAAGGTGAGATCAAGGATGAAGCAGCAGAAACAAAGAAGGTATATTGCGTACTCGTCATTTTGGTTAAACACACAGGTACTTCCAAGCAGCTCCCACACAAAAGTTCCCATGAGAATCAGAAACCTGTGGCTTGTGCTGCTTGCATCCCTAAACCTAAAATAGATAAAAGTCCAAGCTGCATTTAGCAAGGCACAAATTCATTTCTTAGCCATGGGCAAAGTCTCTCTCCCTCCCCACAACTTTAAGTTCTATCACAACTGCATGCAGCATGGTTCTGCAGGGTGGGGGACCAGAACTGAGGAGTTTGGGACACATCACAGCAAAAGCCACAGTCCACTGTTTCTGCCAAAGGTTGCCTCTGTTGAACTGTAGCACTGGAGGCCACAGAATGTGCCTCAAGATAAGCTGCATTTGCCAAAAGGAGATACCATATATTACATAAACATGCAGGTCCCACTATCCGCCCACTCGTTATGGAAAAAATTCACTTATCTGAACATAAGAAATATGCCCAAATCTCACTACATGCACAGCTGTTTCAGATATCCGAGTGGCACAGTTTCCCCACTTCCTTACTTTTTTGAGCTTTGCTGGTCGATGGCAGCCATTTGGGGCAGGAACCACGGAGAAAGAGAGGGGGATAGAGATCAGACCAATCAGAGAGCCAGGGAGATTGGACAAATCAGTCTTTCCTTTGGCTGCAGCCATTTAAGGAAGAAACTGTGGCGGGAGAGGGGGAGAGATCACAGATTAAAAATGTTCCCATAGGAAATAATGGAAACCATCAGCTCATTATGTGAACGCTCCCCTAACAAACAATTTCCTAGGAGTGCATTGCGTTTGAACCCGCATGTGGTATTTTTCTAAGGCAATGGCTCCCAAACTTTTCCCCAAGGACTGCTTGAAATTGCTGAGGTTCTTGGGACAACTTAAAATCCATAGGAATGCCACAGAGCACCTGAATGAAGCTTGCAGACCACAATTTGGGAACCTCTGATCTGATGTCTTCCTTGAATTTGTGGGACCTGGTAAAAGCAGAGGCCGAATGTTTCTTGGCAAACAAGGGCTCCAGTGGAAGTCTGGGTGAGTACTGCCATCCTGCTCCACCCTTGGCTGGGCTAACCTATTTTGGTCCCACAACCCTACCAAATATTGATGTTCTCTAAAAAGAACCTAATGGGGCACACCTAACAAAAGGGCACAAAAGTTGAGGCAAGGCCTCAAAACAGAACTGCAGAACATTTCTAAACTGCCATGGGAGTCGACATACGCCACAACAAGGACCGGAAGGTTTGACGCAAAGAGCCTAAGAGTCAGGGTATCTACCTTCACCTCCTGGTCAAGCTCTACAGATTTCTTGCTCGACGGACCAATGCAAAATTCAACAAGGTGATACTGAAACGGCTCTTTATGAGCCGCACCAACAGACCTCCATTGTCTGTTTCCCACATGATCCGTAAGATGAAGCTCCCAGGCCGGGAGAACACAACTGCTGTCCTTGTGGGTACAGTGACCGATGACGTTCGCATCCAGGAAATCCCCAAACTGAAGGTTTGCATCCTGAGAGTGACCCGAGGAGCCCGTACCCGCATCCTGAAAGCTGGTGGCCAGATCATGACTTTTGACCAGTTGGCCATGGCTGCCCCCAAGGGCCAAGGACCTGTGCTGCTTTCTGGACCCAGGAAGGCTCGCGAAGTTTACAGGCATTTCGGCAAGGCCCCTGGAACCCCCCACAGCCACACTAAGCCATACATCAGATCCCAGGGCCGCAGGTTTGAGCAGGCTCGAGGTCGCTGTGCCAGTTGAGGCTACAAAAACTAGATTGGATCTTGAAATATTTGAAGGCTGTGATGTGCTGGGTTAAATTTGCTTTTCTGAATATTTATATATATATATAAAAGCGAGATGTCCTACGCGTTTGGGTAGCAAACTTCCTCAGGGACAAAAGCGAGGCCAACCCTACTGTTGGTGAGGCAGGTGCCTCAGGCAGCAGACTTGGAGTGTCGGGAGAAGCCATGAATTATTTAATTTATTATTGCCACATTTTACTCCTGGGCAGGAAAGAGAAGTGCTTGTGGGAGTTTCTGCTTCAAGTGCCAAAAATAGCTTGGCTGGCCTTGGATAGGGATGGGACATAAATTAAACTCAGTTTGTGCATAAAGCAGAATTTACTTAATCCACACTTTCCAAACCAATACACAAACTAAAACACAGCCATCCTTCAGACTTTGTACTTCTCCAAAGTTTTGTGATGCAGCTCTCCAGCCGAGAAACATGTCCAGAAATGTACATACCAAAATATAAAGTGTGCACGTAAATGCATATATTGGTAAATATAGCATACAAAAAAAAATGTTTTGCATGAAAGAAAGCAGTGCCGCAAAAATGTATACGTTAGCCAAAGTTGCATGCAAACGTGTACGTTGGGTGAAATTTACATTGAAATCTTGATTACATTTCTTGAGGACTTGAAAAATAAATTGCATACTGATGTGGAAACAAGGAGAACTGAACTTAAGATTGGAAAAATGGGAAACAGAAAAAGCAGTATGGGCAGCCCATCCCTGTATCTTGACCTGTGGGGGTGGGGGCCACCACCTGCTGTTCCACTTGAAGAAGAAAAAAGTTTTGGGCCAACTCGGGCACAAGAATGTAGCTCCTCTTCTTCTTTTTTAAAAAGTTGTTCTTAAAATAAACTTTATTTCGATTATTTAAAATACAAAATACACGAAAAAAGAACAATAAACAAATCATATAGAAGAAAATAGGAATACACAAAGAAAAGGAAAACAGAAAATTAAAAGAACCGATTAAAATTCAGCTTCCAATTGTTTGTACATCGTTTCTCTCAATAATTGCTCATAATTGCTATATCTAGTACATAAAGGGATAAATAACTCAATAGTTCACTCTTTAATATAACCGTTCCCGTATGAATCTGTCAAAGCAAATCATCAATTCTGTTTTTATGCCTTCTTTTTTCAAATATTCTTCAACATATTTCCACTCCTCTTTACATTTTTGTTTTGATATATTTCTAATTACTGCTGTCATTCTAGCCAAATTCATAAATTCCACTAATTTAATCTGCCAATCTTGAACCGTTGGTAATTTCTCTCCTTTCCAGTTTTTGGCAATAAGCAACCTCGCTGCCACACAATATATCCTCTGGTATATTTTCAGGTGCCTCTGGGCACCAATAACCCCCAAAATGGTTCTGGAAGTTGATATAAGTTTCCTTAAAAGAAGAGCTACATTTACTAAGTATGACACCTGAATGTAGCTCTTCTTTTAAGGAAACTTATATCCACTTCCAGAACCATTTTGGGAGTTATTGGTGCCCAGAGGACCACATAATTGAACGGATTATTAGCTCTTCAGCCTCAAGGGTACCTTTGCTGTTCACTAAGGAATGAGTTTTCCTGGATTTGTTACTGAAGGCCTCTACAGAAACATATTTATGCCAGAGCAAAACGCCTGTTTCTGGGGAGACTCTGCTGACTAGGCAGAGCCTTTGGTAGGGATGTGGTTCACCGGAACCCTCCACAACGTAGGCTATAAATTGCCATCATCTGATAATTGTGATCTATGAAAATATGCAGCTGCTTTTTGCTTAGAAAGAAAGTGGAGGGAAAATGAGGGAAAACGCTTTCAAGTCAAAACACCCAAATAACACACTCATGTATGTTTCTACAAAAGAAGAAATTCTTTGGCATGCCTCATTTACTCTTTGCAACCAGTTGTGAACCACAAAAGCATTTTCATTGTGTTTTCAGATCTGAATAGCGCATATGGCTTACTGCTGGCGTCTCTCAGTGGGAAGGTTTTCAAATGGTTTGTGAATGCTGAAGACTGCGTAACCACTTTATGCGCAAGATTTGTGTGTCTCACACACACTATCCCCAAACACCCCATATCAAACACACCTCCGACCAAAAGGGGGAAAAAAGAAGCTTTGAAAACACACAGGAGAGAGCCCATTAGAAAGTAATATAAAATTCCAGGCATGGCTCAACTTACATTAACCCTGAGAAAATATCATGAAGCGGCAAGCCCATTGGTATTTGTTAACCACTTTGACCAAACCCATCAAAACCTTGTTTGTTCACGTCAAATAAAATAGCTCATTTTAGTGGTTAACCCTACTGCCTCATCTTGGGGTTGGGGGGCGGGGGGACGTCTGATGCACAAAGGTTTCAGGAATGTCTCGGATTTTAAATTGTCTGTTATAGCATTCTTTAACCATTTGCTGCTTGGGATGCGAGAATAATGAGTGGAGTTTGGCATTTTGCTTTATCATGTAGTAACAAGATGCCACGCCCCCTGAGCCTTTTCTGGCCTAATGCATAAGCCCCACTATCTCTCCTTCCAAGAAGCTGCTGTTGCCACTTCCCAGAAGCATTTGAAGAGCAACGGGGCAGACCATGCTCATCTAAACTTATTCCAGGCCTGTAATAAGAGCATGCTGCTGTTCCTTACTGCTATTACCACTTGTCAGCAGCAAGCACAGGTTAGCCGGTAAGTACAGGACTTACTCCAGCATGGATGCGGGTGGCGCTGTGGTCTTAGCCACAGAACCTAGGGCTTGCCGATCAGAAGGTCAGCGGTTCAAATCCCCGTGACGGGGTGAGCCCTTGTTGCTCGGTGCCAGCTCCTGCCAACCTAGCAGTTCAAAAGCATGTCAAAGTGCAAGTAGATAAATAGGTACCACTCCAGCGGGAAGGGAAACGGCATTTCCGTGCGCTGCTCTGGTTCGCCAGAAGCAGCTTAGTCATGCTGGCCACATGACCCGGAAGCTGTACACCGGCTCCCTCGGCCAATAAAGCGAGATGAGCGCCGCAGCCCCAGAGTTGTCCGCAACTGGACCTAACGGTCAGGGGTCCCTTTGCCTTTACCGGACTTATTCCAGCATGCCCTGAATGGGAAAATGAATTGAACTGGGTAGGCAGGGCAACAGGACTGGGAGGACCATGGCAGGCTCACATCCATCTTTGGGATTGCTTGGCCTGCATGTATTATGGTTTAATTGCCTATACATTTCTGTTCTAAGTGAATACTTCACTGTCTGGTTCCTGCAGAGGGGCTGTTATCCTTAACATTCCATCCACAGCCCAGTGTGTGTCGATCACTTCTCCTACCTGGGCAGTTATCTTTTCACAAGGGCCAGCATTGATGCCGAAATCCAGCATCGCCTGAGTTCTGCGAGTGCAGCTTTCTCCCGATAGAAGTGCAGAGTGTTTGAGGACCGGGACATTCGCAGGGAAATCGAAATGCTTGTTTACAAAGCTATTGTACTATCAACCTTACTGTATGCTTGTGAAACATGGACCACTTATAAAGACCATCTCCAACTCCTCGAAAGATTCCAGCAACAGTGTCTCCTAAAAATGTTACACATCACTTGGGAAGACAGGCGAACTAATGCCAGTGTACTGGAAGAAGCAAAGATCATCAATGTCGAAGCAATGATTCTTCAACATCAACATTGTTCGACTGGTCATGTTGTGCGGATGCCTGATTATCATCTTCCAAAGCAACTACTCTATTCCAAACTTAAAAATGGAAAGCGTAATGCTGGTGCTCAACAAAAGAGGTTTAAAGACTCTCTCAAGACAAATATAAAAAATGTAGTGTAATCACTTGATAACTGGGAAACACTGGCCTGTGAGCGCTCCAGTTGGAGAACAGACTTTACCAAAGGTGTCATGGGCTTTGAAGACACTCAAACTCAGGATGAAAGGGAGAAACGCCACCGCATGATTTCTGTTCTCATCCTGGGGCAAAGTTCTTAACCCGAGGTACTACTTCTGGGTTAGCGGAGTCTGTAACCCGAAGTGTTTGTAACCCAAGGTGTTTGTAACCCAAGGTACCACTGTATGTGCATTTTTGTGCACATTAATCGGCTGGATAACTACATTGCAAAATTCAGACAAATGCAAATCTCAAAGTGTTTTGGTCTGTGTATTGTTTCAGAAATTGCAAATTAGGTAGGTTTGTCTTTAAATGTGCACTAAATAGAATTTCTCCTCTATTGCTAGATTAATCCCCCATTCCTACAAAGGATAACCAGTGTGTCTGCAATAAGTTCGACCTCTTAAAATGCAGTCAAGCTTAGAGCATATTACAGCACTCAAATTTAAGCAATATGGAGATTTAGCTGTTTGTACTACATGCACTTATTTGAGAACTCAAAAATTGACACTCAAAAACAAGACTCTAGAAACAAAGCCATACCAGAGAATTATATATCTACACAATCTCAGATCCTGCTATTTTATGGATTTCATTAAATGCTCCTTGAAGGCAAAGTTATTTTAATATCCACACCCAAGTCCCTGTCATGGTAATGAATATGAGTCGCTCATGGAAACTCATAGCATGTGAAAACAGAAATGAGACCCCAATTTAGGAAGAACATCATCGGTTTGGAAAAAGTACGACTATTATATTTGTTTTACACACAGGTTTGCAAAATGGAAATCTTAATAAGTTTCACAAAAGTAAACTTTTGTGAGTTACCACAAACCACAGAAGCAGGGTTAAGGGAATTGCTTGTCTTTTGAGGCTTTGTTGGAGAATTTGGCCAGACAATAAATCAGCCAAAATGGTTCAAACAAAATACCCAAAGGCTAACTCTCACATCCTATGCTAGCTCTGTATGTACAACATTTGGAAGTTATCAACAATATATCTGAAATACATTCTGAATGCATATATATATATATATATATATATATATATATATATATATATGCAGTTTTCCTACAAATCTGTTTTCAGCATTTCTCGTGGCTTAAAAAATCAACAATATCCAAGTTCTGCCTGCTTTATTAGATTAAACTACAGTAATTCACTTTACATGGAGATGCCTTTGAAAGGTGTCTGTTCCGGTTATTTTATAAAATTCTCAGCATTGGTATAATGCTTTTGAGTCTCTAAGCTATTCACAGTCATTTTTGCTTTACACTGTCCTGAAATCTGATATGATGAAAGGCAGTATCAAAACTACCATTGTCATTGCTTTCTAACTTTACTCTGGGATGCTAGAGTTTGAGCTTACATAATGGCACAGATTCCTTCCTAAGCTGATAAGCGTCACATCTTAAAAGCATGGATTCATCCAAAATGAAAAGGATAAGCAGCTGCCTATTCTAAAAAGACAACTCTTTATTTTTTACCTTCTGCTGCCTGTTGGAAAGGCGTGGAACGTAAGACTTGATTTTAAGAAGCACACAGCTTTCTCCTAATAAGTACCATTAGGTTCATGTCACTATGAGGCTCCACTCTCTTTAAGTGAAGGAACATTTAACTGAAGAGGATGTAACAGCTTCTTGGGACTAATCTTTTACTGCAGTGCTGCCAACAAGTGCTAATCCTTTGCCAAGGGACTTCCATAATACTTAGCAAATGTTCGTGATCAGGACCACCCAGCAACTTTATAAGACTAAAGAAATTTGCATTTTCGGGCTTCAAATGTGGGTTTTTATTTCTCGCTATGCCCTGAGAGCAAAACGCCCTTTAGTATGTGTTTACATATCAGTATCTTGCTTCGTGTTTGTTGGGTCCACTTGAGGTGGGGTTTGTGTGTGTGTTCATCATCATCTTCTAAAAGACCTGATTTTAAAGATGGTCCCTGGAGTGGGAAGCCCTCTGCCTTTCTTTAGTTTCTTTTTTAACATTTATAGCTTGCTTTTTGCATCAACAAGGCAGCTAAAGATATTAAAATGAGATGCAATAGGTAGGAATGGGACATGGGTGGCACTGTGGGTTAAACCACAGAGCCTAGGGCTTGCTGATCAGAAGGTCGGTGGTTCGAATCCCCGTGACGGGGTGAGCTCCCGTTGCTCGGTCCCAGCTCCTGCCAACCTAGCAGTTCGAGAGCATGTCAAAGTACAAGTAGATCAATAGGTACCGCTCTGGCGGGAAGGTAAACGGCGTTTCCGTGCGCTGCTCTGGTTCGCCAGAAGCGGCTTAGTCATGCTGGCCACATGTCCCGGAAGCTGTACACCGGCTCTCTCGACCAATAAAGCGAGATATAATAATAATAATAATAATAATAATAATAATAATAATAATAATAATAATAATTTATTTGTACCCAACCCATCTGGCCGGGTCCCCCCAGGCACTCTGGGCAGCTTCCAACAAACACTAAAATACATTAAAATATCACACATTAAAAACTTCCCTAAACAGGGCTGCCTTCAGGTGTTTTCTAAATGTCAGGTAGTTATTTATCTCTTTGACATGGGATGGGAGGGTGTTTCACAGGGCGGGCGCCACTACCGAGAAGGCCCTTTGCCTGGTTCCCTGTAGCTTTGCTTCTCGCAGTAAGGGAACCACCAGAAGGCCCTCGGCGCTAGATCTCAGTGTCCGGGATGAACGGTGGGGGTGGAGATGCTCCTTCATGTATACAGGACCGAGGCCGTTTAGGGCTTTAAAGGTCAGCACCAACACTTTGAATTGTGCTCGGAAACATACTGGGAGCCACAACCCCAGAGTCGTCCGAGACTGTACCTAATGGTCAGGGGTCCCTTTACCTTTACCTTTACCAAGGTAGGAACAGCAAAAATAAGCAGGTGAGGTGCCATTACAAATGATAGTTGTTGTTGTTTTGCTTTGCTTCAAAACTACACAACGGTTGCTTGTCACCGGAAGGTCGACCACAATGGAGCAGGTCAGATGTCATCTGAGAGGGAGTTTCAGAGCTTTGGTGTTACTGTCACAAAGGCCCAGACCACACCTCACTAGACTGTTATGAGCTGGAGGGAGGGTTGTAGGTTGACCCTTTAAATTCCAGACTAGCTTCCCGGAGAGGCGATAGCCTGGACAATGGGCATTTAATGGAACAAAGCAAATGGCTCGGTGCCAGAGGGCAAATGGGTGGCTTCCCCTCCCTCAAGTAGCTGGTAGTTAGAAAGACAAAGGTGAAAATTATTAAGGACTACACACGTGAAATAGATTTTATATTTATAAGATATAATAGAGAGGTGCTGCTTGTGTGGAGGAAAATATGGCTTGCTATTAGATTGGACAACTGTACAGTGGGACCTCGACTTACGAGCGATTCGACTTACGTGTTTTTCGACTTACGAATGACTTCCGGGAGAAACAAAATGGCCGCCGCAACCGAATTTTTCAACTTACGAATGGAAGTCGCGGCCGCTTTAATAGGATTTTTTCGACTTACGAATTTTCGACTTACGAATTTTTTTCGCTCAATGCATTCCTATGGGGATTCGACTTACGAATGTTTTCGACTTACGAAAATTGCATCAGAACGCATTATCGTCATAAGTCAAGGTCCCACTGTAATGGATGAAATGGAAATTTAAGAACAGAAGATGTGGCAATAGGAGGATGAGATGGACATATGTTTGCAATAGGAGCGGGAAACTTGATTTTAAGAAATTGTATTAAATTTAAGTAATTTGGATGGATTTGTAATAATTTGGGAAACTAATAAAAACTAATATATAAAAAAGACAGACAAAAAGACAGACAAAGGTGAGAGCTGAGTTGAGTAATGTGAGCTGTAAGCTGGAAGCAGAGCAGCAGGCTGGGAAGCCAGGAAGACAGAATGATGCCTGATTTCTGCTTGACTCCAGTGCTGCAAGCTATGGGAGAAGCAAGACCCTGTTGGGGTGTTAATGTTCTGAACAGTGTATATGTGTAAATAAACCTTTTATCATAAAGACACCATGGTCTTCATTGTGCCTCATTCCAAAGAAAACACAAACCCTGCTGAACCCCTGAAATCTCACACCGCTCAGAGATTGGGCTGGCATGAAACAATAGACACTGGAGGAAGCCAGAGTGGGGCATCTGAGGTAGATCTTAAGCAACAAATAGTAGGTACATGTGGAAGAAAGCAATCCTATGTTTCCTCAGATTTAAGGCCACAGGATGGTGGTGAGTTCCCTTTCCCTCATCATACATTCATTCTCTCATACATAATCACATGCACAAACATGCACACCAATGATCCATCACCCTCCCTCCCTCCCTCCCTCTCTCCCTCTCTCTCTCTCTCTCTCTCTCTCTCTCTCTCTCTCTCTCTCTCACACACACACACACACACACACACACACACACATCCTGACACATAGCTCCCCCTTCCAGCACTGGGGTTGTTAAGAAGCCCAGCTGCTGCATGTCTAGTTGTTTATTTCCACCAAAGGCTTTGAAGAGGCTCGAACTCAGGACAAAAGGGAGAAAAGTGCTAAGAGGAAGGCATGCTTGGCAAACCCTCACCGTGATCAACTCCCACTCAGAAACATATGTCCCCACTGTGGAAGGACGTGTGGATCCAGAATTGGCCTCCACACAGTCACTTACGAACTCACTGTTAAAACCGTGTTTATGGAAGACAATCTTACTTGGCTACGAGTGATCGCCAAAGAATTTCCTCTCCGTGGTGGCACCCCTGTTCTGGAACTAGGCTGTCTCTCATGCTACCCATACTTAGGGGACAGATCAAAACTTGCTCATTCCTTTAGGTCTTTGGAACCTAATGGCTCAGTTTACATGTCAACACTAAGCCAAACCATGCAGGCGAGTGGAGAGGCTGCGGGTGCTTTGCCCCTCCTCCGTTTTCCCCACTGCTGCCCTGTTGTGAGCTAAGCCACGGTTTGGTTCTGCATGTTGCCTGAACCTGGGCTCATGGTTTTGTCTCTTCCAGACAAATCTCCTCCTCACCACACCACCTCTAAATCTGTTCTGGGTTTCCCCACCCCCACAACTATCCAGAACAGATGTGGGAGCATGGGGGACAAGCAAACGGAGAACAGAGGAAAGACCCATTGAACAAGCAAACTTTGTTCCACAGGCACAACAACTTAGTTGAATCCCACCTCCAAATTTTGCCATTACTGCTAAATCTGCAGCAGTAACAGGACATCACATCCCTAAACAATGAAGATGGTGACATTCAGCTTTCCTAGAGACAGACAGACACACTCATGCATCATAAAACAAAACTTGGGTTTGTGTGTTCTGAATGTACAGCTTTCATATAACTACAGCTCCAGTGCTATAATGACCTCCTTGGAAGCGAACCTCAATGAACTGAATGGGACTTAGATTTCTGAGTAAATCCGTATAGGAGTGCACTGTAAAATCATTTTTAAATTTTGAATTGTAATTATGTTTCCTCTCTAGTTGTGGGCTTGTAAACATACTTTACCTGTTACAGTCATACCTCAGGTTACGAACGCTGTGGGTTGTGCGTTTTCGGGTTGCGGACCACGCCAAACCTGGAAGTACCAGAATGGGTTACTTCCAGGTTTCGGTGCTCACGCTTGCGCAGAAGCGACAAATCGCATCATGCGCATGTGCAGATGCGGCGCTTCAGGCTACAAATGTTGCGGGTTGCAAATGTGCCTCCCTCACGGATCACATTTGCAACCGGAGGTATGTCTGTATCTGAAATTCCTCAAACAGGGCCCAAAACATCGGGGTAATGAGTACGTGTTGTTCAATTAGAAAGTTTTACAATGCACATCTTTCTTCTCAATCTCTCCCACATCTATTATAAAACTTTGGGCAGGGGGGGGGGATACTTGGTTTATAGCCATAGGCCCTTGAACCTTGAGAACACAACACACTATAAATGTGTTAATGTCTTCTTGAAAGCTTTTTTACATAGCTTGGGTCTACCACCATAATTTGGCTTCGGTGATCAGAATACTAATTGCTGCTTCAATGCACAAGTTTGCATTTTTCACGGGGTCAAGAAGCTCTGTCAAGACACTCCGCAAATATCAAAGGCAAACCATCTAGAGAGTGCCCCAAAGGAATTGCTGCCTACATGGCTCAAGACTGAAAACCAAGTTAATCTTAGAAACCACCTGAATCCAACCCTGCATTTTATACTACTGAGGTCATCATGGAGCTTGCAGGGCCAAGGTGTGCTTATACAGAGGAAGATCACCGGATGAGGACAGGTGCTTAATCCTCTTTCATACATACATGCATCAATTTATTTGTATGCTACCTTTCCATGGTCAAAACAGCATGAAAAACACACAAATACAAATATAACAAAAGTAACCACAAACAAAGATAAAACACATCAAAAAGTATGCAGCCAAATCACAACGATTTCTACATAATTCATAATAAGTTTTTAAAAGAAAGATAGATAGATACCAGTAGATAGATAGATTAGATAGATAGATGATAGATTAGATAGATAGATAGATATAGATATAAAAATAACAGCAACACCCTCCCTCCCAAACAATATCCCAACCCTATTCAACCCTATCCCAAGTCTATTCAGCAGCCTCAGCTTTTGCAACTGGAGTCAGACAGGGGGCCAAGTGGAAAAAGGCATGCAAGGCAGGGAGCAGGTCTTCGAGGACGTACAGTGGTACCTCTGGTTACGTATTGAATTCATTCCGGAGGTCCGTTCTTAACCTGAAAACGTTCTTAACCTGAAGCACCACTTTAGCTAATGGGGCCTCCTGCTGCCGCTGCGCCGCCACTGCCCGATTTCTGTTCTCATCCTGAAGCAAAGTTCTTAACCTGAGGTAATATTTCTGAGTTAGCAGAGTCTATAACCTGAAGCGTATGTAACCCAAGGTACCACTGTACAGCCAAGATGTGCAAATACCACTTCTCACATGCAAATGACTCCCCAAATTTCACAGTCTGACTGGGGGGGGGAAAGCATTTTTGAGCCTGGTGGGAGCATATATATAGGGCTGGATCAGCAGAAAGGGGAAGAGTTAAGCATCTTCCCCATGAGGGTGACCATGTTTGACAGGCTGTACGTTCTGAAGTCACATTTACACCACGTGAACTTCATATATTAAAAATGCCGTGATCCCCCTTAAGTAGTCATGGCTCCCCCCACCAAAGAATCCTGGGGCTAATCGTTTGTCAAGGGACCTGAGAGTTATTCGGAGACTCCCAGTTCCCCCCGCCCCGCTACAATTCCCAGAGCTTTCTGGGAAGAAGGTTTTTATTGTTAAACCGCTTTGGGAATTGTAGCTTGGGGGGGGGGACTGGGAGTCTCCTACTAACTCCCAGCTCCCTTAACAAACTGTAGGCCTCAGGATTCTTGGGGGGGGGGATTATGACTGTTTAAAGTGGTATCACTGCACTTTTAATGTATGGCGTGAATGTGGCCCAAGTCCAGTTTAAAGATAAAGGCCCATAATAAGTGGGGAGAGCAGAGGCCTAGAAGTTGCTCATCCACAGGTCTTTCCTGGTGTTGTGCAAATGACCACTGTCCATCCTTTCCATCCATTTTTCCTCAGCCTCTAGATATTTTTTACAAGACATACATGCAGCTGGGGTGGCTGGGCCCACAGAAAAGAGCACTTTACGAAGCTCACACATTCCAAGGTCCTGCTAGGAATGCTTAGGAATTGTTAGGAAGTTCTTTGGACTGCGGCCCTTGATTCTTAATAATAATGCTAATTTCATGCTGGTTCTTCTAGATGTCTTCAGAGAAGGGGGAGTGGAAGAGAACCCTGCAGTTTTTGGTTAACTTGTTTCCTTAATAAACATGTTGATGTGGGACACAGATGAAGCTTCTTCTCTCTCTCTTTTTATAACACAACCCATTGTTTACTTTTTAAGAGAGTTTTTTTTAACAAGGACAGCTGTTCCAAGTACAATCTATCCCATAATTTGGCTAACTAATGGAAGTTCTGAAGGCTCTGCCAAAACTCAAAACTTAATTGCTAGGAGCGGCCCCCTGGCCCCCCGTGCACTTAAACGAACAAGTGATTAAAGCCAATGCATCTGGACCCAAATCTCAGTCCTTTGGCACAAGACGTAAACTCTGTAACTATTTCACCATTAATTGACTTCAGCTAGAGACAGGACTTGTTTGTACAGTTGCTAATCCTTGCTGTTTTAACACTCTCTCCGACAATTTTAAATATTTCTTCAGCTTCACAGTACTTGCAGTAGTTATCAGGCGACAGTCAGCCTTGAAATATAGCTTCTCAGCTAACAGTCACCATGAGTGGTATCTCATTAACAGATGGCTGATGAAAGATGACATCTTAAGGCAGACTTTACCAAGGCAAAAGAAATGTGAATAACTGACGACTCACAGAGTACATCCATCCACAAGTTGTACCTCCCCTCTTGCAAATCCGAACAATGCTCAGCTAAGGTGCAGAATTCAAAATTCATTTGTAGAAGCTCTAAAGATATATCAGGGGTAACATAAGCACGCAAGTCAAAGAGATGCATTCAGAATTACTCCAAGTATACTTGAAACCTGATCATCTCCCAAAATGGGAAAATAGAAAGATGGCGCTGTGGGTTAAACCACAGAGCCTAGGGCTTGCTGATCAGAAGGTTGGCGGTTCGAATCCCTGCGACGGGGTGAGCTCCCGTTGCTCAGTCCCAGCTCCTGCCCACCTAGCAGTTCGAAAGCACGTCAAAGTGCAAGTAGATAAATAGGAACCACTCTGGCGGGAAGGTAAACGGCATTTCCATGCGCTGCTCTGGTTCGCCAGAAGCGGCTTTGTCATGCTGGCCACATGACCCGGAAGCTGTACGCCGGCTCTCGGCCAATAAAGCGAGATGAGCGCCACAACCCCAGAGTCGGACACGACTGGACCCAATGGTCAGGGGTCCCTTTAAACATGTCAAATCAGACAATTGGTCCATCTAGCTTGGTGTTGTCTATTCTACCTGATTGACAACAGCTCTCCAGGGTTTCAGAAATCTTACCTGAAGGCACTGGGGATTGATCTGGGACCTTCTGCATGCAAAAGCATGGGGTCTACTGCCAAGGCCCTCCCACAGAAGGTTAGTTGCTAGTATCTGTATTGTGTTTGCATTGTAAATGTATTTCACAACAAATAAATGGTATTGGGGAAAGGAAGTGGCAGTTGGGAGCTGGTTGGTTATTCTGTTAGTTGATCCTTTGACCAAGAACATGGGGGTGTGGTGACTTTGAGCAAACACTGTCTGGAGGTGCTTGTGAGGACAGGCAAGCTATGGATTAAGCACTGCTGTGATGGAGTTTTGAAAACAAAAGGACTAAACGCTCTCTTGGGCTCAAGGGAGAGAAACATATTGCATTGATTAATATACCGGTATATATGAATAATGCTTGTCAGGTTGGCACAGTTGAACAACAAGTTTTATCTTCAAGTCTTGTGTAAGGCATCTGTTGTTGTTTAGTCGTGTCCGACTCTTCGTGGCCCCATGGACCAGAGCACGCCAGCCTCCTCCAACCTGGTGTATTCCAGATATTTAAGTTACAACCCACTATTGGCTCTGCTGGCTGGTATTGATGAGAGCTTCTAAGGGCACCGGGATGGGGATGGCTGAACTATACTTACACAATCAAATGCTGCTTCCTGCTATATAAAACTGCTTTTCAATAACAAAAAAAAATAAAAAAAAATTCCTTCCAGTAGCACCTTAGAGACCAACTAAGTTTGTTCTTGGTATGAGCTTTCGTGTGCATGCACACGAAAGCTCATACCAAGAACAAACTTAGTTGGTCTCTAAGGTGCTACTGGAAGGAATTTTTTTTATTTTATTTTATTTTGACTATGACAGACCAACACGGCTATCTACCTTTAACTGCTTTTCAATAAGGTAAGGATCCTCCAACCTAGGTCAGGAAGGTTACTGAGTGAGAACCAGAATCAGTCTGAACATACATTGGAGGACTAAAGAGTGAGGAGAAAGCACTCCAAGTCACTTGCACATTCAAAGTACAGTTCCCGCCACCCCACCCCACCCGAGAATTCTGGGAACTGTACTTTGTTAAGGATTACTGGAAATTGTAACTCTGTGAGGAGTAAATCACAGGGCCCAGAATTTTTGAGAGGGGAAATGTGCTTTCGAGGTACAGTCATACCCTGGGTTGCGAACACCCCATGTTACGTATGTTCGGGTTGCGCACTCCGCAAACCCGGAAGTGTAACACGGAGTGTGAACGGAGCGCGGCTTCTGCGCATGTCCGGGTGGTCCGTGGATGCGCAGAAGTGTTCTGCGCAGAAGTGTTCTGTGCAGAAGTGTTCTGTGCAGAAGCGCATGTGCAGAAGCGCGAGATCTCACGCTTTGAACATGTGCAAAAGCGCCGCCCGAGTTGCGCACAGTTCGGGGTGTGGACGGCACCCCGGAACGAATTACATGCGCAACCCGGGGTATGACTTTATAGTGTGTACACAACATTAAAAGTTAGCTCCATACTCTAACACAGCTCTAACACAATAGCAATTTTCTGGCCTTGGCCATAGGTTCTACTACCCTCTGCTAGGATGGAAACAAAGTTAACTGAAGAAAAGGTGAGAATCTTCTACTGAAATATCCATCAGTAGATGGTGGCCATCAGTAGAAGTTTGGCAAGATTTGGAATATACTGTACAAAGAAAGGCAGGAGTTTCTTATTTGGATCAAAGTGTGTGCGTTTTGATTGCAAAAATCAGTGATTTTTTCAATAGAATGAGGAATCATTGGGAGGTTATCTGTGTTTAGAGGCCAAGTTTTGATGAAGAGTTAATAAAGTCTCTCTCTGCAGAAAATATATTTGTTCACATGGCAGAATTCCTCCTCATTGGCTTGCTGAGCTCAAACATACTGGATTGTGTGTGGCAGAAGCGCAAGAAACTTCAACAGCAGGAGGCATTCGGGGGAAAGGAATAGATGAGAAACTGACACCATGCAGATAGGTTTAGTGCAAGAGCTTTCTCTGTCAAAATGACATTGCCATGAGGGAATGCTAGGCATCCCAAACTGAGTTGTTTAGATTTGCATCTCATATTCAGTTCCATCAAAATGCAAAGTTCCATCTCACGATCCCAGTATTCTTTGAGCATCCGCCTTGAGAACTTCATCCTTTGCAACTACCAAGAGTAAATGGATTTTGGCTGCTCCCAACCCACCTTCTTTATTTACTTTTTCATTCGGGCTTCATTTTGCCCAAATGTGGCTTGAAACGCAGTGGGGTGGAGTGGGGACAACGGCAACCTCAGTACATTTCATGCTGCTAATGTGAACATACCCTAACTCTCACCTCTGTCATTGTAAGTGGTCTTATGCAACTCACAACCTTTCAGCCTTAACCCATCATCTCCTGTAGGGGAGTATTGACACTGTCCTGCTGTATAAAATAAATAAATAAATAAATAAATAATAATAATAATAATAATAATAATAATAATAATAATAATAATTTATTATTTATACCCCACCCATCTGGCTGGGTTTCCCCCAGCCACTCTGGGCGGCTTCCAACAAAATATTAAAATGCAGTAGTCCATCAAACACTAAAAGCTTCTCTAAACAGGGCTGCCTTCAGATGTCTTCTAAAAGTCTGTTGCAGGAGGTCAACTCCCATCATCCTTCGCTGCTGGCCATGCTGGCCGGGACTGATGGGAACTAAGAGTCCAACATCTGGAGGACACCAGGTTCTCTGTCTTTGTCATGAGGATTATTGACGCAATCTCTGTGAAGCTCTTTGGGCATTCTTAAGCACTACATAACTGCTGCTGCATCACCGCCACCTTTTGTTATCCCCTTTTAATATATATTTTTAAAGACAGTGGTGGTCACTTACAGCACAATCCTATGCATACCTATTCAGAACTAATAGCTCCTTGAGTTCAATAAGGCTTACTTGCAGGTAGGCGAGTATACAGCCTTATGACTCCCATTCTTCAAACTCCAACAGAACCAGCTTCTTCAGCATTTCATTATGAATGCCACATTCCATAGTACATGCCTCCCTGTAACTCTGGAGACATAAAATAAACCTGCACTGCAGCTTCCATTTAAAACAAATCTCTTGTGTTGGAAATGGAATTAAGTGACTAGGAATCTAATTCTGCAAATTTTGCTACCTTCCTGTCCTGATCACCTTTCTTCCTATAGTGTTTCCCTTGCAAAATTCCAATCTCCTCTGGAAACAAGAAAGCAAACAATAAGGATACTTGAATGGAATTTTTTGGTCAGTTAATTTTCAATTTGAAGTAATGCATAGTTGAATTTGTTTGCACTGTAAACGTTTGACTAGTAAAAAGAGCTTTGTTTTGCATACCCACTTCCCTTCCACAGCCAAAAATCACAGTAGGCTTCACAAAGAGAACTCTTTAAGTCTTGAGTGGGATACGCACTCTGTAGTGGGTTTCAACTGTACGTGCCACTGTAAATTGAACTGTGAATTTTAATCCCACTCTCAAGTTAGCCTTTCTGCCCTGCTGGTACATTACACTCCACATACTCTGCTGACCAAGATGCGTTTCCTGTCATGGGGATCTTGAAAGTGCTTAAACAAATGAAATGGTAGGAATTGGTTTCGTATTTCCTGCCTGCATTCCAAAGCGGAAAAGAAGGGGGCCGGGGTTGAGTTCCTACAAACATATGGAGCTGTCTTCTTCTAGGTCAAATCATTGGGTATATCTGATCCAGTAGACCAGGATCAGACAGAGGTTTGCCAGGGTCTCAGGGCTCATTCACACTTCCACTTGTTCCATGCCTAGAAAGTGCTTGTCTGAGCGGTTTCTCTGCTTGCCCAGAAGCCAGAGCACACAGAAACGCCGTTTACCTTCCTGTCGCAGTGGTACCTATTTATCTACTTGCACTGGCATGCTTTCAAACTGCTAGGTTGGCAGGAGCTGGGACAGAGCAACAGGAGCTCACCCCGTCGCGGGGATTTGAACTCCCAACCTTCCGATCGACAAGCCCAAGAGGTTCAGTGGTTTAGACCACAGCACCACCCACATGGAGTGCACAAACCATTCAAAGCAGAAAGCTTCCCCCCCACATACACACACTACCCAAGGAAGTATCCTTGAAATGCTGTATGGCTGGGGTAATCTTTGCCTATTTTTTAGAGATTTCCTTTTTGCAAGGCTACATGAACGCTCCCTTCCACACATAGATATGCCCAAATCTTATACAATATTAAAACAAACAAACAAACAAAATTCTTAATAGAATTCATCAGATGTAGCTGGGGTGTGCATGAGAACAGAGTGCAACACCTCTTCAGAGATGACACAGGTACTATCCAACAGGTCCTGTAGATGAATGTAACACTCATCTATTGCACCGGTGGTGGTTATACTGTTATGTGCTCATTTCCATTTTTTCCCCTAGCTGCAACATAAAACACTATCACACCAGTTTGACCAACAAACATGGCAAGGCAGAAAAACAAAGGCAGTGACAGGTCTACAATATTGCTTCCATATTTGTACTGTACTTAGATGTGGCCAGTAAGAGGATTGAAAGATGCATGCTTGCATGAACTTGGCTTTTCCCATCAAAATACCCACAGACAGCCGACAGGAAAGTACCAGGAACCCAGTTGCAAGTATTTTTCAAGAGCAAACGTGAGATTTATACATTTAAATACACATGAGAGTGCTTTAAGGCTGATGCAATAGACACAGACGCTTGTTTACCAAATGCATGCATTCTTGGTGAAGAACGTCTTCTGATAAGTCACTTCTGAAAATGTCCTAAATGCAACAGACTTTTCTTGTCAATGCCTGCACTAGATACTACAAGCACCATTTTCGTAAGCAAACAGTTGTAACCAAGAAGGAGAATAAGACAACTGGAAAGAAGGGGTGGGGGTGAGATTGCAGTCCATACAAGGGAGCAGTAAAAAGTTATGTTTAAACATATGCTGCTAACTACATAACAACAGATGGCTCAAGAGACAGGCAACAGGATCCAAGTTGTCTGTCCAAAGCCTTGTTTTAACTTAGACAAACTTTGACCTGCTTGCTTGATGATCTACCCATTCACATCTTTGCTACAGTACTTAAAAGTCACATCTTTTAACAATGGGGATTCTGTACAAAGGCCAAATCTAAAGTTAGGTCACATTTGCTTCTGGCAGAAAAATTATCTGAGCTCTGGAAATACCAATGCATCTTTGAAGAACTGGAGGGCTGTTGCTCCTCTTAAAGTGTTTGTTTCTTTCCTCCTGTGTCACTGAGAAATATAACTCCTGCCACGGGGCGGGCGGGCGGGCGGGATGACGGCATCCATCATTTTGAAGAACTGCAGTTGCTTCCATTCATACTGAGCAAGCCTATATTCCATTTTCTCATAGGGCATCATGGAAAATTAAAGGAAGCACGGGAACATGAGCTAAAACTAGACTGAATATAGAACGCTATTTGTTTTCCTCAAGGCAATGGAAAACAAGTAGTCTCCCAAGCCATGTCACCAAACAAACAAGTGAGCATACAATGTACCTAGACCAGACTTGGAACTCCAGATCCAATTATCGGAATAGCAGGCTTCAGAAAGAGGAACGCTAGTAGTGCCCATAGGTAAGGCTTATTTTAATGAAGCTAAATAGCATTGTGAACCGGTGGTTCCCTCATCCCAAGCAAAGCCTTTAACTCACACAAGTTGTGCCATCAGTTCAATCACTCTTGAGTCACCATCAAAGTTAGAATCATAGAATTGTAGAGTTGGAAGGGACCACGCAGTCCAATCCCCTGCAATGCAGGAATTTTTTTGCCCATGGTGGTGCTCAAACCCACAACCCTAAGATTCAGAGTCTCATGCTGTATTGACTGAGCTATCCTCCAAAGGGCAGGGCTTTCCTTGGTTAAACCAGGATGCTTAGATGGGGACCTTTATTATCTTGGTTGAGGCAGCAAAGGGTGGAATAGGGAGGCAAAGGATATGAAGAGGAGTTGTATACTCATTGAGCTGGAGCTCTAGGATACTCCAGCATTTTCAATGATACTTAGTATGACGAAGCTATGAAGAGCCCTGCTCCTATTGAGACATCATGTCTTCAACAGCAGCCAAACCAATGCCTTTAAGCTCACAAAGCTGGATATGAAGGCAGACAGCATCCCTCTGTTGTTCTCTCCCTTCCAAGAGTGGCACCTGCACTCAAAGACATACTATATCTGAACTTGGAGGCTCCACATTGCTAACTCCATCCATTTGTCTGCTCCTCTTATGCTCTCATTTAAGATGGTGGCCATTGTGGTCATGAATTCCCTTAGGGGTGTTCAAGAGGAAATACTTTAGGTTTTTGGTTTTAATTTAGTTTCAGTGGGAATAACTTCAACCGTTCCAGTGCTGGCTTTCTGTTGGAAGCTCCAGATAATGGCTGCTTATCTTTTTGTGGATCTCCTTTGGTTACAGAAATCTGTGGCAGGCAGTAGGTGGACATATCACAGAGAGATGTTCTTCGCTGGAAGGCAGAAGGATACAGAAGGCAGTCATCCCATGGTCTAAAATAAGTAGTGGATAATGGGGCCTGCCTATCTGCCAGTGAACAAGGAAGGAAGGAAGGAAGGAAGGAAGGAAGGAAGGAAGGAAGGAAGGAAGGAAGGAAGCTTTCTCATGAAAAACAGCTGGCTACAACATGTGACCAATGTCTCACTTTTCTTAAGGTGGTTAACATCAGCATGAGGTCACAATGACTAGTAACATCAGCATGAGGTCACAATGACTAGCAATATCAGCATGAGAGCACAATGACTGGTAACATCAGCATGAGGCCACATTATCCACTTTCTCCTTCCTTTACTGGAGCAGCAGATATGCAGGCACAATCTTTCTCTCTCTCTTTCACGGTGGCAGAAAGAAACAGGATCTATCAGCTACAACCACCCGAGAGCAATCACCAGTCAGATAAGTAAGTGTATGAGTGAGTAAGAAGGGAAGAATATTTCTGAATATGCTGTTGCAACCAAGGTGGAGATGCTCCTTCAGGTATACAGGACCGAAGCCGTTTAGGGCTTTAAAGGTCAGCACCAACACTTTGAATTGTGCTCGGAAACGTACTGGGAGCCAGTGTAGGTCTTTCAGGACCGGTGTTATGTGGTCTCGGCAGCCACTCCCAGTCACCAGTCTAGCTGCCGCATTCTGGATTAGTTGAAGTTTCCGGGGCACCTTTAAAGGTAGCCCCACGTAGAGCTCATTGCGGTAGTCCAAGCGGGAGATAACCAGAGCATCCACCACTCTGGCAAGACAGTCCACAACCAGGTAAGGTCTCAGCCTGCATACCAGATGGAGCTGCGCTAGCCCTTGCAGAAACACTTGAACACCTTTGGATGTAGTTTCACTTTTCCAATCCAATGCTATAACACGAGGTATAAAACAATCCCTCGGAAGATGACTTCTGCATGCAGAAGGATACCTTTTGATCCAACCCACTAAATGGTTTTTGAATAGCTGCACGGGGATGTATAACAAAGTTTTTGTTTGTGGAGAATGGAAAGACTGGGCTCCAGTCAGAAAGGGAGCTGCTTGATTCATTTTCCATAATGGCCAACTGGACGTAAATGCTCAATCTCAGCCAAATATTAATCTCAATTTATTGCACTTGGGTAGCCTGTCTGTGTGATGGAAATGGCAGACCCAAAGGAGAAAACAACTTAAAGGGGAAAAAAAAGAAAACTCATCTGTGCTTTAAAACAGAGCAAATGGTGACATTACACAAAGTACATTTGTTTACCAATGGTGGTCAGGGATTGAGGAGCCATCTTCACTTATTTGTTAATAATCCACTCAATGGGCCTCTAATGGCCTGTACAGCCTATGTCTGGAAACATAGTCTGACCAGACTAGAACTCTCAGCTGAATTAGGCCAAATAATGTAGGAAAATTATTGGGGGAGCCAAAAATAATACAAAAGAACATTACTCTAGACAAACACAGAAGTTCTCTTGAACAAGAGTTCTTCCCATAATAGAACTTTACATATTATTAGTGGACCTCCACTATTCAGTATCACTTAGTAACAGGGTAAATTAAAGGACATCTCCATTATCTATTGTTTAGGGTTAATTGTGAGATAGATAAAACATATCACACACACAAAAGTATTATATTAAAGAATAGCTATTAAAGATATTAAAGTAGCAATTGCATATTATATTTAAACATTGACACACACTTGTCTGTGAAAGCTTCCTTGGAAAACGTTTCCCCCCTTTTATGAATAAACTGAGTGAGCTGTGAAATCAGTGGTCATTTCAAATATATCCCTTTCATCAAAAGTTAGAGATGTCAGGGGGGAAGTTCAATAATCCTTTCAAAGAATTGCAGAAACAGTACTGAAGATGTGAAAAACGACCACTCATGGCAATGTCATAAAACAAACCTACAGCAGCCGATAACATATTTATCCTCAAAATCACATTTGAGGGTTGCTTTATTTCTGGTAAACTTAATGGATATAGAACTTCTATGAAACTGGGGAATAAAACGCTTGGGCCATAGCAGAAATATTCCAGATATAGTCCAGGATACAAAGAGCTGTAAGTGTGTCCTGTGGGCCAGGCATACGACATGTGAGTTTTTTCTCTTTCTGTTTGACGAGTAGATGCCCAAGTCCAATCACAAGCTGATTTTGTAAGTCCTGTGCATTTCAGAAAAAAAAATTGACCATACAGTATAATCATCATCATCATCATCATCTTTTATTTGTATCCCACCTCCCTGGCCGAGACTGGGCTCAGGGCGGCTAACATCAAATAGGAGCATTCCTATTAAAAGTTGAAGATTCACCCAAACAGCATGATCATCTGTAAAAGCCCGTTGAACTGGATTCATTACTAAATCCCAGACAGGATAAAACATTGGATCCTTGAGAGATGATCGGCCAGTTTCCATGTGAATACAAAAATCCTTCTCTTATTCACCCCAAATATACACATAAAAATATCACCAGATCACAACAGTTTACCAATCTGAACCATCCCATCATGGTTCAAGAGATTTCAGGTGTTACAGTATTATGAGCCATATACATTAGATGAAGCAAATGGAAAGCATTTACCACTCTGAAAATTCTTTGCAATCACGTGGATTCATTCATTAAGAAGGAGGAGGAGGAGGAGTTTGGACTTGATATCCTGCCTTTCACTCCCCTTAAGGAGTCTCAAAGCGGCTAACAATCTCCTTTCCCTTCCTCCCCCACAACATGCGCTCTGTGAGGTGAGTGGGGCTGAGAGACTTCAAAGAAGTGTGACTAGCCCAAGGTTACCCAGCAGCTGCATGTGGAGGAGCGGGGAAGCGAACCCGGTTCACCAGATTACGTGTCCACCACTCTTAACTACTACACCATGCTGGCTCTCTATGTATGTTAAACTATGTATATAAATCACAATAGCCTCAAAATGGAAAGCAACACACAAATTGTGTTTTTTCCAAAGAAGATAAAATGCAAGCCTTTGAGAGCTAAACCCAAAGCAAGGAAAAACGTTTCCGCATTCCTTTTCCAAAATGCGCGGTTGCACCCACTGACTTCTCTCTGTCACTGACTATTCATGTTATTCCATCAACCCAGTCCTACGCATGTTTAGTTGTAAGTCTCGTTTTCAATGGGCTTTACTGCCAAATAAGCATTCTTAGGACTGCAGCCTTAGTCAGACAGCACATCCCCAGATGTCTTCCGAGATTCCTCAGTATGAGTCCAGAAAGTTTGGCATTAGTCTTTATGTCACGTTACATGAAATCTCATGCTTGTCCTCAAGGGTTGTTTGAGTTTATAAAAAGTACATTTTCTCGTAACAGAAATACACTGGTTAATATAAGTGCTTTGATTTATAATCTTGCAACATTCTGTAAAACGTTCATGAATTAGACATACCGGAAGTCTTATTCCTTGACTTAATCAGAAGTTACTCAAACACACACACAGTTCTAGTTGAGCAATATCTGTCTGGGGGGGGGGGGAGCAGCTTCTTCATATGAGAATCTCTTCTTTAATGTTTCAGTTTCATTCATTCAATAAAAGCCCAGATTTTTAAAGGGTCTTCCTGCTGCCATGAGGTCTAGACATCCTTCTCACATCTATGCATAATTCCAGGAAAGCAATGGGATAGGGGGTTTCACTGGCCAAAAGATTTGGTTTAGCCCACCTTAGTCCAAGGCACTTTGTAGGCTCTAACTTTTTCCCTCTTTTGACAGATGTGCATGAAGTTTTCAGGTATGGAAGACCCTCCAGAGAAGATAAAGCATGCAAAATTACAAGCAGATAGGTCCAGCGGCTATTGTGCTGGGTGCCTTTAATTTTGATTATTATTTTTTTAAGGGAAATGCCTATAACTTTTTTACATCTATAGCAGAATTGGATTAAATTTGCCGGCAATGTCACTTCTCCTAACGACACAAATACTGCCAAATTTCTGAAGGATAGTTGCAGTGGTATCCCAACAACAACAGCTATCACAATTCTTGGGGTGGATAGAAAGGAATCACTTGATCTCCTCTAGCATTCTGTGGGCAACTGGTCTCAAAATTGCTATCAGGAGAGAGGTATCCCTGGGTGAGAAACCTGGGAAATCGTGAATAAATGTGTGGAGTCTTTTGTGCTAGGACTTTTAAAGCTGATTGTGGTGGGCACTGGAGCTAAAAGTTTTCACTTTGCAGGTAAAATAACTATTTCTGATAACAAGCTTGACCTGAAAGTCACAATGGAGTTCTCTTTCCACCCTCTCCCCACTGTGGCACCTGCTTTTTCTTCCCCGTCTCCTCACCCTAGAATTCTTCTTTACACTGGAAGCTCAGCGACATTAATTTCCCTTTCAGCAGATGTTTGTCTACAGCATTACTGAAATGTCTGGATCAATGAGGTGCTACAAAGCACTTGAAGACTCATTGCTTTGATCTGTGCTGCTTCATAATGATCCCACATCACCTATGGCAAACCAAAAATTCCTCTGAGGGACCCTGTGTTGCCTCAGGATTCATCCCAATCTGATCTGCACTGTTTACTTCAGAGGTTCTATTCATGCTGCCTCATACACATCCAGCTTTGCCCCCAATCCTTCCAAGGCACCCTTTCCCAGCTTTGGATTCCCTTTTTTTTCTGAATCCAATGCACACCCACACAACAGAATATGTCCTGTTCAGCTTCCCAAGTTCCCTTAAGGAAAGATGTTTGTTTAATATCCTGCCTTCCCCAAATCACAACTACAAACTGTTTTGAAGCAGTATGTGGCAATCCATGTTTGCAATGTACACTTTTGGCCATGTCAGTTGCTTCTCCAACACATTCACAGAGGAAAGGACAGAATAAATATTATGAGCCCAGTCTCAAGTCTCCGATAACCTTCAATACCAGACTAAGATGTTTATTCAGTGTGACCCAGAAAGACGCATGTACCACACACACTGAATCATCCACACCACTTCCTGGACTACCTGAACCCATCTTATTTCAATAGCTGCTGCATTCCCACTGGGGTTTTTCGAAGGTTGGCAGCTGAAGCCCTAGAGAGAGCAGGGAGGAAATCATCCCACGGCCTCATCACTTAATTCCAGTCCCAGCCACTTTCCTTGCAGCGCCTTGAACAACTCTGGTGAAGTTCATGAACTTTTCAAACCAGCTTTTGAGAGGCTCGGGATAACATCAATTGCAAAGCCAATAGCAAGTCAAACAATTCAAGGTTCCTAGGGAAGAGAGGAACTTGTTTGGACACCCGTCTCCAAATAAAAATGCAAATTATGTGCAAGTGACCGGCGGTGTCACAGAGACTTAATCATAAACTGACCTTGCTGGTTGTCAGCGTTCAGCTATTAAAACAAGCAAACCTTGAAACGTGTGTCATGTTTCAGCGAAGATCTTCTGATTAAACATTTCTTCATTGAGTGTGCTTCCTGTGGTCAAAATTCAAAGCAGCCTTTACCACAGCAGGGCAACGTGGTGCAACTCATCCAAGAAGATTGCTCTTTAAACAGGGGCATGCTTTGAGCTCTGATGGGGCCATCGTAGGCTGTAGTCAAGCACTATTTGTCAGGTCGAGAAGTAAACTATGATGCTTCACATGTGATATTTCCTGTGCCTCAGGGTAGCCCAGAAATAGCAATAAACCATAATAAATGGGTGTGCTAATAAATAAGAGTTAGACAGGCAGCATGTCTACATGGTAGACCCTCGTTATCTAGACAATGAACTGAAAGCATATGCTGCCAGATCATGTATGCTCTCCCCAAAACATGGGTGGTCCTCCAAGCTGAAACGTTACATTTACCCCTTTCCTTCAAGATTACAGTGTGGATTCATTACAGTGTGGAGTCCAGATCTTACAGTATGGTCATTTCAAGAGAGGCTTGTCCAAGGGATCTCTCCCAGCCGGCCTGCAGCCAGCCTGCCCAAGATGGATCCGTCTTTCTTCTTCCTTCTTCCCAGAACACTCTGCTAAAAACTCTCTTTTTCTGTCAGCTCACACCCATATATCATGACAACCTTCAAAATCCCCCCTGCTCACACCTCAGGGCAAGGGGGGGGAGAGAGGACAGTTCTCTTGCATTGCCAATGGCTATCAATGGCCCTGTATTGTTTCTTCATGGTGGCCAGGTCGTTTTGCATAGGCTAGCCCAGAAACTCCTCTGCAGCTTGTATTTCTCCCTTCTGGGGTTTAGGGGGATCTCCCTTCCAAATCTATAACAATATCTTGCTTAAGTTGACGTCAGGTGTTCACTCAGAGTATGCCGTAATCCTATAATTAGCCCATTCATTGAAACCAGCATGGGAGGTGCTGACATCAAAAGCGTGCCATATTTTTCTTTTCTATGCATCAATACTTGTAATGTGAATGGGTTTCTCTGCCTCCCGCCTGCCCCTTCACATGGTGGCCGGGCAGCTTCTCAACTCCCAGCACCTTATCACTTTCAAAGGTGACAAATTACAGTTATGTTTCCTTCCACCACGGGCTATTTCAGACAAAAGTGGCCCGTTGGGGTAATTGGGGTGGAAAGAGCGATATCTATAACAAAACCAACAGAAAGTCTCAACTGTGTGCTGCTCTTGTTGGTTTGTGAAAAATCTCATTTATTTCTTTAGCAGTCGTAACAGCAGCAGCAGCAGCAGCGCTTCTTACCACTGGAAGCACCATAAATATGTCAGAGTTTGTGTGCATGTACTGTGGGAGCTGCATCATAATCTATTCAGAGTTTCTGACTTGTTTTCCTGGTTTGTTTCAACCGTTCCCTCTTTAGGGCCTCTTACCTCTCTAGGGCACTCCTGGAGCAGAACCACAGAGGGCTGGGATTGCAACTCTTCCCTCACAGCCCCAGAGATCATAAATCAGCTGCACAAAAAAGCAACTTTTACTGAAGTGCATGGACAATGCTTTAAACAAATAAATTAAAAATCCTTTTGCCTCTCCCACTAAGGAAAAGCTGGTTGGCGCAGGGGGTGGGAGAGAATTAGCTCTTCAAAATATTATGTGTTTGTTTTAAAAGACAGAATAGCTTGTGCCAGGAAGCATGTAACAGGTAAGGCTTCTGTGGGATTAAACTCCAAGGCTGTGGGTCTCACATTTTCTACAGGGCTTCATTCTCCAAGGGCCATAACTGCATGTTGCAAGGCAACTCTGCCGCTCGAAAATCTTGATCATTCCACCTTAGGGCAACTGTGTGTCTATGGGGGGGTGGCTTCCCAAGTAGAATTGGTTTTGGAGGGGAAATTACTGGAATATTTAGACGCTGCCATAGTGGTGGCTTGTGGGGATGTCACCAGCAGCGGAGCAAGCCGATTGGGTGCCTGGGGTGGCGTGCATGCCCTGCGCCCAGTGGCGGGGCCAGCTGCCCGCAGGGCAGGGCAAGCTGGGGCAGGACACGCCATGGGGCCTCAAAGGAGTCTACCTGCCTCCTCCCATTCAGCCGTCCTACAGCTGAGGAGGAGGCAGTGGGTGGACCGTTTGGGGCAGCACAGAGCCTGCGGGCACCCAAGCCACCACGTCATTCCCAGGAGAGATGAGTGGCTCGGGCATGCTGCAGGCCCCACGGTGAGTGCGCCTGGCATTTTGTCACCCCCCTCAGTGGTGACACCCAGGGCGGTCCACCCCCCCACCACACACCCCTTCCTCTGCCCCTGGATGTCACCTGTTCCTCTCTCCAGTAATAAAGGCATCCTGCCAAAGAGCTGTATGCCGGCAAATCCAAAATTATTAGTCAGATACCCATGGCCGGCCCAAGATATTTTGGCACCACAAAATGGTGCCTCCCTCCCCACCAGGGAAGAAGGGGTGAGTGAAGATCTACAATAAGCGGTGGAATAAACCATCTACACTGGGATCTGCTGCCCCTGTGGATCCTGCTGCCTGAAGCAGGGTTATCTCGCCTTGCCTTATGAGTGGGCCAGCCCTGCAGACACAGCACATTACAGTGGTACCTCGGGTTACATACGCTTCAGGTTACAGACGCTTCAGGTTACAGACTCTGCTAACCCAGAAATATTACTTCGGGTTAAGAACTTTGCTTCAGGATAAGAACAGAAATTGTGCTCTGGCGGTGCAGCGGCAGCGGGAGGCCCCATTAGCTAAAGTGGTGCTTCAGGTTAAGAACAGTTTCAGGTTAAGAACGGACCTCCAGAACGAATTAAGTACATAACCAGAGGTACCACTGTATAATATTACCTCACAAGTTCTGGAAGTCTATGTCAAAAATGCACACACGAGACCCTGAGCCGCTTTAATCTGCTGTCTTTGACCAAGGAAAATAGGTCACCTTGTTTTTATTTCAAAAATTGCCCAGAGTCAGTGTTTGGACACCCTTGGCCTCTCTTTGTTATGTTTGTTTTAGCCAAGGTGACTTTCAAGCCCTTTTTTACATCCTTAAGGTTGCAAAAGGTTATAATCCCCCCCCCCCCAGTCCTCTGTTGGAGAGTTTGAAAACAAATCCAAAGTACAAATCAATTGCCAGCTGTTAAAGACAATGACAGACGCATAACTGGACAGCCTTTGCCTGTTTAGTAAACTGCAGGTGCTACTCTGGCACTCCTAGGAAGCTGCCATAACGTATCTGTTGAAGTTGTTGCACTCCTTTTCCGGCTGGATCATAAAAGAGCCCTGCTGGACCAGTCCAAAGGCCCTTCCAAGCCAGCATCCTGTTCTCACAATGGCCAGCCAGATACCCACGGGACACCCACATGATTCCAAGCAATCTCCCACCTTATGCTCCCCAGCAACTGGCATTCAGAGGCAAACTGCCTCCTGGATGTGCGGCTACAAGCTTTTTTCTACCCTGAGCATCCAAAAGGATTACATTTATTTCCTGCCTCAGCTGAGCAGCTGTTTTTGTTATATTGCAAAGTTGTAAATTTGAGTGATGAGTGAAGATAACTGTCCTGCTCTCAGCATGGCACTGGTGTGGTGGTCTCCGCACACTTCGCTCATTTTTATGTGCAGTGTGTTGAACCGAGAAGTGTAAGGGAAAAGAATCAAAAGTGGTTTTGAAAGTAGGGTTTTTTTCCCCCTCGTGGAGCTCTGCATCCTCTTCCTACCTAGAATGTCAGTGCAACAAAAGGTATACAGAGCAAAGGAATGCCAGCCATGTGCAGTTTGATGGAGCATTTTGCTGTCACATTTGAAAAGTAGGTAAAGGTAAAAAAGGTAAAGGACCCCTGGGCAGTTAAGTCCAGTCAAAGGCGACTATGGGATTGCGGCGCTTATCTCGCTTTCAGGCCAAGGGAGCCGGCGTTTGTCCACAGACAGCTTTCCGGGTCACGTGGCCAGCATGACTAAACTGCTTCTGGTGTAACAGAACACTGTGATGGAAACCTGAGCACACGGAAATGCCGTTTACCTTCTCACCACCTATTCATCTACTTACACTGGTGTGCTTTCGAACTGCTAGGTTAGCGGGAGCTGGGACCGAGCAACAGCAGCTCACCCCGTTGCAGGGATTCGAACTGCCGACCTTCTGATCGGCAAGCCCAAGAGGCTCAGTGGTTTAGACCACAGCGCCACCCGCGTCCCTTTTGAAAAGTAACACCTGATGAACAGCAGGCCCTTTGATGAAATAGCATAATCCAACACAGATGATAGCTCAGTTGGTTAGAGTGTGGTGCTCATAACGCCAAGGTTGCAAGTTCAATCCCCATGTGAGACAGCTCCATATTCCTGCATTGCAGGACAAGATGATCCTCAGGGTCCCTTCCAACTGGAGACCCAGTATGGTGTAGTGGTTAAGAGTGGTAGACTCATAATCTGGGGAACCGGGTTCGCGTCTCTGCTCCTCCACATGCAGCTGCTGGGTGACCTTGGGCTAGTCACACTTCTTTGAAGTCTCTCAGCCCCACTCACCTCACAGAGTGTTTGTTGTGGGGGAGGAAGGGAAAGGAGAATGTTAGCCGCTTTGAGACTCCTCAGGGTAGTGATAAAGCGGGGTATCAAATCCAAACTCTTCTTCTTCTTCCAACTCTACAGATCTATGATTTTCAAGAAGGAGTACTGGGCAGATTCAAGCATCATCATCATCATATTGAGAAAACACTTGTACTCAGAGTTGGGTGAAGGTAAAATGACTGGGATAGCCCCTCTCTCTCTGATGTGTGAATCTTCTGCCTTGTAGGAGTTCCCCTAAGATTTTGCTTAGATACTTGTAAGGAAAGGAAACATTTCAAAGTCTCCAGTTCTCTCTCTCTCAAGGGCATTCAACCGCATAGCATTGCTCCTGGAACTCCTCACTGCTCGGAGAAATGGGGAGCATGTAATATCAGGCTCGTCAACACATAATAAAACATTACATCCACATGAAGAGAACCTGATTTTGAAGCGGGGTTTCCTCGTTGGAGCCCACCAAGTGTTCAAGGTTCAAACCAAGTCCAAGGTGCTAATGATCCGAGTTTTGAAAGGAAAGCGGCAGGGAACGTTCAGTGTGTGTGTGTTGTTTTCCCGCGCAGGGTCTCGAGACAAGCTTTTCATTCAGCAGCTACTGTTCATGCACGGAAAGATTTGGTAAAGAAACCCCACAGAGTTCAAAACAATGTTGCCTAACGTGAGCGGCCCCCTCCCCGTTTGCCTCCCAGGCTTTTTTTTTGCCAGAGATAACAAAACAGTAACCCAGCTGATATTTGCAATAGCTGTGAATTTATGAAGGGAGGCCAAGGCGCTACCCCCTCGCGCCCCATCGGCAAAATGGCAGCTCCTGGAGTTCCCCTCACAGCCAAGCAGCACTTTCAGAATCCCCTAAGTGCCCTTGCAAAAGCCTTTTCAGAAAAACCCAGCCAGGTTTTGTTAATTCATAAAGCAGAGTTGCTGTCTGCCTAACATTTACCTTGGGATTAAAGGCGAGGGGAAGAGGGGAGGTGGGACCTGGACTTTTACTAAGCTTTAAACTCTGTGATGCCTTGACGTAATAGGAAGAAAAGTTGGCAGCTCTACCCTGGGTTCCTTACTGTGGATGTGAAAGCTTCAAGGCTTCCCTTCCCTGAATCAAAAAACAGACCTTTACATGGCGTTATTGTACAGAAGAGCAAGTGCTCTGTGTCCCTTAATACTGCTTTCTTAACCACCTGGCGCTGTCAGAAGGAACCACGCTGCACTGGGAAAACACATGAATCACACTTCCTTGAAGCTTGCCTTAAATAATAATTCTTTTTTTCCCTTTTTTTTTCAGTACTCAAGAGACCATAAAACTTCACGTGAAATCACTCCAAGGCACAAAAAGCCACCAGCCCCCAATTGCAAGAAAGAATAAGATTTCACAAGCCCAACCGCTGCTTGGCTCTCTCCCGGCACCAGAGAGGAGCACAAAATAGAATAGAATAGAATAGAATAGAATATATTTTATTGTCATTGTCCCCTTTGGCGACAACGAAATTACTTGGCTGCTCCATCCACCCAGATAGGGCACTCCACGCAAAAACAAAACAAAACAAAAACAAAACTACAAAAACACTGATTAAAACCATACAGTATGATACAACATAACAGGTAAGATTAGATGACTTTCAAAGTCCAGGCTTCCCATTCAAGGCCGAGATCGCTCTGGAGAAGAAGCTGTTCCTAAGACGGCTTGTTCTTGTCATCATCGTCCTGTATCTCCGTCCCGATGGCAAGAGCTCAAAGAGACGGTGACCAGGATGCGATGGATCTTTTACTATGTCCAGTGCCTTTCTGTGGCACCTCATGGCATAAATCTGCTCTAAGGTGGAGAGCGAGCAGCCAACAATGCTCTCTGCTGCCTTAACAACTCTACACAACCCCATCCTGTCCTTGGCAGTACAGCTTCCGTACCACACACACATAAGCCATAAGTGAGCATGCTCTCAATGGCACAGTGATAGAAAATAGCCGCTTGGATCAACCCAGACCCAAATACACAGGGGTGACCCAAGACACAGGGCTGCCTGGAGCAAAGGCCAACATAGCACCCCCCCTTTCCATGCACTGGACTGGCAACAGGATCTTACTTCAACCCTTGGCCACCAGACAGCATCCTCCTAAGGGTAGCAGGCTAGCTTTGAGTGTGCACAGAATGCACACTCGTGCCACACACAACTCTGTCCTCCATTCGGAAGGAACAGCCATGGTGACTGCCACGCTTCAGCATCCACTGCCTGTGGCAGCTGCCTCGCTCTGCCTAACAGTAAGGCCAAGCCTGCCAATGCACCACAGACAAGTGGTCAGGGGTACTAAAGGAAGGAAATAGTGCAGTGATGGCTAACCTTGACACTCCAGATGTTTTGGGACTACAACTCCCATCATCCCTGACCACTGATCCTGTTAGCTAGGGATGATGGGAGTTGTAGTTCCAAAACATCTGGAGTGTCAAGGTCAGCCATCACTGAAATAGTGGGTGGTCGCTTTTAAAAGCGAGCCAAGCTGCATGATGCAAAGGTGCTCGCCACTAACCAACTTTAGCTGGCTAATCACAATCGCCAATCGTAAATATGGCAATCGGACTGAGCCAACTCATTCTTTTTTATATATAAATATTTTTATTAAGTTTTCACATAATACATCTTTTTTAAAAAATAAATAAATAATAATAACCATGTTACCATTCTTATTTTTCTGGGACTTCCCATATCGCTCAATAAGACATGACATCTCCACTCTTTGAACTGAGCAAACAGATTCTTTCTATCTGCTTTCTAGGAGCAACTCAGCTGGTAGAGCATGAGACCCTTAATCCCAGGCTTGTGGGTTCAAGGCCCACCTGGGGCAAAAGATTCCTGCATTGCAGTGGGTTGGACTAGATGACCCTGGTTGTGCCTTTCAATTCTATGATTCTAACTATACCCCAGTGTCCTTGCCTGTCGTCATGGCAGGAAGGAAAACCAAGTAGATCTCAGCTGCAACACTAGTCAAGAGCTCCAGTCTCCCAAAACCCAATGGGTCTCATGAACTGGCAGGACACCAAGGAAGGGGGAAAGGATCCCCAGCGAGGGGTGTAGCCATGATTGGTACACACTGGGACAACCTGAAGATGGGGAAGGGGAGGTTGGGGATTTAGGAGGTACTCACGGGATATCAGAGGATGTTGCACACCACCAGAACCAGAGGTGTCCCTGTCTCCGTGGGCATGGCGGGCTCTGAAGTGCTGGGAACAGTGGAAAATGCACTCCAGGAGACTGAGGCAGGCAAGGGAACACAGCCCAGCTCACTAGTGGACCAGGTGGAGATCATGGGGCTTGTTAGGTCAGGGAGGAGGCTTGTGGTCACTCAGCTGGTGAAGATCACACATTTGTTAAGTGGAGAGACACAGCTGCTCAGCTGGAACAAGCTCAGGTGCATCAATCAAGATTGGGATGGATAAAAGGGAAGCAAGGCAGAGACTCTGTCTGCTCAACCTTAGCTCAGTTGGTGAGAGTGTAGAGCTGAAAACGCCAAGGTTGCAAGTTCAAACCCCAGCAGAAACATCCCAAAACATGCAGCAAAGAAAAGCATGGGAATATAGTCTGTAAAACCTTTAAAACGTGCCCTTCCAGTGAGTCCCAAAATGTCCCCTTTTAAAAGGTCTTTCCAAGCTATCCCACTCCCCTAGCGTATTGATAGACCCACACAAATGGTTTACTTACAAAACTCGTCATACACAAAACTCTTTCCTACACAGAAGTCAGAAAAGATGCACAGGCAGTCAAAACATTGGTTAGTTATGAAATATAAGAGTTTTTAAACTATTGGTAGGGAAAAACACTTGTTTCAGACTCCTTTCTGGTCTGAAACAAAATGGGGTTGGTTAAAGCATCTGCTCAGAACTCCTTCCCTACTGAATTCCACATGGAGAGATCTAACAAAGGCTTGGTGACCCATTTCCTCTCACAGTGGGAAGTGATGACACAGGCTAAGCCTGGCAGGACAGCTTACTCTATGGTTTAACCCCTTCCGGCACTAATTAGACATGCCAGGGAACCCTACATGTATTTGGGGGAGGGGTGTCCAAAGTGTTGCAAAGAGCCACCAAAAAATGTGTGGATGTCTTGTTTTTAATTACAGTTTGGGCAACAAATCCAACATGTAGAACATTCAAGCTCTGAATTGGAGACATTCTCAACAGACGTATAGCCATCATACAGTGTAACCAGATTACGCCAACCCAGGAAGTGCCCACAGTTCAACTAGCTTTCCAAGAGTACTCTAGGAAGCCAACTTTTGTGGGATGCCCTATGATGAAGAGAGTGTTTACAAATGGGCTTCCATGTTGCCTGACGCCAGAGTTTCACATGAAAAGGAGCTCTATTAAGAGAGCAGGACCCTTAGGATGAGGTTCAGAGTACAATCATGACTTCAGAAGCCAGCTTTCCCCGTGCTCCCAGTATTTGATTTCAGGCTGAAAGCCATTCAAGGAAGCCAAAACAAGCAGAGCCAGTCCTGCCTCCTTCCCCAAAAGTTTGCTTCATCTCGGAGTCTCTTGCATTTCCAACAGGACAAAAAAAAAAAGCCACACTGCTTCATTTATCAAAAAGGAATTACTCAAGCCCTAGTTTATTAATGTTCAGTAGTTCTCAGTTAGACAGACAAGTTGCACACATAAGCGGCATTTTTTTTAAAAAAAGCCCTTCTGGTGTTATGGAAATGGTAACATTAAATAGTACTTTGCAACAGAGTTTTTCTGTTTAGGTTGGCTTCGGGAATAAAAAATAAAAATAAGAGAGCTCAGTGCTAAGGGGTAAGGTGAAGGTCAGCAAAAGCCTGATGGGACTGGGATGTGCATCGTGCAGAGGATAGGAAACCCTTTGACTAAAGACTCCTCATGGCCTGTGTCCCACATATCACAAATATTCTGGAAAAGTGTATTCAGCAGAAAGATGGACTTCCTTGGGAAACAGCCATGGACAGGCTAGCTCAAGGAGCTGCTGTCTGTTGGCAAGAGCCACTTCCATTCACCCAAGTACTGCAATTAGGTACCTCAACCAGATGTGGCAAACCTGTGGTCTCTGGGGTACATCAGGCCCACCAAACGATTGGCAGTGGCAGTGTTAGGAACTCTGATATATAAGCCACACACCTAATGGCTCCTTAAACCAGGGTTACAGTCACCAAAACGGAATGTCTAGTTGCCATTTTGGGGCAAGACAGCTCAAAAGTCGCATTTTTCAACACTTTTTTGGTCCCTGAAATTTGTTCCGCTCACGCAGATAAAATATCATGGACAGAATTCTACAGGTGGTGGTGTTAGTGTGTGGAAACAGACAAGATCCCCAGGCAGGCACCTCCAGATGGTGGAGATGTCAAGTACCATGCTGGACATCTTCGCTCGATTGCTACTGCAAAATACGCCTAGTGCCTGGTGAATTTTGAACATCGCACTGACAAAAATTGCTGACAGCATCAAACATGGTTCCAAACGTATTGCTGTGTGTGATCATTACATGTTGAGTAGGGAAATACCATTATCTCCTGTGTCTTCAAAACAATGTGTTTTTATGTATACCATAAATGTATTGGCTTTTGGGGGTTTATTGTCATAGCATTGTACAGTGGTACCTTGGTTCTCAAACACCTTGGTACTCCAATGCCTTGGTTCCCAAACGCTGAAAACCCAGAAGTAAGTGTTCCGGTTTTTGAACGTTTTTCGGAAGCCGAACATCCGATGCGGCTGTCAGCTATTGTTTCCAGGGCACTGGCCCCAATCAGAAGCTGCGCCTTGGTTTTCAAACATTTCAGAAGTCAAACGGACTTCCAGAACGGATTAAGTTTGGCGCTTTGTTTTTGCTATTTATTTTGCGTTTTTGTTTTTTGAGGCTTTTTTTTGGTTAATTTGTTTTTGTGACTGTGTGGAACCCAGTTCAGCTACTGATTGATTGATTGATTGATTGTGTGACTGCAGAAATGGATAAAAGCCCCCCATCCAAACAATGACTATCATCAGTGCAGGTAAGAAGAAAATAATAATTTTAATTTTTATGATCTACAATACTGTCTTTTATAGTACAGTACATTGATTATTGTTTTCATTTTATGGATCAATGGTCTTGTTAGTAAAATTCTTGTTAAATTGCTGTTTTAGGAGTTGTTTTTAAACATCTGAAACGGATTAATCCATTTTGCATTACTTTCTATGGGAAAGCGCACCTTGGTTTTGGAACGCTTTGGTTTTGGAATGGACTTCCAGAACGGATTAAGTTTGAGAACCAAGGTACCACTGTATACTAAGCTCATGTTTGGCCTGCTGTTCACAAAGACGTCCATGTAAGGCCTTGTCAGTCCTGCCACAGCTTAATCAGCACCTTCCATCTTGTCCTTTGGATTATTTTCCTATGCAGAGAATTCTACACACCTCGTTAGATATTTGCCATTATTTGTTGGATGGCTATTAATCTGGAGCAACCTCTAACCTTAACATATAAATCTGTTGGTGGGATTTCAGCTTAAACAACCCCCTTAAAAGCAGATGCCCACATTGATGGTGAGGGCCTGAAAAAAATGTTTGAAGGAACACTGATCTCAGATTCAGCTCCCTGGGACACAGGAATGGGAATCACACCCCCAAACCCTTTCACTCCAACCACAATCATAACCAAATTAGCCTGTCAGTGTCCAAGTTAGAAGTCAGAGGAGCACTGCTCCAAACTTCCGGGATATTCCGCCCAACGATGATGACCTATAAGCTGTTGCAGAACTTTGTGATTTCCACTTAATTATCAGAGTGTTTAACTGGCCCAAGTTAGTAAACACTTTTTAAGAATCCCCATTAACCTTCACCTTGGTTATCAGTCAGAGAAGCTGTTCTTGATGCAGAGGGGCTCAAAATCATAGAAAAAGCAATCAACTCTGGGCTTAAAGCAGGCTTCCTCAACCTCGGCCCTCCAGATGTTTTTGGCCTACAACTCCCATGGTCCCTAGCTAGCAGGACCAGTGGTCAGGGATGATGGGAATTGTAGTCTCAAAACGTCTGGAGGGCCGAGGTTGAGGAAGCCTGGCTTAAAGAAACATAGAACAACAAACCTATAAGCTCACCCTGGCAATAATTCTCAAATGGTTCGCATCGGGCACATGTTAATTCTCTCTCCATCTGCTGCTCATCCAGAACATGGCAACCTTTCTCAAGTTGGATTGGGCTAAGTGCTAGAAATCCCCTTGGCAAAATTTTGGAATGAGACCCCTAGCACATAAACACATGGCTTCGCTGTCCATTCTCTGAATTTATATTATCAAAAATAAACACTTTCTGATGTTTTTTGTAACTGACATGCAACGGATTCCACATTGCAGCAAATACGATAAGTGCAGTAAACAATAGAAATTACACTTCATTACACACGGAGAAACATTTGCTTAGCCTTCGTGCATACAAAAATCCGGTTGCCATGCAACTCTTAGTATCCCACAGTAAATAAAGCGTGGAATTTTACAAACCAAGACAAGCATTGGGCTGTATCGACCCTCTCAGATCATGCCGCAGCTTGACTTCTTTCTATTCCATCATCATTTAGTATCAAGGACTTCTTAAAACTTTTGGCGAAAAATGCTATTTAACTACTACAACACCCTCTGGTGGGAAGGAGATGTTCAAGTCAAGGATTAACCTCAAGGAGCATTTTTACACTCTGGGGACTAAACTGCAGTTGGCAAGTTCAGCGAAAGGTTGTAAATGCATTAACTGATTCTACGGTCTTGTTGCTCACTGAGGGCACTTCAGAGTGGCATGTTTATTGAGCATCCGTCTTGATTTGTTTGCAGGGAGATTAAAAGGCACTGGCTACTTAATAAATATCCATCTTGTTTTGTTTCTGGGGAGGCTAGTGCTCTAGAGAAATGGGATCCACTGAGGAATTTGCAGCCATCCTTTGAGGATGAGAAGGCATCGGAAACTCACCTTAAGGAAAGTTGCAGCGGGCCCAAGAGGAGTGGCGACTGCTGCACTGGATCAATGCTCAGCAGGCAAAAAAAAAAATGGACATAGTGTAAAAAGATGCTCACATCGTCTCCCAGGCAGAAATGGAGAGGGGGCAGACGAAAAAAGCATCTGCAAAGAGTGGGACTTGTCTGCCTGGGAATTAAAATTTGCATTGGAAAGGATGATAAAGCGAGTAAGTTATGAAATGTCTAGGCTGCAGAAGGCACATCTCCCATGAAAGCAGTTGACATCTGCCTCTCCTTCAGGCTGGGAGGTGCTGTGGGATGTCAAGTGGGCAAGCCTCTGTCCTTCAGGCAGTAGAGAGAGGATGCTTGTCGCTTTCCTTCAGGCAGGCAGCATCAGCATGAATGAGATTACCTGGGGTTTCCTGAACACCTTTCTCCACTTCCCTAGCTAAGGACAATGTAATCTTGGCCGTCTGTGTGAAAGGACACAATAGGAAAGACAGTTTTAAATCAGACTAGGAGAACCTCAGAGAGGACTGAGTTTGGGGGCTCTGTAAACTAACACCATCTAAGCATAGATGGGAAACTGATGTGGAGCAATGGGTTTCCCTGTTGGTGTGTTTTGGCTGTGTGACTCCATCTATGCCCAACTCGTACATTTGTAAATAACATTTGCAAACGTTGCAAAGCATCTTCAAACCCCAGTAATCCCTTCTTCCAAAGGAAACCAAACTTGAAAAGGATGTGCTTGAAAAGGCTTCAGACTTTTAAAAGAATTATAATACTCCTGTTTCAACAACAAGCACTTTAGTTTGCGCCGTTTAGAGCAAAAGTGAGTAATATCAGAGAGTCTTAAGGCACCTCTTATGTTTTGGCTAAATAATCTGGAGAACCATAGACACCAATGCTATATTACTGCCAAAAATCCGCTAACATCTTCCAGGATACTTGGTTTGACAAATGCTTAGTTCTCATCGATACAATAAGCCTGTGTTTGGGGCTCTGCCTTTTCAGACTGTGGGGGCTCACATGACTGAATGATCCTTCACACACACACACACACACACACACACACACACACACAAAACTAGGTTAGAATTCTCCTTTCCTCTGACAGCTAGTTTTCTATGCAGTGGGGCTTGACGTGTGGGGGTAAAGAGCATTCAGTCATGTAAGCCCTCACCTGCCGCATGAAGTGGCAGAACCCACATAATGTAGAACCAGTGTGGTGTAGTGGTTAAGAGCGGTGGACTCGTAATCTGGGGAACCGGGTTCGTGTCTCCACTCCTCCACATGCAGCTGCTGGGTGACCTTGGGCTAGTCACACTTCTTTGAAGTCTCTCAGCCCCACTCACCTCACAGAGTGTTTGCTGTGGGGGAGGAAGGGAAAGGAGAATGTTAGCTGCTCTGAGACTCCTTCAGGTAGTGATAAAGCGGGATATCAAATCCAAACTCTTCTTCTTCTTCTTCTACCTCAGTGAGAACCAAGTCAACATTAGCGCACAAGTGACCTGCTCTGAGCTTACGTATTTTTTTAATTTTTCGATATATCAGAGGCTAAACTACTGAGATTCAAATGATAGGGATGGCAGCCATCACTTATCTGGGAAGCATGAAGCAGTTTGACCCCTTCTCTCTCCCGCAGCTCTTTCCATACGGTCAGGTTCCCAGAACCTCTATTATGACAGAAACGTGATGTCAGGGATGGGTCCATCCCCAAGGCAGGATCGGAAGGCAAAGGCAGCTGGAGAGAAAGGAAGGAGTTTCCATCAGATAGCGACTCACAGGAAAGTCAGGGAGAAAGCAGTGAGGAAGAGGAGACTAGAACCCCACTCACACCGGAAGCAGTGCTAAGGCTCTGGGATGCGGAGACAGCCCTTGGTCGGCAGGAAGCAGAGGAGGGGCGTGGGGATGTTGCCCAAGCCTTAGAGCAGCCGGAAGGTGGGGGACAGGAAATGGAGGTGGACCAGGTGCAGCAGGGGACCTGGGAGGCTGCAAGAGCCCCAGAGCCGCCCAGCGGTCAGGATGGGAATATGGGGGAAACGAGTAGCACCACCCTGCTCAGGTCCAGGGGGAGGAAGTGGAAGGAGGGTAGGCGTCGCTTTGGTTTCCCAAAGCTCCTATGTTGGGGGCGGAGTCGCCAGCCGGCACTCGAGGTATCTGACTCGGACGAGGAGGGTGATGAAGTCTGAACACTTGCATGTTTGATGCTGTAAATAAAGTTACTAGTTTAGTACAAAGAACGTGCGTGGATGCTTACTCTTGAGAAGACATCACACACCCCTTACACGTTACTTTGGAACTCCCAACAGGAGTGAAAGTGGTAAGGAACTTCCTAATGGAAGGTAGAGCAGGGAACACAGTACCTTGGTTCCCAAACGGCTTCGCTCCGGAATGCCGTAAACCTGGAAGTAAGTGTTCCGGTTTGCAAACTTTTTTTGGAAGACAAATGTTCGTTTCAGCTGTCGGCATTGTTTCCGGGGCCAATCAGCCAATCAGAAGCCGCGCTTTGGTTTGCGAACGTTTTGGAAGTTGAACGGACTTCCAGAACAGATTGAGTTCGGGAACCAAGGCATCACTGTATTGCTAAGAAATAAGACCTAGCCATGGTGGGTTTTCCAGAGCTCTCATTTTTCAGAAAATCCTTTATGATGAGCAACTATTTGTCTAGTCAACTGTCTCTTTCATGCTGAAAGTCCCAGTCAATAGCTACCCTCAGACTGTCCTTGTGTTGTGGGACAGTTTCAAGCATATACCAGAACTTTAGGATGATGGGAAGGCCATAGCTCTGCACATCTGGAGCATCTGCTCTGCACATGGAAGGTTCTGTTTTCAGGCCCCAGCATCTCCAGGTAGGCCTGGGAGAGAAACCAGCTTGAAACCCTGAAGATCAGTTGCCAGTCGGTGCTAGGTGTGGCTAGGAAGTTCCCTATGTTCCTGATTAAAGTGGGTGAAACAGCTCTCTCTTTGTCCTTCCAGATGTTGTTGAACCACTCAAGCCAGAAGCTCCTATGCATGGACATAATTCGCTTTCGCTTCCCCCTCCATCCAGACAAACAAAAGACATTATTATAGTTCAAAGATACATCCCATCAGTGGTGTGCGGTCAGTGGACTAGTCCCCAGAAGGGTCCAAGAGCCCTCCCACCACCTTCCCAAAGTCTGCTTCCTTTGGGAAGGAGGCAGCAGGGCTCCAGCATCCTGTCAGAGGCCTGGGGGCCTCCTTCCCAAAGTCTGGGAAGCTTCTGTCCAGCTTAGGATTGAGATGTGATGCTCCCACGAGCGATGTCAGCACCCCAACTGACCTCGCAATATGGCACCTCTGGCCCTAACAGTTCCCCTATGGAAAATTTCACTGCACACCTCTGCATTCCATCCAGGAAGGTGCAGAAAAGGCCCATGAGAAGTATGGCCTGGGCCAAGGCCTGAGGGTTTGAAAAAGAGGCCTAGGCCACCCCCACCGCCCGGGCCTGAGTTTCCTCTCCCCTGAAATAACTAGTTTTCAGTGTAGCTAGGTGTGTACCATGTAAAAAGGCCTTTCCCACACCTCCATTTCCCCAGATCCTCAGCTTGCCAAAACTCTAGGAAACCCATATTGCCTTCCTGTATTCATAGCTGCCAAGGGTAGAGTTAATTCAGGTTGCTATGTTTAGAGCCCAGCTTGGGTAGCATTAGGTAGTTAAAAGCAATGGCAAAGAGGTATCTTTCAGCCTTCACACTGGAACCGTTCTTTTCATCGAATGCAAACATCTGCTTAGCGTTTTAGCAGCTCAGCCGCTCCCAGTCATGCGAGCCAACAACTTCAAAGCAACACCACTAATATCTGTGCAACTGCAGTTCGACAGTTCCCATCAGAAAACGTGCAACTTTGGTAATTAATGATGTATTTAGATCAGCCCATCTAAGAACAATGCCAGCTCTTATTTGGGCAATAAGTACTCACATTTCATTGCAAATGACTGAACACTGGATAATAATAATAAGGATATTAACTTATCTATCAAGGTATTGCCAATATTTTCCAATACTGTACTTTAGGCATTAAAATGATGCCTTGATATATTTGATATATATTTGTGGAAGATTAGGCCTGTTAATCCAGCCTAAACCTGTACTGGAGGCATAAATTCACTTTGCAGTCAAATAATTTGTAACCAACTGGACAAGTTACAGCGGCGGCAGGAAATACGGCTAGATTTTGGAGGCAGCCCATGGGTCTCTCCGCACCAACGTTCTGTCTATTGCTTCCACATTCTGACAGCCTAGAAGGGGGAAAAGGAAAGAGCAGGGGAGATAAAAGCAATTTATAGTCCGAATTATTTTCTGTTCCCAGTGACCAGTAATTTTACCTGGGGGATGGGGTCTTCTCCTATACTTGTTCAATCAGACCAGCATCAGGACATGTTTTGAAAGACCCCACTACCTTCTGGAGCTTAGATGGGTGGTGACCACTAACAGGTGCAACCCTGTCTCTGGACGCCCCTCTCAAAGTAGTCCATTTGCCATAATCACATCAAACTTCCAAGTGGTGCTCAAACCCACAACCCTGAGATTAAAAGTCTCGTGCTGTATTGACTGAGCTATCCTCCAAAGGGCAGGGCTTTCCTTGGTTAAACCAGGATGCTTAGATGGGGACCTTTATCATCTTGGTTGAGGCAGCAAAGGGTGGAATGGAGAGGCAAAGGATATGAAGAGGAGTTGTATACTCATTAAGCTGGAGGTCTAGGATACTCCAGCATTTTCAATGATCCTTAGTACGACGAAGCAACGAAGAGCACTGCTGTATCAACACGAAGTCCCATTGAGACATAATGTCTTCAACAGCAGCCTAACCAATGCCTTTGAGCTAACAAAGCTGGATATGAAGGCAGACAGCGTCCCTCTGTTGTTCTCTCCCTTCCAAGAGTGGCACCTGCACTCAAAGACATACTATATCTGAACTTGGAGGCTCCACATTGCTAACTCCATCCATTTGTCTGCTCCTCTTATGCTCACATTTAAGATGGTGGCCATTGTGGTCATGAATTCCCTTATTTAGGGGTGTTCAAGAGGAAATACTTTAGGTTTTTGGTTTTAATTTAGTTTCAGTGGGAATAACTTCAACCGTTCCAGTGCTGGCTTTCTGTTGGAAGCTCCAGATAATGGCTGCTTATCTTTTTGTGGATCTCCTTTGGTTACAGAAATCTGTGGCAGGCAGCAGGTGAACATATCACAGAGAGATGTTCTTCTCTGGCAGGCAGAAGGATACAGAAGGCAGTCATCCTATGGTCTAAAATAAGTAGTGGATAATGGGGCCTGCCTATCTGCCAGTGCGTGAGGGAGGGAGGGAGGGAGGGAGGGAGGGAGGGAGGAAGGAAGGAAGGAAGGAAGGAAGGAAGGAAGGAAGGAAGGAAGGAAGCTTTCTCATGAAAAACAGCTGGCTACAACATGTGGCCAATGTCTCACTTTTCTTAAGGTGGTTAACATCAGTATGAGGTCACAATGACTAGTAACATCAGCATGAGGTCACAATGACTAGTAATATCAGCATGAGATCACAATGACTAGTAACATCAGCATGAGGCCACATTGTCCACTTTCTCCTTCCTTTACTGGAGCAGCAGATATGCAGGCACAATCTTTCTCTCTCTCTTTCACGGTGGCAGAAAAAATCAGGATCTATCACCTACAACCACCCGAGAGCAATCACCAGTCAGATAAGTAAGTGTATGAGTGAATAAGAAGGGAAGAATATTTCTGAATATGCTCTGTTGCAACCAAATGAACACCAGATTAGATGGTGAAAGCCACCATCATGCAACGTCCTACTCTGGGAGTTTCACTGCATGTGCTATAAAATAATAATAATAATAATAATAATAATAATAATAATAATAATAATAATAATTTATTTATACCCCGCCCATCTGGCTGGGTTTCCCCAGCCACTCTGGGCGGCTTCCAGCAAAATATTAAAATACAATAATTCATCAAATATTAAAAGCTTCCCTAAACAGGGCTGCTTTTTAGTTGTCTTCTAAAAGTCAGATAGTTGTTTATTTCTTTGACATCTCATGGGAAGGTGTTCCAGAGGGTGGGCACCACTACCGAGAAGGCCCTCTGCCTGGTTCCCTGTAACTTCACTTCTCGCAGGGAGGGAACCGCCAGAAGGCCCTCGGTGCTGGAACTCAGTTTCCGGGCTGGACGATGGGGGTGGAAACGCTCCTTCAGGTATACTGGGCCAAGGCCGTTTAGGGCTTTAAAGGTCAGCACTAATACTTTGAATTGTGCCTGGAAACGTACTGGGAGCCAATGTAGGTCTTTCAGGACCGGTGTTATGTGGTCTCGACAGCCATTCCCAGTCAACAGTCTAACTGCCGCATTCTGGATTAGTTGTAGTTTCCAGGTCACCTTCAAAGGTAGCCCCATGTAGAGCGCATTGCAGTAGTCCAAGCGGGAGATAACCAGAGCATCCACCACTCTGGCAAGACAGTCCACAGGCAGCTACGGTCTCAGCCTGCATACCAGAAGGAGCTGCGCTAGCCCTTGCAGAAACACTTGAACACCTTTCAAGTAAAGAACTCATTTTTCCATGCTGTCTCCAGTGATATTGACACCAATGGGAGATTCCCACCCACAAGGCAAATACCACCTTCAGAGGAGGCACTGCCCTCAGGAGCACAGCATGGGCAGAAAGAGTTAAGCTCTCCATCCATGCTTATTTGCAGTCTTGATAATTTATCAAGCCCATCCCATGTGCTTTAGAATGTGATTTAAAGGTACAGCGTTACACACAGCCAATAATTCCAATATATTTTGCATCTTACCAGAAAGTGCCATTGCTAACTGGAACTCTTCTTTCAATATCTTAAGAACTTCCTTCACACCTTCTTCACCCTAATTAAGTTAAGCATATCGCATAAACATAGATTTTGAGGATTCACCTTTAAGTCAGGCAATGCCCTCAGTGTGGTGGCAAAAATATTGGTTTGTTCAGCAAACACCGAGTGCTCTTTCCAAATCCTGCCACTTGGCTGCTACCGTGAGATATAGCATGAGTTCTGGTATAATTACAATGCTTTGTCCCATATAGTTTAAGATGGCTAGGCTGGTCGTATGCTAAAACAAACAAACCATGAATGAATGCTGAAAAACAGATACTGGACAGCAAAGAATTCCAACCCCCAAATTGGAACTAACCTTCATCTGTCTTCAATTTAAAAGGTGGGGAAGAGAGAGAGAGATCTGGATCAAAGAATTCCATCCATTAGTCAAAAAGCAGAAAAGGCTTTGCATAAAATAGAACATTTGTATCAGTGTATTGGAAAGGAGATTTATAGCTATTTTAACCTACACAATATACAAGTCTTGAAAATCCAATGCGTCCTGCCAGCAGGACTTATAAGCCGAATCCCGCCCTATGAGTCTGACTCAGTAATTAATGTGCAGATCTGCTTTTCCAATAAACTAGCAGACGCTACGGAGCAGGCATTCGTACTGCTGCTTTAAATTACCTTATAGGCGAGTCCCCAGATTACAGGCCTTCCTACGAACACAGCTCGGGCTCCAAGGGCGAGGGCCTTGAGGACATCTGTGCCTTTTCTTACTCCACCATCTAGGAACACCTCCACTTTTCCACCCACAGCCTCAATGATCTCAGGCAGGACCTCAACCTGCAAACAAAAGGTGGACAGGGGAGGGGAAACAGCCTCTGAACACTTTCAAACTACCGGGGCCCAACGTTTGTTTGTTTTTATCAAGCCGCCCTTTTTATTTCCATGTGTGAGAATGTTAAGTTTGGCAAGTGCAAATATTAATTTAAAAAAGCTAATGATCCAAAGCGGGGACAGGAACTTAAGGTCCTCCAGATTTTGCCCAAATAGGCTCCCATCAGTCCTCACCATTGCTGGCTGGGACTGATGGGAGTGGGAGAGCAACAACATCTGGAAGACCCCAGGTTCCCCTTCCCTGATTTGAAACATCAACACCTGGCGCCAAAGAGACCCAATCATGACAGAAAGCACCTCTGCACATACTCTGGGATATCACTGATCCTATATTGCACACTGCTCTAGAAGGTCCACTGCCACCAGGACTCGGGAGCAGCTTTCTGGGAGTCTCAATGTGCCAGTTTGCATTTCTTAGTGCAGAAAGTATTGGTCTGATGTGTAGAGATCTTTCCTATTCTAATTCATTCTAGAGGGTTCTGGAAGCTTCTCTGTGTGAAAGAAGCAAGCAGAAGCTTCATGATGTTTGGGTTATTCCTTCAGAGAAGCTGAGTACAGCTGGCTTAAACTGGTTCTCTTATCTCTTCTGTCAAGGTCATGCTGACTATAAAAGAAAGGCCAGAAGGAGCCTGGGTTTCACTTTCTCTTTCTATCACTTTTCCTTCTGGTGTGGTGTTCTGTACATAGCATGCTTAGTGTAAAGGTTTAGACTTATTATAAGTTATTGTAAGTTTAAGTTAAGTCTGCTGCAACTGAATTTCTTACGGACAGTGCCAAATCCTGAATGTATTGGATCTGTGACCATGTTGCTCATTTGCCTTCAGTAGCAGTAAAGCTCTGCTGGATGAAATACAGTGGCCTCTTGTCTATTTTTTGGGAATCCTGCAACGTGTTTAAGTTTTCACTCTGCTAACTATACGTTGGAGTTCTGCTCTGGATCAATAGAGTAGAATTTCAATGACACAATGGCGCCGCAGGGAGAAAGGAGCAGAACAGTTCCAGTGCATGCAGCCCTTTGAGTTGTAGCTCATCCCCATAAAACACAAGCATCTTTTGTGGGAAACAGTGTCCCAGACAGCACCATCCCTCTGTGCCCTGTCTCCTCCCCATGGCACTTGCTGTTTTAACAAACTGTAGGGTTGGTTAGTGCTTGAGCTGTTTTATTGTCCTTTCATTTGGCTGCCTGATTTGTGTTTGCATGCATCCACCATCTTAACCAAGTCCTATTGAATTCAATGGGGCTTACTCCCAGGGAAGTGGAGTTAGGATTGCAACTTCAGCCTGTTAAGATCAAAGCCTTAAAATGCTGAGCCTAGACTAATTCTATTGGAGTTAAAAGGGACAACTCCATTTGAACTTTTCTAACTCCCAACGGCATAGCAGTAAGATCAGCAGAATTACTTCCCCTCTGATCCAAAAATATTAGTGTGGATATTGGTGCTGAAGTGCTACAGGTGCCATTCAGTTACTCAGAATGAATTCCCCATCTCAGAATTCTTTACTTCTCGGTAAGAACAACAAAGACTAACAAATTTTTTTGTGACAGAAGTTTTCATGCGCTCACTTGTTTTGTCAGATTCATGAAACCTTACACTGCCGGAATAGGAAGAAGATTAATAGGTGGGAGTTGGATGGCAATGAAATTCAAATAATACAGTTGTACCTTGGTTGACGAATGGAATCCGTTCCGGAAGTCTGTTTGACTTCCGAAAACATTTGAAAACCAATGTGTGGCTTCTGATTGGCTCCAGGAGCCTCCTGCACTCAATCGGAAAGCGCCGAAGCTGCGTTGGATGTTCGGGTTCCAAAGAATGTTCGCAAACCGGAACACTCCCGGGTTTGCGGAGTTCGGGAGCCAAAACATTCAAGTCGCAAGGCTTTCGTCAACCAAGGTATGACTGAACAGTTGGTTTAAATGTCTGCTCAATAGGCATCCCTTTTACACCTGCCAACAGGTGGTGATTAGTGGAACCAAAAAGGAGAGGTGTGGTTTGAGGTGGAAAGGAAGGACCCACGGGGTCCACTGACACACTGTGCCCTAGCACCCCCAAATCCTGGAGTGAGCCCTGACTCTATTGCATCTTGTGTTTGGTGCATTGGGTTGGTTTTTAACAGTGCACATTATTCCAAGAGCCAAGGTTGAAGAAAGAGCTAATAGAGATTTGAATAAACCCAGCAGCCGCAGTGTGAGCTCCCGGCACCTAGGATAGGCACATGCATGCCAGAGGGGCACACGGGGTGTGGGGTGTGAAGGATCCTGCCAAAGTACCCCAGCCCTCGCCGCCAACACAGCTGGATCAACCTTGCCCTGCACCAGAGCCAAGCAGGGCCATGCTGCGCTGCCTGCCTGCCTACGCTGGGGGGAGCCCGGTCAGAAGAAGAAGAAGAAGAGTCTGGATTTGATATCCCGCTTTATCACTACCCGAAGGAGTCTCAAAGCAGCTAACAATCTCCTTTCCCTTCCTCCCCCACAACAAACACTCTGTGAGGTGAGTGGGGCTGAGAGACTTCAGAGAAGTGTGACTAGCCCAAGGTCACCCAGCAGCTGCATGTGGAGGAGCGGAGACGCGAACCCGGTTCACCAGATTACGAGTCTACCGCTCTTAACCACTACACCACACTGGCACAGCGCTTGGCAGGCATGAACTAGGTTCCCCATGCCAGCGCCCCCAGTGTGGCATGGCCCAGTGCTCCTCTCCTTGAGTGATGGTTCCTCCAACACCAGAAGAGGAGGGCCAGGCCAGACTGTGCAGTGCGCCTGCTTCGCGCACCCTCAAAAATCCATGCCCAGGGCCATTGGTCCCCTGGCACCCACACATTATGCTCCTGAAACCCAGATACTGAGAAATCCTGCAGCAGCAACAGTGGCTTGGGCAGGTGCATTTGCAGACTTTAGAAACAAAAGAAATGTTATATGAGAAAAAATATCCTAAAACATAACTACACTGCAACAAAAAAAGCAGAATTCAGCTAAGATTCTAATTTTTTTATCTGTTGTTGTTGCTTAAATTGCAATGTGAACATTTAGCTCATTTTGTGACACTTGTCTGCGAAATGGGAGGGACAAAGTTCTTGTTTAAGAACTGTGTTGTGGCTTCAATGAAGATAACGGATAGGAAAAACTATGCTGTGCATCGATTGTAAATGTTGAAGAAACTCCAGTTCCTCAGACGAGGTGTTTCCAAATTCTGCCTCTTTTGAACAGGGCAAAATAATAAGATGCTAGCAGACTGTTGAATTGTTTCAGCAAGGCAACAAAACCACTTTATATTGCACGCCAAAACCTGAGATCTGGCAATTCAGCTCTTTGCTCAGGACAGGTGGATGTGAGAAACCTATGACAGATGACTGATAGGTAGCTGATATGATGGATGATAAACCTGTGACCAGGCAGTTTAACTACATGCACAGGACCACTGGATGTAACAAGGCTATGATAGATGATAGATGAGTTCAAAGTCTCAAAGGGTCCTCCAAAGTCTAATGTGTTGATGTGTAAGGAGCTTATGCAAGTAGAAACCAATGTTTCATACACAGAAAATGATGCTGCACAAGACAAGCAGAGGCAATATTCATTTCTTTGAAGGCAAAACTTTGAAGGCCAGAGGGAATCAAAACTTGCAAGTTCAATTTGCTTGTATATTCTTTCTGACTGAGGTTTCTAGTCATCTGGCACACAATAAAAGGGCTTGTTTTTCCTCTTTAGGTTTGGCTTTGTTGCCAGAAATACTTTGGTTCCACTTCCGCATATGTATGCTCACTTTCACATCCAGGCAGATTGTGCCAAGTGCTGTTACTTGAGTCTCATACAAGCCATAATTAAAGCGCACATTTCATCAATGTGTAACAAGACACAAGGAAACATTCACCAGTTTGGACTTGATTTGTTCTCAAAACCAAAATAAAGCTAAACTATGTAGTCAGGTTTCAAGAACGTAAGGGTTTCAATCAGACTCTAAATAGTTATTTTTTTTCCCCTCCCGGGCAAAAAAATACATGCTTTACATGCGTAAGATCCCAGGTTCAATTCCTGGCATCTACAGTTTAAAGTTTTCAGGGCTGAATCTACTAAATCTATAAGTTATGAGTACCTTTCACCCACAAACCCTGACAGCCAAAACTTATGGCAATAGCAAGGTTTTGCCAATATCATAGGAGTCAATTCCTAGGGGCCACGGTCCCTTCGTGTGCACCCCCACCCCCCAAAAAATTATGCTGTGGAACCTAGGAGTAAATCAGGAAGCAATCTTTTTTTTAAAAAAACCTCTGCAGCTGAGAGCACAAGACAACACAATGCAAGTCTGCTTTTAGCTCAGTTTCCAACGATCAGGCAAACCATAGGCTAGCACATATGCCTCGAATGCTAGCGTTCCAGCACCCTTGAAAGCCACATTTTTATGGGGGGGGGAACCTGGCTGTTAATTGTTTAAACTGCATTTAAATAAATTTGTCAATCATTGCGGCCAACTCTCAGTTGCTTTACTAATACTTACGGTGGCTGGAACTCCATCCAACTGGCGCGCACCGTGATTTGACACCAGGATCCCATTTACGCCATGCTTCACCGCTTCTCGAGCATCATCGGCTAGGGAAGAAAACATGGGGCCTTTACAAATTGCAGCTGTCATTGTGGGAATTGCAACATCCATAAAACTCTTTAATGAACACACAGAACCAAGGCCAGCTTTTCCGAAGAAGGTTGCACGAGGAATGCGATTCAGCAGCTAAAGTTCACTGTGTGACTGACTCCCAAGTCAAAGACAACATTTTTATTGCTATGGGAAGACCCTTAGTGCCTTGTTCCGAAGAGCTGGTAAATGTTCATTCTACTGATCCCCATCAAAACTAGACCTTCTGCTCAGACATTTACTGTACACAGACAATAACTATTACCTTAATCTCTCTTTCACATACAATGTAATCATTTCATTTTCCAATGGCTTTCGATTCATTAAAAAAACAGAGAAAGGAAGAGGCCTCATAATTCCATATATCATATGCAGCCCAGAGGAGAACGTGGGCCTGTTTGTACAGTATATTGAGCAAGTTTAGACACAATCCATTTCCTATTGTACCTTCCCTCAAAGTTAGATACAAGCAAATGTCAGTTCTGACATCTGCTTAAAGATAATTGCTTTCAAAAGGAACAACACTTTATAGCTTATTTTATGGGTTTGGACCAAACCTTAAGAAGTGTTACATTAACCAAAAGATTTAATTTCCTGGAAGAGCATGGATCCCAACCTACCCCTCAAGAAACAAACAAACAAATTCTTTTAGAAAAAAAGTGCTCATGATCTAAAATGCTCCAGAGCTTCAACCTGCTAAAGAATGTGCCATTCACGGTTTATAAAAAGAGCTGGCTTTGTTTTAACGATTTACCTACAAGATAGAATGTTGCACATTTCTTCTACAATCATATGTTAAGCATTCATCTTCTAAGGAGTACTGCAACTTACTGAATAAATTAAATAAACCTAACAAAATAAATGCCATGCTCTGTGACTTTGAGCTCAAAGTGCAAAAATACACATGCTGGTTGGTTGGTTGGGTGTGTGTGTGTGTGTGTGTGTGTGTGCAGACAGGGACACACAGTAGCATTCATTTTAAAAAAGAGATGATTCAGAGGAGCACTGCTAATACATAATCCAACGTCTGGATAGTGTATACTCTTTATTGAGCCCTTTATTAGCTTTCACACTTTCCAGCACTGGTGAGCCTGGTATTCAGTTTGCATCTTCAAAGCTAAGGGAATAAAAGAAAGACAATTCATCTTCCTGCTTAAAATATAAGGGGGGGGGGGGTCCAGCCTTCAGGTGGACTTGAAAGCCCTTTTTTGAAGGACACTTGAAATCTTGAAGTGCTTCCTAGCCAATCAAACATAGGTTTGGTAGGAAACATCATCTCATCCTGGCTTGCCAGATTTTTAGCAGCTCCCTTTTCTAGACAAAATGGAAACACTTTGAACCAAGGTGGTAAGTGTGAGGAGAGAAGGAAAGAAGAAGGATATAAAATCAAACTGCAAAAATAAACAGGGCTTTTCAGAAAAACATATATTCTGTTTGTCATCAAGAATAGCCTCTGCATCCTCTCTCTCTCTCTCTCTCTCTCTCTCTCTCGCGATCTTCTATAAGCCTCGTCCGATATCCCTCAACAGTTACATTTAACTCAAGTTGAACAAACCTCTAAGGATGCCTTTGGCAACAATTGGCAGCGAAGTCAATCCTCTGAGCCACTTCATATCCTCCCAGTTGATTGACGGATCAATTGCCTCCGCTACATAAACAGACAGGCCACTGTTTTCGCCATAGCCCGTCTCCGATGAAAATGCCAGGTCATTCGTTTCAAAATTTTTCATTCTGAAGTTCAAGAGCGGGGGAGAAAACACTTTCAGAAAACTCAGCTGGATGCGGCAAAATTTAAAGCCAGTACAGCTTCAACTCCCAACAAAACCTCTCAATTGTCTATTTAAATAAATAAATAAATAAATAAATAAATCACATACTTCATATTTAATGAATGGACTTGGAAGCCTCTGAGGTACCACCTACTGATTTCTCTACCATGGTGCGGAGCAATGCATCCTAAATAGTTGAGGTAGTCTTGTGGCCATTGACAGGGAGAATGAGACTCTTATTATGCTTTTATATTATGCTGGAAGCCGCACAGAATGGCCGGGGAAACCCAGTCAGATGGGCGGGGTATAAATAATAAAATTGTTGTTGTTGTTGTCGTCCTCATCAATCTCAGAGCTGCGGGTTCGAGCCCCACATTGGGCAAAGGATTCCTGTATTGCAGGGGGTTAGAATCATAGAATCATAGAGTTGGAAGAGACCACAAGGGCCATCCAGTCCGACCCCCTGCCAAGCAGGAAACACCATCAAAGCATTCCTGACAGGTGGCTGGGTTGAACCAGATGGCTCTTGGGGTGCCTTCCAACGCTACAAATCTATGATTCTACTAGCTTACCCGGCCGCGCCCTGCTGCGGCTGAATTTGTGAAATTGAAGAAGTTCCCCTGTTCACCTTCCGTCTGCCCCTTCTCTGTCCCCACCCCTGTTTTCAATTACTCTCTTCTCACCCCCCCCCTTTTCTATTACCGGTTTGCGAGCTTGCAAATGGCCGACGGAGCTCTGGCAGGGGGAAGGTTTTGTAGCTACAGTACCAGTATAACCGTCGCTAGAGGGCGAGGTTTTGCTGGTGTCGTCTAATAGGTGCGACAATTTTTGTGCTTTTGTAACTGTAGTACCAGTATAGCTGTCGCTAGAGGACGCTGTTTTGCTGGTGACGTGTAATAGGGGAGCCAATTTTTTTCCGTTTTTCCTTTATTTTAGGCATGACAGGTGTGGTTTTTCTGAATTTTTATTATGCCAGATTCTTTTGCCATGATAATGGAACGCTGTGTCCTAATTTGATGCGATTTGGTCCAGCGGTTACGGAGCAAGGGTGTTTCGGACAAACACGCAATGGGAACATTTTTATATATATAGATGTTAAAACAAAGTACTTTGTCACACGACGTGTAACTAACTCACAGAATTCATTACCATATGAAATTGTGAGAGCCACCAGCTTTAAAAGGACATTAGCCAATGGGGCTATTGGCAGCTATTAGGCATGATTGCAAATAGAACCTGCATGTTCAGAGGCAGTATACCTCTGAAGACCTGGTGCCGAGGGTGCCGAAACTGAGATGCCTCAGGGAGGGTGTTTCCCTCATATACCCTCATCGTGGCCTTCTTGTACGCATTTGGCTGGCCATGGCTGAAAGCAGGTTGCTGAACTAGATGATTCTTCAACTGAGCCAGCGGTGTCTGTTTTGCACCACAGTTCAGGATTTCAGCATCTGGATACCAAGAGTGGACACCTACCCGCTTTTCTGTTCTGAACAGAGAGGAGATATACAAAGAGTTTCCATCTGTCAGCAAGCATGGTGGGTGCTTGGTCCTGTCTAGGGACGCAGGTGGCCAGAAACAGTTTAGTCCTGCTGGCCACATGACCCGGAAAGCTGTCTGTGGACAAACGCCGGCTCACTCAGCCTGAAAGCGAGGTGAGTGCCGCAACCCCAGAGTCGCCTTTGACTGGACTTAACCGTCCAGGGGTCCTTTACCTTTTAAAAAAATTTTTTTTTACATTGCTTGTTTCTGTCTCTTTTCCTACATTTTTCAGGAGACATGACATCCGCTTTGTATTACACCCCACCCCACAGAAGCCATTTGGTATTTTGCCCTGCACCCATGTCAATCATTTTGTGACTGCTGCCCATGGTGCTCTCTCAAAATTCCAAATGTGCCCACTGTCCCCAAAATGTTGGAGAGCCAGGGTGGATAAAAATCTTTTTTTTTTAAATTAAAAATCAGATTTTTTTTTAATTTAAATTGATTTTTTTTATTTAAATTGGATTTTTAAAATAAAATGCTTTTGGAGGAAAAATCTTTCTAAAGATAGCTTTCTATTTAAGTTACATTATAGTCCAAAGGCTATTCATCAGGAAATAAGGTTTTAATTTTTTCATGTGTGCTAAAACTCAGTCTAAGGTTTTCTTTTAATAAAATCATTTAACCACTTCAGTTAACAAACATGGATACATATGCTATAATGTTATTGTTTTAGTTTAAAAAAATAGTTTAAATTGTTATTAAGGAAATTACTATTTTTCTCCTTCCAATAAAGTACAGCAGAAAAGTTGTCCAAATATAAACAGTTAGCTTATTAAACCTCACAATAATTTCATAATTATCCATCAATGTATTTCTAATAGTATAACCAAATCAGTAATTTTTGATATAACTGTAAAAACTACTCTGAAAATTTATTATTCCAAAAATGAAACCTTCATCTGGTTGTAAATATTAAGATTATACCAGCAAGAATGAGTCTTTCTGTTAAAAAAAATGATTTAAATCAAGTCTTACTGACGTGATTTAAATCAATTTGATTTAAATCAAATCCACCCTGTGGGGAGCCCTGGTGTATAGGATCTGAGCACCAAAATTATTGAAGAATGCTGGAAGCTGACCAAAACCTGTAAATACCTGTGTTCTTTTGTAACGCAGAAATAAAGAATCAAATCTAGCATGCGGGGGGGGGGGGGGACAGGGACAGGAATTTATCTAAATTAATTCAGTATTTGAATGGTTTGTATTAATAATTGTATTATATTAATAATTGTCTTATAAATTGGTATTGTTATAATAGGCTACTATTGGATTGTAATTGAAAAACACAACAACAACCTGTAAGTACCTGAGATTCGGGGGAAGCTGAAATTTGTTGCGCACATCGTCTAAGCGTTTCCCAAGAAATGGTGTATCTACAGTCACAAAGATGCCTTTGTATCCAGCTTTTTCTGCCCGCTTCACTAAGGACCTGGTGACTTCACGGTCCTTATAGATATAGAGCTGCAACCAACGAATTGCCTCTGGAGCCTCCTGGGCAACTTCTTCTATAGATGTTGTGGACCACGAACTCAGCATCATCCCCGTTCCCATTGACCTGCAAGCTAAAGATCAGGAAGCAAATGTCTCCCAAATATTTTAAAGACACTATCAAGAAACTAGGTACTACACATTTATATTACGGGCTGGGGGGGAAATCCCTCGAGCTTTCTAATTGCTCTGTTCTCTTTATAGCAGCCAAAGGTGTGAAATTTATCAAATCAGCACTTTCTGAAATTACATGAGAACCAAAACACAGCCACAGTGCATTTCGTCAACCCATCAAAATTTACAAAAATGCATTTGCTATGGTAAAATATGTATTAAAATGAGTATATGTTTCTCAAAATAATATACAGTTGGGAGAAATTGCTTGCAAAGAATGTCAAAACTGCAGAGAAAAATACATTTATTGGGAGAAATTCACACCAAAATGCTGAATAATTTTCATGACTGTGTTTGTTTTAATGCAAATTTCTGAAGAAACTTGGAAAACTGAATTTAAGATTAGGGGGAAACGAGAAACCGAGAGAACAAAATTGACAGATCCTTCCCTCTCTGGTCAGCAGGTTGGTTTTCAGTTCATTTTTTAATCATTTAGTTAATTTCTCGAATATTGAATCCTCGATGTTTCAGAATTGCCGTTGGCTGCTCACAACCTACATATTTGTTGCCCTGGCCTTGATTTCAGCACTTACTGGACCTCAACTACCTTTATTTGTAAATAAACTGTTATTGTTAACGCGGGGTTGTCATGGAGTCCTAAATAAGGGACATGACTTTAGTCATTGACATTCCTCTAAAAAGCCTTTTTAAATATTTATGCAAGTCGACTTTTATATTTTGTGCAAGTGTTGACTAGTGATGGAGCTCCAAACTACATTTCTCCAATAACAATTGGCTCAGCTTTGCCAAGCTCTGATGGTACATTAGGCTGGTGCTGGCCAACTCTATGGCATGGCAGAAGTACTTGCTGGACATAGAGCTGACGACTCACAAGTGCTAGAGCTCCTTTGGAACCTTTTTCAAATTCTAGATCTCCATTATACACAGAAGCAGGTAGTTACCACCTGCTTTCCATTCATGAAAGGCTTATAATCCAAACACACAATACCCCTCTTCTGAGAATGCCTGGACAGGTTACTTGATCCCATTTCTGTGGCTATCTGTTAGATTATCCGTCTACGCTTAATTAAGTGGATGAGGAAGTGGATCTGAGCGCACACTTGCACCCTCTTCCACCACATTCTTGATTGTCTCCATCACACATATCCTCCACAACTAACTGTACCTGGGAGCCGAATGAATTCATGGAGGCTTCTTCCCACACACTTCAGAAGCAGGGAGTCAACACAAGTTTGGGATGCTCTATGCTAGGGGCAGGAAACCTAAGGCCCGTGGGCCGGATGTGGCCCAATAGCCTTCTCAATCCGGCCCGGTAATCAGCACTGATTTCTCTGATACTTTTTAATGTACGAAAGATCACCTAAATAGAAAATAAAAGAATAAGCCCTGTGTTATGGATTTACCTACGGTGGTTAACTGAGTGACAGCTTAACATTAAAATGCTTATCTATTGAGAAATACTGTATCTCACTAGACATAGGGTTTTTTTGTTCTCAGGATAGCATCACCGTTTAGGATACAAATGCATGAACTTCTAGATTATGTACTATATTGCAGGCAAAGCAGGCTCTCCCAAGTACACTTTAAGCAAGATTATTTCATGCTGAGATTCTTGAATCATGCCAGTTAACCAGAAGTATCTGTCCCTAGTGACTGCCATTATGATAATCCTTTGTGTTGATTGGGATTACTGGGATTCTATACAAGGTATTAGAGCTCCACCATGTGGAACATCTACTTAATCATAGCATATTCTTGCAACTTATTCACTTCCTAAACAAACCATTCCCCTCAATCTCTCCTGCTTATTGAGAATTTATGTGGGCTGCTTTATAAAAAAAACCCCCAATGATCCACATTCCAACATTCACAGAGTCCATGTAGCGGTGGCTCCAAGCTGCAGCCCAAACATTTGAAGCCCTCTCACCATGCGCAACACTCCCGTCTGAGTGGAGCAGAACCTCCCAAGCAAATTCCTGAGGGCTCCCTGGGGCAGAGACTCCATGTAATCAAAACAAGATGGGCATATGGGTCACTTCCAGATGGCCTGTTTAGTGAGCATTCAGCCAGCTTGTTTGCAAGAGAGATTAGATGGCAGCCTGATTTATTTGCAAGGAGGTCAGTTGGTGTTACGCCACAATTTCCAGTGCATTTTGCCATCACTTTCCTTATTGCAAAAAGTCCTATCTTTTGCATCAGGAGATTTGTTTTGAAACAGCCCCAAACCAGCTTTAATTGTGTAGCCTGAATTTGTTGGGATGTGATTGAGTCCACCTGAAAATAGTGACAGTATAGACGTGCCCATGAGAGGAGCCATTGCTACGTGAATATTTATAATGGATAAATTTATAATTTATACAAGATCTCAAAGTAGCTGTCTTATTACAAAGGAATTTCAGAAATAGACTGGAAAGAGAAGTTGCTGAATTGCAACTTATTACCAAACTTAAAACCATGGAGAGACCTCGTCTGAATAAAGACATTGGATTCTTATCTCATTATACATGACAAAGCTGTTTTTAACCTTCTCACCCCTTGCTTTTTTTCCTGTTAGACCAATTGCAGTCGTTAACAGTCGTCAACAGGTTTACCACAGCTATCAGCCTATCACCCATTCCCACCACCCTTCTGAGTAATACCCCTCCCACCCTCTCACTATATATAAGGGTTTGGTGACTTCTGTTTCAGTGTATCTGAAGAAGTGTGCATGCACACGAAAGCTCATACCAAGAACAAACTTAGTTGGTCTCTAAGGTGCTACTGGAAAGAATTTTTTTATTTTTTTATTTTGTTATAATGGATTCTGTTAGTTCTTTTATAGAAATATATATTATTGCATCTCCTCTGGGGGATCTGTTGTCTATTTTTAGAAAATAAAGCAAATATAGTTGTCCTTGGTTCTCGAACGCAATCCGTTCCAGAAGTCCGTTCAACTTCCGAAAACGTTCAAAAAACAAGGCCCAGCTTCTGATTGGCTGCAGCAGCTTCCTGCACTTAATCGGAAGCCATGGAAGCCGTGTTGGACGTTCAGCTTCCAAAGAACACTTACTTCCAAGTTTTCAGCGTACGGGAGCCAAAATGTACGAATACCAAAGTGTTCGAGAACCAATGTACGACTGTAGGTTCATCTTAATTCTTCATTACTCTCACCCGAAAGCAGCTCAACACTGCCATCCAGGAACTTCCCATTGCAAGGAAGTTGAGAACCTGTAACAATACGATTGTGCTCCTTCTCTCTCAGATGGCTCCATCTTTAAACTTTACCTTCATCAGGTTTCAGCTCCTTCTAAAAAGCATCCAGTCAAAATGACCACAATGTCAACTTGAAAGCAACATCTCAAACCAGGTTGACCACTAGAGGGAGCTGGCTTGTCAGGCACTTGAAATTCCTCTCCCTCAAAAAGGAGTGGATATTCTGTGTCAGTAGATTCCTGTGATGTGAGCAATCAAGTGAAGCGGGAAAAGCTAAGAGAATATTATCCCCAAGTACCTTTGGGAATGTGTAAGAAGTAAACTGAGGCCAAAACTGACAGCACACTACTCAGAGTGACAGACACACTGGTATTGAGGCCTTTTGCCAAGTTTCCTTCCAGGTAGGACTTTTAAAAAGTAGTGAACGGGGAAACCCATCAAATTCTTCATAACCAACCAACATCTGTAACCAGATGACCAAGTCCACAGGCCTATGAATGGGGAGCATAAGAATGAAATGCCTGTTTTGTAGGATTTCTTTTTAATTCAGAAGCTTTTCCCTACTAAACATAACCACCTTCCTTAATATAAACGAGAACTATAAATTACCTTTCTCACACACAAACACAACTTTTAAATATGCTGCTATGCTCACAGTCACAGAAACTTAAACATCCTGTCCCAACTCTGCAGTGACAGGCATATCGCCACCTGCTTCACACCTGATGTCAGCCATGATGAGGATATTGTTTTGAGATGCCACAAAGTGGGAAAAGCTTTCTTCTTATTTTTTTTTAAAAAAACACTAGTTCTATCAACTAAAGCTTTTAATTCTAGGTTCACTTTTAAACCCCAGATTACTTCTGCCAGAAACAAGTGATTTTGGGAAGGGTCCGAGACAGTGCAGAACAAACCAGCCACCTTGGCATCAAATTTCATCAAGAAAACTCCCAAGGGTGTGTTTTTTCACATTTCAATCCAATCTCTGTTCAAAGCTGGACGTTTTGCAAAAAAGCAAGAATAGTAGCAGTCCTCTAATTGAAAACTAACGCCTCATTCAAGCCTTGCTCCTGGCACTATTTATATGCCCTGAAGGTACTGATTTTTATGGTTGTTTTGGCTCAGGGTTGTGGGTAGAGTAAGTAGAAAATCCTCAAGTTTCATTTTCTCAGGGTTTCTGCTTTAAACAATGAGAGGCAATTTTGACCTTGGCCCACTACACCTGTAGGAGCATCAAACCCCACCCCCCATTATTCTGCCCGGACACTGAGGTCCAGCGCCGAGGGCCTTCTGGCGGTTCCCTCACTGCGAGAAGTGAGGTTACAGGGAACCAGGCAGAGGGCCTTCCTGGTAGTGGCGCCCGCCCTGTGGAATGCCCTCCCATCAGATGTCAAGGAAATAAACAACTACCTGACTTTTAGAAGACATCTGAAGGCAGCCCTGTTTAGGGAAGTTTTCAATGTTTGATGTTTTATCGTGTTTTTAATATTCTATTGGGAGCCACCAGGAGCGGCTGGGGAAACCCAGCCAGATGGGCAGGGTATAAGTAATAAATTATTGTTAATTATTATTATTGACAGCTTTATTTATACATCTTCTGATAAGAGGCACTGGAAGTTCTGGGCGTTCTCCCAGCTACCCCAGGAGTCATTTTCAGGGTGCTTGGGGGAGCACACAGGGGAAGAGGAGGGAAGCCCTACTACACAAATGGAAATCCTTGCACAGGGCGTTTGCTGATGGGGCTCAATAGGGGAATTCCACCCAAGGTTTCTTTAACCAGGAAAGATACATTGCTGAGCTCCTTCCTGGGTTATATTATTCACAAATGGGTTTTCCAACCTACCTCTGGCGGTTGCAATTTCTCCATCTGCATGAGCCATGCACTGCATGGCTGTCGCTGCCACACATATCGGCATGCTGAGTTTCTGGCCCAAGATGGAAGTCGACAGGTCCACAGCAGACACATTCCTCAGCATCCGAGGGTACAGTCTTAACCTAGCACAGATGGAAATGGAGAAGTCAACTTATCAGACAGACAGGAATCAAACTCCAGAGTTTGCATTGCACTGTTTGTCTTTGTTTACTACTGAGCAAACGCTACCATTTAATGCTCCCACCAGGACAGACTGCAACCAGCTCTTCCTTAATTTTATTTTTTTTGTAAAAAAGTTTTTACTTATACTTTTCAAATGTATACATTTCATTAATTTTGCAATCATTTTAACATTTCAGAGTTTGACTACCTTCCCCCTTTCTGCGGTTCCTTAAATTTATTTTTTAATATCTTCTGCATATCCAAATTCATTTAATTTGCTCATTTAATCATCTACTTCAAATATAAACTCCTATGAAACTGCAGGTTATTACAATAATCCTGCCAATTTTTTCATCTGTTTGCAATTTATATGTACAGTAAATATTCAATGAACCATTTCCATTATTTTATAAAAAGTTTGTTATCTTGGTTTCTTATTCTTCCGGTAAGATTTGCCATTTCTGCATATTCCACAAGTTTTTGTATCCATTCTTCCTTTGCTGGGACTTCTGCTTCTTTCCATTTTGGGGCAAGTAGCGTTCTTGCTGCTGTAGTAGCATACATAAATAAATTTCTATACAATTTAGGTAGTTCTGTCCAACTTTCAGGTGGTGTGAAGCTACCCAGGAGAAGATAACTTGGGTGGCAAGTGTCCAGTTCTAGAAACGTAAAGAGGCAGGGTCAATGCCACTTTTCAACTTTAGCCAGGTAAAGAAGGTCTGGAGGGAAAGCAAGTTACGTCCTACGATGCAGGTATATTGTCAAGCATTAGTGGTTTCGGATTGGGACATTCGCCACCACCGAGGCTGCGCAACCGCTGAAGGAATCAGAGGCCACATTCACACCAAGCATTTAAGGTGCTACAGTACCACTTTAAAGCATCGTGGCTTCCCTCAAAGAATTCTGGGGTTTGTTAAGAGCATCGAGAGTTGTTATGGACCCCCATTCCCCATCACAATTACAATTTTCAGTTCCCTGTGAAGAGGGGCGGGGGGAATAGATACCGTATTGGCCCGAATATAAGCCACACCCAAATATAAGCCACACCTTTAAAATTAGAGGGGGGAGGAGAAAAAAAGAAAAAATACCTGAATATATGCCGCTCCATTTCTCGCTGCTCCTGGCTGCATACTGGGCGGGGGGAAGGAGCCGCGCTGCGTTGCCGGCGGCCTTTCCCCTTCCTCGCTCTCTCCCTTCCCAACCTCGGGGAGAGGACAGGGGACTACGTACAGGGCGGGCGCCGCTTCGCCGCGCTCCTGGCTGCATACCGTAAGGTCGCAAATATAAGCCGCACTTTTAACTTTTCATGGTCGGAATTTTTTGGGGAAAGTGAGGCTTACATTCAGGCCAATACAGTATCTCCTAACAACTTAAACTACAGCTCCCAGACTTCTTTAGGGGAGTCATGAGTGCTTAAAGTGGTACCACAGTCCTTGGTATGGTGTGAAAATGGCTGCACACTTAACTGTGCTAACTACAGGCAACATTTCAATAACATCACAAGCTCCAGGAACCACTCATGTTTCACCTGTCCAGCTCCAAACAACCTATTGCATTCCCTGGAACTGGATGTTCTTTTTATAAAGCATAAGTGCTGAGACAGGTAGACTGATGCCACAATAAATATAGGCCAGGTTCTGCTGGCCTACTCTATATCTAAGCTTTAAAGCAGGGGTCAGCAACCTTTTTCAGCCATGGGACGGTCCACCGTCCCTCAGACCATGTGGTGGGCCGGACTATATTTTTTTGGGGGGGAAATGAACGAATTCCTATGCCCCACAAATAACCCAGAGGTGCATTTTAAATAAAAGCACACATTCTACTCATGTAAAAACGCCAGGCAGGCCCCACAAATAACCCAGAGATGCATTTTAAATAAAAGCACACATTCCTACTCATGTAAAAACATGGATTCCCAGACCGTCCGCGGGCCGGATTGAGAAGGTGATTGGGCCGCATCCGGCCCGTGGGCCTTAGGTTGCCTACCCCTGCTTTAAAGCCACTCCTGAGAAATGGAATAACCTATGTCAAAACATCCAGAATGGGGAAGTGATTAAACCATGTGGCATTGTGTGTTGACAAGCCTCCACTAGCATCTCCGTGTTCCTCAGAAATGTTTTAGTAAACAGCTCAACCATGTATTCTCGATGTACCAGTTGTCTATATCATTGTCTGTTAGGAGCCTTGAACTCTGCTTAGCCTCCCATTCCTTCCTCTCCACAAAGTCTCATTTGGGTGGCCTTCTCCGCACTCAGCTTCAGGGAAGCAATGACACGCATTGCGTGAACAACTTTGGTAAACAAGCTGTCATTGGTCCCACATTTATCAGCGAAGGGCAGCTCATTGTCCAAAGGCTTTGGGAAAGTCAGGGATGCAATGTGTCAGAACTGATTATCAGAGGTTTGATCATTTTCTCCCACTCTAATTTAAAATGCTGAAAGATGTGGTTTCAAATTGATTTCCTTGAATGTCATCAGGCCCACAGGCGTCATGACCTTGCCATAAAATCTATTTTCGAACAAACGATCTGGCTGAAGGAGACTTTGGGAGAGAATTTTACCCACCAAGAACATAAATATTGGAGGACAATCTTTTTTTAGTTCCCCAGCACTAACCTGGAGAGGGTGAAGCCAGATCGGTTATCTCTTGCTTGGCAGGGGGCAGATTTCAAAGTTCGTGTTCACGAATTGTTACAGAAACGCAGGCGCCATCATCCACACCGCAGATCTTTAGGATTCTTTTATGACAGCCCAGTGCAAAGAGAGTGGGAAGCAGCCACATCTCAATTTGTCTCATGGCTTAAGCCACCAGCCTGAAATCCTAACTGCTGACTCCTTGGGAGACCATAGCCTCTTGACTCCACGAGAATCAACAAAGTAAAAAGTTCCTGCATTGCATGCATATCCCTCACACCTCCCCATTCAAAATAGCCATCAACTTCACTGCTGATCAGTGGCAGGGGATGAAGGGATACAGAAGAGATAGTAATCCATCTTGCCAGCCCATGAGCATATTATATATCGGATCAAAGATTATTTAGTACCCCATTCATACTATTTTGTGGCCTTGACAACAATGGCATTCATAGTGGAAGGAAGTGGGGCACTGAAAATTATGATTCAGCTGTCACTAGCTTGGTCCATATAATGCTTTATCTTTATTTCCTTATTAGAGGCTTTTATGGGGACACGGGTGGCGTTGTGGTCTAAACCACTGAGCCTGCCAATTAGAAGGTTGGTGATTCGAATCCCTGTGATAGAGTGAGTTCCCGTTGCTCTGTCCCAGCTCCTGCCAACCTAGCAGTTCAAAAGCATGCCAGTGCAGGCTTTTAACTGAAACCTAGAAGATGAGCTTTGAGAAATGCCACAACAGTAGAGCTCTACAAAGTGATGTGACAGTGCATGGAAGTATTTGAATAATAATAAATGAATCATCAGCAGCAGCACCATTATTATTATTTATACCCTGCCCATCTGGCTGGGTTTCCCCAGCCACTCTGGGCAGCTTCCAACAGGATATTAAAAACACAATAAAACATCAAACATTAAAAACTTCCCTAAACAGGGCTGTCCTCAGATGTCTTCTAAACATCAGATAGTTATTTCCTTGACATCTGATGAGAGGGCGTTCCACACCACTACCGAGAAGGCCCTCTGCCTGCTTCCCTGTAGCTTCACTTCTTGCAGGGAGGGAACTGCCAGAAGGCCCTTGGAGCTGGACCTCAGTGTCCAGGTTGAACGATGGGGGTGGAGATGCTCCTTCAGGTATACTGGGCTTTAAAGGTGAGCACCAACACTTTGAATTGTGCTCGGAAACGTACTGGGAGTCAATGTAGGTCTTTCAGGACCGGTGTTATATGATCTCAACAGCCACTCCCAGTCACCAGTCTAGCTGCCGCATTCTGCATTAGTTGTAGTTTCTGGGTCACCTTCAAAGGCAGCCCCACATAGAGCACATTGCAGTAGGAGGGAAATGCCATAAGCTAATCTGTCGAACATTTTCCTTGATGAAACAGTTCTATAGTTTTCCCAGTTCAGCCGAAGTGAATTTTCAGGGGTTGGCTGTGTGGTGTCCTCTGGATGTCGTTGAACTAGCACTCTCATCATCCCATGACATTGGTAATGGAAACTGAGATTGATGGGAATTTGGAGTCCAGCAACATTCTGGTGGCACTTGGCTTTGTCTAAGGGGCAAGACCTTTCTCTCAAGGCAAATGTGGACTCACAGACTGAATGGCATCCTAGTACAACGCTTTAAAATGTTTTCTGATTGTGACCACTTGATAATATTCAACTGTTATGCTACATTTACATCCTTTTTGCTGCATCCATGTCATAATTTTGGGAAACAGCATGTATGGACTTCGGGAATGCAGTGTGTTTATTTTCAGCCACTGGTTCTCATTCTTCAGCTAATATATTTCTTAGTTCATGCATATGATCAGGCGCAGGGTGACAGCCTTCAGAACAGAAAACATTATTCAGCACCGAGAAAAAACACTGAACTTAGCTGTTGTGATCAGAAGTAGCCAGAGATTAATTCCTAGGTTCCATCCAGGAAACCAGGTACCATATTTTTCGCTCCATAGGACACTCCGGACCATAGGACACACCTCGTTTTTAGAGGAGGAAAACAAGAAAAAAAATATTTTTCTGGTTTTCCTCCTCTAAAAGGCTGGGAGGGGTGGCGGAGGGATGCTGCTGGTTCTTCGCCACCAACCCCGATCGCCAAAACAAGCCTGCTTTGGCGAACAGGGTTGGCGGGTGAGAGAGAGTGAAAGAAAGAGGGAGAAGGAAGGGAGGAAGGGGTGAGAGAGGGAAAGAGAAAGAGGGAGGGAGGGAAGAGAGAGACAGAGACAGAAGGAAGGAAGGAAGGAAGGAAGGAAGGAAGGAAGGGAGGGAGGGAGGGAGGGAGGGAGGGAGGGAGGGGTGAGAGAGAGAGAAGGAAGGGAGCCAAGGCGTTTCGAGATCCAAGGTACGACTGTAATTTAAAAGGCTTGAATTAAAAAAAACGGTGTGTTAAGAAATACAGGGAGCGGGGCATGCAAGCCTCCCTCAGGAATACATTCTTCCTTCCTTCTATGCGTAATGCACCTATGTTGGCTATTAACTTGTTTAGCTTCACCACCCCCATGTCCTGGACTGTTTTGAAGCATACATGTACAGTTTTTCTTCAATACCCCTTCATCTCAACAAGGAAGGAGACAAAGAGGGGTGCAATGAAGTTGTTGCTTCTTTCCATGCTGAAGGAAAGAAGGGAGAAATTGTTGGGTTGAGAGAACAGGCGTATCAAGATAATCCCACCCTTATCAGTCACTCAAAAATCAGCCTTTGGTGCACAGAGCGGTTGTCCGAACTGTTTTGTCCAACTCGGTACCCACCAGACATGGACATGGTGAAAGTGGAAAGTTAAGACTATTTAGCCAGAAGCTCCAACAGCAGTTAAGCATGACTCCTGTAGACAACCAAGCTGTCCACTGTCACTGCAGCTTAACTCCATTACAGACATGCTTCGGAGCTTCATATTCCCCATTGCCCCTTTTAATTACATGCAAACTTATTTATTTACCTTGAAAATGCAGATACATTTTCAGCTAAGGTCTGCTGATCATCAGCTCCGGACTTATAGTAGTCATACACAGATTTTCGAAGAAATTTCTTAGCATGTTCCTCAAAGTCAGCAATGCAAATTGGTTTTTCGGACATGATGCAGGTTACTCAGTTTTGTTGCACTTGGATCATTTAAAGTTTCTGCGTTTCTGCCTGTTAATCATTAAATTAAAGCAAAGCTCAGATAACTCAGTATATATATTTTTAAGTAACCCAAGTAAAATACAAGCCCCCTGTTGACATTTCTGGACAATTGCTTTGGACTTTGGCATCTATTTCTCATTTACCAAATTCGGATATGTGCCAATGCATATCAACCAGGGAAACTAGAAGCATGCTTGGAGGTTATGTAAAAGTTGCTATGATGGCTCAGATATACCACAGCTTATGAAAGGAACACACAAGTCTAAAAAAAGTTACAGGCATCTCAAGGAGGCTACATAAGACAAAAGACCTTTAAAAGGAAGCTTAGGCCAAAAAAGAGAAAAAGTAAGAACAAAAATACTTTTAGAATTAAGGCATGCCAAGGTGGCATTTGGAGAGAACACAGGAAGGGAGAAAATAGTATCTAACTTTGCAAAATGCTAAATTTAAATTTATTTCATTGTTAGGGATGTAATGGGTCACTGCAACATAGCGGGAGGGGAAATGAACCTAGTTTATAAATAAATTTGCAATCTAGTACACATGGGACTGGAACCCCATCTTGAAAGTGCCTTTAAGTCAAGTTCAGCTTTAACACAGCTTGCCTCTTCCAAGAGCTTGTGCTGTGCACCCCTAGTAGAATCTTGTTGCAATAAACTTTAACTTTTGCAATAAACTTTAACTTTTGAATCTGAGAAGTACAGCAAGTCCTTCACACCCACCTTTGTTTCACAAAATGACTGAAACAGAACCATTCCCATTGACCTTCAAAGCTACGGAGAAAATAGATTGCATATTCAACAGTAGCACCAATTTAAAGGTACATAGCAAAGTCTGCCGACAAAGGTCCGTTTAGTTAAAGCTATGGTTTTCCCATTAGTGATGTATGGAAGTGAGAGCTGGACCATGAAGAAAGCTGATCGCCGAAGAATTTGTGCTTTTGAATTATGGTGCTGGAGGAGACTCTTGAGAGTCCCATGGACTGCAAGAAGATCAAACCTATCCATTCTGAAGGAAATCAGCCCTGAGTGCTCAATGGAAGGACAGATCCTGAAGCTGAGGCTCCAATACTTTGGCCACCTCATGAGAAGAGAAGACTCCCTGGAAAAGACCCTGATGTTGGGAAAGATGGAGGGCACAAGGAGAAGGGGACAACAGAGGACAAGATGGTTGGACAGTGTTATCGAAGCTACCAACATGAGTCTGACCAAACTGCGGGAGGCAGTGGAAGACAGGAGTGCCTGGCGTGCTCTGGTCCATGGGGTCACGAAGAGTTGGACACGACTAAATGACTAAACAACAACAAGCAAAGTCTGCAGTGTAGAGATATTGGTCCTAGGTTTCCCACCTGGCATCTTCAGGGCACAAGAAAACAAACTCACTTCAAGTGAGCAATTGAGGCTTTGTAAGTAGTGCAGATTGTTTTAGAGTTACCGGGGAAAACAACAACATTGTGGTAAAAAAAAAATCAAGACACTCTCATCAATAGAACTAAATTCTATCTACATCACAATACATTTTGGTTAGCATCAACTGGGAACCTGAAGGATGGAATATTAATATATAGAACTGATGTGATGTTTTTAACACCATTAAATTACATGGACACAGGTCATTTAATAAATAATTTTTATATAGCGAGTAAGGAAATAAAACAGTAACATTTTTAGTATATATATTTTTGCATAAAAATCATGTCAAACTAAACTAACCATTTCGACTAAACAATCAGAAGCACAAAAATAATATTGCCTTTCTTCGGAATGATTTGCTTTAAACTTGAGATTCATTTGCTTGGCCCAATACCAATTAATCCCTCTATTTACTGAAAACTTGGCATCTATGCAAGTTAAAACCCTGATGCAACCCTTTGGACCATAGTGCATTTATTTATACATAGTAGTTTATGTGACCACCGGTTTCAACACTTCATTTTTGCACATGTTGAAAAAGGGTACTTCTATAGCATCCTCTGGGATATCTGTGTCCTAAACTAACTTAAGCAGTTCTCCATAACACCCCCTACCCTATATCTGCATCCCGACAGCAAGCTTTTTAGGATAAACCAGCAGTTGGAAAACCTGATCAACAGAGTTCTAAAGTGCCAATTCCTTATCTAATACTGCAACATGAGGATGAATTCCTAAGTATGGCAGTGACAAATATACAGTGGTACCTTGGTTCTCAAACGCCTTGGTTCCCAAACGCCAAACCCCCCGAAGTGTTCCGGTTTTCAGATGTTTTTCGGAAGCCGAACATCCAATGTGGCTGTCGACTATTGTTTCCGGGGCACCGGCACCAATCAGAAGCTGTGCCTTGGTTTTCGAACATTTCAGAAGTCAAACGGACTTCCAGAACAAATTAAGTTTGGCACTTTTGTTTTTGCTATTTATTTTGCATTTTTGTTTTGGGGGCTTTTTTCGGTTCATTTGTTTTTGTGACTGTGTGGAACCCAGTTCAGCTACTGATTGATTGTGTGACTGCAGAAATGGATAAAAGCCCATCCAAACAATGACTATCATCAGTGCAGGTAAGATTTTTTTAAAAAAATTTTTTTATCATCTACAATGCTGTCTTATTTATTTTATAGTACAGTACATTGATTATTGCTTTCATTTTATGATCAATGGTCTCGTTAGATGGTAAAATTCATGTTGAATTGCTGTTTTAGGGGTTGCTTTTAAAAGTCTGGAACAGATTAATCCGTTTTGCATTACTTTCTATGGGAAAGCACGCCTTGGTTTTGGAACGTTTGGGTTTTGGAACAGACTTCCGGAATGGATTAAGTTTGAGAACCAAGGTACCACTGTACAGCATTGATGATTGTCTTGTTAAGAGACCATGATAATTTAATTCCAAACCAGTTTACTTGGAACTAAGTCCCACTGAATTCAACAGAGTTTACTTCCAAATACTCATGCTTAGAATTGCAAGCTTGGTGTACTTTCTCCTGAGAGTGCCTAACAAAAAATGCCAGTATTGCTTTGTGTTTTTAGGTAAACTATACTTATTTAGAAATTATGTGCATGAAGTGATCTTCTGAAACACGAAAATGCTATTAAATAATAAAATGCTGCACATATATTATTAGTTGAGATTGTAATTATGACAGACTCTGCCTGTAACAATGCAACAACAGTCAATTAGCTATGGTCTAGCTATCTTTCATGGGAACATGGAGAGGTCAACTTCTAATGCTTTAATCCTTTTCTCATGTACCTGAAAAATAAGCTTGGCCATACGGCTAAGGCATTGTGCTAGGATGGTTTCAGAATCAAATCAAGAAGCGTGACCATGTTATTTCTTTTGCTACTTTAATTGCATGAAAAGTGCACTTGGTGCACAACTGAAACATTCCCAAGATGTTTCAATTTAGGCTTCTCAATTAGGCTTCTCAATCATTTTAATTGGTTCTGTTAAGCTTTTCTGGTCGCATCATCTCAGATTATCAGTATTTTTGCTATACGTTAAATGTGCACATTAAGGCAATTCTAGTAATTTACCCAGCACCTAGTAGTTTTAAAACTTAATGCATTTTATGCACTTGAGTTGATCTGGCTTATGTTCAGGACAACTTGGATTTGAGCAATGCTGTCAAGATGCAACTAGAATTTTGACCTCAACATGTTTTGAACTGACACAACATAGGGTTTCTGAAGCTGCCATAGCTTAATACACACGTTGCTAGGCTTTGGAACTCAAGATGGGCTGGGCTGCAAATCTCATCATCCCTGAGGCTGTGCTGGCTACAGATAATAGTTCTGGTCTGACCAACACAACAAGGAGGCCCACATGTTCCCCACTCCTGATTTAGTGCAATGAAGGGTTATGAAGGACTTTAATTCAAGGTGCTCCATTGGCAAGAGTCACAGGATGGGCACTGTGACACTATGTATGCTTGTTACTATTAGTTTAAACCTACCATTTAGTTACTAGAGAGGTAGTTAACCTGTGGCCTTCCATATGTTGCCTGGAGTCCAACTCCCATCAGCTCCGATAGGTAAGATGGGAGTTGTAGTCCAACAATATCCTGAGAGCCACAGGTTAGCCACCCTTGGTGTAACAGAATGATCTCTTGCCATGTCAGCTGATCTTGTCCAGCAATTAGCTGCCATTCATTCTCTGCTCTGCATTCCTTATTCTCTTAGCCTAGCCATCCAATTATGCTGCCACTAAATTGCTTTTGTTTCACCCTGTAAGCTTAATTCACTCCAATGCACTGCAGAGAGCATTTAGGTAGGGTGACAACAGTCACTGCTACACTGAAGCTATATTTACACAGCTATGCTACACTGATCAATATATGGGATGTATGAAGACAGTAAACATTCTTAAACGCTTAGAAACAAACCACCGTTCGTTAAATAAATCAGCTGAAACCATTAAGGATGCTTCTTTCAGACAGCATTATGTTTAAGCGGTTGCTGCAACCTAAGCCTTTTGAAATCAAATGAGTATTTTGGTCATCAGGAATAAGTGATCATCTGCAAGTCACTTCAGGCATCATCCATTCTTTTAAACTAAGCAATGTTTTCTAATTCTGTATCTTCCTTGCGCTGGAATGCGTAACAGGTATCAACATGATCAAAGCCACATTAAGTAACCTGGAGAGCCTCATATATGGTCAGAGAACTAGGAAGCGAGGAGTTCACCTTACAGACAAGTGTTTGGGCAACCCACATGAAAGCCCGATACACTAACAACAAGAAACAGATAGTGCATAGTTTTAAAATGCTTCTTCGATACAAGTCAGCACATCCAAAATAAAATTTGTAGGTTTATAAACTACTAGTTGAAGTTAGCCCGTTAAATAACGGGCGCTAGAGGAGGAGGAGGCAGGAGGAGGCAGAACAGCGGCCGCTGGGGGGTGGAGAGGGGCTCCCTCCCCCTTCTTCTTTTTCCCCGGGGGCGGCTGTAGCGGCGGCGGTAGCAGCGGCGAGGATGGGGCGGCCCTCTGCGTCCGTGCGAGGCAGCGGCGCTGGCGCAACTGACAACGCGCTGCGCCGCCGCTGCCTCGCGGACACGCCCCCCTCTCCGCCCGCTCCAATCCCTGCGTCAGTGTGGGACACGGACATGCGCAGTAGCGCAATTCCGTGACACACGGACTGGACGCAGGGACACAGCAACTTTATTATATAGGATTTGTTGCACTGGGAGCTGTGCTGTTTACATGTTGCAGATGTACGCTAAGTCAACACACACTACAATTGCCTCATTACGTAAATCATATTTAGAACACCACAACACACACGTAACTGGCTGTAAAGTAACATAACATTATCTATATAAATAAAAATGTAAATGTGTGTTTGTTCAAAACCTCAAATCTCTGAAAGTACTGCACCAACTGCTTTGAAATTTTGACACAACATTGGGTTCCATTCCTGGAGTGTTTTTACATAAAAAAAAGTACACAGATGTCACACCAGCAACAGGTAAAAAGGAAAAAACATACTTTTTTAGATCCTAACCAATCGCATAGTGAGCAGCATGACATCACAACACTACATAGCCACATAGCCAACACCATTGTCAATGTGGTGACATCACTGCTGTGATACAGGCTATACAGGGTCAGAGAGCCCAGGAGGAGAGAGGAGAGGGAGGGAGGGGGGCCTTGGAGGCGAGGGCGGCTACGCCATCATTAGAAAGGAGACGTTTCTGAGGGAGGAAGAAGCAGCACACGGTAATTTCATTTCAATGACGAAGCGGGGTCATGTGCGCGGGGGGCGGAGGCATTTTCACCGGAGGCAGGCGGGAGTTCAACGGGAGAAGCTGTGGGGAGGCAGGCGAAATCGGGGTTGTGTGCGCAGGGGGCGGAGCCAGCATTTTCACCGGGAAATTGAAACGAGCCGTTTGTGAGGGAGAAAGGGGCCATTCGGAGGCATGGTCTGAGGGGGGACCTTGGAAGGGAACGGGGAGGCAGCCAAAAAGCAGGCGGAAGTTCAACGGGGGAAGCTGTGGGGAGCCAGCAGAAAACGGGGTCCAGTACGGGGTGGGGGAGATATCTCTATATTTCTATATCTCCACAGGAAATGGAACAACCATTTGTATACCCAAAAGCATTGCAAAATTACAAACGTTCACAAAATGAGCCACAGCAACGCGTGGCCGGGTCAGCTAGTATGTAATTTAATCGTCATATCAAAAAAATGCAAAGCACAGTTCCTGATGGCAATAACATATCATATTACTATTAACTTCTGCATTCCTGTGGACTACTTTCGGCTGAAAAAACCTACTGAAAAATCTCCTGGAAATCTTGTCACTGAAGAAGCCCGATGGGCGAAACAAGGGTGTATCCTGAGAACTTGTCTATCATCAGCTGCTTTATGGTTACTAAGTAGTTCCATTTCTTACACTCTCAAGACATAGGACGATGTTTGTTACACTTTTAAGACATAGGACGATGCAGAAGGAAGATATCAGTATGAAATGGCATTGCCAACAGGACGTTGTAATCGTTGGACTTGACAATCCTTGGACTTTACGACAATAATACATATAGAAGGTTAATAGTAATATGATATGTTATTGCCATCAGGAACTGTGCTTTGCAATTTTTTGATATGACGGTTAAATTACAGTTTTATTACATATAATGTTATGTTACTTTACAGCCAGTTACGTGTGTGTTGTGGTGTTCTGCAGATGTACAGTAGGCAACTGCAAGTATCGTATTTTTCCGTGCATAACACGCCCCCATGTATAAGACACCCCCTGTTTTGGGGGACTCAAAATTAAGAAGATGGGGGGAGATTGTCAAGAGTTGTAGAGTTGTTGAGCTTTTTGGGGGGAGGATTGCCCAGTTGTTGAGCTTTTTTGGGTGGGGTTGCCAAAAATGCTCACCCGACTCAACAACAGTTAAAATCGAAAGCAACACAAGAGCCGCCAATCGCCCGCCCAATTGACACAGGGGCAGCCAATCGACAACAGTCCTTGACACGCCCACAAATCAATTGCCCAATAGCAGCTGATAATCTCCTGCTCGTGGATGCAACCAATCGCCTGTCCCCCCTCTGCACTATCCGTGTATAAGACAACCCCAAATTTTTAACATAATTTCTTAATAAAAAATCATCTTACAGACAGAAAACTACGGTAAGCACCTCCGATGTGTTCTTATATGCAATCTATGCATTTAACCACTTGAAAAATAACAGTGCACTGCATGTATATGCAAGTGAATTCTTCACTGATAATAACTGAAGCTGCCTTATATCTAACGAGGAACTACTATGGGGTTTTTACAGAAAGCTTTGAATTCCATGGCTGACTAGCTTGTGCCGACAAAGACCAAAGCATGCCTTAGATTAACTAAAATCTGTAAGCACATAATACTGAAATGCAAAATTTGTATCTGTGTCCAGTGTGCCTTGCCTATGGCATCCTAGCCAAAAGATAACGCCTCTCATCGACACCACCCCTGCATCTAGTACAAAATCAAAGTTACGTGATTGTCATGGCTTGAATCTGGACATTAAAAATGTATCTTCCAGTATGAACTTTAGAAATTACTGGCCCTAAAGAAAATGACAGCAAGCAGCCTTCCGACACAAAGCATGGATTTAGCTGTAACAGTTTACAGGTCAAGTGTTTGGCTTCAGCTGCAATCAAGGATGGTCCCCGATGCTTCTTTGGTCCAGATAAAAGTACACATACAGCTAATTGCACTATAGTCCATCAGCCTCCACCTGGTTTTTACGTTGCCTTAGAGAGCTTTGCTCCAATTTGTCAGATGCATGGTGCTCAAAGTCATTTTCAGTCTCGGATCCTTCAACTGCAGAGTCCTCCGAAGAGTTTCCCTGAGACTCCTCTTCCTCATCTTCTCCATCAGACAAACCTTTTTCTGCAACTGGTTCTTCGGCTATATGCTCTACTGTCTCCTGTTGCTCCTCCGTTTTATCATCACTGCGATCCACCAAGTCTGTTGGCAGGAAGAATTGAGAAAACAACAACAACTGATATACATTATGTTAAAGTTGCTGTTAAACTTAATATCTTCAACAGCCTCCATCTGGTGGCTCTCCTGTATTCTGTCATTCTTCTTATGCTTGCTGTGAAGAAGCAGACCAGTGTATTTGCTAATGGGATTACATGTTAACTGCATCACCTTGCAACTTGGCATTACCTAAAAGGGCCAGACCACTACCCTCCTAATATCTCTCCCCCACACAGGTACTCATTCACACGCTCATTGCAAGTTATTCATCCTCCTTTGCGAGTGGAAATGCTTCAAGTTCCCGATTTTGCCTGCTCCTCTTCTACCAGCCATCCAGTATTTCCCCCCAGTTGAAAGTAAGGCTGCAGTCTTCAGCAAACCTATTTGGCAATACATTCCTTTGGTATCATTCTTTGTGGATCACAGTTGACATCACAATAATGTCTTCTTTAAATGCAGATTATTAACGTGCCACAGATCTTGAATATCCCAATTGCCCAAGCAAACTATTTACCTTCAACTCCACCTAATTTTTATAAATGCACATACTTCTTCATACTTGGTTAGGAAGACCCATTACACATTTCCAGTGTCACTAGCCCAATAGCTGCTCTCATGCGGCTAACAGATTGAGATTGAATCCTGACAAGACAGAAGTACTGTTTTGGGGGGACAGGGGGCGGGCGGGTGTGGGGGGGTTCCCTGGTCCTGAATGGGGTAATTGTGCCCCTGAAGGACCAGGTGCGCAGCCTGGGAGTCATTTTGGACTCACAGCTGTCCATGGAGGCGCAGGTCAATTCTGTGTCCAGGGCAGCTGTCTACCAGCTCCATCTAGTACGCAGGCTGAGACCCTACCTGCCTGCAGACTCTCTCGCCAGAGTGGTGCATGCTCTAGTTATCTCCCGCTTGGACTACTGCAATGCGCTCTACGTGGGACTACCTTTGAAGGTGACCCGGAAACTGCAATTAATCCAGAATGCGGCAGCTAGATTAGTGACTGGGAGTGGCCGCCGGGACCACATAACACCGGTCCTGAGAGATCTACATTGGCTCCCAGTACGTTTCCGAGCACAATTCAAAGTGTTGGTGCTGACCTTTAAAGCCCTAAACGGCCTCGGTCCAGTATACCTGAAGGAGCGTCTCCACCCCCACCGTTCAGCCCGGACACTGAGATCCAGCGCCGAGGGCCTTCTGGCGGTTCCCTCATTGCGAGAAGCAAAGCTACAGGGAACCAGGCAGAGGGCCTTCTCGGTAGTGGCGCCCGCCCTGTGGAACGCCCTCCCATCAGAAGTCAAAGGTACTAACAACTATCTGACATTTAGAAAATGCCTGAAGACAGCTCTGTTCAGGGAAGTTTTTAATCTGTGATGTGTATGTATTTTAGTGTTTGCTGGAAGCCGCCTAGAGTGGCTGGGGAGACCCGGCCAGATGGGCGGGGTATAAATAATAAATTATTAATTATTATTATTATTATTATTATTATTATTATTATTATTATTACAGTACTTGAAAAACATTGCACCCATCTATTTCCAATTTGGAAAAGGACTCATCTCTTCACAGGCCCAACATCACTTGCTTAATATAATTAACTGGTAGTCCACAATTCAAGTACTATTCAAACTTTCATATCAAAAACTGGCCATGTCAGCTCCTTTAACACTTGTATACAGAAATTTGATCATTATTCGAAATAGCATGTCTAGTTTTCAAACCACTTTACAGGAATAGCTGAAAACATTACATTTTAGGTTATCTACCTTTCATTAATGATGCAGTTCACCTCGCAAAATTGTACACTGAGCTTAATTTTTTATTACATACTTACCAGAATCTTCCAATTCGGACTTAGGTGGGAAAATGCAGTCTGTAAGTAAAACCAGTATCTGAAGGAAAGGAAAAAGTATTACAAAGGCAACCCACAAGCTCTCCAACCAGAACCGGGTTTCTTCACATCTGAATGCTATTCTTTAAGAAGTTGTTGGGGTTTTACCATTCACCTGTATCTCAGCGCTACATATCCACAGTGGCTGTATCTTTAGCACACTTGTAATTTAATTTTATTCAGCTGCTGGGGAAAACCATGAACACAACTGACAATTATGCACATTATACTGTGCTGTTGCTTGTGCTTATGAGCATGACATTTTCAACTGCATACAGATTGGCATGCTCTGTTTGAACAAGCTTCCATCAAATTGCCGGTGTTACAAAAATGAGCCATGATGAGCCCTAGGCTCACATGCCCTCCACCCTTTTGCATGCAACGGGAGGCGATCTAAAGCTTTCCCCTTAAATTGTTTCCTTTTTTGCTGGGTTTTAACGACTCCAGGTGCATCAGCAAAAATTAGATACAAAGCAAGCTTACACAAATCCCCATATATTAAAAATGCAAAAGTTCTACTAATTTTAGCCTTCATGCACCTTACTTCTGAAGCAGCGGAAGAACATTAACATTTGTGAAAGCATTTTATGGTGTCCTCTAGAGAGGAGAAGTGGGGTTTTTACAGGAACGAAGCAACATAACATTAAATCAGGTACGTATGACAAGGACCACAGGAAATAAGGAGAAATGATTCATAGTAAGTGGAATGACTTATTCTAATGTGCAACTCACAAATCAGTTCCTGCAGACTACTCACACAGCTGAGAACCCTGAGGAGTTCAGGAGTCCAAATTGTGTAGAAAAAGTTTCCACAGGCAGAGTAGGCTGTCTCCTTCCAACTTCGCCCTCAACCTCATGGTAAAGGACCCCTGGACGGTTAAGTCTAGTCCAGTCTTCCTCAACCTCAGCCCTCCAGATGTTTTTGGCCTACAACTCCCATGATCCCTAGCTAGCAGGACCAGTGGTCAGGGATGATGGGAATTGTAGTCTCAAAACATCTGGAGGGCCGAGGTTGAGGAAGCCTGGTCTAACCAAAGGCGACTATGGGGTTGCGGCGCTCGTCTCACTTTCAGGCCGAGGGAGCCAGCCTTTGTCCATAGACAGCTTTCCGGGTCATGTGGCCAGCATGACTAAACCACTTCTGGCGCAACCAAACACCATGACGGAAACCAGAGCGCACGGAAACGCCATTTACCTTCCCGCCACAGCGGTACCTATTTATCTACTCGCAATGGCGTGCTTTCGAACTTCTAGGTTGGCAGGAGCTGGGGCAGAGCAACGGGAGCTCACCCCGTCGCAGGGATTTGAACCGCCAACCTTCTGATCGGCAAGCCCAAGAGGCACATGGGAAAAGTGCGTCAAAACTGTCTCAAGCCTGTATCTGCGCTTGTTCTTCTGGCATTTCTTGTGAGATGGACCAAGTGCATGGAATCGGCCTCTCTCTTACTCCCCTAATGAATTGAGGATCTCTTCTTTCTCTCTAGTAAAGTGTCAGTATTCTAGACCTCATGTATCTTCCACAATTCTTATTTGAATGGTAGGATGGAAGGTGAACCTTAACACTGAAAAATCACAAATGGCTAAGCCCACTACAAACTTCCAGGCTGATGTGACTGCTTTAAGAGATGCTATATTATCTACAGTAAAGACTGCCTACAATTCTGTTTCATAATATATATTAAAAAATCTTACCAAGCCCAGGATTAGACCAATCAATAAAGTGGCCAATATGAAGACTGCATAAGAACCCCAAATGTGAATTCCAAGAGTGACTGTTAAGTAGTTGTGGATTTGCTATAAAAGGAGACAAACAAACAGCTTAAAATAAAAGTGGAATTTTAGTACCGGACATGACATTCAGACAAATCAATTGATCGTCTTTACTTTTTAAAAAATCCTTAGTCACTAACCAAAAGAGAAAACAAATTCTTACTAGTCTGAAGCAGTTTCAAATGAGTTGCACACAGTCTGAACATCCATCGAAAACTAATATTTGCTAGGATGACTGCAGAGTAACTTTGCACCAGAAGACAGAGTGGAAAACCAGTTCTTTTAGACCAGAAATACAAATTGGGACTCAGTTTATATGCAAATCTATTCTTCTGGGTCTTTAGTCTTTGTCTCCCTAACAAGGCTTTTTTTATTTTTTAAGTAATCCCTGATGACCTCTCCCCCCTCCCCCGTCATCATTAACAATTAGTATCAAGCAATATCAAGCTGCCCATCTCCCTCCTAAGAAACAATCTGAAGTAGCAATTCATGTGGTTATAGAACACATTTGTAGAATTCCACATTCCCTCTAACTTAAAGCAGTTTAAATGGTCAAAAATGCTATCTCACAGAAACCAGGAAGCAGAATAGGATCAATACAGCTGGTGTTAGTATTCATCATCTCACTCAATATACAAATGTGCAGCTTATAGATAAAATGCTTCCTTACACCTCACCTGCTGTACTATGGTCCAGCCGTTCAACACCAACTAGAAAACAAGCTGATCTAAACCCTGATTTTGCATGCAAGAGCCATCACAGTTACAATTTGCCAGAAAATTAATCTGACCATAGGCAGGCCAGAATGATGTAATGATAGATTTCTCTGGATGAACACCACCTCAGAAAGCAGTGACAAGCTCTGCACTTATTATAATTATAATTTCATGCCATGCAATTTTCCCTTCAGGCCTGTCTTAAAAATGTCACATGGTTTACATTCCACAGATAAGAATATAAACCATACATATTTATTGATATTTCCCATATTACATTTTGGATGGATGGCAAGACTTCTTTCACAAGAACAGCTATCACAAGTAAGTCATCTGAACAAGCATTTCTGCTTGCAGGGGGGGGAATTACCATGTTTTCCTTTACAACTTTAATAAGAATTCAAAAAGAATTCCAAATTTAAACCCCAGGAGGCAGTGGAAGACAGGAGTGCCTGGCATGCTCTGGTTCATGGGCTCACGAAGAGTCGGACACGACTAAACAACTAAACAACAACAACAACAACAACATGCAATAAAACACACATTGTGTGTGGAAGTACAGTTAGCAGGTCTAGCAAAACCATGTAGTCCAAGTCCATGCTGCTCAGATATAAATTTTACTATTGTTATCATACAGACTTAACACACCTCTGCTGCCCAGGCTTTAAGGACGGCTCACATTAGCAGACAACCTGTGCTGAAACCTACTTGTGTAACAAGACTTCCCTTTATTCTCCCAAATCTGTGGAGGGGTTACAAGGGCGGGGCTGGAAGGAGAGGACAGGAGAGGAAAGGCATTTTTTTCCACTCGTGGATTGACATAACTGACTATCACTCACATTTTTAACTTACCGTATTTTTCCGTGTATAATATGCCCCCATGTATAAGACGCCCCCTATTTTTGGAGACTCAAAATTAAGAAAATGGAGGGAGATTGTCCCCGTGTATAAGACTACCCCCCGCCTTTTTAAACATTTTGTTTAAGTAAAAAAAAACACCTAGTCCTATACACGGAAAAGTATGGTAAATAATAAAACCTAAGCTACTCTATCTGGATGGACAGCTGCTGTGTTAATTTACATGGTTTATTTTCTATTTTTTTGCATCATTGTCATCAACAACATCGACACCCCAGTCTTCCTTTCTCAGTGTGCAACATGATAAAATGCAATACAGCAAAATATTTTAAAAAATTATAGCAACTCAACTAACAGCAAAAACAGCAGAAGATAAACAACAGTCTCTGCAGTAAACTCTTGTCTACATTATCTACCAAGAGCCTGGAAAAACACGGATGCCTTTAATTGCCACCTAAAACCTATGTCAGGACTAGCCATGATTGTTTCTTACAGCACTGTTAGCCTCCCTGGGAACATAAACTTACATTGAAGGTCATGATATAAATTATGAAAATAAATAAATGCAGTTTGGTAAAAAATTAAAGCCAGCTACAAACTAGTTAATGTCACTGCACACTGTAATTATCAGAGTGGAAATTGTACTCCTTGCTTTAAAGAAAAAAAGCCTCTTGCAGCATATTCTGGTTACTAGAATTTAAGCATGCAATATGGTAAATAAGAGTCCTTTCCAAGGGTTTGCTTCTGATAGCCTCATAAATTTCCCATTCCAACAGCTAGTGTTCAATTACTAGAGTACAGAAGTTCCCGCTTGGAACTTGAAGTATCTCCCGCTTGGACTACTGCAATGCGCTCTATGTGGGGCTACCTTTGAAGGTGACCCGGAAACTGCAATTAATCCAGAATGCGGCAGCTAGACTGGTGACTGGGAGTGGCCGCCATGACCACATAACACCAGTCCTGAGAGATCTACATTGGCTTCCAGTACGTTTCTGAGCACAATTCAAAGTGTTGGTGCTGACCTTTAAAGCCCTAAACGGCCTCGGTCCTGTATACCTGAAGGAGCGTCTCCACCCCCACCATTCAGCCCGGACACTGAGATCTAGCGCCGAGGGCCTTCTGGTGGTTCCCTTACTGCGAGAAGCAAAGCTACAGGGAACCAGGCAGAGGGCCTTCTCAGTAGTGGCGCCCGCCCTGTGGAACACCCTCCCATCCCATGTCAAAGAGATAAATAACTACCTGACATTTAGAAAACACCTGAAGGCAGCCCTGTTTAGGGAAGTTTTTAATGTGTGATATTTTAATGTATTTTAGTGTTTGTTGGAAGCCGCCCAGAGTGGCTGGGGGGACCCGGCCAGATGGGCGGGGTACAAATAATAAATTATTATTATTATTATTATTATTATTCTGAAAGGATAACCCATCTCAGTTTTGAAATTTACTATGTAGCTGAAATAAAGTAAATTAGCCAACACCATTGGCAAGGCATTGTGCCAGCTTCTTAAGATATAGAATTAATTGGGGAACATTCACTCACCCTGATCCATGCCGATAAATGGAAGAGTCCTGCCATTCCATGCATCCTAATAAGGAACAACCAGCTGGTTTATACCAATGTCAATGGATAAAGCATGACAAATTAAGTATTCTTGCATGTTCTATGTCACATATTGAATAATTTCACATCCTTGTTCTGCACTAATCTTTGACCATCTACACCATAATTTAACAGTGTAGTAGGGGATAATGAAAGAAATTACGTGTTTTGACCATTATAAGAGCTAGGCGATATGCTCTGAAGACTAGAACAAGTCATTTGACTGTATGTAACAGTTCATAGATCACTGCAGAAGATTCTTACCTTCCTATGACAGTTTCGCGCAAAGAGTTAAACAGATTTTCACAGAGAAGCGGTCAGTTTCTCAGCTCTTACATAAAAACTGCAACAACCGTGCCTCATTACTCAGTTGTGCTCTACTGTGCTTCATATTTTATCATTACCATTTTATCACCATATTTTATCCTCATGGGGTCTCACTACTCAATATTAATACACTTAAAAGGTAGTAAAACAATTTTGGGAAATGATATATAATGAATTTTAAAAAATGTTTAAAATAACTTTTTCTAAAAAAACCTGAAGGCTTTCTTTTAGGAATTCTAGGTGCCAAAATCCCAATGGAGCAGAAAAGATTATTTATGTATGCGGTCATGGCTGCGTGGATGTTATTGGCCCAGATATGGAAAGAAGATAAAGTCCCGACTAGATAAGAATGGCAGATGGATTATGCCAAAATGGCAAAAATGACTGGAAGAATCAGAAATCAGGAAGACCAAAATTTTAATAAGGAATGGGGGGAAATTATAATTTATCTTAAATACCATTGTAACAGTTAAAATTGATAGTAGGATTGTAGTTTAATGGTGAATTTTGGATATAATGGAGATGTAAAATATTTGGATTATAATAAAAGATGCAGGAGAAATGATTAACAATAGGACTCACAAAGGGGAGGAGGGGAGTCCAGCAGATTCTTTGACATCTTGTTTTTATGATGTATATGTTGGATATCTGATTGTAAAACTTTAATTTGAAAAACCAAATGAATAAATTTATTAAAAATAATATTAATACACTTAGTTGCTACAAGCACGTGGCTACTGTCCGAACAG